>JBBGZY010000254.1:6405000-7005000 GCA_037952925.1 Lithobates clamitans
GGGGGTAAAATATAGAAGGAATGGGAAATACACAGAAAAACTTCTGAAACAATATGGGTTTAGAAGCACCGAGACAACCGACACTGCCATTGATTTGTTTTTCTTTGAAAAATATATATATAAGATGACAATGCAGCAGAATCTTCTTATAGCAGAACTTTAGGCAGATGCTGTCCTGCTAGATCACTTCAGCATACCTACCAACTTTTTTAGATGAGAATGAGGGACACCTATTATCGAAAGTATGTAGACATAGGACACACCCCCTGCCACGCCCACGTAAAGCAGAATTCTTTTTAACCACTACTATTCCTGTATACTGGCTTTTGACATTTACACATGCAGCAATTTAGAAATTTCAGCACTGGGGAAATCTTTTTTGAAGGATAAAAAGTGCATTTTATGTATAACTATATAGATCAGACCAAAATGAGGGACAAATGAGGAGGAGAGAGGGACAGAGGGACATTGCTCCAAATC
This sequence comes from Lithobates clamitans, assembly GCA_037952925.1. Lineage (NCBI taxonomy): Eukaryota > Metazoa > Chordata > Amphibia > Anura > Ranidae > Lithobates > Lithobates clamitans. The sequence continues at coordinate 6,405,481 of JBBGZY010000254.1, forward strand.
AGGGACAGTCCCTTGAAATCAGGGACAGTTGGGAGCTATGCTTCAGGATGACCCCTTTAGCAGGTATAGTTATGTAAAACATTGAAAATAAGTGTCTATACTATTTATAATCCAGTAATACACTGACTCACCCTGCTTTGCACATGCTCAGTTGTTCTCCATTTTTAGGCACTGCAGAGATTTTTGCTGACAGCCTTAAAGTGAAATTAAACCCTCATATTCTTTACAGCCAATGAAGCTGCTTCTGTTTGATCTGCAACTGCCATGGTGCTGCCAATGTGATCAGTTATGACACCAGCCATTTTGGTTGGTTGAGGGTACAAGCAAATGTGACCGTTAGCAATCCGGGCATTCCGGGAATATAACTTTTTTGAAACAGTTAAATCAATGGGTTTAGTTCCACCTTATGATTTACTGCTGTTCAGGGGCTCTAGACTTAAGCAAAATGGCAGCCTCCAGCAAGAAGAAGCAGGAGAAATGCAAATTTATGTTCCTTGCTAAAGAACATATCAAGTTGTTATGGGTAAAGTTCCGCTTTAAACTAGGAACCAAAAACAAAATAGTTTCACGTTTTTTCGTAAATGCACATATTATAACTGGATACTAATATAGGTGGGGTTGCTCCAGGGAATATCTGATTGCTTCTTGAGGGATCAGGAAGGATTTTTTTTCCTCCACTGGAGCAAATTGGCTCGTGTTTTGTTGGGTCTTTTTTGCCTTCCTCTGGATCAACTATAGGATAGTGAATATGGAGGTTTTGGATTTTTTGTGTTGTTGTTTTCTTCTTTTTCTCTGTCGGTTAAACTGGATGGACTTGTGTCTTTTTTCAACCAGATTAAAGCAGAACTTTACTTATAATAACTTATTAAAAATATATGTTCTTTAGCAAGCAACATATATTCCACCCTAATAATTATGCTACCAAAATTAGTTTGTGCTGTAAACTGCCTCCAGCATTGCTCCTGTTTCTTCTTGCCCAAGGCTGCCATTTTGCTGAAATCTAGAGCCCCTGAACAGCTAAGTCAGAACTAAACCCATCAATTTAACAGTTTAAAAAAAAAGTTACATTCCTGGAATGCCAGGATTGATAACTGTCACATTTGCTTGTGTCCTTAACCAAACTGTCAACCATCAAATGGCTGGTGTCATACCTGATCACATGTGCAGCACCACGACAGTTGCAGATCAAACAGAAGCAGCTTCCTTGGCTGTATAGGATAGGAGGGTTTCATTCCACTTTAAGGCTGTTAGCAAATTAGCCTCTGCAAACTCGACAGTGCCTAAAAATGGAGAGCAACTGAGCATGTTCATAGCAGGGTGAGACAGTATTACTGGATTTTAAATAGTATACAAACTTATTTTCAATGTTTTACATAACTATACCTGCAAAATGGGTCAGCTTGAAGTGATCTAGGACCTAATTTAATGACTAAAGTTCTGTTTTAACCACTTCCCTCCCGCCCTATAGCGGATTGACGTCAAGGAAGTGGTTCCGTTATCCTGACTGGGCGTCATATGACGTCCAGCAGGATAACATGCAGACGCGCGCCCGCGGGGGGCGCGCATCGCGGCGATCGGTGGAGCGGTGTGTCAGCCTGACACACCGCTCCACTGATCTTGGTAAAGAGCTTCTGGCGGAGGCTCTTTACCACGTGATCAGCCGTGTCCAATCACGGCTGATCACGCTGTCAATAGGAAGAGCCGTTGATCAGCTTTTCCTTACTCTCGTCTGACAGACGCGAGTAGAGGAGAGCCAATCGGCGGTTCTCCTGACAGGGGGGTCTGTTTATCAGCGCAGCCCCCCTCAGATCACCACACTGGACCACCAGGGATGCCACTAGGACCACCAGGGAAGGGGGCAACATGTGGATGGCCAGGTATGTACCCCATGGCCACATGTGCCCAATCTTTTCCAATCAGTGCCCACAAATGGGCACTGATTGGGACCATTATGTTTTAGTTATGCCCAGCAATGCCACCAATACATTTTATCAGTGCCACCAATCAGTGTCATCAGTGCCACCTGTCAGTGCCCACCTATCAGTGCCACCCATAAGTACCCATCAGTGCCACATATGTACCAATCAATGCCACATACGAGTGCCCATCAGTGCCGCCTATTAGTGCCCATCAGTGCCACCTGAGTGCCCATCAGTGCCGCATACCAGTGCCACCTATCAGTGTCACCTCATTGTGCCCATCAGTGCCGCCGTATCAGTGCAGCCATATCAGTGCCCGTCGTTGAAGCAGAAAACGTACTTATTTACAAAAAATGTTAACAGAAACAAAGAAAAACTTGTTTTTTAAAAAAAAAATCGGTCTTTTTTTATTTGTTGCGCAAAAAATAAAAACCGCAGAGGTGATCAAATACCACCAAAAGAAAGCTCTATTTGTGGGAACAAAATGATAAAAAATTTGTTTGGGTACAGTGTAGCATGACCGCGCAATTGTCATTCAAATTGCGACAGCGCTGAAAGCTGAAAATTGGTCTGGGTGGGAAGGCGTCTAAGTGCCTGGTATTGAAGTGGTTAAATATATGTAAGCTGAGGTCTGCTCACGCACCTCATGGGTGGAGCATTTTATGCATTTGAATGGTTTGCTGTACCAGCAAGAAATGTGGGGAAAGAAGTACCCGACCCTTTTTTGAAAAGGCGCCACACATGCTAATGCGTGGGGGTGCCATTAAGAATGAATTGCCCCCCACGCATCTGTGTGATTATGCATGCATTACCAACCTGCACATATGTGAACGTAGCCTAATGAAGAAATCCAACTATGGATATTTTATACATAATTGCATTAGTCCAGCTTAGATCAGTGTATGTATGTATATGTATATACCATACCTGGCCATTGCCCTTGGAAGCTGAAAATCACTGTAGACACGCTACTCCAGTGATCTGTGTTGGGTGGCTGGCCTGTTGCATTGTGAACACAGGAGCTTGGCTGCTCAGCATGGGCGCAATTCAGAAAAGACAAACACAATAGGGTGCCTCCATCTAGGTGTAGTGATTTATTAACCACTTCAGCCCTGGAAGAATTTACCCCCTTCCTGACCAGAGCACCTTTTGCGATTTGGCACTGCGTAGCTTTAACTAACAATTGCGCGGTCGTTCCCAAACGAAATTGATGTCCTTTTTTCCCCACAAATAGAGCTTTCTTTTGGTGGTATTTGATCACCTCTGCGGTTTTTATTTTTTGCGCTATAAACAAAAAAGGAGCGACAATTTTGAAAAAAAAACAATATTTTTAACTTTTTGCTATAATAAATATCCCCAAAAATATAAAACTAATTTTTCCTCAGTTTAGGCCGATATGTATTCTTCTACATATTTTTGGTAAAAAAAAAAAATAATTAAAAAAAAAAATCGCAATAAGCGCATATTGATTGGTTTGCGCAAATGTTATAGCGTCTACAAAATAGGGGATAGTTTTATGGCATTTTTATTATTATTTTTTCTTTTTTATTAGTAATGGCTGCAATCAGCGATTTTTTTTTTATCGTGACTGGGACATTATGGCAGAAACGTCAGCCACTTTTGACACCATTTTGGGACCATTGTCATTTATACAGCGATCAGTGCTATAAAAATGCACTGATTACTGTGTAAATGACACTGGCAGTGAAGGGGTTAAACACTAGGGGCCGATCAAGGGTTTAAGTGTGTCCTAGGGAGTGATTCTAACTGTGGGGGATGAGCTACCACTGACATGACAGCGATCACTGCTCCTGATGACAGGGAGCAGTAGCTCCCTGTCATGTCACTAGGCAGGACAGGGAAATGCCTTGTTTACAAAGGCATCTCCCGGTTCTTCCGCTCCGTGACACGATCACGGGAAACCGGCGGACATTGAGTCCGCGGGACCCGCGGTCAATGAGCACACGTGCGCACAATGCCGCTTCTTAAAGGGGATGTACCTGTACACCCATTTGCCAAGCCGTGCCATTGTGCCAATGTATATCGTTGTGCGCTGGTTGGCATTGTGATTTAAAAAAAAGTATAAAAGACTCACTAGTTAAAAGTGGGTTAAGGCTTTTCATAAACCCATATAGACCTCCATAGGATCATTGTGAGGCCGCTGAGCTCTGAAAGCATGTGCCTAGTTGAAGAAGAGTTCTTGATGGAAGTACAGCTGTCAGGCTTTAGGCTGAAACATAAGCAACAGCTGCTTACAGAAGTAGCAAAATGGTGGCTGCTCCAAACAGAACATCTCTCAGCTGGGTGATGACAGGAATTGGAGGGGATATGGCTACATGTTTCAAAGCAGAGCCCCTTTACCAAACCATAAGAAAACCATACCATAGGTGCAATTCAGAGAATGCTTCCACTTTCTGAATGAATGCAAAGCATTATCTGATTGGATGAGGTGGAGATGTCACTGCCCTGCCTCTCGACCTTGTTCAGTCAGGGAACTCTTTGCATTCATTCATTCAGAAAATGCAAAGCATTCTCTGAATGGCACCCTTGCTGAGTGCTCGACCTCCTGTGTTCAGAATGCAGCAGGCCAGCTGCTCAGCACAGGACCCAGAAGCAAGTGGAGAGCACTGGGGTAGTGGTGCCTATATCAGTGTTTTCCAGCTTCCAGGAGGACCGTCCTGGAATAATATATACAGCCCTCAAAATTTCCACTCGCCTGCTCGCATTTGCTGAGTGGAAATAAGCTGAGGGCGAGTGTGGACAGGGCTGGTGGTAATGAGCGCCGCCACACACTTTGCAGGCTGCTTACTGTATAGCCATTGCCCCCCCGCACAGGCTTACGGTGCGGGCATTTCAATGAGTACTGTATAGACGCATGGGGCCGCCCCTCTTCACCTCCCTCCTGCATGTTTCCTCAGCAGTCCATGGCAAGGCAGTCCCAAGTGGGCGCGCTCAAATCCTCTCAGTCTGCCCTCCCCCAGTGTCTTCACAGCACCCCAGTATTACCTGCAGTCCTAACCCTTGTAAAAATGATGAGAGTCTCCAACAGTGGGAGCACATGCATTCTAACGGATAGATAGGGGGCAGGTGGGCCTGGAGGTAGCCCAGTCCTCCTTAAGGGCACAAGGACACCCAGCATATAGCACAATGGCAGGAAACCTGAGCCAAGAGAAGTACAAAGGCTGCCATTCCAGACTTCTTTATGAAAATGTTCTTTGCTTGAATGACATGCTAATCTACTGGTTTCAATACTTTCATAACGTCTTCCGGACCACCTACATTGTACTGCAGACGGGGTAGCTCCTGCAGGCACAATGGTGTATCTGTACGTCGCTGACCTCTTTCGGGTGCGGAAGCACCCTCCGCCGACGCCCGCTGTAATTAGACACAGCGGGATTCTGATAGCAGGTGTTATCATTGATCACTGTATTAGTGTCACTGGTGATATCAGTGTCAGTTAGTTCCCACCCAGTGTCAGTAAGTGTCAGATTGTAGTGAGACTATCACAGCACTATACACGCCATTACTAGTAAAAAAAAGAAAGAAAGAGAATTCAAGTATAAAAAAAGTAAAGTAAAAAAAAAAAAAATGTATTTTTGTTGTTTGGTGGTGGTTATATACACATTTTGTATTTGACTAACAGCAAACTGCACCACTAAGGTTAATGTTAATGCACAGAAACAATACATATTTTTTCTTTTTATGCTAAGGCTCCATGCACACTGAAGCTCATAAACGGCTGTTTTTGGGAGTTCGGGTGTTTTTTTTTTAACAGCCCATAAATTCCCCTCTATGTTATCCTATGTGTCTATGCACATTTTTGGATGCTTATCAGCAGTGGAGTTTATGGGCTGTTTTCTGAACGCCATAAAATCGCGCTCAGGAGTCGTTTTTCTGACCACAAAAAACGCCAAACGCTCATAAACTCTGATACACGTCGATAAACGCTCAAAAACGTGGCTCACCAGCGTTTAACATTTTTGATCCATTGAAAAAAACCCCCACTAAAAAAACGTTAATAAACGCTATTGCAAAAACGTTAAAAAAACATTGAAAGACTCACTGCAAAGCTACTGGCATTTGTATAACATTATTTTAACGTCCAGTGTACATGGAGCCTAAATATAAAAGATGTTGCTATGAGTAAATAGATGCCCAAAAAATTGTCAAGCCAAAAAATTGTGCACACCCTTAAAACAAACTTTGGTACCCAAAATTGTCCATAGGCATTACTTATTTTTTTACAGTTAAGTTTATTGCTATCAAAATAGGGGTCCTAAAGCCCCCATGTGAAAGCATTTGGCTGTCATAGGTTCTCTTTATTGAGGCATCGGAGTCTATTTTTTTTTTCCAATAAAGATTTTTATTGAGCAAAGTTAGAGAACATAAGAAGTAATGCAGCCGTTTACAACATAGCGTCACATCAGGTAAACTGGTTACATAAAAATGTATCATTAAATTAACATATTCAACAACTGTTGCATTTATGATTGAGCATTAGGAATCTTTGTTAACTATGATGAAGCCCTTCACTTCAAAGAAGCATTGTAAGAATCAGAGGACTTCATTAGGACGTAAAGAAAAGAAAACTGAAAAAATAGGCACTATGAGATCTAAATAATAAAAGAAAACTAAAAAAGCTACAATTTCGGGGGAAATTGTGTGAAGTGTTCTTGCCTCTACCAGTAGTCTACAACTGGAGTGGGCGGAGTAACTGGGAGGAGTGGCTTGAGTAACTGTTGTGTGGTTGGAGTGGCTGGCGTAACTGTGGAAAGGTTGGACTGGGCAGAACAATTTTATGGAGTGGGCAGAGTAACTGTGTGGAGTGTTTGGAGTGAGTAAAGATAGTAAACCTTACACTAACCAATTGATTGATCAAGTTTAAAAAGTGCACATGACAAGCTTGATAGAGTGAGAAATGCATTTCAACTTTTATTTATTTATATAGCACATTTAATTGCAACGTTGTTGCCCAAAGTGCTTCACAGTTACATTAAAACATATATTTATAAAAACATTAGCAGCATTATCAAGCCTAGCAGATGAAGGTATGACCACATGCATTTTGGGGGTCTCAGCATCTTGACGTAGAATGGAGGTGAAGGTGTGCTATCTGTTTGATGATAATCAGTCTTTACAACCACTGTTTCCTGGCAATGCTCATGCCCTGTTTACACTTCACAACCACTGCTCAAAACACAATACACAGGATCATGATAGCTGTAATAACTGCAGTACGTCAAACTATCATATTTTAAAAACTATAAATCCTACAGTGAAGAGCTTTATATTGTGAGAATCACAAGACCCAGACCTAGATTTTGATGCATAGTATGTCTCTGAAATATTAAAAATGAATGCACAGTTGCAGTTTAGATATTGCCCTTCAAATTTGAAGTGGCTAGAGTGGAGTTTCAATGAATGTCAATAGACGGCGTGAGTTGCAAACAAATGGTCATATTATGAAAACTATCATAAAAACTATATTATCAGAACTATGGCTTAGCCGTGGACATGTTTAGTGGCAGCAGGGATAGCTGAACGTTTTGGTATAAGATTTGTGTAGGTGGGCTTGAAAATGAGGCAGTGGAGGCAGTTTAGCAATCATGTCCTGATTTTTCAGCTTTTGTCACCTCCCACTCTAGTTTTGAACATTTCGCCATTCATTCCTATAGGACCAATTTCGCCGCAAAAACGGCGATATTTCGTGAACCATTTGGCGAAACGTTCCACAAAGTGATAGCACACCAATCGGGAACAATCCGCACGTGTCGGTATATTACTGTCTATGTAGTGTAAAAGCTGTGGGAGGAGTTAGGGTGGTAAATTTGGCTATAATAAGAATAATATATATGTGAGATAACAGTAAGTGGTCTTGCTATGCAAGAACACTTAAAAATAAATATATAAGTACACAAGTAAGGGTCAAAAGTACCCCTTGGGGGTATCACAGGTACATAATGAACAGATATACAGTGGTCACATTTCCAATAGATATATTCATTCTGAGAAAGTATTCACTGTGTCGTCAGGCTATCAAACGCTACAGAATATTTGAACTGGAACCAGGCAGACCATGTTTTATGGAACTTGACAGAAGTTTCATTTGCTATAGCGAGTGTTTCTTCAATTTCCAAAATGTGGTTTACTGTGTGGGCCCATTCTCTTAGGGAAGGGGTTATTGACATTTTCCAGTATTTGGGGGATCAAAGATTTTGCAGCAATCAGAAGGTGTTTGGTCAGGGATCGTTTGTATCTACCCAAAGGGAAATTAGAAATATGTAAAAGACAACATGGGGGTACAAGTTTAATCTTAGTATCTGTGATGCAGAGGATCCATTCGCAGATTTTGCTCCAGTAAGAGGCTATTTTAGGGCAATCCCACCAAATATGAAGCACATCTCCTTTTGGTTTCTCAACATTTCCAGCACAGATCCGAAGCCAACGGGTACCATCGTTTTATCTTTGCTGGTGTTGCGTACCAATGTAACAATAGTTTGTAGGAGTTCTTTTGTAATCTCATGCTAATTGAGCATTTATGTGCTAAAATGCATGCGTTTTCCCATTGAGAATCTGTAAAGTGTGTTTGAAGAACTGACTCCCTTTGGCTTCTGAATCTGGCCGAATAGTTAGCGTCAGCCTGTTGGAGATGTGAGTACATTAGGAAGGTGGTTTTTTGAATCTGTTCGCCAGCCCGGCAAATAGATTCAAAGTGTGTAAGATCCTTAGTTAGGTTGCCTTTCTTATCAAGTGAGAGACGGTAATGGCGTAGTTGTCTATAGTTCCAATGTGCAAAGACCAAAGGTGAGAGGTCATTCAGCATCTTTTCATATGTTAAAATCCTGTCTGCATCCGCACACTGCGAGCCTAGTAGGGGGCCAGCAGCTTTTGTGGTAAAAGCTTTCGAACCCATGCCTGGGGGAAAATCTGGGTTGTTGAAGAGCGGTGTAAGTGGCCCTGGAAATGTGGATGGATCCTCCTGCACACAGGTACAATGACACCCATGGTCACCTTTTTTTTCCCTAACCCTTCCTTTTCCTTTTCTCCTTTTTTTTCCCCCTTTTTTCCCCCACATTGGGGTTTTTGGTGTGGACCTCTTACCATGGTCCTCTACCCTCACTCCCGGTTACTCACCAGTGTTTCTTTCACCTCTTTACTCACTTTCTCTCCACTAGCTCACTTTCACCACTATCCTTCCATCTATTCCCCTTGTCAATACACATCACTTACACACCCTATTTTTCTTGCCATACACCAGGGGCACTCGGAGGGCCCGGGGCTTTCGCTTGTGGTGGGTGTCGCCATCAGACGTGCTCTCTCGGCTCCCGGCAACGTTGTCATCGGTTGGCTTATGGCGGGCGGCGTTCCCCTTCCAAGTGTACACATATCTGTGAGTTGTGTTATTTCAGTGGTTTGGTTTGGGAGGGTATCTACCCCACCCCCCCTCCCCGCCTTGACATAGCTAACTTACTTAGTCAGTATACCTTTTTATTTCAGATATTGCATCTGTTTGCTCCTGAAGAGCGGCTTAAAGCTGCGAAACGCGTCGAGCTACCTGACATGGCATCTCTGTTACATTATCATCATGACATGTATTCATAACCTTTACCTCATTGGGGTTTTTAGACTATTGACTGTACAGATGCTATCTACTCAAACCTTTCTATGCTGCCTTGAGAATTGGTGGACCCCCTAAAAATTATCATGTATATGCTTGTTTGTTAAACGTGTTATTACTAGTATTCACCTATTTGGAATCGGCACCATGAAATTGGATGCAATTCATTTTTGTACCTGTGATTCAATGTTATTAAACATGTTGTTTACATCCTAATAAACAAATTTTATGTCCCACCAACTTACTCAATTTGTCATCATGGGTTTCATTTAAAGTCCTACTTTTTAGTTGTTTTGCTGCCTCTGGCCGCAATTGTGTTTTTATTGCTGGAAATGTGGATGTCAGGGCAAGATTGTGGAAGATTTTTAGGGTTGTCCCAAAAAAGTGGATGCTGTTTGAGATACAGAAGGTATTTAGACCAAGGACAGTCTTTTCTAGTTTATATAATAAAAATAAAAAACAGTGGTGATCAAATACCATTCAAAGAAAGCTCTATTTGTGTGAAAAAAATTATCTAAATTTTGTTTGCGTACAACATTGCATGACGACGCAATTACCAGTTAAAGCAGCGCAGTCCTAAATAGGAAAAAATGTCCTGGTCATGAAGGGGGTAAAACCTACTGGAGCTGAAGTGGTTAATCATTATCACAGAGCACACATTAGGAATTCTGAATTCTGGCACAAGAGTAGCATCAAACCTTTTCAGAAATGGTCAGCAATGGCAGCCAATATATTTCCTTCAGGATAGTTTTTTTCCTAATGCTAAGACATATGCATCATGAAATCTTTTTTTAGATAAGAGGCTCATTTATAAAGCAGCAGATTTAAGTTTTCCACTGTGCAGTTTGCTATTACCAATAAATCAGGACATTTCCAGTAGCCTGAGAAATTAGAGACAGGTTATAATTTATTTTACTGTCAATACTAATAGTGATTTGTAAAACATTTGTGTGCTCTGCATTTTTTAGTGATTGATGGTGATTAAGAATTTAGAATATGGGGAAAATTAAGAAAAAGAATGAGAAAAAGGCAGACAAGTTGTCAGTGGATTCCTCTGAAGATTCAAACTCCAAGATCTCATCTGTGTCTGCTTCCCCAACTGAAGAACTTCCTCCTTCTTCCCCTAAAGTTGATTCTGAGGAGCAGCCTGCAAAGACTGAGGAGTCCCCCACCGCTGTGCCTACCATTGTCCCTTCTCCAACGCTGTATGAGGAATCTGTTCTAACTCAGGTTATTATAGAAAAGTAAGTTCATCCTTATTGTTTTATTCTAAAAGACTTTGTGAAAGCACTTACCTGCTTCTGTGTTATTTTCTTATTTCTCAATTGTAAGCCAGTTTTTTTTCTAATCTCATGCTAATTGAGCATTTATGTGCTAAAATGCATGCGTTTTCCCATTGAGAATCTGTAAAGTGTGTTTGAAGAACTGACTCCCTTTGGCTTCTGAACCTGGCCGAATCCTTAGCGTCAGCCTGTTGGAGATGTGAGTACATTAGGAAGGTGGTTTTTTTAATCTGTTCGCCAGCCCGGCAAACAGATTCAAAGTGTGTAAGATCCTTAGTTAGGTTGCCTTTCTTATCAAGTGAGAGACGGTAATGGCGTAGTTGTCTATAGTTCCAATGTGCAAAGACCAAAGGTGAGAGGTCATTCAGCATCTTTTCATATGTTAAAATCCTGTCTGCATCCGCACACTGCGAGTCTAGTAGGGGGCCAGCAGCTTTTGTGGTAAAGGCTTTCGAACCCATGCCTGGGGGAAAATCTGGGTTGTTGAAGAGCGGTGTAAGTGGCCCTGGAAATGTGGATGGATCCTCCTCCACACAGGTACAATGACACCCATGGTCACCTTTTTTTTGTAAAACATTTGTGTGCTCTACATTTTTTAGTGATTGATGGTGATTAAGAATTTAGAATATGGGGAAAATTAAGAAAAAGAATGAGAAAAAGGCAGACAAGTTGTCAGTGGATACCTCTGAAGATTCAAACTCCAAGATCTCATCTGTGTCTGCTTCCCCAACTGAAGAACTTCCTCCTTCTTCCTCTAAAGTTGATTCTGAGGAGCAGCCTGCAAAGACTGAGGAGTCCCCCACCGCTGTGCCTACCATTGTCCCTTCTCCAACGCTGTATGACCGTATACACGACCGTTTTTTACGTCGGAATAAACTCTAAAGGTTTTTCCGACGGAGTTCCGCTGAAACTGTCTTGCCTACACACAATCACACCAAAGTCCGACCGTGTAAAACACGGTGCCGTATGATGGGACTAGAAAAAGGAAGTTCAATAGTGAGTAGCCAATAGCTACTTGCTTCCGAGCATGCATCGTTTTTGGCCCGTCGGAACAGCATACAGACGAGCGGTTTTCCCGATAGGAACTGATTCCATCAGAAAGATTTAAAACATGTTCTATTTCTAGGTCCATCAGAATTTTCCAAAAAAAAGTCCGATGAGGCCCACACACGATCGGAATGTCCAATGAAAAGCTTCCGTCTGACTTTTTCTGTCGGACATTCCACTTGTGTGTATGCGGCATTAGTTATCCATTTTATGTTGTTGTGCAGAGTTTTCACAACTGTTATCTAGAGATTTCTAGAGAGCTGTGGCATAAGAGCAGCAGCAATACAACAGTCTACAACAGACTCTGTACACAGTTACTGTTAGATGAGAAATGATATGGGTCACATGTCACTTTCAGACAAAGTAACCTTAGGTTGGCCATACACGGTGCATGTTTATTTGCTGCAACCACAGAGAAAGAAAGACATTTGCACGATTTCCTCATTAAGACAGACAGTGTTGACAGGGGAATCAGCACTTGTCTTCTCCTGGCGAGGGCGGGCGGGGAAAGCTGTCCCTGCTGGGAGAAGACTGTGATTATCGCTAGTGGCTACAGCAGCCGCTAGCGATAATCACAAGAGAATCTGGCAGGCTGGTTGTACTCAAGTTGATTGATCAACTTGGTACATTTAGCCTGTCCATTAACAGGTCGAATCTCGGCTGGTTCCAGCTCATCTGCATAATTTACCTCAGGCAGCCCCAAAAGAAGTCTAGGAGCTGCAACTTTACTCAACTTAAAATGTGTTTTTGCTTTTGTCTGCATCCCTAATGAAGACAATTCTGGCAAGAAGTGAGGGAGACCTTCCGCAATAGGGACACAGATGGCAATAAAACCCTACCAGAGGAGCTAACTTTTGGCTGTAGTAAGGTAAGTCTTATGCCCCGTACACACAATCAGACTTTCCGACAACAAGACTGTGGATTTTTATTCGAAGGATGTTGGCTCCAACTTGTCTTGCATACACACAGTCACACAAATGTTGGCCAACAATTACGATTGTAGTGACGTACAAGACGTACGTGATATCTCCATTACGGATGAATGCTAGTTATATCTCCGGCTCGTACTTGATTCCGAGCATGAGTGGACTTTTGTCCGACGGACTTGTGTACACATGATTGGAAAGTCCGACAACAAACATTTGTTGGCAGAAAATTTGAGAACCTGCTATCAAACATTTGTTGGTGGAAAGTCCGACAATAAATGTTCGATGGAGCATACACACGGTCGGACTTTCAGCCAACAAGCTCACATCCAACATTTGTTGTCGGAAAATCCGATCGTGTGTATGGGGCATAAGGAGGATCGGGGTAAGCCATGAAATATTCAATTTGTGTATTTTAAGGAATGTACAATTCTGTTGTACACAAAATACACTACATTTTCTATCTTTTCATTCTTTTTTAACAGGTATGAAGGGGAGTTGGTGCATGGACTGTATGAAGGAGAAGGAGTTGCTTATTACAAAGATGGAAATGTTTACAGAGTGAGTTCTTGTGCATGCAATTTGCTTTCATCCAGTGTATTTACCAGTGTTACTTTCGTCAACGAAAACATTTTTCGTCAAAGATTTCATCAGCGACATTTTTACTGTGACGCAAGCTAAACGAAAAGTACAGCACATTTTCGTCCACTGACAAAAACTATGACGAAAATCAGATCAGTTTTTTTTTTTGTTAACGAATGAAAACGGGATAAATATGGCAAGGAGGGACGTTTACCCTCATGAACTAACTTCCGTTTTTTCATGGAGCTCCGCCTTCTTCTGCAATCCGCTCCCAACAAGCACCATACCACTGCGGCGAGAGTCGTGACGACTGCCAATGCCAGAGACCTGAGAGTGAGTAGCACTGTGCATTGCAGGCCAGCCAGGCTGAGGCCTCCCGACTCAGAGTCACGAGACTCCTGACGAGACGGCCGCACTGAACAGAGCAGACTGAGTGTACACTGTACAGTAATTGTGGTACATTACAATTACAGCAGGCCTGAGGCCTCCCCTCCCCTCAGACCACTATTTGTCCAGAGCACAATGTGCAACTGTGCATTACAGGCCTCCTCTGACCACTGGCAGTGGCATCCAGGGCACTGTGCATTACAGGCCATCCCTCAGACCACCATCCAGCACTGTGCAGCATTACAGTCCTACTCTGACCAGTGACCATCAGCATTGTGGCATCTAGAGCACTGTGCATTACAGGCAATCCCTCAGACCTGAGACCACCATCCAGCCATCTGCAGCATTACAGGTCTCCTCAGACCACTGTCCAGAGCACTGTGCAGTATTACAGGCCTCCTTAGAGCGTCCAGAGTCGCTAATTCTGTATCTGTGAGTTTTTTACTCCAGGAGTATATAATGCGTTTTGAAATTCTAGGGAAATGCTTAAAGGGTTTTGCGTTTTTTCCCCTTAAAGCATTCTATGCATTAAGGTGAAAACCTCTTGTAAGGCACCAGCCCCCCAGAGCCTCCCCCTTTTACTTACCTGAGCCCAATTGTTCTTGCACCGGGGATGAGCACACCCACTCCAGCCAGTGTCTCGGGTCCTGATTGGATAGATTGATAGCAGCACAGCCATTGGCTCCCGCTGCTGTCAATCAAATCTAATGACATGGGATCAGTGGGGCGGAGCCAAGTCCTGCTGTCTGTGTCAATGGACGCAGCAGGACGCGGAAGCACGCTCGCACAGGTGCCCCGCGGGATAGTGCTTTCTCGCCGGGGCACACGAGAAGAGGAAGAGCCAGGAGCGCCACTGAGGTACCCCAGAATAGGAGGATCAGGGCCACTCTGTGCAAAACAAACCGCACAGAAGAGGTAAGTATGACATGTTTGTTTAAAAAAAAAAAAAACACGAACGTTTACATATCCTTTAAATAATGCATTACAATTTAACTAAACACATTCGATTTTAGTTGACTAAAATTATTTTAATCGACTAAAATGTACTGGAGATTTTAGTCGACTAAAATGGGACTAAAACTAAAATGGCATTTTAGTCAAAGACTATGACTAAAACTAAAACACTTGCAGAAGACTAAAATGGGACTAAAACTAAAATGGCATTTTAGTCCTAAGACTAAAACTAAATCGAAATTTGCTGCCAAAATTAAAGCATTTGTTAATCCCCCCAAAAAATAAATAAAGATCCTGTTCTTAAAGGATGTTATAGAGTACAGTGCTTGTGCTGTATAAATTTGGCCCCCTGTATCATCTGAAATACCTGGCTGATTCTGCCAGTTTCTACCCTCCCCTCTGTACACTAACCACGATATATCAGGGCTGCTGAGCCCTGACACCATTGTCAGTGTATGTGCCTCCGCTGATCTGCTCCTCTCCCCACTGCTTCAAAACAAACTGATCTGTCTATCATCCCCTCTGTCACATAAAGATAAAAAGCTGTGTCCTAGTGCCTGTGCTTTATTTAATTAAAAAAACAAAAAAAAACACGGATTTCTACCTGTTTTAACAGTGTCTTCCAGCGATCACATGACTCCAGGCTCTTTGCTCCTCTCCTCCCTGGCTGACGTCTGACGCCCCGCCCCCTGGAGATATCACACCAGGAGAGCCGAGAGCCTGGAGTCATGTGATCACTGGAAGACACTGTTAAAACAGGTAGAAATCATTTTTTATTATATAAAGCACAGGCACTAGTATGCAGCTTTTTATCTGACAAAGGGGATGATATAAAGATGAGACAGTGGCAAAAACCACTTTAACACTGGTATTTACCTGAAAAAGTAAGTAATACATTTCTCCATTTGCAGGGCTCATTCTCTGAGGGGCTTATGCATGGCAAAGGAATATATACATGGGCAGACGGAGTACTATATGAGGTAAGAGAAAACTATCATTTTTAATCTGTTCCTTCTGCCAGTACATCTCACCCTGATCCTGAGGCCTTCTGGCCATGATATTGAAATGCTTTCCGACTGTTATTCTGATTCTATACTACAGTAAGTCGCTCATCTGGAACAAGTACACTGCAATATTGGGGGATGTCTAGGTCAGTGGTAGATGCATTTTCAATGAGTCCACAGCCAACAGGAACTTCAGTTTAAGGGCGTGGTAGCCCACTTTTATTGAAAGTAACAAAAATGAAAGTTCATACATGCATGGGTTGCCCACACAGGTATTCTTCTCCCAAAAATTACAACACAAACAAAAATTCCAAGCCACCTGGCTGTCAAGGCTCTCTCAGCCCTGGTCGCAGTACAAAGCTTCGCAGGCCCACTCCTGGCCTCTAGGAAGGGGTTCTCCTGACACTCCAGGCTTTCACACTCCTCCAAGACTCATGGTCCCTAGGACTCTCTCTTCCAGTTGTCTCAGCTATGGTCTCCCCGACTCTCTCAGCTGGCCCAACTCTCAGTTCACTGACCTGGAACCTCTCCCACATGGAGTGCCATCTCAAGGATATTGCCTGGGTTCATAAACGGTAGCACACCTCCCTCCGGGCTGCAGCAACTGCTCCAACACCAACTCTCCTTAGTTATGCTCACATCTGCCTTATAATGAGTGTGTACACCTGGACACACACACAACCTGCAAAACTTCTGGAAAGCCCGGACACAAGACTGAAGACTCCATCCCTCTCAATGCTCTTTGAAGTCTTAAAGTTTCCAGACTTACAAAATCCAGAGAAGACTTAAAGCATAGTTTTCTCTGCTCACCAATCTTCTGCTGGAACTTCTTAAACTGCCTCTTTGAGAGTCCTGTGTCCATTTTACACTCATTTTCACTGAGACAGGGGCTCTCACTCTCACAACACAGATAAGAAAACACATTAAAAAAATCAGAAGTACTTGGCTACTAAATTAAAAAGGATTAGTATGACAGCCATGCTACTGGCAAATTCAATTGAGTTCAAAAATAGCAGCCTCCATATTTCTCTCATGACAGGTTTCCTTTAATTCAAAGCTGCAATCAACAGCTAGAAACACATTTAAACCCCTGCACAGGTGAATGTTTGACAAGATGTTATACTTATTACAATAAAAATGAATGTACCAGAAACACATATAAAATACGTATATGATAGCTTCACACTATATAATGCCATTATTCACAATTTCCCACTCCAGCCTCATCCATGTATTAGGCTACTTCACAAAGTGTACAAACTATTATTATTTTAAATTAATTGGTGTTAATTCTTTTTTTGCTCCAGGGTCAGTTCTGTAAGAACAAACCAATGGGACATGGCATATATAAGTGGCCTAATGGCAGTCGTTATGAAGGACAGGTGAACAAGGGCATCAGACATGGAACTGGCATTTACATATCTAGTGATCAGCAGTTCTCATATGTTGGTGAATGGTACATGGGCAAACGCCATGGCAAGGTAAGCTGTACATATCAATAAAACACAGTGGGCCACAAGCAGAAAAGTGTCTGAAAGAACAGCAGTTCCTGTTGTACAGCTAATTAAATTCTTCTTTTTTTTTGTTTCCAGTGAAGCATAGTAGGATAAAAAAGGGCATTTGATTTGTTACTTTTGCAACAAGGACTGTTAGTATTTCTGACACCTTTCGGATTCATGTCGATAGGCATTGTTTTCCTGCATTTGACAAAATGCCACTGACTATAATTGAGCGGTACACATAGCGGTTTAGAAGCTGCATTTGACCTACTTTTGTGTTCTTTGGACACAGCGTGTCTTATTAAATTATATGTGAACCCCTACCTGTTTAAACAATTCATTCAGTTTTAAAAAGAAATACAAGCCAAGACGTGTGTGTGTATACTTTTTTTTTTTTTTTTTTTTTTCCCTTTTAACTACCTCAATACCGGGCACTTTCACCCCCTTCCTGCCCAAGCCATTTTTCAGCTTTCAGCACTGTCGCACTTTGAATGACAATTGCGCGGTCATGTTACACTGCACCCTAATGACATTTTTATCATTTTTTCCCCACAAATCGAGCTTTCTTTTGCTGGTATTTGATCGCCTCTGTGGTTTTTATTTATTGCGCTATAAACAAAAGAAAAGGGACAATTTTGAAAAAACACAATATTTTTTACTTTTTGCTATAATAAATATCCAATTTTTTTTTTTTAACAATTTTTTTCCTCAGTTTAGGCCGATATGTATTCTTCTACATATTTTTGGTAAAAAAAAATCGCGATAAGGGTATATTGATTGGTTTGCGCAAAAGTTATAGCGTCTACAAAATAGGGGATAGATTTATAGCATTTTTATTTATTTATTTATTTTTTACTAGTAATGACGGCGATCTGCAATTTTTATTGTGACTGCGATATTGCAGCGGACATATCGGACACTTTTGACACATTTTTGGGACCATTCACATTTATACAGCGATCCGTGCTATAAAAATGCATTGATTACTGTGTAAATGTGACTGGCAGGGAAGGGGTTAACACTAGAGGCGATCGAGGGGTTAATGTGTGTCCTAGGGAGGTGATTCTAACTGTGGGGGGAGGGGACTGACTGGGGGAGGTGACCGATCAGTGTCCCTATGTACAAGGGACACACCATCGGTCTCCTCTCCTCTGACAGGACGTGGATCTGTGTGTTTACATACACAGATCCACGGTCCTGCTCTGTTACCCGGCAATCGCGGGTGCCCGGCGGACATCGCGGGCCGCCAGGCACACGCACCGGGTCCCGAGCGACGCAGCGGGCACGCGCGCACGTCGCCCCCTAGTGGCTCGGGAGGGCGATCACGTCATATGACGTCCGCCCAGAACAAGAGATGCCTCGTCCCGCCGTCATAGTGGTTAAGTAATCACATGACCTCTGTTCTCCTCTGCAAAAGGGGCTTAGAGAGGTGGGAGTGGAGACTGCCGGGGGGGAGGGGGGTGTCAGCAAGAGGCAAAGAAAAAGCAATACAGTGAAACCTTGGATTAGGAGCATAATCCGTTAAAGGAGAATGCTTGTAATCCAAAGCACTCGCATATCAAAGTGAGTTTCCCCATAGAAGTCAATGGAAACCAAGATAATTAGTTCCGCATTGACTTCTATCGCATGCAATACCGCATGTGGCCAAAGGTGGGGGGCGCCAGAGAGCGCAAATATTCTGGGACAGCTCGGGTGAACTCGGAAACCCTCGAAAAGGCTCGAAAACACTTGGGAACGGAGTTCCCGGATTTCCAAATGGCGCTGAACCGTTCCGAGGGTCACCGGTGCCCCCGCACCTCTGGCCAAATGCGGTACTGCACACCCCATTGGCTTGAATCCTGTTCGTTTTGCGAGACAACACTCGCATACCGAGTCAGGATTTAAAAAAAAAAGTTGCTCGTCTTTCAAAACGCTCGTTAACTGCGTTAGTTGTAAACCAAGGTTCCACTGTAAATTGATTTGCACAGTTGGGCTTGTCAGCACAAGTCCTGGCCATTAAAGGACAGGCAGGCTGTGTTCCCAGCACAGCCAGAAAACTGATCATGCTGGGAAGGATGTGCTACCATGCCTAGTTTGGTCAGTTTGAACTATGAAAGCAGGGCACTGGTAGGATCACCAGTATTCCACACAAATTAAGCAATACAAAGATAACAGGAGACTTTTTAACACAAGTACATAGCACAGTATACACATACCAGGAATATGAAATGTTGGGGTAACAAACACTTTAGGGTGAGATTGAACTGCAGACAAAGCAGGACAAATATAGTCTATTCTTGTCAAATGCTGCAATTCCCATTCCAATTCATACAGTGTTTGAAGACAATGCCTGTCAACATGAGCCCTTATACACACCTGCCAATGTTTTCAGACCACATTAAAGTGGATGTAAACCTAGTTCATGAAATTTGGACTGAGCACATATATCTGTAGTGTTTTGTTATCTCTCTTCAAAGCACTATGTCCCCTGTGTTTGTGCTGTTTTTGGTTGCTCTGTTATCAGCCGAACTTCTGACAAGTTCTCTGTGATAGGAGCCTGAAATTTGTGTCGTGGGGGGTTGCTATAATGCCCCTTTCACACTTGTGCGACTTGGGACTTCAAAGTCGCACAAGTCGTACCCCATGATTTCCAATGAGTACCATTCATATCTGTGTGACTTCAAGTCGCACCGACTTCGAAGTAGTCCCTGTACTAATTTGGTCTGACTTTGATGCGAGTTGAGGTCCATAGACCTCAAGTTTACTCAGGCATTCCCTGAAATCGCGCGACTTTCAAGTATCGCAGTGTGAAAGCGGCCTAAATAGATTAGCAGACTGCTGCACGATTCACAGGAGAGCCCTGCAAGTATTTGCCTATATGGAGAGGGGGTGTGTGCTCCTTTCCTCCAATCAGCTGTCTCCCAATGTAATCCAACACTACACTGGTACTGCTGAATTAGGAAGTGAAAAATCTAACAGGATGTGCACTTTCTAAACAGTATATAATGGTGAAGGCAGAAGATATAGATGTAAAACTTATGTAAGAGGATTTGTTTCATCCCTGTGTATCATCTGAGGCTGTTCACTTCACTGGGTATATGTGAGGGTTTACATCCATTTTAACCACTTACGGACCGCCCGCCCCAGTTTTACGACGGCTGTTTGAAGGAGGATATCGTTGTTATGGCAGCAGCCAGCTGCCATAACCCCGGTATCCTCGTCTTCAGTGGGCGGTCCGCTACAGGATAAAAGTGGTCTCTGCGGCGAATTCGCCGCGAGATCACTTTTATTTGTGGCGGGAGAGGGGCCTCCCCTCCCGCCGCAATCCGGTGCCCTCCGCCGCTTACCGGAGCCGTCGGCAGCGGCGGAGGCGATCGCCTCTTGTCTCCTGTCAGGTATGGAGACGAGTGAGGGGAATATGGCCCCCACCCGTCTCCATACAATTGCTGGGCAGAAGCGACGTCAAAACGTCACTTCCACCCATAGCTCTTAAAGGGCCATTTTATTTAAGTAATTTTTTTAAATGACAAATTTTTTTATTTCTTTATATTGCATTTTAGTCTAAATATGAGATCTGAGGTCTTTTTGACACCAGATCTCATATTTAAGAGGTCCTGTCATGCTTTTTTCTATTACAAGGGATATTTACATTAAAATAATAAAAGTGACAATTTTTTTTTAAACAGTGTAAAAATAAAAAATAAAAGGTAAAATAAATAATAATAAAATTTATTTTTTTTAAACGCGCCCCATCCCGACGAGCGTGCGTGCAGAAGTAAAGGCATACGTGAGTCGCACCCGCATATGAAAACGGTGTTCAAACCACACATGTGAGGTATCGCCGCGATCGGTAGAGCGAGAGCAATAATTCTAGCTCTAGACCTTCTCTGTAACTTAAAACATGCAACCTGTAGAATTTTTTAAATGTCACCTATGGAGATTTTTAAGGGTAAAATTTTGTCGCCATCCCACGAGCGTGACATGTTGGGTATCAATTTACTCGGCTTAACACTATCTTTCACAATATAAAAAATTGGGCTAATTTTACTGTTGTCTAATTTTTTTTATTCAAAAAAGTGATTTATTTCCCAAAAGGGTGCGCTTGTAAGACCGCTGCGCAAATACGGTGTGAAAAAAAGTATTGCAATGACCGCCGTTTTATTCTCTAGGGTGTTAGAAAAAAAAACATTATATAATGTTTGGGGGTTCTAAGTAATTTTCTAGCAAAAAAAACAGTTTTAAACATGTAAACACCAAAATCTCCAAACAAGGCTTGTCCTTAAGTGGTTAAGTCATGAGTAGCAGATAAAATGGCAGGCAAGGTGAACTGATTCCCCCCTGTATTGAATTGTAATTGTACTGTCTGCCCTAATGTTGTAAAGCGCTGCGCAAACTGTCGGCGCTATATAAATCCTGTATAATAATAATAATAATAATAATCTTGACAATCATAAGCCTTTTATTGCAGGGTGTGATGTATTATGATTCAGAGGAAACATCCTGGTATGAAGGGGATTGGGTGCACAATAACAAAGAAGGCTGGGGAGTACAGTGGTATGTATGTTCATCGATTGGTTTCTATATAAAAATACACACATGATGGTGATATCGTTTTTACTCTTAATTCTTAATTAGTAGCTTTTCTTATATATTAATAATGACCAAAAGAACAAAATCTCAAATACAATAGGCCCTGTTTTCTTGGGCTTTTTAGGAGTGACAGGATGGGAGGTATAGAAGCATCATGAGGGAAGAGCTGCTACTTCTACAAAAGGTACCTGCTGGGGTAGTTTGGGCAGCGTAAATGTATACCCTTTATGAAGCTGTAACAAGTACATTAAAGTGACACTAAACTCTGGTTTTAAAAAAAATATATATTCAAGTATGTATTCCTAACTCAAAAAGCACATTCTATTGTTCTCAGTAGGGTTGCCACCTGTCTGGGATTCACCCGGACAGTTCGGGTTTTGAATCATGTGTTCGGGTTTCAGGCGGGCTGAAAACCAGACACATTATTCAGACCGGGCTGTGGCTCCCCAAGTAACCAAGATAGTCACACACAAATCTGTTGCCATCCGGGCACTGCAGGTGTCTGTATAGGGACAGATTTGGCATCACTGGGGGGCAGGGTGATGATGTCATCAATAGCAATTTGGCCACAAACACTGTTCGCTGCAGCACGCAATGCGCACCACATGACTACTCTCCTTGGGGTACCCAAAGGTGTCTCAGGCTGCTAAAATGTTCTAGTTTGGCTTGAAGAAAAGGTGGCAACCCTAGTTCTCAGCTTTCTCCAAATCTTCAAATCTATTTTTTCACTGCTGTCATCATACTTCCTGTTAGAGGGTGGCTATGTTTTCCTCTTGGTCTCACTGTATGTAGGAACATAGCCACCCTCACTTGCTTTCTCCTGGAAAGGACTGTGGAATTTGTAGTGTACATAGAGCAGTACACATGACCACAAGTGACATGCTCTGCTCATTCCAAGCAAACAGAAGTGAGGGGGAAACACAAGTTTGGGAGCTCACCAGGGATGTTACGAAGAGGCAGAAAAACACAGTAACCCTACGTTCACACTCATCCGTTTTTTTGCAGTTTGCAGAAACACACTACGGTCCATTTAACATGGTTTTCTATGGTACTAGTTCTATGGGTTTTGCGGCTGGTGCGTTTTTGCAAAGGGTCGGGGACTTTTTTCCCGCGATTTGCAATAGACTTCAATAGAGCTGCACCAGAAACGCAAGTGGTGCATTTTTTATGTGTTTTACATTTTGCGTTTCTTATTTTACCACTGTTTATAGCTGGTTGCTAAGCAGGGGGCCAGATTCCGATAAGCACCCCTGCCTGCAGACCCCGACAACCACGGGCTAGGGTTGCCGGGAAGAGGTCCTTGTCCTCATCAACTGGGGGGCAGGGTGCTTTGGGGTGGGGGCACCCCAAAGCACCTTGCCCCCCCTAAACACCCATCCCCTCCCTTTCCTGACCTGCCGGGATGCATGCTCGGATAAGGGTCTGGTATGGATTTTAGGGGAGAACCCCACACAGTTTTTTTTTTTTTAAATTTGGGAGTGAGGGGTCCCCTCCGAATCTATACTAGACCTGAAGGGCCTGGTATAGACCTGGAGGGGGAACGCAACGCCATTTTTTTCACGATTTTTTTTTTTGGCTGCAAATTATTTTTTTTATATTCAGCTTTCAGCGGGGAACCCCGCTGACAGCTGATAACTTATCGGTTGCTAAGGATGCGAATGGCCGGCTTCCCGGCCCCCTCCTTAGCAACCAGCTTTATACAGTGTGTTTTACAGTGCGTTTAAAAAAAAAACGTAAAATGCGAAATGCATGAAAACTGCATGCAAAAACACATAAAAAAACGCTGGTTTAAAAACACAAAATGCACTGAAAAACGTGCCTGAAAAAGGCATCAAACGCAGCCGCATAGGTGTGAACCTAGACTTAGAAACAATTTAATGAAAAACATAGCACAGCCATTAAATAGTGGATGCGTGTTATTTTTTGAGACTAAGAATATTGTTTAGTGTCACAAGGATAAATCCCTGTACAAGCTCTATACCTGTTGAAAAGATTATACCTTCCTGGGGAATGATTTACAATAGCCATGTACAGCTATATCATTGATAATGACATTTAATTATACATCTGTCTATCCTTGAACTATTACTATTGAGTGGTGACATTTTTTGTTGAGCTGTGCATGGCTAGCTTTATACAGTAGTTCCAAGGAAGAGCAGGATTATTTGTTGTCAGTCCTCCTAATGCTTTGGCAACCACTGCAGGATTAAGGGAAAATGTATAAATGTCTGAACACTTTAATATGTCTTGCAATGTTTTTAGAGTTTGTAGTTTATTGGTTTTATGTCCTTTTTAAACTGACTATAAATGGTAAAAGGAAGTCAAACATTAGCCTGCGAGCTGGACACCAAGAGTTCTTTTTCCAGCTAAATTAACATAAACAACCATAAATAAGGTAACGCATCATATCTTGCCAACCAAAATTTCTAAATTGACCTATGGACTAAGATCATTTTTGTGGTCTGTAATGCCCAAGTCTGATGGTGGCACAGTACTATTGGACCTACAGTTAGTACCCATATGCATAAGCTGATCTTTGCACAGCTAGGCCAAGTTTGACCCGACTGGGTGATGATCATTATATCTACCAGCCCCAGAAATCATTGTTGGAGTGAACAGTTTCCCCACCGAAAGGATATCACTTAGTTGTGTCTGCATACTCTTCTGCATAAATGTGATGCTTTGCGGCTATGATAATGTATTTTTATGCAACAATAATTTGTAAAAAATGAATCTAAAGAACTCCAGGGGAAATAAATGTTTTTAAAATCTTCTGGTATGCAAGGAGTTAAGTGCAATGAGGTGTATGCCACCTCGTAGAGCTCTCTGAGTTTTTTTTTTTACAATTTACTGTTTTACTGAGCGCCATAAGTATAGCTATTACTATTAGCCCGGCACTCCGGCAACCCAGCTAGGGGTATGCTTACATAGCAGCCATGATTTTTTTTCAGCTGCTCTCCCCATGGCTTTTCACAGAGCATTTTGCATTTTGTGAACCTTTTCACGAAATCCAAAACTTTCTGTTAAAGGGCAGAGAAAAGGAGGGGTGGGCAGAGCAGCTGCTATGTAGGAGAGTCTTATCTCTTATCTCAGAGTAGTATAATGAAAGCTATACTAGAAGTGCTCAGTAAACCAGTAATTTGTAAACAAAATAGAGATATTCAGGAAGTGGCATATACCTCCTTGTGCTTAATTAATTGTATGCCAGCAGATTTGAAATACCTTTTTTTTTTTTTTCCTGGAGTTCTTCCTTAAATACTGTGTATCTGTCATCTTAAAATTTTGTATCAATACACTGTAAAAATGTGATCAAATGTGACAGTTTTAAGTCAGGAAACCTCTATGAAGGCCAGTGGAAGAATAACAAGTTACATGGAGCGGGGAGGATGAGGTGGATTATCTCCAATGAAGAATACATAGGCCAGTGGGAGAATGGCATACAGGTACTAACATATTCATAGCTTAAAAATATTCACTGTTCCATCCCTTCTAGCAGTAACTATTATTATTATTTCAGGGTTTATTATTGAGGGAAAGATATACCAGTACTACTGGCCACAGCCACAGTTACGAGTAACTCAAAATTTGATTAAAAATTTTGTTTTCAAACAAAAAAAAACACATTTCAAAACCACCAATTTGCAATTTTGTTTTGTAGATAAAGCTAAAATTACATACCAGAACTCATTAATTGTTTTCTGTAACTTTGGGACCTACACTGTTTAAATCTAAATAGGTTTGCCCCATCTATTCTCTTCATCTTAAATTAGAAGAAATGGCCGCACACCACTGTAGATCAAAATCCTCTTTATTTGGACATCCCAAAATTATAGGCATCAGAATACTGGGCAGACGCGTTTTGCACACTTAGTCATTACCATCTTCATTCTCTTCATCTGCTGGCGTGAAGTGTCCTATGTTACTAGGGGTGCAACGGATCAAAAAACTCACGGTTCGGATCATTCCTCGGATCAGGAGTCACGGTTCGGATCATTTTCAGATCAACAAAAAAAAATCTCCCCCACCGTAATATCCACAATCTCCCCCACTGTAATATCCACATTCTCCCCCACTGCTGTAATATCCAGTTGGTAGGGTATGGCAGAGTATTGCCGGGTATTGGCAGAGTATTCGCAGGGTATGGCAGGGTATTGGCAGGGTATTGGCAGGGTATTGGCAGAGTATTGGCAGAGTATTGGCAGGGTATGGCAGAGTATTGGCAGGGTATGGCAGAGTATGGCAGAGTATGGAGGGATGGCTGAGCATGGATGGATGGACCCATGGATGTGTGCAATTTCACAGAGCAGCACTGTGGGCACTACAGATCCAGCCCACAGCGCTGCTGCCATCCAATCTCTCCCCTCCACCGTACAGATTAGTACACAGAGGGAAGAGAGGAACCTTTACAAGCGATCGCTCCGTCATTTGACGGAGCGATCACGTGGTAAACGGCCGCCGGGTGTACCAAGATGGCCGCCGCTCCGGAGCTAGGCCGAAGCCGCGGCCTTTCCTAAGGCCAAGGCAGCGGCGCGCTCCGCGGAGCGCATGTGTGCCGATCCGAACAGGTTGAACCGTTCGGATCTAGGATCGGTGACGATCCATTGCACCCCTATATGTTACACAACGCGTAAGGGGAACTGCCTCTGTCAATTTGATTTGTAAAGGTGAAGGAGCTGCAATCCTGATCCTAACTCAACTGCCTGCTGAATCACTAACCTGGGACAAGCATGTAGCCAATAAAGTATAAAAAGTATAAATACTCATTTGCCTGCTTTTTCCAGGTCAGTGGTGTACTAAGAAGAGAAGCCACATTTGGGATGCTCCTTTAAATACTAAGTCAGCCATAGCAACTGCTATATTTTATCCTGACTTAAAGGTAGCTTAAAGGTAGCTTCTGCATATTTATGGGTACTGTGCACATACACGGGTTATTATTTGGCACATTTGGGTGGAGGTCTTTTTTAGCATAAAGTAAAAAAAATGATGGCTGTAACAGTTGCCTTTCTCAAGTTTTTACCTTTTTAAACAGAATGGTCATGGGACCCATACCTGGTTCTTAAAGAGAGTACCTGGATCACAGTACTCCTTGAGAAATGAATATGTTGGGAACTTTGTCAATGGTCAACGTCATGGACATGGTCAATATTTCTATGCCAATGGCGCAATGTATGATGGAGATTGGCAAAACAATAAAAAACATGGCATGGTAAGTGATGCAATCAGATATCCTAGCAATTAAACACATGCATAAACGTGTTTGAAGGCATAACCGTTCTTTTTTACCCATAGCATTGATCAGATTGTCCTTTTGGTTATTGCACCACATTCTGGGAGAATATAATTGAGAATATGGTTATCGTGGACAGTAAGATGTATTCCTCCTTCAGACACAATTATGCATGCAACCCATTTTGTATATTTATTTTGCAGATTTTATATTTTAAAGGTTTAGAGTTTAATACAGTACACATGACCAAAAACAAGTGAGACGGGAATTGCTAACCCACAAGCTGGGGGAATAAAAGCAACAATAAGGTCCCTGCAATTCAATCCATAACAAGTTGCTGTTTTTGAGTGGGCTGTGGGGGCTGGGGCATTGCTAAATCTCCTGCTTATTTTTCTTTTTTTCGAATAAGCCAGCAAGATGATATCCGATTGTCATAACTGCAGCCATCTCTAATAAGCAGGGCCCTCTGATTCCTCCTATATTAAATTGTATTGTAACTGTACTGTCTGTCAAGGCACTCTCAGCTTTCTGCGGTATGCTACACAGCATGCAACAGGTGACATTAAATGTGTCATCATGCATAACTCATTATTTTTAATAATCTAGATAGAAGAGTGGTTCTTACCAAAGTTTCATTCCGCATAGGATTACGGGAACCAAATAAAAGGGGATATGGACTGGATCTCCGAATAATTAAAAAAATAATTAGAACAGGATTGTCAGCATTACTGAACGTTAAATCAAAGTGGAGTAATCAACTTGATATCAGATGGGAATTGTGTCAGCAACTGAACCTTGATTCCTTTACTAAATATGATAAAACCCATATGATTTTTTTCCAGCTGTTCTGTTCCTAGTAATCATTATGTAAAATAAAACTGAGCTAACCAAGCCATTTACACATTCTCAAGTCATACTGGTACCCAATAGGAGATGTGGTGATAATGATTTTGAAATTCTGGTGAACTTATGGCACATATTGGGCAGTCTTTAGGGGGTCTGTAATCCTAAAAAGTTTAAGAACCCCTGCTGTGAAAGACACAAAAAGATTTGTCTTAGATATAAGGAAATGCAAAAATGTTGCTATAAGCAGCAGTTAAGTGTCAACTGTTAACATTTAACATCCCTTTGTAAAATAGATTCAAAAGTTGACAAAGAAACTGGCACTTATAATAGACAGGACAGGTTAAGGTCATTGGATTGGTTATTGGATGAGCACATTTGCCACTTGACTTCTGAAAGTAGTAAAAGTTAATTGGGTATTTCATGGTGCTGGCATTTACTAAAACTGAAAAGTGGGGGGGGGGGGTTGTATTGTAGTCTAGAACATTTTCAGGCTTGTCAACACATAATAAAAGTCCTTAAAAAATAGTCCTAAAAATCATAGCCATTGACATGTGAACGTTTCCCCATTGTATTGTGTTTTTTTTTCAATAGTAAGAAATATGTTCAAATGTATCTTTTTGTAGTACGTGTTTTTTTTTTTTTAAGTTTTTCTCTACTCTCTGAAAGAAAAAGTATTTTCATGTATGTTGCTTGTAAATGTTTGCTCTGTGTATCTGTATAATTTTGCCTTCTGATTTCTAGGGCAAGTTTGTTTTTAAGAATGGGAGGATCTATGTTGGTGAATTTGCAAATGATCAAATATCTGAATACCCAAATTTCAAATATGATAGAGTGAACACTCCTGATCTGAGTGGGATTCGTACCCAGAGTCCAGGCGGAGCAGGTGAGCAGTATAAGAACAAAATCGTACAGCTATATAGGACTTAGTGTAGTGCTACCCCCACAGGAGCCGCAAGTAATTTGGGTCTCTTTCCCTCACTCAGAGCAGCATACAGTGGCGAAATAAATTATTTGATCCCCTGAAGATTTTGTACGTCTGCCCACTTACAAAGAAATGAAGGGTCAATAATTGTTATCATAGGTGTATTTTAAATGATAGAGACAGAATATCAGCCAAACATCCAGAAAAACACATGATACAAATGTTATAAATAGAGTTGCAGTTCAGTGAGTAAAATAAGTATTTGATCCCCTATCAACCAACAATAATTCTGGCTCCCACAGACTACAGTATGTGCTCATGTGGTACAAATATTAGTCCTGTCAATTTAAGAAGGTGCTCCTAACAACAACTCGTTATGTGTATAAAAGACACCTGTCCATAGAATCTCTTTCTTCCATTCAAACTTCACCATCATGGGCAAGACTAAAGAGCTGTCAAAGGACATCAGGAAGAAGTTTGTAGACCTGCACAAGGCTGGAATGGGCTATGAGACCATCAGCAAAAATCTTGGTGAGAGGGAGACAACTGTTGGAGCGATTATTCGCAAATGGAAGAGATACAAAATAACCAATATAAACAAACAATTGCCCTCAGTCTTGAGCTCCATGCAAGATTTTGCCTCATGGGGTAAGGATGATCATGAGAAAAGTGAGGAATTGGCCCAAAACTACACAGGAGGAGCTTGTGAATGATCTCAAGGCAATTGGGACCACAGTCACCAAACAAACCATTGGTAACGCACTACACCGCCATGGATTGAAATCCTGCAGTGCCAGCAAGGTCCCCCTTCTCAAGAAGGCACATGTTCAGGCCAATCTGAAGTTTGCCAATGAACATCTAAATGATTCAGAGAAGGTTTGGGAGAAAGTGCTGTGGTTAGATGAGTCCAAAATTTAGCTCTTTGGCATTAACTCGACTTGTCGTGTTTGAAGGAAGAAAAATGCTGACTATGGCACTAAGAACACCATCCCTACAGTCAAGCACGGAGGTAGAAACTTCTCGCATGCGCCGTCGGTACGAGCGTGTCAATCCTACGGCCGTTTCGTCAGAAATGGCATCATCAGGGGCACGAAACGGCCGTAGGATTGACACGCTCGTACCGACGGCGCATGCGAGAAGTTTCGTTTTAAAGCTGTATTGGTTCCTTGCAAGGAAAAGTGTTTTTATGGATGCCAGTGAGGCGACTTTTAATAAACAAGAGATAAAACGTTCTACACCATTGGAGTTTTCTCTTTTCTTTTAAACACGGTGAGAGCTCTCTTCCCTGATTGTACCGCTGTCTGGAAGCCTGTGGCGATCGTTTGTGGATCTACATCCATCATCCCAGCTAAAGTTCCAGACGCTGTGGAGGGCAAACCCCAAGCTGTTAGCTCTATGCCTCTGATCAGAGGCTATCCGGTAAGCCTTCAATCTTTACCAGGTGACGGGATTTCAACACGGTGACAGTCACGGATTTATTATTCATAGAAAGTCACATTTAATTGCTTTTTTGGACATTTGTTTTGACATAATTTTTGCATCTTTGGACTTTTTCTAAATGTGTGGATAAAAAACTGGGAATAGTCACGCATATATATCACTATAGTAAAGCATCCATGTTATTGTTCACGCATATATATCACTATAGTGAAGCATTCATGTTATTGTTTATTTTTCTTTTTTTCTTTTACCACATATGAAAGTTGTTGGTGCTTTAATAGTAATATCAATTTTTGTTGTATTTTTGCATTTATATCCAGCGCTGTGCTTTTTGTTATATCTAATGACCTACAGGTGTCTATGCAACTTAGAAAAGCTGGGAATTAGACACAATAGATAACCTCTTAGGAAATGCTTCACAGTTTCTCATAATTTAAATATTCATTCATGGATGTTTAGAGATGTTATCTAGGTGAATTGTTTTTTTAATTGTGTTATTTATAATCATTTGACAGGTATAATAAACTCCACCCCAACGAATTCAGGGATACCAAGTTTAGCAGGGTCCTACATCGAGCTTGACATAACATCATTATTGAATACATTTCCAGAGAATGAACGATCAGAGGAGTTGAAGCAGGTAGACTATTATTTATAAAACATTCATAATGTGTTCTTATATAATGGAGGCTTAGTGGCATTGCTTTTGGATTGTAAGTTACCCCATTAATGCACAAGCCAAAAAAAAACAACTGTTGTAGTATAATCCAAAAGTTCCTAACTAGTGGCTCAGAATCCAGGTGGGGATTTCAGCTCCCTCTGTTTTTCATGTTGGCAGCCTATGTGTACTTTTTTTTTTCTGTTTTTATAAGGGAAGTACCTGTCTTATCTGAACACCAGCTCATTACACTGTTTTTAAAGCCAAGGCTTGCTAAAGTATTTCTTTTAAATGTAAAATTTCTGTAGACGCTTTCTATTAAATGAAAGCATCCCATGAATTATGTAGTTTTCTTTCCTTCCATCACAAGAAATGAGAAGAAACTACACCAGTACAACCAGGCAAATAAATTAGTAGGCAAACAAAAAGCTCTAAAAAAGAAAAAAAAAAACAGATTAGTTCAGCGTTAAACTATGCCCACGACAAGGTGATGACGTTACTTGCACCTTGTGAAAAATAAAAGAAATAATCTGCCAGAAACTAATTTGTAACCTCAGCGCAATCTACTGCCATTAGCAGAAACAATATTTTTACCTCTAAAAGAACAGTAGAACTTGTCCTCTGAACAGTAATACCATTGGAAGTCAACACAGCAGAAACTGCTCTCAGGAGAGGTACAAATAAGAAATGCAGATTTAGACAATTAATTCATGACTGATCTTAATGGTGTAAGAATAAAAAAAGGAGAAAAATTTTATTTATAGAGAAGTCCTATTGATTTTAAGGGGTGGAGGTAATCCATCTATATGTTGTCATAGAGTGTACAGGAAATGTCACCTTTTTCCTGTGTGTGTGGCAACATTCCCCTCAAAATGTTTTAGCAGGGGCAGACCTGAACTCGAAAAAATAAATGACACAGGTGGAGTACCTACTGCTCTGCTTCTTCTTTTTTTTTTTTTCTTTTTTTTTTTTTTGCCACCTCAGTGATTCCATTAGAGACTTCCTCCACTTTGTCAGTGTCATTTCTGTCCCCTTTTTTTTTTTTCACATCATGTGTAGCTTCTATGCAGATATACAAAACATTTATTAACTTAAATCCAATATAAAATTTATCAAAAAGATCTTTTCTCTTATTTTCCCAATCTCCCCCCTGCCTCGCCCCCTCCCCCCCCCCCCCAACCTCCATGCACACCTAACTAATATCCCCCTCTTTAATCAAATCTAATTTTCAGCCCCTCAGTAATACTCCATGAATTTTTAAAGTCCTTCCAACTTTGCCAGATGTTTTCCCCTACTGTTGCAGCCTTTTCTCCATACCTTCCTTCCTCCATAAATCGAATACCTTCCACTGCATCCACCCATTCCCATATTGATGGGCACTCTACCTTTTAACCACTTTTTTGGGATGATCTTTTTTGCCGCGTTCAGCAGGTGTGGTACTAGAGAGTTTTTATACTTTTTTACCTCCCCTTCTATTCCATGATGTAATACTAACCAGGGGTCTGCCTTTACTTCTGTCTTAGTTATTTCTTTGATATACCTCAATATTTTTACCCAGTAGTTTTTAATTTCAGGGCAATCCCACCATATATGGGCCATATTGCCTATGCCTTTACATCCTCTCCAGCATTCCGATGTTTTATCCTTTTGAAATTTACAAGTTCTATCTGGGGTAGCGTACCAGCCCGATAAGATTTTATAATTTAATTCAGCGACATTGGTGTCCATCGACAAACCATGGATCAGTTCCATTACTTTCCTTAACCTATTGCTGTCTATCTGCAATCCTAATTCTTTTTCCCACTTTGTGATAAATGGTGGTACCTTCCCGCTACCCATCGTCAATCCTATTTTATAAATTTTTGATATTATGCCTTTGGTGCTATTCAACATGCATAACTTTTCCAGTTCTGATAGCTCCTCCCCTAACCTTATTGGCTGAGGGAGTCGGTTGACAAAATGGCTTAGCTGAAGGTATCTCCAACGATCTAACACCCATGTTTCTTTATTGTGCTCTAATTCGTGAAATGCAACTATCTTCCCTTCTTTTATTATGTCTCTCAACAATACTCTTTCATTTTTTTATCCAACCTCCACCAATTTCCTTTTTCCCCGGTGCAAAATAATCGTTTTCCCACAGTGAGATTAAGGGGGAGTTATATTCCTTATTTATTTGTGTATATACCCTGTCCCAGGTTCTCAGAACTACTTTTGTCAGTGTGTGTGTGTTGCGATCTAATACTCTATAATGTGGGGAATTCCAAATCATGTGTCCTAGATGTGTTTTACTCAAACTATTTTCTATTTTCACCCAGCCACTCTCGCCCTTCTATTTTTCCAAACTGTTTTCATAATAATTGATTTAAGTTTTCTAAAATAATATTGGGGGATATCTAGTGGGAGCATCTGTAGCTTATATATGATCTTAGGTAATAATATCATCTTTATGGCGTTTATGCGTCCTAGCCACGAAAATGGTTTGTTCATTATCTTTTTACTTTCAGCTTTTATTTCCTCTAGCAATGGAATGAAATTTGCTTTATATATCTTCCCCAGTGAATTTGCTAGCTTAATGCCCAAATATTTTATTTCTTTTTTCCATATAAAATTAAATTCCTTTTTTAACTTACTTTCTTCTTCTTTGTCCAAGTTAATATTTAGAATTTCTGATTTAGCCAAGTTTATCTTGAAGTTTGACACTTCCCCATACTTTCTCAGTACTTTAAGTATGTTTGGCATAGTAATTCTCGGCTTGGATATGAAGAGCAAAATATCATCGGCAAATGCCGCCACCTTATGCTCCTCGTCCCCTACCCCGAAGCCCCCAATATCCGGGTCTCCTCTAATCACTGACAGCAGAGGCTCCAGGGAGAGGACGAAGAGCAAAGGGGACAGGGGACACCCCTGTCTCGTCCCATTTTCCATAACAAATGTCTCGGAAAGGGAGCCATTGATCTTTATTGAGGCTGTGGGATGACTATACAGAGCTCTTATCCTGTTTATCATTTTCGGGCCTATTCCGATGTATTTGAGGGTTTGGAACATGAACCCCCAGTCTACTCTGTCAAATGCTTTTTCGGCATCTATAGACAAGAGTAGACCTGGGGGTCCCCTGTCCCTGATATGCTGCAGCAGAAGGAGCGTTCGAACCCCATTATCCCTCCCTTCTCTCTTAGGGGTGAACCCCACTTGATCTGGATGAATCCATTCACTCATTCTCTCTTTCAGGCGATTCGCTAATTCTCTAGCATACAATTTTACGTCTGTGTTTATGAGTGATATAGGTCTATAACTCGAGCAGATCATGACATTTTTTCCTTCTTTTGGGATAACCGTGATCTCAGCTTTAAGGGCCTCTCTGCTTAGCTCAAAATCTATACCTAAGCCGTTCATGTATTCGCAGAGTCTCGGGACTAAAATATCTTTAAATTTTTTGTAATAAACATTAGTAAATCCATCCGGACCAGGGCTCTTCCCTACTTCTGACTCAGTTAATGCTCTATTTACCTCATCTACCGTTATTGGGCTATCTAGATTATCTTTATGATTTTCTGTTAATTTAGGGAGGTTAGCTTTCGTTAGGAAATCTGCTATCTTCTTTTCCTGTACCCCGTCCTGCTTTGAATCTTTGCCTACTGAATATAGGTCCTTATAATATTCTCTGAAGGATTCCCCTATTTCCCTCGTTGTATGGACTATTTCTCCTTTGCTATTTTGGATTTTTTCTATATAATTTCTGTTTTTTTTCTTTCTCAAGACTTTTGCCAGAAATCTACTGCTCTTATTTCTTCCTTGATAGTTTTCCCTTCCTACCTTAAGAAGTACCTTTTTTGTTTCTATATCCATACGGTCTTTCAGCTCCTCCCTTTTTAAGACTAATTTTTGATATATTCTCTTATCTTGACCTAATCCTTCCTTATGCTCCTGTTCCAGATTATATGTCTCTACCATTAGTTTATTGATTTGCTCTTTTGCTTCTCTTTTCCTTCTGGCTCCCATTTTCATAAATATTCCCCTAATATAGACCTTATGGGCTTCCCACAGAGAGGACCCCAATATTTCTCCAGTATCATTTGTTTGAAAATAGTGATTAAGTTCCTGTTCTATTATCTTTACATTTATTGCCTCTTGTAAAAGATCTTCCTCTAATCTCCAGCCTGCTAGCCTTCTCTGGGTTTCTGAGACATACATAGCCATCGTAACCGGAGCGTGGTCCGACAAAGTAGTGGCCTCTAGCTTAGATTTCACCACTCTGTCTAAGAACGAATGTTCGATCCATATATAATCAATCCTAGAGTACGTCCCATGCACCGGGGAGTAGAACGAGAAATCTTTCTTATTTGGGTTCATAATCCTCCAAATGTCTACTAATTGACAGGAATGTAGCTTGCGTTTCAAATTTCTCAACCTCTCGTTCGTTGTCCCCTGGGCATGGGACGTACTATCTACTTCTGGTACCATACATAGATTGAAGTCTCCCATCACAATCAGACCCCCTTCTTTAAACTCCATTAGTCTTTCCAGTGTTTTCACCAGGAATCCACTAGCCTCTATGTTTGGCGCATATACATTGGCCAGGGTACACTTCCATCCCTCCAGAGAGCCCTTCAAAAAAATGTACCTCCCTCCCGGATCCACCAATCTCTCCTTTACTTTAAAATTCACCCCATTTGCTATTCCTATTGCCACTCCTCTCCCTCTTGTTGTTATTGAATCCCCATAAAACCAGTTTGGAAAACCTTTTGACCATAACTTAATCTTTGAGTAACACGTTAAATGGGTTTCTTGGAGAAACACAACCTCAGTTTTGTATCTCTCCAATTCCACCAAGATCTTATAACTCTTCATGGGATTATTAAGGCCCTTTACATTGTATGTCAAAAAATTCAACTTCCTCATCTCCTCAGTATTTTTTGTTGGAACTGCATTACTGAACTAAAACTAGATTTCCTTTCCCTTCTTTTTTCTTTATCCTTTTTTCTTCCCTTTTCCCTTCCTTGTGCACAGGGTTCCCCTTCTCCCTCCCTCCTTCCTCCCCCCCCCCCCCTCCCCACAGCCATTCCTTGGCTCCCCATTCGCCAGGTACCATGGATACCATGGAGCTGACAAATCTTTTGTTGAGGTGCAAGTCTGAGTGTGCCCCCTACCCCCTTCGTGCATGGTATTTTAAGCCGTAAAGGGGTAGTCCAGTGTCCACGTTTTCTCCCCCCCCCTAGTCTCCCCTCCCCCCCTAAGTCCAAGACCCCCCCCATCCTACCCACACTCCAAATCATTCTTCTATCCAACCCGGCAGTTCTGGCTCTTTCATTTCCAGTCTTCTACAAAAGTCCTTCAATTCTTCAGGGAACCTCAGTCTTGCTGATATTCCATTTTTAACGCCTATTAGACACGCTGGGAACCCCCAACTATATTTTATATTTAAATCTCTCATCTGGTCTAATAGAGGTCTCAGGAGCCGTCTCCTTGCCAGAGTTTCAGGGGCGAGGTCTGTAAACACTTGGATCTCTGACCCTTCAAATTTTAATGGGGGTTTATTTCTCATCTTAGATATAATTGTCGCCTTATCTTCATAATAACTGAACCTTATTATTACATCCCTCGGCCTTTGATGCTCTGAGTTGTATAATCTTCCTACTCGATGGATCCTTTCTGTTTTGGGGAATTCCATTACCTCGTCTCCTAATATTGGGCCAAGTATTGAGGAGATCACGCTCCTCAGATCTTCTCCTTTCTTTTCCGGGACAAAGCGGAGTCTTATATTCTGTCTTCGGTCTCTATTTTCCTGGTCCTTGATCTTATATAAAATTTCCCTTTGATTTTGCCTGGCGCTTTTTATTTGTTCTTTGAGGTTCATTATTTCCCTTTCAGATTCCTCTGTTTTCCTTTCCGTCATTTCTACTCTTTCTAGAAGACTTCCTAGGTCTGCTCTCACCAGGCCTATTTCTAATTTGATTGAATTCTCAAGCTTTTTAAACATCTCACTCAGTTTTTCTTTTAAGAGCATCTGGCCGCTTGTTCTTATTTCCTCCACCTGGTTTATTTCCGCTTCACCTTCCATTATAGAATTCTCCCTGGACTGGGCCTTTTTATCCCCAGTTTTTTTTGGGGTTCCCCCTTTTCCCTATATCTTCGGTCCTCCCTGGGCCCCTTGCTCTCCACTTCTTGGGCTCCCACCTTGGGACATAAACTGTTTTATCGTGCTTCCTGCGACCTTATCCTTAGGGGTTTTAGGTGCTCCCCCTTTTCCTGTTTTTGATGCAGCTTTACTCATCGCTCCCTTCTTCCTTGACCCTCCTGATGGTTTCCCCAGTTTTGAATCTAGCTTTCTCCCTTCCCCTAAGGGTCAAACCTCTTACTGGGGTGCACGACCAAGCAAGGCGTTGTTTTCCCGCACTGATTACCGGGGGGGGGGTGGGGGGGGTAGCCGCTCTGTGTCGGGGGTCCTGACTCCTGATCCCTCCGCACGCCCGCACCTCTGGGGAATCCCGATCCAAGTCTTCCACTTTGGGCTCTTCTATTTATTGTCCCGGCTTTTATAATATCACCGTCCTCTTTATATCTTTTTATTCATGCCCTTTAGTTTGAAGCTTGTTGTCTTTTTTTTTTTTTTTTTTTTTATATATTTAGTCCCTTATTTATTTGATCAATACCCATAGTATAACTGCTTTATGTTCACTTCCTCTGTATACCTCCTTTCCCCTTATACAGTGGATGGAGTTCTCTTGTTTCCCCCTTACAAGTGCTAGCAGATAATTCTCCTCTGAACAGCTTAACCCTTCAGATGATCCAGTACCTTTAATTACCGTCCTCTTTTACCTCCTGGTTATTTGAATTAAACCATTTACCGGGATATCACAGGGAGCAATGGAGCAGAAAAAGAGCCAAAGAGAAATCAATCAAATTTTTACATTACCATTTTCTGGGCGTCAGTGGGGTTTGTTCCTGATTCCTCCGTATTTCAAGGAGAGGTGGGGGGGGGGGGGGGGTAGAGGGGGAGGGAGACACCATCCAAACCTCTTGTGCACGCTGTCAGATCCACCTACGGCCACACTCCTTACTTTCGTTTTCGTTTTCCTCGGTCCGCTCTACAGCGGCAAACGGAGCTCTTTTTTCGGTCCCCACTGGGGCTACCCTTGCGGCGTGCGGGGATCTTCCTTTCCCCCTCATAGGTCAGTGTAATTCCCCTGTACAGCGGCGTCCGAGATTGCGCTCATCGGGGATCCTAGGAGAGCCCGCTTCCCCTGCCGGCACTTTCACCTCGCTCCCTCCGTGATGCGCACTACGTCATCACGTCCCCTCTTGACTACTGCTCTGCTTCTAATGCCTGATACACACTATGAGATTATTGGACGAAAGATCGTCCATTTTTGTTTGCATGCTAATCTCAGATCAAATCTAAAGAGTTTACTAAAGGCAAGAAAATTCTCGTACGACAGGAAAAAAATTCGGAAGTGATGTCATGTGTTGTAATGCATTTGTATTGCATTTTTTTGACATCTGGCATCGTACGAAAAAAAATTTCATGCATGTCCGATAAAATATTATCGAATGAAATGTCCTGATGGTCTCTCGAAAGCTCTGTACTAACGATCCAATTATCGTACGAACGCTTTGCGAACGCTTTGAAAGCGGTATTTTTCGTACAATTTTCTAATCGCATGTACCGGGCTTAACCGGTTCCCGACCGGCGCACGCCGATGTACGTCGGCAGAATGGCACGGCTGGGCAAATGGGCGTACCTGTACGTCCATTTGAATTCCCCGCTGTGCCATTGCGTACGCGCTCCGGCCGGCAGCTGCGTGAGTCGGGTCGCGGGTCCCGCGGACTCGATCGCCGTGGGGATACCCGCGATCGCCTCACGGAGAGGACAAACAGGGAGATGCTGATCTAAACAGCATCTCCCCGTTCTGCCTAGGGACAAGTGTCACTGATCACAGCTCCCTGTCATCGGGAGCTGTGATAAGAGTAATGACACTGCTAGCCCACCCCCCTACAGTTAGTAATCACTCCCCTAGGACACACTTAACCCCTCCCCGCCCCCTAGTGGTAAACCCCTTCACTGCCAGTGTCATTTACACAGTAATCAGTGCATTTTTAATCGCACTGATCACTGTATAAATGACAATGGTCCCAAAAATGTGTAAAAAATGTCCGACATGTCCCCCATAACGGCGCAGTCACAATAAAAATCGCTGATCGCCGCCATTACTAGTAAAAAAAAAATTATTAATAAAAATGCCATAAAACTATCCCCTATATAGTAAACGCTATAACTTTTGCGCAAACCAATCAATAAACGCTTATTGCCATTTTATTTTTTTTTTACCAAAAATATGTAGAAGAATACGATCGGCCTAAACTGAGTAAAAAAAATGTTTTTTTATATATTTTTGGGGGATATTTATTATAGCAAAATGTAAAACATAATGCGTTTTTTTTTTCAAAATTGTCGCTCTTATTTTGTTTATAGCACAAAAAATAAAAATCGCAGAGGCGATCAAATACCATCAAAAGAAAGCTCTATTTGTGGGAAAAAAAGGACGTCAATTTTGTTTAGGAGCCACGTCGCACGACCGCGCAATTGTCAGTTAAAGCGACGCAGTGCCGAATCACAAAAAACCCTCTGGTCAGGAAGGGGGTAAAATCTTCCAGGGCTGAAGCGGTTAAGTTATACAGTGCCTTGAAAAAGTATTCACACCCCCTTGAAATTTTCCACATTTTGTCATGTTACAGCCAAAAACGTAAATTCATTTTATTGGGATTTTATGTGATAGACCAACACAAAATGACACATAATTGTGAAGTGGAAGGAAAATGATAAATGGTTTTAAAATTTTTTACAAATAAATATGTGAAAAGTGTGGCGTGCATTTGTATTCTGCCCC
This sequence comes from Lithobates clamitans, assembly GCA_037952925.1. Classification (NCBI taxonomy): domain Eukaryota; kingdom Metazoa; phylum Chordata; class Amphibia; order Anura; family Ranidae; genus Lithobates; species Lithobates clamitans. The sequence goes on from JBBGZY010000254.1 coordinate 6,445,247, forward strand.
CCCTGAGTCAATACTTTGTAGAACACCTTTCACTGCAATTACAGCTGCAAGTCTTTTTGGGGATGTCTTTACCAGCTTTGCACATCTAGAGAGTGACATTTTTGCCCATTTTTCTTTGCAAAATAGCTCAAGCTCTGTCAGATTGTATGGAGAGCATCTGTAAACAGCAATTTTCAAGTCTTGCCACAGATTGGCAATTGGATTTAGGTCTGGACTTTGACTGGGCCATTCTAACATATGAATATGCTTTGATCTAAACCATTCCTTTGTAGCTCTGCCTGTATGTTTAGGGTCGTTGTCCTGCTGGAAGGTGAACCTTCATCCCAGTCTCAAGTCTTTTGCAGACTCTAATGCCGCGTACACACGACCAAACTTTCCGGCAGAAAAGGTCTGACGGAACAAATCCGTCGGACATTCCGATCATGTGTGGGCTTCATCGGACCTTTTCTGACGAAAAATCTGACGGACCTTAAAAATAGAACATGTTTCAAATCTTTCCGACGGACTCGCTTCCTATCAGAAAAAACTTTCGTCTGTATGCTAGTTCGACGGACCGAAAACGACGCAAGGGCAGCTATTGGCTACTGGCTATTGAACTTCCTTTTTTAGTCCGGTCATACGTCATCATGTTCGAAACGATCAGACTTTGGTGGGATCGTGTGTAGGCAAGTCTGTTTAGTTGGAACTCTGACGAAAAGTCCTTCGGAGTTCAGTCCGACAAGAAGTCCGCTCGTGTGTACGCGGCATAAGAAGTTTTCTTCTAAGATTGCCCTGTATTTGGCTCCATCCATCTTCCCATCAACTCTGACCAGCTTCCGTGCTGAAGAAATGCATCCCCACAACATGATGCGTTCAGGGTGTGTTCAGGGTGATGTGCAGGGTTAGTTTTCTGCCACACATAGCGTTTTGCTTTTAGGCCAAAAAGTTAAATATTGGTCTCATATATTACCAGAGCACCTTCTTCCACATGTTTGCTGTGTCCCCCACATTGCTTCTCACAAACTGCAAACAGGACTTCTTATGGGTTTCTTTCAACAATGGCTTTCTTCTTGCCATTCTTCCATAAAGGCCAGATTTGTGGAGTGCGCGACTAATAGTTGTCCTGTGGACAGATTCTCCCACCTGAGCTGTAGATCTCTGCAGCTCCTCCAGAGTTACCATGGGCCTCTTGGCTGCTTCTCTGATTAATGCTCTCCTTGCCCTGCCTGTCAGTTTAGGTGGACGGCCATGTCTTGGTAGGTTTGCAGTTGTGCCATACTCTTTGATGATCAAGGAGCCAGGGGCATAATTGTGAACAAGGATGCCTGTGAAAAAAATGTGTATAAATTGTATAGATCTGGCCACTGCTCCAAAACTCACATGACCAAATGAGAAACAAAGACATTCCAACACAGGGAGTGCTGTTCCAGTATATTAAAACACAAGATGAGTAAAGTAAAAAGTATCAATCTTTAATAACAATTGTATCCATTCATAAACTTAAAGTGGATGTAAACCCTCACATATACCCAGTGAAGTGAACAGCCTCAGATGATACACCGAGATGAAACAAATCTCCCTACATAAGTTTTACATCTATATCTGCTGTCTTCACATTTATATGCTGTTTAGAAAGTGAATAACCAGTTAGAATTTTCACTTCCTCGTTCCCCTGTAGCATAGTTGCCAACATTGTAAAAAAAAATTATAGGGACACTTTTTTGGCTGTAGGCGGAGTCTTATTATTAGGGGGTGGGGCATGTGTTTGTAGGCGTGGCATGGCAAAAATAAAAAGCCGCGCCGAGGTGAAAATTGGGCGTGGTTTACGTGAAATGGTGGGTGTGGCTTTAATGGGCGTGCCTCAAAGGGGGTGTGGTTAGAGTCTGAAATGAATGAGGGATGGAGTGAGAAAGAAAGGGGGAAAGAGGGAGAAAGAGAGAGAAAAAAAGAAAGAAGGGAAGGAGAGAGAAGAAAGGAAAGAGGGATGGAGGTACAGCAGGCCCAGATCCTACACCACAATAGAAATGTGTATTCCAGAGTTTAACAAATCAGCAGATAAAGATACTCCAGCCTGAGAGGAGGAGGATGTCATTTTTCTCATTTACCAGTTGATCCAGGCTTTGTCCTTTTCATCCCCCCCTTTTTTGGGGTTCTGCCTTGGAAGGAACACGAACGTAAGCAGCTTGTTTACCCTGGACTCCTTGGTTTCAAGTCAGTCCTTTATTACTGGACCTCTTCCATCAGTTAAAAACACGATTTTATCTACCCTCTGTGGTCAACAATTGATCCTCCGGCTGGGGTTGCTTCTTGATCTAAATAGCTTAACTACTTGTGTTTCCATTCAATTCACTATCCCAATTTTTTACAAGACCTGCATACAGTGGATTGCCCAATACCCTGCATGAATGGTGGCCAGTGCTCTTCCAACAGTCACTGCCTGTGCCCATCTGAATTCACAGGAAGATTTTGTCAGTTCCCTGCTGTACCTGGAGGTAGTGGATCACGAAGCCAGGGTGAGGTAACTGAAACAGAAGGAATAGAGCCATCATCAGGAAAACATGCAGTATATGCTGTGCAAGTGATTACTGGAGATGATGATCCCAAGGGAGAGGCGTTAAAATCAGTCAGTCAGCTCTTACTGTACCACTTGGACCTGGACACAGTTCTTCCGAAGATCGCCCATCGGATAGAGCAACCCTGTATGTTTTTGGCCCTTCATTGAGAAGGTGTGACGCTGCTTACAATTGATTGTCAGGCTACTTACAAGCTTTACAAAGCTTGCCACCTGGTAAGCATTTAGCACATACGGTGGTGGATCTTCTCACAAATCGCTATTGGTGTGACCGATTTTACCTCACCTTTTATTTATTTGGATGAGTTTTTCCACAGAGTTTTCATTGTTTCCACATTTTCACTGTTGGGACTAATTTTTACTACCCTTTTATGTTAATACCACCCTTTTTATGTCACTTTTTTTTTGGCACTTATATTAATTATTGTTAATTTTGGTACATCATGGACTCTTGATCCTCATTTATTGGTACTAATTTTCATACATTATATTCACTTTCTGTAGCGCTGCTCACGTTTTTATAGTTAAAGATACTCCAAACACCTGGTGTTAGCGCTGCAATCATCCTGGCAACATGGTTGTTATGGTGTCAGGATGATTGAAGCGCATTATTTCTATTATTACATTGTAATATAAAATGAAATCATTCAACTCACCATACTGCATAACCAGTGGGACCCCTGAGCGTGTCACCTGCCACCAGATGCCATCAGGTGCCCTCAGCAGAGTCCGTCCTTGCATCAGGTGCCCCCAGCAGAGTCCGTCCTTGCATCAGGTGCCCCCAGCAGAGTCCGTCTTTGCATCAGGTGCCCCCAGCAGAGTCCGTCCTTGCATCAGGTGCCCCCAGCAGAGTCTGTCCTTGCATCAGGTGCCCCCAGCAGAGTCTGTCCTTACATCAGGTGCCCCCAGCAGAGTCTGTCCTTGCATCAGGTGCCCCCAGCAGAGTCCGTCCTTGCATCAGGTGCCCCCAGCAGAGTCCGTCCTTGCATCAGGGGCCCCCAGCAGAGTGTGTCCTTGCATCAGGTGCCCCCAGCAGAGTGTGTCCTTGCATCAGGTGCCCCCAGCAGAGTGTGTCCTTGCATCAGGTGCCCCCAGCAGAGTGTGTCCTTGCATCAGGTGCCCCCAGCAGAGTGTGTCCTTGCATCAGGTGCCCCCAGCAGAGTGTGTCCTTGCATCAGGTGCCCCCAGCAGAGTGTGTCCTTGCATCAGGTGCCCCCAGCAGAGTGTGTCCTTGCATCAGGTGCCCCCAGCAGAGTCCGTCCTTGCATCAGGTGCCCCAAGCAGAGTCCGTCCTTGCATCAGGTGTCCCCAGCAGAGTCCCTCCTTACATCAGCAGTCCCCAGCGGAGTCCCTCCTTACATCAGGAGTCCCCAGCGGAGTCCCTCCTTACATCAGGCGTCCCCAGCGGAGTCCCTCCTTACATCAGGCGTCCCCAGCGGAGTCCCTCCTTACATCAGGCGTCCCCAGCGGAGTCCCTCCTTACATCAGGCGTCCCCAGCGGAGTCCCTCCTTACATCAGGCGTCCCCAGCGGAGTCCCTCCTTACATCAGGCGTCCCTAGCGGAGTCCCTCCTTACATCAGGAGTCCCCAGCAGAGTCCCTCCTTACATGAGGAGTCCCTCCTTACATCAGATGTCCCCCCATTGGAGCCCCCCTTACATCTTGTGTTTCCCCCATTCGATCCCCCCTTAATCAGGTGTCCCCCTATTGGAGCCCCCCTTACATCAGGCTTCCCCCCATTGGAGCCCCCCTTACATCAATCGTCCCCCCATTGAAGCCCCCTTACATCAGGTATAGCGGTGTCTCCGCCGCCATTCCGTTTTCTCCGTTCCCTGAGGGGGAGCAAAATAGAGGCGGAGCCGGACACGTGGCAACAATAGAAATTAAGCTGCGGCACTCCCGTCCCTTTCCATAACAGGTCAGAGACGGATGGGCAGCGGGGCGGGGGGTGGGCGGCGCCGCAGCTTAATTTCTATTGTAGCCACCCGTGTTCTTCTTCTGGTCTTCTTAAAAATGGCGGCCGGCAGGGACACGGACCTATATAGCGGCGGCGGCGAAAAATCCGAAAAAAACGGATTTCCAGGGCCACAAAAAAATCGGGAAAGGGTCTAAATCCCGGGAATGTCCTGGGAAATTTGGGACAGTTGGCAAGTATGCTGTAGGAGTGGAATATTGTTAGACACTGTGAGACAGCTGAATGGAGGAAAGGCACACACCCCCTCTCCACAAATGCAGAGCTTGAATTGTGCAGCAGTCTGCTAATCTTTTTATAGCAACCTCCTCTGACACACAGGTCCATCTCTGGGCCTCTGAGAGCTTATCAAAAGTTATCAGGCTGACTCACTGCTGGCTTAATCTTTCCATTTTTGGATGATGGATTGAACAGTGCTTAATGAGATGTTCAAAGCTTGGGATATCTTTTTAAAACCTAGCCCTGCTTTAAAATTCTCCACAACTTTATCCCTGTCCTGTCTGGTGTGTTCCTTGGCCTTCGTGATGCTGTTTGTTTACTAATGTTCTCTAACAAACCTCTGAGGGCTTCAGCTGTATTCATACTGAGATTCAATTATACATAGGTGGTATTTACTAATTAGGTGACTTCTGAAAGTAATTGGTTCCACTAGATTTTAGTTAGGGGTATCAGAGTAAAGGGGACTGAATACAAATGCACGCCACACTTTTCAGATATTTTATTTAAAATTTGAAAAACCATTTATCATTTTCCTTCCACTTCACAATGGCACTGTATGTTCAATCAGGTGAATAAGGGTAAGTTTGTTGGGGCTGGAGGTAGTAGACAGCATAGTAGCTGCTCTCACATTTCAAAGTGCTAAAGCTACCCAATGAACACCATAACTGCGAAAATTAGAAAGTTCACTTACCTTACCTTTATCTAACTTCTGTGCATGTTAACCCCTTGTGATAGCAAAAAGTTAAGTAAAAAAAAAAAAAAAGTGTTAAAAAATGAAAATATAATAAAATGAATAAAAACAAAATTTAAAAGCAACTCCACCACCCTGTGCACACAAATATGACCACAAACACACGTGCAGGGCACACGTGTATGTAAACGACAATTGCAGAACACATATTGGGTACTGCCGCATGCACCAGGGAGAGAGAGAAATAATTCTAGGTCGCTTAGTTATGGTTACAGTTAAACTAATGAAATGTTAAGGCATTTAAAGTGTCACCTGCTAATAATTTAGGTACTATAGTTTTTTGCTTTACTTTTTATTGAAAAAATAGGATTTTTATAACCTTTTACCTGTAAAATCCTTTTCTTGGAGTACATCACAGGACACAGAGCCATAGTTATTAACTATATGGGTATATAGGCACCTTCAGGTGATGGACACTGGCATACCCAGTACAGGAAGTTCACTCCCTATATAACCCCTCCTCCTACCAGGAGTACCTCAGTTTTTGTAGCAAAGCAACAAACCTAAACCCCAGAAAGAGGGGAGGGACCTCTGTGTCCCGTGATGTACTCCAAGAAAAGGATTTTACAGGTAAGCTGTTATAAAAATCCTATTTTCTTTATCGTACATCACGGGACACAGAGCCATAGTTATTAACTATATGGGACATCCCATAGCAATGCTATTTGAGGGGAGGAAGACACAACCCGTAGGGCACCCCCATACTTGAGGACCTATACTGCTGCCTGCAGCACACTGCGCCCAAAGGCGATATCCTCATGCCTTCTTACATCCACCTGATAAAACCTGGTGAATGTATGTACTGAAGACCAAGTTGCGGCCTTACAGATCTGAGCCATAGAGGCCTGGTGATGCACTGCCCAAGAAGCACTAACTGCTCTGGTTGAGTGTGCTTTGACTTGAAAAGGTGGAATCTTACCTTTTAAACCATAAGCCTAAATTATAACTTGCCGAATCCATTTAGCGACAGTGGATTTCGACACCGCCTGTCCTTTCCTAGGACTTTCTGGCAGCACAAATAAGACATAATTCTTCCGGATCTGAGCAGTCGTCTTTAAATAGACTTTGACCGCTCTCACCACATCAAGACAATATAGTGACTTCTCTTCCCTAGAACATGATTTTGGAAAAAACAATGGCAGGACAATATCTTGGTTCAAGTGAAAACCTGAGACCACTTTATGCAGAAAACTTGGATGAGGATGCAACATGACCCTTTCCTTGTGAATAATCATAGCTCTTTACAAGAAAGAGCAGCCAATTCCGAAACCCTCCTTGCTGAGGATCTAGCAACCAAGAACACTAACTTCCTTGTCAGAAGGACTAAGGGAATATGCTGTATCGGTTCAAATGGCTGTTTTTGTAAGACTGACAAAACTAAGTTCAACTCCCAAGGGTTCAAAGGTGATCTGACTGGTGGATTAAGCCGCATCACCCCCTGCATAAAAACTCGGACCAAAGAATGCGAAGCAAGCGGTCTTTGAAATAAGACCGATAAAGCTGAGACTTGGCCCTTAATAGAACTCAAGGCCAGCTTTATCTCTACCCCTAATTGTAGAAAGGCATGAATTCTGCCTTTATACTTCCGAGGGTGCCAACTCTTGGACTCGCACCAGGAAACATAAACTCTCCAGACTCTATAAAATATAGGTCTGGAAGCTGGCTTCCTTGTATTAATCAAGGTAGAGATAACTGACCTGGATAGCCCACGTTTCTTCAGAATGTGGGTTTCAATAGCCAAGCTGTTAAATTTATAGTTTGTAAGGTAGGGTTTATTATCAGCCCCTGTGAGAGTAGGTCTGGCTGTAGTGTAAGGGACCATGGATCCTCCACCGCCATCTTTACAATTTCTGCATACCAGGACCTTCTGGGCCATGCTGGGGCTACCAGAATTACCGGCTTTCTTTCCAGCTTGATCCTGCATAGAAGTTGTGGCAGCAACTGAATAGGGGGGAATGCATAAATCAGTGAGAACTGATCCCACTGGGTCACCAAAGCATCTGTTCCACATGCCAGTGGATCCCTTGTCCTGGACACAAAAGTGACCAACTTCATGTTGAACCTGGACACCAAAAGATCTACGTCCGGAGTCCCCCATTTCTGGCAAACAGCCCAAAAATTGTCTGGGTGAAGAGACCATTCCCCCCGGGAGCAACTGCTGGCGGCTCAAGAAGTCTGCCTGCCAATTCTCTACTCCCAGAATGAAAACTGCTGATAGACATGGAACATTCCTTTCTGCCCAAGTTAGGATATGGTTCACCTCCTTCTGTGCTGCGAGACTCTTGGTGCCCCCTTGATGATTAATGTAAGCCACAGCTGTGGCATTGTCAAATTGGATCCTGACAGGACAACCCCGTAGCCTGAATGTCCAGGCCTTCAGAGCCAGAACCACTACCCGAATCGCTAGAATGTTGATGAGCAAGCAAGGTCCTTTCGGTTCTTAACCACTGTCCCTGGACAGTTCTCTTTTCTAGCACTGCTCCCCAACCTGAAAGGCTGGCATCTGTCGTTACCACCTTCCAGAAAACAGGTCTGAAGGATTTTCCTTTCAGCAGATTCTGGGTTACCAACCACCAACTGAGGCTTGGGGACAGCCGCATTGGCAAGTCTCGAATGGGTTATGGGCATAGGGAACCGCTTCGAATGAAGCCACCATCTTTCCTAACAACCTCATGCAAAGGAGAATGGAGGGATCTCTTTCCAACCTGACCATGTGCACCAGCTCTCTTATGGCGTTGATCTTTGCCTGAGGCAAGAACACCTTTTTCTGGGCTGTGTCTATGATCAGACCCAAGTACTCCAGCCTTTTTAGCAGTTTTAAGGAAGATTTTTCTAGGTTGAGAATCCAACCCAGATTCTCCAGGTATTTGGTTGTAATGCACACGCTTTGCTCCAAACGGTCCACCGACTGGTCTATTAGCAATAGATTGTCTAGGTACGCCAAGACTGTTATGCCCTGTGCCCTTAACCTGGCTAGAGGTGGAGCCAGAACTTTTGTAAACACCCAGGTGCTGTAGCTAGCCCGAAGGGAAAGGTTACAGACTGAAAATGATGCTGTTCTACCTCGAACCGCAGAAACCTTTGATGAGCGGGAAATATAGGGACATGCAGATATGCATCCCTGATGTCAATAAACACCAGACGTTCTCCTCCTTGTAGGATAGAACAACCTGATCGACTCCATGCAAAAAGAGCGTATCTTCAGGAACTGATTTAGATTCTTTAGATCTAGAATGGGTCTGACATCTCCATTCCGTTTTGGTACTGTAAAGAGGTTTGACTAAAACCCCAAGCCTTGCTCTTCTGTGGGGATTTGTATGATCACCCCCTGAGCCAGTAATCGGTCTAATGCCCGAAACAAAGGTTGCCTTTTCCCTGGATCTTTGGGAATGTTTGACCTCAGAAAACGAGATGGTGGAAACTCCCGAAATTCTAGTTTGTACCCTAGAGTTACCATGGAGATGACCCATCTGTCCTGAATTTTCTCTTGCCAGACTTCTGAGAACTGAAGAAGTCTTCCCCCACCCTGGCGAGCGGGGGCGCCCCTTCACAATGTGGCTTTAGAATTCTGTTTTTCAGGTTTGCGCCCCCAGGACTTCTTTTGTATCTGGGCCTGACCCTGAGGCTTTCCTCTAGACTCTGACGGCGGAGGCCGTCGCCACTGCCTAGAGGCGGATGCCCCTAGTGCAGGAGAAAAAGTCCGCTTAAATGAAGGGCGTTTATTCCTTCTCTTAACTGGCAAAAGAGTACTTTTCCCACTTGAAATCTTTTGGATGTATTTGTCCAAATCATCCCCAAATAGCCGATCCCCATGAAAAGGAAAACCAGTCAGGAGCCTTTTGCATGGTACTTTGGCTGACCAATTTTTTATCCACAGGATCCTACGCATGTGTACTAGCACAAGCACAAGGCGGGACGTCTGGTGAATAGAATCTTTAATGGCGTCTATGGCAAAACATAATGGTCTTGGTAGTTTGGCCAAATCCCGGGCTTGCTGTACAGGAACCTCCTTAAGGGTCTGTCTAAACTTGTCCTTTAGGGATTGACAGATGCCTTTCCAACCTTTTATCTGTTGGATCCTTAAGTATTTGTGCATTGTCTACTGGACAAGTTAGACTTTTATTCACACTGGATATAGCAGCGTCAACTGCTGCTACATTCCATCTTTTGGTGAATTTCTCCACCATGGGATAGAGTACTGTGCATCTCTTTGGAGGGAGAAAATGCTTATCCGGGTGATCCCACTCAGCATAAATAAGCTGTTCTAGTAATGCATGGACAGTAAACGCATGCAAAGGCTGTGAAGGTTTCAAGGAACCCAAGGAAGAAACTGAACTTTCAGCTGACTCCGTTAGGGGTAGCTTGAAAATGGAACGAACCATCTCCGTAAGAGATTGTACCTGACAATTTCTCAGATTGCGAGGCTGAAAAGAGTTCATCCACTGTTGTTTCCTCTGTAGAGGAGTAATCGGTTTGTCTTTCCTCCTGATTGCCTGAGGGTAACACCTCATCCTCTATCCACTGTTCCCTTGGTAAAGGGTCTAAGGTGGGGGAGGGGGATCTACCACGCTTCCTATCCCTTTGGATGGAGCATGCGATTAAAGCCGCTAATCTTCCCTCTAGCCTCAACAGGGCGGAGGAAAAGGCATCTTCAGTCACGTATACAGTCATGTATACAGATGAGAGAAGCAGCTGGACCACCAATTGGTTCCAATGACTCACCCTGGCTTGCCACATCTGGTATTTCAGGAGAAGATGACAGTGTGGAGGCACGACTGGAGTTCCCAGCGCCTGGGGGTGAATTTTTTGGTACCTTTTTTGAGGTCTTTGTGGTGTTCTTTTTGGCAGACATAGTCCTAAGCACAAGAGCAGAGGCACTAAGTAAATGCTCTACTTGCTGAGTAATAGTCTAGCAATACAATGCCGCTAATAAAGTTCAGCTGGGTGCTGAGTAAAATGTATTTCCTTTTACTGGGAAATGCTTGTATGCATCGCCTTACGTGCCCCCACTGCTCCTGTGTCCTGTGTGACCAGACCGCTTTACTCTCCAGCTACTAGCTAAGGAGAGTCTGTCTTCTGTGCTCGGCGTCCCCAGTCCTGCGCCTTGTGTCCTCGTGGACGCTACATCACGCACACGGCGCTGCGCCTGAGCCATGCCCCCCCCTTTTGTTTAAACTTCCAGCAGTCCGTGCGTGCGGACGGCATTCAGGTCTTTTTGTGGGCAAACATAAAATCAAGCACAGGGAAGCAGCCATAGGGGGGTAGGGAGGAGTACAAACTACTGTTGTACCTCCCAGCCCCTTAGTTCCCCCAGAGGGGAAAAAATGCTGTATTTAGCAAATCTTTTACTGGATGAGGACCCCCCTGATATATACTGCCTGCCGAGACCACACACATGCTGTTAGCTGGGACACTGAGCTGAACTGAGAGGCAACTTACCAAGGTATGTGCATTTACTCCCTCTAGTGGAGACTTAAGGCATGACAACATTTTACTCAAGGAAGAAAAGCCATAGGTGGACTTTTTACAGTTCCTAGGCTTCTTCCCTTACCTTATCCTCGCTGCAGGATACTGCTGTGACAGACAGATCCAAACTTCACCCATCACGGCGGGCTGCGTTAGCAAACCTTCAAGGACCGGGTCCCTTTTTTATTGGGATTCCACTCCCTTGGACCTGTATAGCACCTTGCCAGGAAAAACTTTAGGTAATGTGAGCATGACCAAAGCCCTGGGTCCCGGGGTCTAGCCCTGCAAGGAGAGGCATTACAGGCAAAACCTTGTTCTTCCTATACGAGGCCCGGGTACCATCCACTTTGGCCTCAGTGGCACTTTGGATGGATCCGGTCTGTGGAGGCTATTTAAATCCAGCAAGGATCCCTCCAGTGGAGCTCCTCAGAGCACATCTTCACTCCTGAGCAACACTTTAGACACTGGCGAAAAAACTGAGGTACTCCTGGTAGGAGGAGGGGTTATATAGGGAGTGAACACCTGTCTTGGAGAGCTGTGAGTTTGCTGGGGCTGCTAAAATAATCAAGGACTGTTAAAACCTTGGGATAAAGACCCATCCACGAACTGGTGAACAAATAAAACTGCTCCAACAACTTTAAAAGTAGAGACCAGGGTTACCAAGGATTGCTACACAGTGGCAGATACTGTGACCGCGCAGTACCCCTGGGGGGGGGTGAGGCTTTTTGGTGAGTGCATTCATAATAAGAGCACGAATAGGGATCACCAGCTGTCACCATGTATTATCTACTATAATATGTTATTTATCATACATTGCACATAACCAATTTTTTTTTTTTTTTTTTTTTTTTTTTTTTCCAATAACATTTTTATTTTATTCTATTATCAAAATTTACATTGCATAGAATACAACGGGAGAAGCATTAGAAAAACGCGGTACATGGTATGAAACAGACATGTACAGGTACATATATTGTTCTCCTTAGTGTGCTGCGAGAGGGTTATGGTTCCTAAGCTAGCATGGTTACAACAGCTTCTCAACATCACAAATTAAGGATAAACTTCTGATATCTAGTAACAAAAATAACTTTTGTAATAAGAACAGGAGAAGGGGAAGAAAAAAGAAAAGGAAAAGAACAGGGAAAGAGAAGGGGTAAAGTCACCTGAGTGAGTCAATGATCCGTTTATAAAGAGTCCTCCCGGAGGTGCCACAGCTCCCAGACCCTATCGTGGGCTTCCAATCTGTCCTGCATCCTGGCCGTCATCCTCTCCATCAGTTCCACATCTTTAATCCTTGCATACAGTGCTTCTGAGGTAGGGGGGGGTTTCTTTTTCCAATTTAATGCTATGAGGCATTGTGCTGCCGTTAGAATGTGGCGTATTAATTTTTTATTGGTTTTTGAAAGCTTTAATGGAGATAGGCCTAATAGGAAAAATTTAGGGGTCATAGGAAGTGATTTTCCTAGGAGATTGGTCAGTAACTGCTGGACTTTTCCCCAAAAGGTGACAATTTGGGGGCACTCCCAGTAGATATGAAGAAGGGTACCCCTGGCTCTCGAGCATCTCCAGCATTGATCTGAGGTAGTGGGGTAAATGGCATGGAGTACATCTGGAGTCATGTACCAGAAGAACAGTATTTTGTATGCGTTTTCTTTATATAGTGTGCAAATTGAACTTTTCGCCGCCTGAGACCATATCACCTGCCATTGTTCCGTGGGGAGTTCCTCCTTAAGGGCTTTCTCCCACTTAACCATATAGAGGTGTTTGCCTTGCGCCTCTGTTGAGTAGAGATTTAAGATTTTATAGATATCCGAGATCAGCCCCCTCTGAGCCAAACCTGTCATGACCAAGTTTTCAAAGGGGGTTAAGGAGGAAAATCGCAGGTCAGGTGCTATGGTCAGGGCATAGTGGCGAATCTGTAAGTAACTGTAAAAAGCTTGGCGTGGTATATCATATTTAGTTTGGAGTTCGGAGAAGGTTAATAGCCTACGTGTTCTAGGATCTACTATGTTGCCAAAGTGGAACAAGTTTCGGGAGGACCATGGGAAGGACATCTGGTGTGTGAGGCTATCCGGCACTTTGGGGTTGCATATAAAGGAGGTCAACAGCGATTTTTCAGAGGAGAGACCATGTGGGGAGCGTAATGCTTTCCACGTTTTACGAAGTTGGGACATAGCTCCTAATAGACGTTCAGGGGGCACCTCCGCATCCGCACACCAGAGCAAGCTATTTGGGTGGGTTGGGGCCAGCCAGATCTTCTCAATTTCTGTCCACTTATTGTAGGACCACTGGGTGGACCACGAGATTATAGCTCTGAGTTGAGCGGCTTGGTAATATTTAATTAGATTTGGTAAAGCAAGGCCGCCATCTGATCGAGATGCCATAAGGACTGATTGGGGAATTCTATGCTTTTTATAATTCCAGACAAATTTAAGTAGATCTATCTGAAGTTTCCTAAGATGTTTGTATGGGACTGAGATGGGTAATGTTTGAAATAGATAGAGTAATTTCGGGAGGATCGTCATTTTAATGGATGCTATTCGCCCCAAGAGGGAGAGGTGATGTTTTTTCCATCTAAGGAGCATGGCTCTGATGGAGTGAAATAGGGGGGGGGAATTTTCCTGGTAAAGAGTAGCGAATGTTGGAGTAATGCGGATTCCTAGATATTTTAAAGATATAGTTTTCCAGTGATAAGGGAAGTTGGCCTGTAAGTGTGCGATTTCCGATTCTGGGATATTTATTGGGAGGGCTTCTGATTTGGATGCATTAATTTTATAGCCTGATAGGGCCCCATATTTATCAAGCTCGGCATGGAGATTCGGGAGGGATATTCTAGGTTGTGTCATGGTCATAATGATATCATCAGCAAACAATGAGATTTTAAACTCCCTACCACGAACTGGTATCCCGTGGATATCCGGGTTACCTCGGATGTGGGCTGCTAAAGGTTCCACGCATAGCACGAACAGTAGGGGAGAAAGGGGGCACCCCTGCCGTGTACCATTGTGTATTGAGAACGGGGCCGAAATGGCAAAGGGGGTTCTGACCTGTGCAGTGGGGTTGGAGTATAGGTGCTGTATCTCTCGCAGGAAGGGGCCCTTCATTCCTATGTGTTGTAAGGTGGCGAACAGGAAGGGCCAACCCAAACGGTCAAAGGCTTTTTCGGCGTCCAAGCTTAGAAGCAGAGACGCCGATTCCTCCCTGTTCGCCACATCCACCAGGTCAATCACCTTCCTCGTGTTATCTCCCGCCTGTCTAAGCGGCACGAAACCTACCTGGTCTTTATGTATGAGAGAGGGGAGAACTACATTCAGGCGGATTGAGAGTATTTTCGTGAAAATTTTTAGGTCGGAATTCAATAGGGCAATGGGTCGATAATTGGCACATAGTACGGGGTCTTTGTCTGGTTTGGGAATCAGGGTAATAAATGATCTTTGCATATCAGGTGGAACCGGAGTGTCCCTGAGAAAGGTGTTAAAAAGTCTGCTCATATGTGGGAGTAGGAGTGGAAGGAAAGTTTTATAGTATTCGTATGGTAGGCCGTCGGGACCTGGTGATTTACGGGATGGTAATGATTTGATCGTAAGTTCTATTTCCTCCTCTGTAATGGGTGCGTTTAGGGCCTCTAAGTCTGTAGTTTGTAGGCGGGGGACACCACTTTGTTCTAAATAACGATGTAATCTAAGTGAGATCTCTGGGGTGGGGGGATTTTTCGGAATGTCCGGATTGTTATAGAGTTCGGTGTAGAAGTCTGCAAAGGCATGCGCAACATCTTTGGGGTGGGATAGTAGGCAGCCCTGTTTATTCTTAATTTGGTGAGGCGTTGTGTTAAGGGAGTCCTCCCGTAGTTTTTTTGCCAATAAGGAATGTGCCTTGTTCCCCCTATCATAGCACACCTGTTTTAACCGAAGCAAGGCTTTCTCCACTTGCCCCAGTGCAAAGTCCCTCAGGATCGTCCTAAGCTTAATAACCTTCCTGAGAAGGGGTATGGTAGGGGATGTTTGAAGCTGCGTCTCTAGAACATTCAGTTCCCTCTCAGTTCGGTGTTTCGTGGCTAGTGCGTCTTTTTTCATGGCCGACGATAGGGCCATGCATCTACCCCTGATAACCGCCTTATGGGCTTCCCATAGCGTAGCAGGAGAGATGTCAGGGGTGTTGTTTTCCTTAAAGTAAAATTTAAGGGAAGAGGTTATTTCCATGGCTGACTGAGGGTGTTGGAGGAGAAAAGTGTTTAGTCTCCAGTTACAGGGTCTAGGGTTGGGGGACTCCACATCTAATGTAAGAGTGATCGGGGCGTGGTCAGACCACGAGATCGGGAGTACCTTGGCCTCACGAACTATTCTAAGAGTAGAGTTGTTTACAAAAAAGTAGTCGATCCTGGTGTGGGTTTTATGGGGAGCTGAGTAGGAAGTGTACTGCCGATCCCCCGGGTGGAGGGCCCTCCAGGCATCAAAGAGAGCATGTTTTCTAAGAAGTTGGCGAAAAAGCTTCGAGTGTCTAAGGGCTCGAGCTGATGGTGCCCGGGGGTCCACCACAAGGCGGTCAGCGTTTGTGGAGTGGATTAAGTTGAAGTCACCCCCCACCACCAGTATCCCATGTTCCGAGCGAAAAAGACGTGTAAACATTTTAGATAGCAATCTATGTTGTTTGACATTAGGTGCGTACAGAGCGCACAAGGTGATCTCCCGTGACTGCCACCGACCCCTAACGATAATATAGTGACCATGTGGGTCCCCATAGTGACTCTCATAAACAAATGGAGAACCTTGCTTAATAAGTATGGCCACCCCTGCACGTTTGTGTGGACCTGAAGAAAGGTAGCTGTTTGGGAAGTGCCTGGATGCGAAAGCAAAGGTGCCCCCCCCCGTCAAAGTGTGTCTCTTGGACAAAAATAATATCCGCGCCAGATTGTTTAAATTCCTTCAGTGCCAGATGTCTCTTTTTATTGGAGTTTAATCCATGGACATTTAATGAAAATATCCTAGCCATGGTCTCTAGTTGGGAGGGGGAGGGGGCTTGTGTTACCTGGGTTGAAGACTACGGCCATGGATCCTGGAACTGGGAGTGGGCAACCTCCGGCGAGGGATCTGGATCTAGTCCGTGGTCCATGTAGAATGTCACTCAGGGGCAAGGGATAGGCAATAAGAGAGGAGGAGACTAGAGGAAAGAAACAAAGGTTAGTGTTAGACAAAACAAGACAAAACCTAAAAGGTGTTTTCAGCTGACCTTGAAAGGTCGGCGGACCTAGGTCAGTACGGTTTCCCAAGGATCCGCCCAGCCCCGCTCCAGCAGAGCAGGCCAGACGGATGCAAGGGAGCCCTGGGTTGATCATGTAACAGGATATTACCAAAACTATTGTGACGTTCATCACTTAATTAGGGGAGGGGTTGGTGAGCCAAAGGGGAAAATCACCTATACTCCTAAGCCTCAACGGAGGTATGCCCATAAAGTAAAACAAAAGCAAACTTAAAAATAAAAAAGACTGGGGCAAAAAATTGGGGACTGAGTGAACAAAGTGTCCAGGACAGATCTATCAGCTTAGTAGAATGGCTGAGCATCTATAAATTTGAGAATCCAAGAGAAAAAATTTTTTTGGTGAGTTCAATTCAGCTATTTCTGGATTTGGAACTCTTGTTGGGGGTGCCTTCCTTCCGGGTGCGATTAGAGGATGGAACCTTCTGCCACATTGTAGGCGGCGGGGGTGGGGTGGTTACTAAGTCCCAATCTGGGAGTTGAGGGGGGCTGATCCCCAAAACGTCACAGAAATTGGTTAAATCTTCTGGATACCATAGGACAGCGGATCTGCCTTGGTTCTTGGCTGTAAGGGTGAAGGGAAATCCCCATCGATAGGGGATATTTTCTTCTTGAAGGATACGTAGAAGAGGTTGCAAGAGTCTGCGCTTCTGTAAGGTTATCCAGGAGAGATCTGGAAACAGTTGCAGGTGTGCATCCTGGAAGGTTATTTTGCGTTGCAGGCGGGATTGACGCATGATGTCCTCCTTTAAGGGGTATGAGCTTATTCTGCAAATAATGTCCCTCGGTTTGGAAGTAAGATTCTTGGGGCGGAGGGCCCGGTGGGCTCTATCCATGTCGATACGATTGGTTAGGGGGTCCCCAAGTAGAGTGTTAAATATGTGTTGTAATTTGTTGTGGATGTCTTCCGGACCGTCCGTCTCCGGAACCCCCCGCACCCGAATATTATTTCTGCTCCCCCTATTATCCAAGTCCTCAAGGTGGTGCTGCATTTCTCTTAGTTGGTTACGGTGGTCTGCTCCTTGGGGTTGAGTCCTATGGACTGCTAGTTTAGTTTCTTGGATTTCTTCTTCGGCCATTTCCACCCTGTCAGCTAGGTGCTTAAGGCCTGTTTGTAGTATCTGTATTTTTGAGCAACAAGTAGATTTTACATCTGCAATCAACTGTTTGAAGTCATCTTTGGTGGGCATCGCCTGTAAATAGGAGTACCACTCAGTGGGGAGTGGGTGATGGGGGACTGGCAGCGGGTTTTGCTGTGGTAGTCATTGATGGGATGCTTGTTGATGCTGCACTTGTAGTGCAGCCTCACCCCGCGTGGTGGGTATGGGTTGTGGGGATGCAGTCCATACATTTCCCCAGGGCTGGCCCTGAATGTGTAAGGGGGCTTCGGTCTCTTCCAGAGTGTGACGTTGGGGGGCATAGGCTGGGTCCCTTCGGTCTGAATTAGGAGGGCGTGCGGCCTGTTCTTTGGGTGTACTCAGTGCTTGAGAGAATGAGAGTCTCTGCGTTTTAGGCGGGGGTGAACCAGGTGTGAGGGTTCTGAAGGCCGCCGCGGAGTCATCCGGTCCAGATGGGGCATTGGATGCCGGGAATCTTGGGTCTGGCAAGGCCGGGAAGTCCGCTGATATGTCAGAGGATGATGGGGATCCCGGGGCATCCCCTGTCAGGCAGGGATCTGAGGCTGTCCGCAGCAGGCGCGGGAAGGCCTTCGAGCATTGAGTGTAGAGGGAAGGAGGGGGGTCAAACATGGCGGCTGGGGGATCACGTGGCGAGGTCCCGGGGTGGCCAGGGCTAATCGTGCTCACCGTTCCCAAAGGAGAGGAGATGCCAGTGGCGTGTTGTGGGTCGGATGTTGCACCGGGTCTCGGTGTGGGCTCGGGTCCGGGTGGGAGAGCTGTGTGGTGAGCCTGGAGCGGGCCGCCGCGGCCTCCGGCGCCATATTGGTTGTGCTCCTAGACGGGCTGTCGGCCTGCGAGAAGAAGGACCGGAGGTCCGACGACGAGCCGGGTGGTGGTTGTGACGACCCCCGTGCTTTAGTGGATCGGGGGGCCTTAGATCTGCCCATGTAGCTGTAGCGTAGTGTCCCCAAATCGATCTGTGGCTGCGGGCTTAGAGAGAGCAGACGGCTCAGGCGTCCATCTAGGTCGGCTTCCGGTCACGCCCCCGCACATAACCAATTTTGTCTATAACTTACCAGAGGGTGTAACACACTACAAAGATTTCAATTACACCGTTTTGTACCATAACTCATTTGGTCCCATCACACTATCTGTACTAGAACACATATAGTCTATTTTACTCATACACTTTGTTTACTTTACACACCGGCTTGCTAACACTTTTTTGAGCAGCGGGTTACAGAGGGTGTGACACATTCTGGAATTTTTAATATCTTGATGCAGTTAACCTTCAGCACATTATTTTTATAATTTTATTATATAGGGTCACATATGCACACTAGTTCACTGTACCTGTACTGAGTACATGCAGAGGGTGTAGCACCAATAAACAATAGGAAAAATATTTCTGCTTTCCTTCATCCATTTTTTGTATTCTCCTATTCAAATTCATATACTAGTTATACATGAATTCCTCTTCTATTAGTGGCTAATATATTTAAATAACACCTCACAAAGTATTACACTCTGCAGAGAGTGTAACACATGGATATTAGTACTTTTTGCTGAAAACGTATTTATATATCTTTTTTGTACTGTGCTGATTAAATTCCTTATACACCCACTCCAAGTTCCGGAAAACTGCAGAGGGTGTAACACAACGGGTTCACTACAACAAGTGTCTTATCCCAAATTAGAACAGCGCCACACCTACATCCCATTTCCATTTAATCAAAGTACACCAAGATTCAGGTAACAATTGAAATTCAGACAATATTTGTTTATCTTGGAGTTCAGCTGTAATCAGCAAAGAGGATGGAGGGGTCATTTATTTGCAAAGGCTGTGTGGTTCCGGGCAGGATCGCACAGTAAAGATTGTGTGCAGGAAAGGAATATTTCACAAGGCAGACTGTCGTCAGGGATGGGGGAATTTAACTTTAAGAACATTTAGAATAATCCTGCTCTGGTCTATATGTAGGTTGAATATGGTATCCTGCGGAACCTTACATGGCTGAAGAAGACATACAGGTATTACAGCAGTCTGGGGAATGAGAACTGCTTTGATAATGCTTTCCTAATGACAAAATTACAATTTTGGAGATTTCTAAAAGACTGCAAGTTCCACCATCATGACCTTACACTTTCTGGAATGGATCGCATACTGGCTGGTGAGTAAGATTACCTTTTATTTTAACGATAATGTCATTATAATACATTTGTCCTTCAGTGTATTACTAAACTAATGTGTCAAGGTTAAAGCGATATTAAAACCAAAACCAAAGCCAAAAATGTAATTTATTGTAGCTTACCAATCATTAGATGTAGTGGCTGCAGTAGGTTTTCTTTTTTAGGTATTTTTTCACTGTGTTTTCACCTGGCTATCCACTAGCAGATTTAAATTCACTAATAGATGATACTAAAAATTGAATTATTCGGCCTCAACACCAAGCGATATCTCTGGCGGAAATCCAATACAGCTCACCAGCCAAATAACACCATTCCTACAGTAAAGCATTGCGATGGTAATATCCTGTTATGGGGTGTTTCTCTGCAGCAGGGACTGGATCACTTGTCAGGATAGAAGAAAAATGAATGGGGCAAAATACCGTCTTGAGGAAAATCTGCTGCCCTCTCCCAGAAAGTTGTCAATAAAAAGAAGGTTTACCTTCCAACATGACAATGAGCAAAAACACACAGCAAAAATTACCACATAGTGGTTGAAGGAGAAAAAGGTGAATGTCCTTGCATGGCCTAGTCAGAGCCCGGACTTTAAGTGTTACTAAACTCAGGACCCTGCCATTCATTATACCTCCCACAGTAGACAAAACATGGAAATTAGTAAACATAAACTGCTAAATACCTTTTTTCATCAGCAGTTAGAGCAGTCTTGTGACTGGTTAAAGCTTGTAGGAGGAGTTTTCATTCTCCCATGATTGCCCAATAAGAATGCAGGGCCCCTGACCCTTTGTCTGGACAGTACAGATTGGCCCTGTACTGATCACATGCACTCTCCCAACACACCAAAGCACACTAGCACACCAAACTGAGCATATGCAACCTGTCCACTGGCTCTGTAACTATCAGGTTATTTTTCGGAGACAGTGGAAGTAGTAGTTGATCAGAGGAGACAGGATCGAACAGCCTTTTTACACAATGCAGAGGATTAACCCCTTAGGTTTCACAGTGAGTATAACAACCATGTTTTACTGCATATACAAAACTGATTTTACTGTTGTGGGTTTAGTAACACTTTAAAGTGGTTGTATACCCCCCATGCGGAAGTTGTACCTATAAGTAAGCCTATAATAAGGCTTACCTATAGGTACTGTAAATATCTCCTAAACGTGCTCCTTGTAGTGCGCATGCGCTGTGAAGAAACGGCCCTCCGTGCAGTTTCTTCACTAGCAAGAGCCGTGACTGACGGCTACCGCGCGTATGTGCAGGAGTGACGTCACATGACTCCGGAAAGTCACAGAGATGGAGTCCGCGAAGGAAGAGGGGTGAAGATGGATGCGGCCACCAGCGGGGACAGCGCAGGCTTCGATTGCAGGTAAGTGGCACATATCATTATGCTTTTACTTTGCAGGGAAAAAAAAAGAGGGAGTAAAACCCATCAGGGTTTACTTCCTCTTTAAACTCCATTAATGGCTTCCCTTAAACTCCATTAATAGAATGGCTTGAAGACAGCAGTCCACAAACGGTCACCATCAAATTTAACCAAACTTGAGCAGTTCTGCAAAGAAGAGTGGGCAAATGTTGGGCAAAAGTCTAGATATGCAAAGTTATTAGACACATATCCCAAAAGACTAAAGGCTGTAATTAAAGCAAAAGGTGGTCCAATAAAATACTGACATAAAGGGGGGGGAGGGGTGATCCTTTTTCCAACTCGGCGTATCTGTTTTTGAATTTTTGCTTTTTTTTTTTCTAAAATGTTGGTGTTTTATCTTTCATTTGGATGATAGAAGTTGCACTAGTAAATACAACAGCTGGGTAAAACAAAAACGGTGTCCGTCTTCATTTCAGGCTGCAAAGCAATAACATGTGATTATTTTAAGGGGGGGGGGGGTTCTTTTCTATACCCGCTGTATTCCACATCATTGATTTATGTAACATTCTTTGTGATATTGCAGTATAAGTTTATTTTAGATTTGACTTATTCAACAGGAAATGACGATCCTGAGGAGGTACACTCCCCCTATGCTACAATACTGCTTCGTACATTCCTGACATATATTGTCTATTTGAGCTATCACATCACCCGTGAAGAGAATCCGTAAGTAAATCATGTCATGTTTAAATTGTAAAATATTTAAAAAGTTTCCAGCTTGGGTGGAGGACAGAGCATTATAGTATATGATAACCCTGGATAAAAATCAAAAAATGGTTGTGATATACTCTAAAATATGTACTAAAGAGTGTTAATTACATTTTAAAAAGGCCTGATGCTTTGCATACAAAACATTCTTTACTGCTAACCATTTTAATTATGCTTAGTCTGTATTATGTGGCGGATGTGAGACATCGTGCTACCATAAGGTTTAATGCCATGGGTATGGTTGTTAAACATGAAGGTATTATTTGCATTGCATATTTACATTGGTCCAGCTTGCCACCATGTAAGTAAGCATAGCTCATACCTGGTGGGCTTCTGGGAAAACCATTGTCATTCATAGAACACTTTATTGGACAAAGTGGAGATCATGACATCACTGTCCCTCCTCTCCACTTCGTTCAATCAGAGAATACCTTCTTTGAAAAAAGATGTTTTATGCTAAACAATCATAATTTACTATAATATTGTACAGACTGAGCCTCATGTTAAAGTAAAGGTAAACCTTGTTTGGGCACTGGAAAGCCATTACAGAAGAGGTATAGAAAAAGTTAGCTCTTGGGGTTGTAGTGGAATCTAACAGCGAGTAGTAAAGTCCCACAGTGCTCGTGCCTAAGCTGGATGGCAGCCTGAGGTTCTGCAGTGCCTTCAGGAAACTAAATGAAATATCCGTATTTCATGCTTATCCTATGCCGCAGAGCAAAGAAAAAGACAGCATTTACATCTCCAGATGGGCTGCACCAGTAATATTTCTCCCTTTTTGGCTTACAGCCTCATACCAATTCCCATCTACAGAAGGTCCAGGCAGTTGTAGATTGTATTTGTAAGGCCTGGTTAACAACCTATTCAAAAAATGCTCAATAAGCATGGAAGAAGCCCACTATCTGAGCTTCAACATTGGGCTTGGAGGCCATAAAGCCTCTAATTGAATAAAGCAAAGATGGAAGCAATTAAAAGCTGTTCGAAGCCAGTGTATAAAAAAGTTATAGCCCTTCTAGGGATTGTAGAAAACCACTGGAGGTTTTTGCTTAAGTTTCCAACTATAGCAGCTCCACTTACTGAGCTTACCAAAGGGAACAAGTCCACCAAGGTGAAATGAAACAAAGAGGCAGAGCGAGCTTTTCAAGAGTTGAAGGCAGAATTTTGTAAGGTACCAAAGTTAACCATCACCAACGTCAGTTAAGAATTTCTTGTACAAACAAATGCCTCTGGTGTTGGCCTTGGTGCAGTCATATTCCAGGAATATAATGGAGAAGAGCATCCGATGGCATACCTCAGCTGGAAACTAATCCCTGCACTGATGAATTATTCAGTAGTGGAAACGGAGTGCCTGACCATAACAAGGGCACTGGAGCCATTGAGGGAGGACTTTTGGGAGGACAGTTCCATTTGATTACAGACTATTCTCCACTACAGTGGATGGCTCAGAATGAAGGGAACAATGCAAGATTTTATTTTATGTAGAACATAGGACAGCTGCCCAACAAAGAAAAGCTGATGGACTATGTGTCCACGTGTATTTTAGCAAGATGTGTTCCTTCCCACAGGTCTGACCAGAGGGTGAGGGTATGTGAGGCACTGATTGTCAGGATTGTGGACTATGTATTTGTGTCACCTAGGCTTCTCACCTATACATGGTAAAGGGGCTACAGGGTTTATGACAAACATAAAGAAAACAAACTCTGTTCTGTTCTGGCTTCTGGAGTCTGGAGACTTTAAAGAACTGTGTGCGGGATCAAGCCTCCATTCCTAGGTCCACATCACACCTGGTAGCCAGGCCTTGGTATTTTATTTCAACTGTGCACAGGCTTTATACTGTATATGTGAGCTGCCTAATGCTGACTAATGCCTGTGGCTCTCTCATTCTCTCTGCTGTGAGAGCCCGTTGCTGAACACTAAAAAGTTGGATGGCGAACCTATTATGGAGCACCCTGTTATTTAGTTAGCTTAGAGGAGATGCTTTGTTTTAGAAACAGAAAAGTGACGGCAGAAAAAGACAGAGTAGTCCATCGAGTCTGCCCATTTTTTTTGTTTTATGCTATGGACTTGCTATACAAGGCCTGCATGCCATGAATCTGTTTGCTGCCTTGCTGAAATAAATGCAGGTCAAATCTACTTGGACTGTTCTTGTGTGTCGCTGTTTTGAGAATGGTTTACCACTGCCAATACTGGTTGAGCCTGAGCCCTTACAATAGTTATTAGAGGTTGAACTTGGACTCTGTTAATTTTTAACCTTTATTGACAATGTAATAGTAGTTCTAAGAATCATGTCAGTAGTAATACATTTAATACTTTATGTATCTGTTTACTAAGCATCATATTTTCTTTTTCTTGCAGAGGGAAGAAGGTTTCCCTTGTGGACTGCTTTTCTAAAATTATGGCACAAAATATATTACCTAATTCATGTAATGTGAAAGGTCAGTGCTATTAGTGAGATATATATATATATATATATATATATATATATATATATATATATATATATATATATATATATATATATATATATATATATATATATATATATATATATATACAGTATATATAATGTAAGTAATGTAGTAAACTTTTTTGCAGATCTTAACCACGATGACGGGGACACAATAGAAACATTATAGGTTTCATAATATGCATCTAAAACCAGAAACAAAAAAATTATTTTATGTACACATACATAAAGTGAATAGTTTGAAGACCAGTATTATTTTTTGTGTACAATTTAAATAGTAAGTTTGAGGAGCAACATTAATTTTGTATACATAAAGTTGGTGAAGGAACAGCATTATATATACAGTATATACAGTATGTCTTGTCCTTGAAAGGGTTGAACAACCACTGATTTAAATAAGCATTTCTCTTACCAGTGTAGATTTCAAGGAACAGGATTTTTGTTAAGGATCTGGCTGTGCTATCTAGTGCCAGGATTATAAAATTGGCTGTACATAGTAACAAATCTCTTGGCAAGTATCACATGTATACAATTAAATTATGTATTTAGGTACTTGCCTGAAATTTAGCTTTAGTTTAATTAATCTGAGTTTCTTTTGTCATTTACAGGGCTTTTATTCCATGAAGCCCAGAAGATTGAGTATGCAATGTCTTACATTGACAAGTGTTGGGACATTTACAAAAGTTGCTGCCAGAAAAATACATCCCCGCCTTATGAACCCACTATGACCATGAGGCGTTTCATCTGGATGATGAATGTAACTAAATTATTCCTCTTTTTATTGAAAAGTTTCCAGGTTGTCCTTTAGCGTATGAAATATCCATAACTTTTCCCTGAACAGTTTCAGAACATCGACTCTCTGTCTAGTTAAAATTTGTATTTACCAGTGTTTTAGGCTCCCTTTTACACTTATTCAATTGTTAACCCTTGTTGTTATGTGCATGAAGCACAGTACACCATACATGCATTGCAATGTGTTTCCATTCACTCTGAAAGGTACCCAGAGAAGATACAGCCCTTCAGTGCATCGCATTGACAGAGGTAATTGCACTGTGCTTAAAGTGGTTGTAAAGCCTTAAAGTGGATGTAAACCCTCTCCTATACCCAGTGAAGTGAACAGCCTCAGATGATACACAGAGATAAAACAAATCTCCCTACATAAGTTTTACATGTATATTTGCTGTCTTCAGCTTGCTATATTCTTTAGAATTCTTACATCATGTTAGAATTTGTACTTCCTTATTCTGCAGTAGGAGTGTAGTCTTGGCTTACACTGTCTGACAGCTGTTTGGAGGAAAGGCACACCCCCCCACTCCACATAGGCAGAAGAATGAAAATATATTCAGAGCTGTGCTGTGACAAGACAAACTCTCTGCTAATCTACTTATAGCACCCATCCCGACACAAATTTAAGGCTGGTTTTATCTCCCGTCTCGGAGAACTTTTTAGAAGTTTGTCATGTTGATAACAGAAGAATGAAACAGCAGAAAGACACAGGACTCAGGGCTTTGGAGAGAGATAAGTAAACACTACAGATATGTGTCAGGTCAGATTTCATGATTCAGGTTTACACCCACTGCTGTCAATTAAAAGCTGTGACACGGGGGCGGGGCCGGGGGCCGAGTCCCGATGGCTATGTCAATAGACGTAGCAGCCTCCACGGGTGCCCCCATGGAAATTGGCTTTTCGTGGGGGCACCCGATTAAGAGGAGGGGCCTGGAGCGGTGGCGGAGGACCCCAGAAGAAGAGGATTGGGGCTGCTCTGTGCAAAACCATTGCACAGAGCAGATAAGTAAAGGCATGTTTGTTCTTTAAAAAAAAAAAAATTTACATTTACCAGCATTTTAGGCAACACTCCTGATTGCCTCAAACACAACAATTTCATCCAAATGTAAAAAGTGTCCTTACATGGCTCTCATCGTGAGAAAAATTTTATTGAGGCTCATGAAGACAGAAGAACAGCAACGTGAAAAGATAGTAGAAAAAAAGCATTGTTAGAATAAAGAGAAGAAAAAGTTGGTAAAGACGTGGGGATACCAGGATGAGAGTTCTCCAAGACCTACAGCAAGAACAGCTCATGATTTTAACTGCTTAAGGACAAGCCGGCGTCATACTGCGGCAGGTTGGCTCTCCTGGGCAAATTGCCGTAGGCGTACTTCAGGTGCTTTATAAGCAATAGGGGGTGTGCACCCGCGGCATGACGCCGGAGCGCATGACCGGCGGCCACAATGTCCGCCGGCCACCTGCGATCGCTCCACAGAGAGCAAGAACGGGGATCTGTCAATGTAAACAGACAGATCCCCGTTCTGATAGGGGAGGAGAGACAGATCTGCGGTTTCTAGTGATTAGAAACAGAGATTTCTCTCCTCCTCCAGTCAGTCCCAACTCCCCAGTTAGAAACACCTCCCAGGGAATACATTTAACCCCTTAATCTCCCCCTAGTGTTAACCCCTTCCCTGCCAGAGACATTTACACAGTAAGCAGTGCATTTTTATAGCACTGATTGCTGTATAAATGTCAATGGTCCCAAAAATGTGTCAAAAGTGTCCCATCTGTCTGCCGTAATGTCACAGTCCAGTTAAAAATCGCAGATCGATGCCATTACTAGTAAAAAAAAAATAATACCATATTATACCATACCATAAATCTATCCCCTATTTTGTTGACGCTATAACTTTTGCGCAAACCAATCAATATACGCTTATTGCAATTTTTTTACCAAAAGTATAAAGAAGAATACATATTGGCCTAAACTGATGAAGAAATTTGTTGTTTTTTTTTATTTTTTATTTTGGGGTATTTATTATCGCAAAAAGTAAAAAATATTGTTTTTTTTTTTGTTGTTTTTTTTAATTCAAAATTGTCGCTCTTTTTTTGTTTATAGCACAAAATATAAAAACTGCAGAGGTGATAAAATACCACCAAAAGAAAGCTCTATTTGTGGGGAAAAAAGGACATCAATTTTATTTGGGTGCAATGTCGCACGACCGCGTAATTGTCAGTTAAAGCAACGCAGTGCCGTATTGCAAAAAATGGCCTGGTCATTAAGGGGACAAATCCTAGTCCTTAAGTGGTTAAACTAACACCCTTTTGTTTGCTGACACATTAATGGGCATGCAATTTTTTTTGGTGGGCAGGAGCGGGTACCTAGTTTTGACAGTTACCCGCTCCCACTTCCACTCGGATAGCCTAGGCGATCCAAGCGGAAGTTCTCCTCTCTCCCTCCCCCCCTGCAATTCTCTGGGACAAGTCAAGTCCCAGAAGACTGTGAGACCATTCACAAAGTGCAGTGCGGCTCGTGCATGTGCAATGGGCACCTGGTTGTGAAGCTGCAAGCAGCACAGCCAGTGCCAGGAACCCAAAGGCCAGTGAAGAACTAGCCCAGGTGAGGACAGTGCTGGATCCCAGGACAGGTATGTGTCCTGTTATTAAAATTCAGCAGTTACAGGATTTGTAGCTGCTGACTTTTAATCTTTTTTTTTCCAGAGTGAAGAACCTCTTTAACTGCAGCAGATAAAAATCAGGTCTCCTGCCCTGTCAGATAGCTCTGCCACACAGGACAGCTCTATGTAAATCTCAGGACTGAATGGGCAGATATACAAATCATTTGCCAGGTAACACAGCTCCCCTGCTTTGATCTCATCTGTGTATTTAGCTGTTTGCCTGGAGATCAGTTTTCATGTTTTAGATATAAAAATAAATCTTTAAATCAAAGTGTGCCCATTAAAAAAAAACAACTTGTTTTTATCTATAGATTGTAGTTGTATACGGTACTTACAAGGGGGCAGCCACATGTGCTTGTTACCATAAATGGCTCTGTTCATTCTCATATCATTGATAAGGTCTGCTTTAAGCCTGGCACACACTATCATTTTCAGGCTGGACGAAAAAAAAGAAAACTGAATAGCTCGGGAGGAGATCCTGTATTAACTATCCAATGATAGTACAGTGATCTCTCCCGCTGAGCAATTTTGTCCTGACAGGGGGATGGACCCCCTACCAGAACTCACGGGCCAGCGCTTTCAGCCAGTGGCAAGTCGGATGCCGATTGGCAGACCTTTTTTGGTCATGCTCCTTTGACAGAAGCCCGACGTTCGGGCGGCTTCTGGCAGACTGGCTGCCATGCACACAGGCCAAATTTTCGACTGGTTTCTATTGAACTGTCCGATATTCGGCCCGTGTGTGTGTATGGCCCTTTAATGAAAAGAATCGACTACCCTCAATCACTATTTATGTTAAATGACCACAATGCATCTAGATAGCCAGAGGTAATGTTGTTACGCTGTTATGCTAGGCTATAAGGGGTCAGGGAAGCATTTTTATTAAGGGCAAGAAGGAGGTACTTATATTAAAAATGTAATGTTATTTGGTAGTAATGACATGCTGTACTGATTCATGCAAAGTGTCATTTTTGCAATTGGTTCACTTTAATATGACAATGATCCTATCATAGTAACACTTTATATGTGTACTCAATGGTTACAATGAGAAATATTTTATTCTGTGTATACAGGACTTCAAAATCAAAAACCAAGATCTTACTGTTACGAAGATTGTGGAAATCTTAGCTGCAGACGACCCCGCTGTATATAATGGCAAAGAAATCAATCTTGAGCTAGAGGTGAGACTTTCTTCTTGTTCTTTCATCTTGTAACGATAAGTCATAAATTAATTGTTCGTTTTCCATGTAATGCTTGCTACACACGACAGTCAGATTTTAGATTTACCAAATTTATGTAATGTGAGAGCTCCTGCCATTTATTGAGTTTGCATCCAATCAGATGGGCTCTTACTCTACATAGATGTTAATAGATCTAAAAAAGGTCTAGAGATCGAAAAAAGATTGTACAGTCAGATCGTAACGTGCACGGTCAGCTTAATACAGGGCGCTCACAATCAGATCTTGCCCCAATTTATGAACAGCTGTACAGTATAATGCTAGCCATACACACACACACATATGCCCCGTACACACGGTCGGATTTTCCGACGGAAAATGTGTGATAGGACCTTGTTGTCGGAAATTCCGACTGTGTGTAGGCTCCATCACACATTTTCCATCGGATTTTCTGACACACAAAGTTTGAGAGCAGGCTATAAAATTTTTCGACAACAAAATCCGTTGTCGGAATTTCCGATCGTGTGTACACAAATCCGACGCACAAAGCGCCACGCATGCTCAGAATAAATAAAGAGATGAAAGCTATTGGCTACTGCCCCGTTTATAGTCCCAACGTACGTATTTTATGTCACCGCTTTCAGAACGATCGGATTTTCCGACAACTTTGTGTGACCGTGTGTATGCAAGACAAGTTTGAGCCAACATCCATCGGAAAAAATCCTAGGATTTTGTTGTCGGAATGTCCGATCAATGTCCGACCGTGTGTACGGGGCATTAGAATTTTGTCCAATTTCCACTGAGTTGGCTTTAATTTAAGCCGGCAGTGGCCCTATAGGTGCCACGCAGCTCTTTAAAATTTGCCTGAAAAATTGAAGGAACGAGGTGAAAAATTGTTGGCCTAACAATGACTGCATCCTGTCAGATTCATATCAGATTTATAGTATAAGTGTTGGCATTCTTATTTGGTGCCATACCCGCAAAACCACAAATATATCTACAGATTAGAAAAATCTGTATTTTGAGGTACCACTGGTAGCACACAGTTTGTATTAAAACGTATTTTTATTATACCTAAATAGATAAAACAGTCTCTCAAGTCAACATTCATCAATTCATATACTGTAAGACCTCCATAGTTTATTTGTACCCCTACCAGCTATTATTACAGTGCCATAAGTTGCTCCCAACAAATTATTGGGGTTCTTCCATATCTTTATGCGGAACTGCCATGAAGAGATGGAAAAAAAAAAAAAACAACAGCAACAATTTGTTGGGGGCTAAACAAGAGAAATGTATGTGTGTTTGGCTAACATTTTGGCCTACCTGGCTGGACACAATATGAATGGTTATGGTTTCAGATAGCATTGGCTGAAAGTGTATTGACATGACACATCTAAAACAAATCTGAGTATGTGGCCAACATATGAAGACTGCCATTACTGACTTCTCCTTTAGAAAATGCTAGTTGCCTGGCTGTCAGTACCCAGATCAGAGATTCTGACTTCACTCAGACTACAGATATTACATGCTTGTTTCAGGTCAAGTTTTGAAATATTTAGAAAGTATTGAAGCCAGTTGCCAGTTACAGCAAGAAAAAAAGCATGCTCAAAGTTCAGCAATGGTTGTTAATGATAGGTTTTCTTTTAAATACTTCAGATGCAGATCTTTCCTGCGGATTGTAGATGGTGCTGTGGGCTTTACTATACAGTTGCTACACTTTCTACAGTGATTTATAGATTAGATCGAATTAACACTTATAATAAACAAAACAGCACAAGGCCAACAGTGTAATCAATATTCAAAACTTCAAATAACATCAAATGCATTTATTTTGAATTTAAAAAAAAATCAAAACTTAGATGATGATCTCTCTGGATATACAGTACCTATCTGTGGTGACAGTGTGCTACAAACCTTTATTTTATGTCATAAGTATTATCACTAATATTGTGAGCATTGATATTTCTGACAAATACAGTATCTGGTGGCAGTGATTGATTTGGGGTAGTTAATCAAACCCATCGATGATCGCTCTCAGTCTGCGAGCTGGAAAGTCTTTGTGCAGGATGAGGCTGAGAGTGGCCTTGTCGCGTATCAGTGACAGCATGGTGTGAATTTGTATGATGACACTTGTATTACAGTGAATATTTGAGTATAATATAATATAATATTTTATTTTTGCACTTGAAATGGAAAATATTTTCTTAACGCAGAACTGCACGATATATAATAGATATTCTTATCTTTTGTATTTGGTGATTTCACATACAGTAGGTGTTAGCCTCTCCATAATTGTATACAGTTGTGCTCATAAGTTTACATCCCCTGGCAGAATTTATGATTTCTTGGCCATTTTTCAGAGGATATGAATAATAACCCAAAAACATACCTTTCACTAATGATTAGCGTTTGGCTGAAGCCATTTATTATCAATCAACTGTGTTTACTCTTTTTAAATCATAATTACAAAAGAAACTACCCAAATGACCCTGATCAAAAGTTTACATACCCCAATTCTTAATACCGTGTATTGCCCCCCTTAACATCAATGACAGCTTGAAGTCTTTTGTGGTATTTGTGGATGAGGCTCTTGATCTTCTCAGATGGTAAAGCTGCCCATTCCTCTTGGCAAAAAGCCTCCAGTACCTGTAAATTCTTGGGCTGTCTTACATGAACTGCACGTTTTGAGATCTCCCCAGAGTGGCTTAATGATATTGAGGTCAGGAGACTGAGATGTAATAAAAGAGAGATCACTAATGTGCAAAAATCACAATAGGGAAAGATAGACAAGGAGCCACCAACATAAATGGTATACTAACATAACCTTGCTCAACATATGATAAAAATTATATGTAGCGCTACCTCAGTCACAACGTGAAGGAATAGTGATAAATGCGTCCAAGGCAAAGATACACACAGAACAGGTAGAGCTCAGTACAACAGTGTGTACGTGTAAAATGCAAAGGTGAAACACAATAAGTAATCCAATTTCACACCAGATATAGTGAAAAAAACCAACCTTACGTGACAAAGTGGATCATAAATAATGTCTCCAAAAATTATCCAATCAGTATTAAGCATCTGCCATGAATATAACAACCGGAAGCTAAACAATATTAGTAGCATTCATAGTCACAAGTGTGTAGTTCGCAGATGCAGTAAAGTAATATGACTTCCCACAATTTGACAAAGTGCAATGTGCGTGATCAAGAAAAATAACTGAAGGGCCCCATAATCGAAAAAATATAAGCACTTCACAACTGCAACTTCCAGATAGAAATTATAAATTGTGGCATATATTATGTGTATGACTAAAAATAATTGATTTCACAATATTGAAATTCATACAAAATAATGTGCGAAAAATTCCCACAAGCATGCAATTGGCATATATAATAGTTGGATACAGCAAAGTATAAATATATAATTACTAACAAAGTGCGATGTGCATAATGAATAGATATATAATAATCAGTGAAGAAGGAAATTAACTAATTAATTGTGAGCTCATATCTCAAAATAAGGTGATATAAAAATTATAAATTATTCGGGTGCAGTCCAAACACATAAGGGTGCGACTTCTGATAGCACTCCAAAATTACGGAAAAACAGAAATCTTCTAAGAATAAGAAAAGTGCTGGTTTGCTCAGGAGACTGAGATGGTCACAGTATGTCCCATGCGCAGCTTCCTGGCTGATGATTGCAAATGTTCCTCCAGTATTTTTTGATAACATACTACATTCATCTTGCCATCAATTTTGACCAAATTTCCTGTGCCTTTGTAGCTCACACATCCCCAAAACATCAGCGATCCACCTCTGTGTTTCACAGTAGGAATGGTGTACCTTTTATCATAGGCCTTGTTGACTCCTCTCCAAATGTAGCGTTTATGGTTGTGGCCAAAAAGCTAAATTTTGGTCTTATCACTCCAAATGACTTTGTGCCAGAAGGTTTGAGGTTTGTCTCTGTGCTGCTTGGCATATTGTAAGTAGGGTACTTTGTGTCATTTGCGTAGTAATGGCTTTCTTCTGGCGGCTCGGCCCTTCTCTCTTCAAGTGCCTCCTTATTGTGCATCTTGAAACAGCCACACCACATGTTTTTAGAGAGTCCTTTATTTCACCTGAAGTTATTTGTGGGTTTTTCTTTCCATCCCAAACAATTTTCCTGGCAGTTGTGGCTGAAATTTTAGTTGGTCTACCTGACCGTGGTTTGGTTAGTCTTCTTGATTAGAGTTTGAACACCGCTGATTGGGATTTTTCAATTCCTTGGATATCTTTTTATATCCCTTTTCTGTTTTATACAGTTCAACTGCTTTCCCCATGACTCAGAATCCAGAAATGTCAGTGCAGCACTGAATGAAAGATGCAAGGGTCTGTCAGGAGTCCAGAAATCATTGACCTTTTATACACACATACATTAATTACAAGCAAACAGATCACAGGTGAGGATGGTTACCTTTAATAGCCATTCAAACACCTTTGTGTCAACTTGTGTGCATGTTAACAGGCCAAAATCACCAGGGTATGTAAACTTTTGATCAGGGTCATTTGGGTAGTTTCTGTTGCCATTATGATTTAAAAAGAGTAAACACAGTTGATTGATAATAAATTGCTTCAGCCAAACACTAACCATGAGTGAAAGAAAAGTTTGTGTTATCATTCATATTCTCTGAAAAATGGCCAAGAAAGCATAAATTCTGCCAGGGTATGTAAACCTATGAGCACAACTGTATATTGCAGATTTTATATTGATAGGAGAAGCTCTGAGATATATATATATATATATATATATATATATATATATATGTATGTGTGTGTGTGTGTGTGTATATATATATATATATATATATATATATATATATATATATATATATATATATATATATATATATATATATATATATATATATATATATATATGATTG
Organism: Lithobates clamitans; assembly: GCA_037952925.1. NCBI lineage: Eukaryota > Metazoa > Chordata > Amphibia > Anura > Ranidae > Lithobates > Lithobates clamitans. Next base: position 6,478,900 of record JBBGZY010000254.1, read on the forward strand.
TTAACCATTGTTTTTCCTTGCCAGCTTACATTCCTTGAGTTCTTCGAGGCGCTGTTTGGCTGTGCTATCACCTATGTCACGGATGAGCTATTAAGTCAATCACTCAGTGAACTTCCTCAAAGTGAACAAAATCAAATGTCTGTTACAGATGAGATCCCAGAAGATGTAACAGATCATGTGCTAGATCATCCACAGCTGGTTAGTATTAAATTTAACATTTTTGTTCTCTCAATCTCTCTATTGATATATAATACTTAAAGTGATTTTAAAGTCTTGTTTTTTTTTTTTTCTTAAAAATAACAAATATATCATACTTACCTGCTCTGTGCAGTTGCTTTGCACAGAGCAAGCCGGATCCTCCTCTTCTCGCCTCCCTCAGTGCTCTTAACCCCTCCCTCCTGCCAAGTGCCTATGGGGGCACCTAAGCAGGCTCGTTCCTGAGCCGCAGCTCTGCGTGTCCATTCACACACAGAGCCGTGACTCGTATCTGACCCCTACCTCTTCTGATTGGCTCAGTGTCAGTGATTGACAGCAATGAAACAAGAAAAGCCACTCCAGGTGAGTGAGTCTCTGGTTAATCCCCACACCCACTAGTCAGGTGATAGACCAGCTCGCATGCTGTGTAACATGAAAAATAATTCCAGATGGCTGCACCTCCAAAAATCCTTTTATGGAAGCTTCATATGACAAGTGGTTAACAGATGGAGCAGAGGATAAAGCGGTAGACGCGTTTCGCGCAAATGTTAGCACTTCGTCATTACCTCAGTCATTACCTCAGTGATTGACAGCAGTGGGAGCCAATGGCTCGGCCCTGCCCCTGTTCCAACAGCTCCCACTGCAAGCAATCTGTGCACCGAGGGGAGACATAGCCTGGAGAGCTGCTGCTCTCATGCACTTTGCTGGATTAGGATCAGACTCAGGTAAGTATAAGGAGGGTAAGGGGGTACACATGCATAGAATGCATTAAAGTAAAAAACCCAAGGCTTTACAACCACTTTAATTCTTTAATCAGAAGGTATCTACATGTCCTATGTAACCTCCATCTTCAATTTTAGAGACCAGTGGTTCATTCCTCATTGTCCTTTTATTCTTCATTCCTTAATGCCGTTTGACCAACTGTACTGGATGAACAAGTGACATAAAGGAATGATTTGTATGACTCTGCCCACTATGCAAAAATAAGAAATAAAACCCATTGTTTGTGGGATTTGTGTTGAAAGTTATGTTTTGTTTTTACTAGATAATATTGTTCTTCACACACAGATTCAGTGGAGGGCTTTCTTATTCTTTTTGGCCTACCTCACTATAAACTGCCTGGAAAACTTGAATATTTGAATGTATGTTTGCTTTTGAGGTCTAATCCACTATATTAAATGTGTATGTTTACATCCCAATTAAAATCCAAATTACATTGCATAGATACACCCTTCCATACACATTCCTTGAATACTGTATTTATTGGCGTATAACATGCACTTTTTCACCCTGAAAATCGGCTTCAAATAGTGTGTGCGTGTTATACGCCAATACTGCTATTTGGGCTGCCTAGGAGGGGACGGGGAGCCGTCAGGTTACATACAGCGAGAATCTCCTGTTTACTCAGTGGCCTCTGTTATAGGAAGTCCCATCTCCTGGGCCGGCATTGGACCACTGTTCTGTCTATCATAGAAGCCGGTCCAGGAGGCGGGACTTTGTATTAAAGAGGCCGCCGAGTAAACAGGAGATTCTCGCTGTATGTAATCTGACGGCACTCGTCCAGCCCCCCTCCCTGTCCCCTCCGAGGCAGCAATAATCAGAGGTGAGGCTGCAGATGGACATTGATCAGGCTGCATTCATGGCAATGGTGAGGCTGCATATGGGCATTGATCAGGCTGCAGTCGGGCATTGATCAGGCTGCATTGATGGGCAATTGTGAGGCTGTAGATGGGCATTGATCAGGCTGCATTGATGGGCAATTGTGAGGTTGCAGATGGGCATTGATGGGCAATTGTGAGGCTGTAGATGGGCATTGATCTAGCTGCATTGATGAACAATTGTGAGGCTGCAGATGGCATTGATCCAGCTGCATTGATGAACAATTGTGAGGCTTCAGATGGCATTGATCAGGCTGCAGATGGGCAATGGCGAGGCTGCAGACGGGCAACGGCGAGGCTGCATTGATGGGCACTGACCCTTATTTTGCTTCAAATGTTCTTTATTTAAAATGTAAGGTAGCAGTAATCTGAGGTGAGGCTGCGAATGAGCATTGATCAGGCTGCATTCATAGCAATGGTGAGGCTGCATATGGGCATTTATCAGGCTGCAGATGGGCATTGATCAAGTTGCATTGATGGGCAATTGTGAGGCTGCAGATGGCATTGATCAGGATGGAGCAGATGGGCAATGGTGAGGCTGCAGATTGTCAATGGTGAGGCAGCATTGATGGAAACTGACCCTTATTTTGCTTCAAAGTTCTTTATTTAAAATGTAAGTTTTTTTTTCCTGAAACTTCCCCCCTAAAATGAAGGTGTGTGTTATATGCCGATAAATACGGTAATTACATCTGTAAAATTCTGCATCCTCTGTGTATTAAATTTCTTGGAAGTTGCTGCACCACGGACCCGAATTTCACCAGTTAGTGAAGTTCTCTTTTTTCGGTACTATGGCCCTGGGCTCATCCATTATAGAGGATGATGTACCAAGGGAGTACGGGCTGATTTATATGGGCAGCTGCTGGCAGGAATCTGGACTTCTTGGACCCAGGTTAGGTCTCTGGGCAGGCAGGATGTGAACGGACGTGCAACCAGTTACATCAGACTACATAAGATGCATCACATTTACATCCCAAAAAAATGGAAAAGGACACAGAACTTTTCTGTTTTTTCATTTTGGACCCAGATGGTCTCAGAGATGATCAGATGTGAACAGATGCACGTCCATTTACATCTGCCTGCCGTCTGCCTGCCTATAGACCTCACATAAAGATTCAGTTCAGATCAGCCTGAAAAACTTACAGGCAGATATGATCTGACCATCTGTGTGAAAGGGACTTAAAGCATACCTAAATGCAAAACTTTTTTTATTTTTTTTTTATTTTTGGATAGAGTAGATAGCATTAGAACACCTGTCCAGTTTTTATTGTTGTCAGTGCCCCCCATTAGGGACATTTACCCAACCTAATTATAATGTTTACCATTATCACAGAGTAAAAAGCAAAATAAAACTCCACATCCCACATTTTAGGACAGAAATAGAGACGGGGAGTTTCGAATGGGAACATTAGTTCTGGTGACCCTGGTGACAACCAGGGATTTCCTCGCTTTGGAGGGATTTCCCCTCACTTCCTGTTGTGGCAAGCAAAGGGAAATCTCCAACCAACGGGTCACAGATGGCAAAAAAAAAATTGAGGTGGGTTATTGAACATGGGTTATAACCCTCCCTTTTACTTGTTTTGCCTTTAGTTCTACTATAAAGTAAAACAGTGCGATACTATTTTAAAATGTGTGTTTACTAAAAATAGACTGTAATTCTCAAATTGGCTCCTAGTTAAACTGGTCCTTTGTACGAGTGGGACATTATAAGCTCCTTTATGGGTCTGACTTCTTTAGGGTAATTTTTATAGAGAGGCATAATACATCAGTACTGGAAAAGTTGAAAACAAAATGACAAATTTGAAAGAATTAGGGCCGGTTCACACCACATGCAGTCTAGTTCATTTTTTTCTGCATCAAAAACGCATGGAAAATAGGTTATATGGTTTTCAAATGGCATACTGCACAACGGAGCTTGCAGTTCCCATGTGTTCCAGTTCCAGAAAAAAAAGTAGAACATGCTGCATTTTTCCTGCACTGGACTATACTGGAACGCTGTAAAAAGCATCAAAAACGCACTGGAGTGCACAGGAACACACCTAAATGCACCAAAAACGCACTGGAACACACATGTTCTTATTTAAAGTTAAGAAAAAAAGAGGGGGGAAAAATGCACTGAACTGCATCAAAAATGCATCAAAAACAGGCATGCAGAAAAGCACCATAGAAAATATGGTGTGAACTGGCCCTCAATGTCAGAATGGAATTATGTTAATAGACTGGTACTGGAAAATGTCTCCAGTGTCAATCAAAATCATCTGAAATATGCTCCATACCAATATATAAGCTGTTCACATAGTATGACAAGATGAAAGCATTAGGCGGACATAAAAATGCTGTACAAGAACTACAGAGTTGTAATACAAGCTTTAATATTGTACCACTAGTGTAAATAAGGAACATTGTGATTTTTGTTGTTTTCACAAGCATAAATGATGTGTATTACAATCCTAATCCTCCTTTATGCTTAATTTACAGAATAAGAGTGATTATGTGATGCTAGAGCGGGATCTGATTAATGCCTTAAAAACAAATGAAAAACGGAGCCCCCCTCTTCCTTTCCAGTCCACAAGTAAGTATTGGCATTCAGAAATGTAATGAGAGAATGAGGTTCTATTTCTACAATGCGGGATCCAAGAAAAATGATTTGCTTGTGTGAATCAGTATAATGAAAACAATACTCCCATATCATCAATGCATCTTTAGTGTAACTTTTCATTTAAAACCAAGTTGATGTTTCATTGAAGTTTTGTTCTTGTTATCTGTTCCAGTTCATTGTTGTATTACATGTACAAATTTGTAGTCTTCCTGTAGTGGCTAATAGCATATTAGACAGGCAACACAGCATCCCTGCTGAGTTGTTGAGATATTAGTCTAGCAGTAAAGAAACATTATAGACTAATAGATGTGTATTGAGATAAAACTACATTATCAAACAAATGGTGCAGAGCACTACATACGTTCTGCTTATAAAACCAATATGGCTGCCCCTTTGTACAACTAGAAAAATAAAAAAAACGGAAAATTCCTATCAAATACTTACCGTAATTTTCCTTTCCTGATGGACTCCATGGCAGCCAACGTGTGGGTTTAGTCCCGCCTCTACTACCCTATAGGACACTACTCCCATAAATCTTTGCTCCTCACCAGCAGCCGTGTTCGATAACTAGCCTACTCCAGTCATTTGGGAGGGAACTCCTGCTGCCATGGAGTCCATCAGGAAAGGAAAATTACGGTAAGTATTTGATAGGAATTTTCCGTTTTCCTGACAGACTCCATGGCAGCCAACGTGTGGGAAATAACTCGCCATACACACCCGGGTGGGCAAAATGCTGAAGAAAACAAAGATTTATTTAATACCGTCCACCGACAGTACTTTAATACCAAAATCAACTGAGGATAGAGCCGCTGGCTCAACACAATAGTGGGACATAAAGGTATGGATCGATGACCAAGAAGCCGCCCTGCAAATCACTTCAGGCGAGACGTGACGCGAAGCTGCCCACGAGGTCGAAAGACTTCTAGTCGAGTGCGCTGTCACCGCTTCTGGAGGAGCCAAGCCCTTCTCTCTATAAGCCCATTGGATCGCCTGTACAATCCATGCAGCAATGGATCTGACTGAGGCCCGGAGCCCCTTGTTCTTCCCGTAGAACGACACAAAAAGATAATCGGATTGACGGAAGGGAGCCGTTACTTCTAGATATTGCTTCAAGGAGACACCAACATCGAGTGGATGTATTTCCAGGCTTCCAGCAGTTCTAAAGGTAGGAAGTGAGATCTCTTGATTCTCGTGAAAGATTGAGGTGACCTTAGGGTTTGACCCTAGCATTGGAATTAGAGTCACTCTGTCTGGAAAGAAGGTTAAGAAAGGTTCTTTTGACCCTAATGCCTGGATCTCGGACACCCTCTTGGCTGAGGTGATGGCAATTAAAAAGGCAGTCTTGATAGTAAGATCTCTAACAGACAGTGGTTTAACGAGTTGAGAGAAGAACTCAAGAACTAGAGGTAGATCCCATTTAGGGAACCTGGGTTTCCTTTGAGGTCTCATTCTAATTGCTCCTTTGAAGAATTGTTGAATAAGGGCATGTCTGGCCCAGGACACCCCAGTAAAGGCTGAGATCGCTGAAACCTGTACTCGCAGCGAGCTGACAGATAAGGGCAGATCCAAGCCTGATTGGAGGAAGCTCAAAATGTCCTGGACTGCAGGTGCGCCACATGACTTGGCCCTGGATGACATATGGATCGAGAACCTTGTCCAAATACGCTCATACACCTTGTTAGTGCTTTGTCTTCTTGCATTCAGAAGTGTAGGAATAACCTCCTTAGGGCAACCTAGTGCTTCCAACCTATCCCTCTCAAGAACCAAGCCCTCAACTGTAGGTGAGCTGGGCATGGATGGAGAATCGTGCCTTGGCAGAGTAGATCCGTTCTGGCTGGAAGAGGAACTGGTTCCCGGAAGCTGAGGAGTGATAGGAGAGGAAACCAAGGCCTGTTGGGCCAGTAAGGAATGATGGCTATTATCTCCACCTCCTCCCACCTGAGCCTCCGCAGGAACTGGAAGATGATAGGTGTCGGAGGGAAGGCATAGGCTCTGTGGAACCACCAACACTCCGTCAGTGCGTCTATCCCGTAGGCCTGTGGATCTCGAAACCTTGCGTAGTATTTCGTTAGTTTTTTGTTGTACGGGGAGGCGAAGAGATCGACCTCTGGCGAGATCCCCAGTGTTAGAATCCATCTGAACACATCCTCGTGGAGAGACCACTCGTTGTTGTCCAGGTGGACTCGTGAGAGAAAATCCGCTTGGACATTGAGGATCCCTGGAACGTAAGTTGCCGTTAGGTTGACCAGATTCTTCTGGGCCCAGACCATTATTGGTTCCACTTCTTGGAGCAGAGACAGGCTCCTGGTACCCCCTTGTTTCCTTACATAGGCTACTGCCGTCGTATTGTCTAGTCTGAGTAACACGGAAGTCCCTGCTATCAGATGACGAAATGCCAGCAATGCCTGGAAGGCTGCACGCAACTCTAGGATGTTTGACACCAACCTCCGCGCTGGGAAATCCCAGGAACCTTGAGCCACTTCCGCTAGGCAATGAGCACCCCAGCCTCTCTCGCTGGCGTCTGATGTCACAGTGATCCAAGTGATGGGAAGGATGGAGTGACACCTGCGTAGATTCTCTTTCTGAAGCCACCAGAAGAGGGAACCCCTCATGGTCTGAGAGATGTAAATGCGCTGACTCTTGTCGCCCGACCATTGAAGAAGAAACCCCTTCTGGAAAGGACGCATCCTCCACTGAGCCCACTTCACCATTGGTATTGTGGACACCATGGTGCCTATGATTCTCAGACACTGGAGGGCCCGGAGATGAGAAGAGGAGAGAGCCAGGCGAATCCTGTCCCGAACTATTGTGATCTTCTCCTCGGGTAAGGAAATTGTGCCTTTCGCTGTATCGAAGAGGGCCCCGAGGAAGACGAGAGACTGAGAAGGCTCTAGTTGGCTCTTCTCCCAGTTCAGGAGCCAACCGAATTCTTGGAGAGTTGAGATGACCGTATCTCTGTGTTTCAGGAGGCAATCTCTGTCTTGCGCCAGTAGGAGGAGATCGTCCAGATAGTGGTGAAGACGGATCCCCCTGGTTCTCAGTAGAGCCACAACGGCCAACAGGACCTTCGAGAAGACTCGTGGAGAGGTGGACAGACCGAAGGGAAGGCATGTGAACTGTAAGTGTAGTTGGCCTATGGAAAAACGGAGAAAGCGTTGGAAGTCTGCTGCTACTGGAACGTGGAAATAGGCGTCCTTGAGATCTATTGAAATGAGCCAGTCTCCCGGTTGAACTGACTGTCGAATTGTGGACAGGGTTTCCATTTTGAACCTTTCCTTCTTGATGAAGTGGTTCAGGTGCGTCAAATCTATAACAGGTCGCCATGCTCCGCTCTTTTTCTGGACCATGAAAAGAGGAGAATACATCCCCAAGCCACGTTGGTCGTCTGGGACAGGAATAGCCGCGCCTTGATCTAACAAAGATCTCACGTAAGCTAAAAGGATTTCTCTTTTTTCTTCTGCGGCTGGAAGAGATGTGGGGACACATCTGAGCCTGGGAGCAGTGCTGAAAGCCCAGGTGTGACCTGAGGAAATCGTCCTTACGGTCCAAAAGTCCTGGATCGAGGCCGCCCAAACATGCCGAAAGCGGAGGAGGCGAGCCCCCACCTGGCCTGTCTGAGCGGGCCCCATCTCAAAAAGACTTGGTCGGTTCCTTCTCACCCGACATACTGGACTTAGCAGTCTTCTTAAAAGAAGATTGTCTGGCCTTCCAGGATCTGGAGAACTCACGGCCTGGCCTGTATCCACGTGCTTCCCTGGCACGATCCTGGTTCTGTTTCCTTGGAAACGATCTTCTCTGGCCTTGTAATCGCCTGTCCTGGGGAAGGAACCCCGACTTACCCCCGGTGGCACGGGTTATGGCGCTGTCTAATTTATTACCGAAAAGGGAGGACCCATCGTAGGGGATACGGCACCAAACCTGCTTTGATGCTGGGTCTGCCAGCCAGGGGCGAAGCCAAAGGGCACGCTTGGCAGTAACAGCAGACAACATAACTCTAGCCACCAGGCGGATAATGTCGATTGAGGCCTCCCCCAGAAAGGATGAGGCTAACCTTAATTCCTGGATGGGCGAATTCTTGGCCACTTCCTCCGAGACACCTCTAAGTGACTCGTCCACGCTATCTGACCACGACTCCATGGCCCTGGACATGGCGGCCAGAGCCAAGGCTGGTTTACATGCCATGCCCGCTGTGAGATAGACCCTCTTCAAATCCGAGTCTATCCGTCTGTCCAAGGCGTCTCTGAACGAGACCGTGTCTTCCAGAGGGAGGGTCACATGCCTGACCAATCTCATCACCGCTGCATCCACTAGCGGAGCAGACTCCAGTTGCTTAACTTCTTCTTCCTTGAAAGGATAAAGCCTTTGAATTTTAGAGAGAAGGGAGTTCTTCTTCTCTACCTTTGCCCACTCATCTGTGATAACTTCACCTAATTCAGTGAAAAAGGGAAAGCTGACACGTTCCTTCTTCAGCTGCTTGAAGAACTTCCTCTGTTTTGCAGGGGCCGTCACTGGCTCTTCCCAGCTTAAAGTTTCCTTTATGGCTTTAATCAGAGGAGGGAGTAAGTCAAAACTAAATCCAGTATAAGGGTCTTCTCCTTCTGAATCACTATCTGAGGAGACAGCAGACAGGTGACTGGGTAAAGAGGACTCACAAGTGTCCTGAGCCTGGGTATCTCTGATTGGTGGGTCTGGAGGCTCTGTAGGAGCAACATGGGATTGGCTAGACCCCAATTCCTTTAGATTCTCTCTCACAATCTTCTCCACCAGAGACTTCAGTTGCTGATCTGATCCACCTCTTTCACCTGTTGCTTTCATATAGCAGGTATCACAGAGGGATTTGCCTACAGGAACCTTTGCCCTACACCCCCAGCAGGCTCCTTCGGTTGCATGACTGGAGTGAGATTTGGAAGGGCGAGATGGTTCCCGGCTACGGTGTCTCGACTTCGAGGAGGAACCGTGATGTCCAGATCTGGAAGAGGAATGCCGGTGCTGTGATCTAGAGGAACCACTTCTGTGCGAGCTACGTTGTTGAGTAGACCTAGAAGGGCTGAAAAGAAAAAACACAAGTCCATCTGTGTTAATGGAAACAACAGATAACTGAAGTTCCATAACCCCCCCCCCGCAACACCCAGGCAGGAACCCCCCCTACCAAGTACCTGTTGCGAGAGGGCTGGCCAGGGGCAGGCGGTGAAGCGCTAGGGCTCCCAGAGGGATCCATCGGGGCTGAAACAACAAGGCAACCAGATAGGAGTTAGAAAGCAGTAAGGACAGGCCACAAAACCTGTCCTCAGAAGCCTCCTCACCTGATATAGCAGACGCAGAGCAAGGGGATACACTGCCGACAGTCTGAAAGCATTCCCAAGCCTGGAGACCATTTCCCCAAATTTAAATCTGGCGCCCCTGTGACGTCACCGCCGTGCCGCTAGTGCGCACGCGCAGCTACCGCTACGCGCGTGCGCGAACCAAGCCTCGTTCTCGCGCCGGACCCGCGCATGCGCAGAACGGCCGCGAAAACGAAACCAGGAAGTGAACGGCGGCTGGAACGCAGAGGGAACCAGCCGCCATGTCTGCCAGCTGCACTGTACCCGACAGTGCGGGGAAGGACACAGGCACAAGCAGAGACAAACACCGGGAAGGGATACACAAACTGCTGCCATAACAGAGAAAACGGAACGGACTCACCACTCCTGCTGCGATCAAGACCTGGGTCAGGTAACACCGCACAAACCGGACTTATTCCTGGGCAACAAGGGTCACCTGCTAGTAGCTAGGCTGTATGACCAGATGGGGTTCGCCTGCCAGTGGCTAGGACTACACCGTCTCCAGAGCCTCTTCCATATGCCTCTTCCATACCCTGCTAGTAGCTAGGGCTTATTGGAATACTGCGATCCCATCCTAGGAATCGCTCGCCAGATCTGATCGCAGGGAAAAAATAATCTTCGGGTAGAAAGACCATTTTACTAGGTCCTTGGAGGAGGACAAAAAAAGAACACGGCTGCTGGTGAGGAGCAAAGATTTATGGGAGTAGTGTCCTATAGGGTAGTAGAGGCGGGACTAAACCCACACGTTGGCTGCCATGGAGTCTGTCAGGAAAAATCATTTTCATAAGTTAAAAAAAGAAAAAAAAAAAACAAAAGAAACCCTTTGATGTATACCTATGGTTTCCCTAACCATATTAACCTGCTTCTTGGTCATAATGTATACCTAAAATCAAGATCTTTTCTCATTTTGGATAGAGCAGAGAATGCTCAAAAATCCTGTTGTGTGCGTGCTTTTTTTTTTTTTTTTTTTACACCACTGTGTCAGGGCGATTTCTCTTCATATCCTGCCCCATAGACACAACAGAAAGTGGGTGGAGCACTCTACAAAGTGAGGGATGTCTCCTCTTAAGCCAGCCTTACATGAATTGGTTCATTTTCATGTATGGGCTCCCTGATTGTACACAAATCAATCTTTCAACTTAGCATAGCGGGAGTGATTTCCCCCACCCACCTCAAATGTGTGGATGGGGGAATCGGGTCTTTTTTTTTTTTTTTCGTTCAACCTGTTGGTTATGGTACTTTGTACAGCATACTTTGATTACTTTATGCTTAGTACAGGATTGCTTTAAAGATCATGCAATATCATTATAAACACAAGATGGCAGTATAATTCCACATGTGAATGTAAAGCAGCAAGTAGTAGATATGCCAAGGAGTAAAATAAAATAAGGTATGAAGCAGTTGATGCAAGCGATTTAACCCACTTTAAATTAAAAAAAATTCCATTCCCTAAGTATGAAAATTTACTAGTACCTTCAAAATCAGCTATTTCAAATACATTACTTGTTTCCCCAGAAACATGCAACCTAACTAGACAACACAGAACTTTTGCTGTAATGTATATTTTGACTTTTTTTCTCCATCTCTAACCTCTTCACCTGCGTCACTGACATATATAGAGGACACATGACTGCCAATCGAAAGACAAATAGTGAAGATTTGCTGTGTTTTAGGAAACATTTATAAATGTTATTTGTAACCAAGCAGTACCCTGAAAAATGTACCTTTTGCATGGAATTCTTCCTGAAAAATATACACTCACTGGTATGTGTGGCACTTCATGACAAGGTCACCAGCTGTATGAGCATTATGTGTCAGCAAAATCCCTTCCTTCCCCTCCTAAAAAAAATAAAAAATCAAGCACTCATCTGCATGCTTACCCCTGAAAATGAATTCCCTTTGCAAGCCAAAAGTTCCCCCTTCTCAAATCCTCCCCTCCCAGCACAAATCTCTACCCTTTCCCACCACCCCCCTCCCAGCTCAAATCCTTTGTCTCCCCGAAATTTCCCCTCCTAGAACAAATCTTACCCCCCCAGCATAGATCCCTTCTCCCCAATCCCCTCTTCCATCACAAATCCCCCCCCCAATCTCCCCTCCTAGTACAGATCCCTCCCCCTATCCCCCTCCCAGCACAAATCCCCCTCCCAGCACAAATCCCCCAATATTCCCCCTCACAGCACGAATCCGCTCCCCCAAATACCCTCTTCCAGCACAAATCCCACCAAAATATCCATTTCCCCCTCCCAGTTCAACCCCCCCTTTCCCCATTTCCAGCACAAATCCCCCCCCCCCATTTTCCCTCCTAGAACAAATCTTACCCCTGTTACCTCCCAAATTCTCCTTCCCAGCAAAAATCTACCCTTCCCCTCTTTCAGCACAAATCCTCTTCTCCCTCCCCCTCCTAGCACAAATACTCCCATCCCCAGTACAAATGTTTGTTACTCTGAACCTCCTCCTCCACCCCAATGTGTCCACAGTGCAGTCCTCCACTTGCCACAACACACAAACCTCAGATGCAGTGTGGCAGAAGGCTGTGGGATGTCCTTCCTCCTAGGCTCCTCCTCATCTTGACACATAAGATTTGGAGAAGAGCCCAGGGGAAGGTGACTTTTAACACTTTTGACAAGCTGCTAGGGGGGAGAGATGCCGCCTCTTTATGGGTATGGGATCATGGCTCGGGAACACCACTGGCAGTCAGGTCACACTTTTATAGGGTTTGCATACCCACCCCCCCACTCACACTTTTTACTGGGAAGTGATGGGGGCAGGTAAGCAAACCCTGCACAGTCCTGATCTGACAGGTCCCAATCCAGAAGCACTGCAGTGGCAGGAGTGTGAAACTGGAGGGGAGAGAGAGCACAGCCTGCACCTCCTCTTGGCTCTTTCTTCCTTTCCAGATGTGACTTGTCTTTTCCAGGCAGGGCTAAGCTGACAGAAGTAGTGATGCTAATGTCACTACTCCTGTCAGATTGTAGCAGCAGGAACTCTCCTTGCAGCAACCCCCATCTTACATGATACCAGCACCTGGGGGCAACTACTCCTCCTGCACCCCCCTCTTTGTCCCAGCCCTGCCTCTGCCCACTACAGCCAGTGTGAGATATAAGGTACTTCTGCCTCTGGTTGCTAGTCTCAGGGTATTTGGAGTGAGATTTGGTGATGTCACCACCATGCTGCTCAGTGTTCTCCTTGCTGGAGGCTCTGACTTTGGGACGCAAAAGCCCTGCCTCTACCAAGATGGCCACCTCTATACAAAACAATGCAGAACAAGTAATAGTAAGTCAATAATGGTGGATAATCAGCTGCAGGGACACCACAGGAAATACTGGTGACCAGGTCTTTGCCTTCTGCCTGCTTTTTTTCTGGGGGGGGGGGGGGCACAGCTTCCACAATTCAGATCCTCTTTAGGATGTACGTTGTGGATCACAGACTGTCTTCACCTTCGCTATGCTGTGTTAAGGACAAGACAAGGGTGAGGTGTCACTAGAGGGGGAAAGGGGACAGATGTCAGTATTCATTCTCTTATCATGTACCAGTGAGCTGTTTATACACTGAATGGTTTATATTTTACTAAACATTACAAGTAGAAAAGATTGCTTGAAAGCAGTATTAAACCCCAAAGCATGCATTTATTATATTGCAGCTTACCAACTCTTAGATCTGATAGCTGCATTAGTTTCCTTTTTCTAGGATTTCTTTCTTCTATTTTCATCTGGTAATTTCAGTCAATAAGTCTGTTGTTTTTCTCTCTAACACCCCTTTCACACCGAGCCGCCTATAGCGCCGGTGGTAAAACGCCGCTATTTATAGCGGCGTTTTACCGTCGGATTTGCGGCGCAGTTCGGCCGCTACTGGGGCGCTTTTACCCCCCGCTAGCGGCCGAGAAAGCGTTTAAACCGCCCGCAATGCGCCGCAATACCGGCGTTTTGCCGGCGGTATCCCAGCGCTGCCCCATTGATTTCAATGGGGAGCAGCGGTGGAGGAGCAGTAAACACACCGCTCCTTCACCGCTCCAAAGAAGCTGCTGACAGGAGTTTTCTTGACGTCCTGCCAGCGCAGCACTCCGGTGTGAAAGCCCTGAGGGCGGATTGCAGGCGCTATTTTTAACGCTATAGCGCCTGCAAAACGCCCTTGGTGTGAAAGGGGTCTTACAGTTATACGTGACAAATCATTTAACACTGGCAGGAGTGCTTAAAATGAGCAGTTTTAATTAATGTAAAACCTTTATCCCAAAAGGAAAAAAACTGCTTTAACTGATTATAAAGTATTTGTTGGAGTTCAGCTTCAATTTGTTAGCGTATCTAAATCTACTAGTACTTCTATTACTCCCCGTGCCCTAGACTGACGATGCTGCTGTCCAAAGGTACTCCTGTGCTCCTTCATCCAGAGTGGGGACATTCTAATACAGAAAGTGTGTTACAGGCTAGCTCAACAGGTGAAAACAAAGGGGAGGGGAAAAAGCCTAAGAAAGGAAAACTAATACAACCACCATATCTAAGGTTTGGTAAGCTGCTATATATTACATTTTGGGTTTAAGCTCATATATAAATAGCATAAAATGAATGTATACAATACATGCTAATGAATTTTAGCAGCCTACCGGGTGCACAGTAATGCCCCGTACACACGGTCAGACATTGATCGGACATTCCGACGGAAAAAATCCTAGGATTTTGTTGAGGGATGTTGGCTCAAACTTGTTTTGCATACACACGGTCACACAAAGTTGTCGGAAAATCCGATCGTTCTGAGCGCGGTGACGTAAAACACGTACGTCGGGACTATAAACGGGGAAGTGGCCAATAGCTTTCATCTCTTTATTTATTCTGAGCATGCGTGGCACTTTGTGCGTCGGATTTGTGTACACATGATCGGAATTTCCGACAACGGATTTTGTTGTCAGAAAATTTTATATCCTGCTCTCAAACTTTGTGTGTCGGAAAATCCGATGGAAAATGTGTGATGGAGCCCACACACGGTCAGAATTTCCGACAACAAGGTCCTATCACACGTTTTCCATCGGAAAATCCGACCGTGTGTACGGGGCATTAGACATACATACCTCCCAACTTTTTGAGATATGAACAAGGGGCACCTATTAGTAAAAGTATGTAGGCATAGGACACACCCCCTGCCACACCCCCTTAAAAGAGAACTATACAAAAAAAATGATTAGTTAAACCCACATGTGTTTTTTTTTTACCAATATTATTCCTTTATACTGACTGGCTTTTGAAATTTAGAAATTGGATGCAAGGTGTAGCACTGGGAAACATTTTTTGAAAGCTCATCTATATTGATCAGACCGGACTGAGGGACAAATAGGGAGGAAAGAGGGACAGAGGAACTTTGCTCCAAATCAGGGACAATCCCTCGAAATCAGGACCAGTTGGGAGCTATGGACATATGCCTCCTTTTTTGTATTTAGAACAATCCTTGTAAAAGTTGCTGTATTAAGTGCCACAGGTCACAAAAATCCAGGGCCCCTGAAATGTTATACTCTGTGTTACAGTTTATGTTTTAAAACTTTATTTTAACTTTGTAACAAATATGGTATATTGGAAACGACACCCAATTATCAATTTCAGAAGTATTCCTTATTATGTATAGCCATCATGCACAAGCTTTTAACTTAAACACTTTGATCATTATAAGATCAGGCTTGTTGCCATTGTGTAACCATGAACACAGCTTGGTTTGCTGGTTTCATTCTCCACTCTGAAGCCTGGTTCACATCTATGCATTTTTTTTACTGCGTTTTCAGTTTTGCAGAAACACACTACAGTCCATTTAACATGGTTTACTATGGATGTAGTTCACATCTATGCAGATTATGGAAAGGGCCAGGGACTTTTTTCTGGTTTTTGCTTCCAAAGACTTGAATGGATCAAAAACGTGTATTGAAAACCGCAAACTGCACCTGGACTATGAAAACTGCAACCTGCATAGGTGTGAACCAGGCCTTACATCATATTTTACTGCCCTTAAGCTCTGAATGCTAGGACCTCCAATTGTGATTGGGTGTCATAAGGGTTACATGATCAAGAGCCTATCCCACCGGCTCCCAATCATAATTTATTGGCTTGGAGCTGTCAATGACAGCGTAGTCTCTATGCTGGAAGCATGCTCTCAATGAGAACAGTGGAGCAAGCTGACACATATATGAGTTACACCATGGGGAAGTGGTTATAGTATAACTAAAGGCAAAACCTCTTCTTTTTTGATTTAGATAGGGTGGTGAGAGGTTAGAACAACTGTGAAGGTTTTTTGCTTTCTGTGTCTTGTTACAGAGATTTACTCTCTAATTGTCCTAATCACCGATGTCGGTAGGAATAAAAGCAAAGGTAGTCACCAGAACAGAGATAGAGGTGAAATCTTCCAACGGGGATACTTGATCCCATGACAACTGTTTAATATTGTAAAGATATCCTCTCTCTACAGAATATACAGGTCAGAAAGTGAAGAGAAATTTCCCCAATGAGACGCAGATGGCTAAAAGAAATCACACAAGAATTAACTGCTCTGTTAACATTCATTATTTTTGCAGAAAAACTGCAGAAGAAAGGTGCAACTGATAAGTGGTTCCACCAGATCAACATATTTTTTCTGAAGGTATTCTTCCCAGCCTACGAACATTTAGAAGAACTGAAGGCGGAAATCCCAAAAAACAAAATGAGACAAGCAGAACAGGCACGACTGCAGCAGATCAAGGAAGAAGAAGAAGCAAGGTAACATCATAAATCTATAGGTGTGATTTGGATTCCCTGAATTTTGCTGAATAACACAAAACCTAATAAATATTCTTTTGCTGAATATCTTTTTTATTTAGACTTAAAGCACTGAAGGCAGAAGAAGAAGCCAAAAAGATTGAGCAGATGGAGATAGAGAGAGCTAGTGTTTTAAATGAAGATATGCAGACGTCCAAAGACCAGACAGATGACAACAAAAGTGGACAAGACCTAATCACAAATAAAGATGACACTTCCATCCCTCCATCTACTGCTAGTACAAAAAAGACTGCCGCAGCAAGCAAAAAGAAGAAAAAATAAGATTGTTTTATGGCAATATTTGTATCCCTGTTTAAGAAATTCATATAAATTTTATATGTTAAAAATATGAATGACTACGAGCATCATAGTGTGGGGTAAAATGATTGAAGAATGACATAGGGTAAATTATGCACTGAGATGGGCATTAGGTATCTTGACTCTTTGCCTCCATTCTAGTGAATGGTTCTACATTGAGCCTACAGCCGTTCGAGAATTGGCAATGCTTTTCTAGAGGAGGTGATTGTTGGAAACTGCATGGGGCAATATAGGTGCTATTGACTTTAATAGCCATTCTGGTTTAGGGCCTGTGTTGATATGCTTTGGTTGCGGCTGAATTGCAGGTCAAATGCAGGTAAGATGGAGATTAACTTAAGGTCAGATGCAACTGACAGAGGCCTTTAATCTTTCTCTCACTGAAAAAAACAAAAAAAATATGGAGTGTAATGGAGTACAGGCAAAAGCTACACTTTTGTTCCATCTTTTATATGTCCCCATATGTGTTTGCATATTTCAGATCAGTGGCTCTCTAATAAAGGAAGCATAAAGAAGACAGGCCTGGAACATGCATTTTAAGAGATAAGTTCACAATGACTGCCTTCATATTTCTATCCTATCAGCTAACTTTAGATTGCTGAACATACTGTAAACTTTGTCATCATTTGGGAAACTCCATGAAGAAAGGTGATGGGATTCCTACAGTATGTTTATTCAAACAATCAAATGTAGGATATTTTCAGATAAATTCACTGATTTGGGGAGGCAGTTCCCAAAGGAATAATGCCCCCTCTATGGGTACCAGAGAATGCTTCTGAACATAAACATACAGAAATGGGCACCTGACCTTTTGGAGTTCAAGAAGATTTAAAAAATTCACAGTTCAAACATAAAAAAGTTGGCTGTTTTAAATGATTGAATTATGAATTCACAAAATCTTCTTGGGCTTTTTCACCTTATGGACTGGTGCACACTTGGTAAACTGAGGACATGGGATGCCACACACCCTCCTTCTAAATATATTATTTTGACTTTTGAAACCTCAGATCAATGATGAATATGGGATCTAATGTATCCATTCTTCTTATATGGAATCATATCACAGTTCCTAATTTTTGGTAACTGTGTGAAATCTTACATTAACTAACTGCAGCCCTTCACAGCAGACACCCTAAAGTACCTCACTCCAAATTTTCAGAGTTTTGCAGAGTTGCACTTAGTACCCCCTAAACTTAGGAGTAAACATCTAGGTTACATTTGGGTAAAAGTGTTCCTTTGCACTTTGTGATGCCAGGAAGGCATGGATAGAGATCAAAGTAGGACAAAAAGGTGAGGATACCTAGAAGTGTGTGTCTGGTGATCCTAGCAGCACACAAGCTGCTTTTCAGCAATGTGAAGCCAGCTGTTATTTTTCAACCAGGCAAGGTATTTTTTCATATCTTCATTGCCATACTATAAAAAAAAAATCACAGTCTAAGGAATAATGAGTTATGGACCAAACATTTGAGGATACTACATGCCAAATGATTCCACAATCATAGCAACAAAACAAAAAAGCAAGGTTAGCGGGCTTTTCAAGTATCCAAAGATTACAGCCATCGTTGGAAAAAAATAAACATTTTTTATTAGTATAATTTAAAAAATAAAATAACACAGTTTAAGTATATATATTATTGTGCTTCTTAGTACAATTGTTATATTGCCTCAGTCATCTATATCCCATCCACCCCCTAGTATCCTTAAGCTTTATATTCCAAAGAATTATATACTTATATAGCTGAAAGTTACTTATGCTGCTGGCTAGTTAGGTGGTGGACTAGGGATCTGTAGCTGACGCAGCGTTTCTTGGATGAACTTCCTCGGGAGGGTAATTGATGGCAATTTTAGATCATTTCAAGTTCCAGGAGGCACTGCTACTAAAAATATCCCAGGGCGAGTGCAGGGACATGGAAGGAAGGAAATCCCCCTGAAGGCCAAAACAGGCCACAAGCTCATGCTTGTAAGATCCAATCAAAAGTTCATAAATTCCAATCTGAAATAAGCCTCTTCTGGGTACACCCACATTAATCACTATCCAAGCGATACGGTACAACAGTGAATGCTTGTAAGATATACACAGGCTATCCTCTCATTAACCCTTCTTCTTCCATACTAATAGGGCCAGATTCATTCCTTCATCCCTGCTGTATAGTTGGAATACCCCCCAAATCAGGAAACTCATCTGCTTATAAAAGCTGTGGTGTTCTTTTTCCCCTTTTAGCTTGTTTAAACCATAACCCAAAATTACTGCAGGAAAGGATATGGAAGGAATGGGGAAGAGGCACAAGAGGAAAACAATGACCCTCTCTCCTGGACACAAAAATAGCCCATGGCCACACTATTATAAAAGAAAATGGATACATTTTAAGTCCAGCATGACACTGAAACAAATATAAATGGCGGGAGCCGGTATACAGTATCTTTTAGAATACCTGACAAGTAAAAGCCAGAAGGTTGCTTCCACTCCTGACCACCACAAATCTGGAAATTAAAAAAGTATTAATATATTGCCCTAAAAATAAATCTAAATATATGGGCTGCCCTTGTTGAGTGTCATAATTATCCTTAAAAACCTATTATTAAAAGTTAAATTGTAAGTCTGATATTTTCTTATGTTGAGCTTCTGCAAATAAAGTGACAGAGTGAAAGAACAAAATAGGTAATAGCTGAAAGCGTCTGGGTGGAAGGTCTTGACCATAGAAGATTTTCACCACAGAACTTGGAATGCCACTCAGGGAACAGCTGCCAACTGAAGAGCTTCAGCTGTCCTCAAATGAATCTGACAAGCAAGAATTTACACAAAATGCACCGCCGAGCTATTTTACACATTATCGCCATTTACTAAGGGAGGGGGGACCACATTCTAAACATGTCACAAGTATGACTATGGTAAATACTGACTGTTGCAATAGACGTGTCAGCTTTATTTGCAGCCATCTATAGATACAGTGAAGTAATGATTAAATTACCACCTATGGGACTGAAAAAATGTGTTCTGCTGATTGTACAGAGCCTCAAAATATTTAACACCAACCTGCATTACAGAGCTACAAACAAACATGAAAACTGAAACTCTACCCTTCTGTCATGAGGAAAACACGTGGACCTGGAAAAGTTTGCTAGCTGTATAAATTTAAGTATAGTAGATGGGGCTTTTGAGGTACCTAAAAGTTGTGTCAATACATACTATACATAAAATAAAATGTCTTTATTCATGTAATACATAAAGACAGACATTTCAATGTATAAAAACTTTGGCATACCCTGCTCATGTTCTATTTAATACCATATATTATTAGAGATAGAGCTTAGGGTATCTTCTTACAATATTGTTAAAAATACATTCATGTCACAATAGCAACAGGAGGACGACTAACTGAGCAATAACTTTACATGTTTCGTTGAGAAAATTTCAGCTTCATCAGGAGTGATGGTTGGTGACCAGAAAAACTGATATTACATAACCTATTTGTAACCACCGTCTGTGGACCATCCCGAAATTAGTAGAAAGGAGACTAGAATGGAATACAGGAAGAAGCATTTCAATACGATCAGGATCCCAGTTATACTAAGATTAAGAAAGGGGGCATTACCAGAATAATATGTTGCGGCTCATGTGGAAACACAACGTATAACCAGATCCTTATAGTAGATACTGACAGTAGGGTATCCAGATATAGAGCAGGGTCAAGTTCTAGCTTTTTCACTTCAATACAGTCCTTACTGCTTCTTCCATCACAGGTACTATGACTCACACATTATACCTTTACCACAACATGGCATTGAATAAGATATGAACAGGGGTGTACCAAAGTTTTTAGACTTTAACTGTCTGTTTTTATGTAATTCATGAATAAAGATGTTTGTTGGTACCTTAAGAATCCTATCTACACGTAATATATTTACATTTGCACTTATTATTGAGGATGTGGGTATGTTTTGGGTCTATATATTCTTACAACTGTATAAACTAAAGTTACGAGTCTTTCTGGATGAATTTCATAGCATAATAACAAATTAATTTATTATTATTTAATGAATAATAAAAGAATCCAAGACAAGCACAGTCAAAAGACTGAAATTTGGTTCATAGCCTTGGGTTCAGTGAACATCTGTAAATAGCATTGTGGCAGCTGCAGAATAGTCAGCCAGGAAGCTGTGGAGGAACTCTGCAGTGAGAGTATACTTATTAGCGTGACAACACTGCTGCTGTATAGACTCACATGTAAGTGTTGTCACCCTAGAAGCAGAAACTACAGGGAGGAGTGGATCAACAGCCAAAAAATATGTTAAATCAAACCTGCAGAAGAAAAGGGAAATGCCAAAGAAACAATAGGGGAACACTGCATCTGGGTCCAGGGCCAATCACTCGCAGATAATTGCTGCATTAGCTGGGGGAGCCAGCAGCCTCCCATTGCTTTCAATGGGGCTGCCTCCCGCAGCTAATCACTGGGAAGCCCTGCTGAGGTTTTTGCACGTTTACTGTTATTGACAGTGAGAGTAAAAGAAAATCCCAAAATTTTGGTTGACACCAGTAATAGTGTTAGAGGGGAAATCTTCCAATGGGTACACTAGTTTTAGTGATACCCCGGGATTCCCCCACTTTGCAGGGATTTCCTTTCATTTTCTTTCATTGCAAAAGGGCAGGAAGTGAAGGGAAATATCGCACGTGGGACACATATAACGAATAAAAACTGACAGGGGTTATAACCCTTCCTTTATCTAAAATGGGGAAAAAAAAGTTTTGCCTTTAGTTACACCTTAAGGCATTTTTTTTTTTTAATCCCTTTCTTTGCTGATCATGACAAGAATTAGACCAGCATCACCTCTGACTGTTCATCTATTCATAGGCCTAAAGGGACCATATTCATTCATATCTCGGGGCCTAAAATTAACCAATAGTTTTACATAATGCAGCAGCCTCTACAACATTAGAGTTTGAGATGATTTATGCAAAGCAATATACCTTTGCATACTGGTACTGACTAGTATTCCAGTGTTTCTCTTCCTCATTTAGCTAACAGGACCCCGGTAGTGACAGAGAAGGGCAGGGAAGGGGGCAAACAAGAATGTCCTTAGGCACCTGACATCCTCCTTATCAATCTATGATGACATCAATTGTAAGGAAGCCAGTGGCTGGCGTGCACGGTGCCCAAAGATTTTAAAGCTGCACAATAAAAACCTTTGGTTTAGTGTAACAAAAAAGGCAGGCTTGATCCACTCGTCGGCTTTTTGACAATTTTTGGGCAATTTTTAGGCAGTTTGCCAAGGCACCTTCAAAGATCCCAGATAGCACAAGAAATAAAAACCGCAGGGGTGATCAAATACCACCAAAAGAAAGCTCTATTAGTGGGGAAAAAAATGATAAAAATTTCACTTGGGTACAGTGTTGTATGACCGCGCAATTGTTATTCAAAGTGCGACAGCCCTGAAAGCTGAAAATTGGCTTGGGCAGGAAGGGGGTGAAAATGCCCTGTATGGAAGTAGTTAAACACCTCAGCAGCTCTGTGTATGTGTTTCCTGAAGATCTGATATCTGCTCCTGTTTGACCCGGCTTGTTTTGAGACTGTTCCTTTTATCCGCCTGCATCTGACCCTTGGCTTGTTTGATGATTCCTTCTGCCTGCTCCTCTTGTACCTTTGTTACCAGCCCGATTATCGACCCGGCTTGCCTGACGTTCTAAGACTATCCATCCAGTCTGCTGATCCATCCAGTCTGCTCACCTGTCTGCTGATCCATCCAGTCTGCTGATCCATCCAGTCTGTTCACCTGTCTGCTGATCCATCCAGTCTGCTCACCTGTCTGCTGATCCATCCAGTCTGCTCACCTGCCTGCTGATCCATCAAGTCTGCTCACCTGCCTGCTGATCCATCCAGTCTTCTCGTCTGCCTGCTGATCCATCCAGTCTGCTCACTTGCCTGCTGATCCATCCAGTCTGCTCACCTGCCTGCTGATCCATCCAGTCTGCTCACCTGCCTGCTGATCCATTCAGTCTGCTCACCTGCCTGCTGATCCATCCAGTCTGCTCACCTGCCTGCTGATCCATCCAGTCTGCTCACCTGTCTGCTGATCCATCCAGTCTGCTCACCTGTCTGCTGATCCATCCAGCCTGCTGGTCCTGTCTGCTGTGCCGGCCATCTGACCCATCTGCTGTTGATCCTGCCAGGCACGCATACCATTCTGCACTCCCGTGCCACCTGTCTGCTCTACCAGGGGCCGCGAGTCAGATACGTAAGGGAGGCCTTCCTCTGCACTATCGGGCTCATCAGTCATGTACGTGAGAACTTGACACAGATATTATGTGATTTTAGCTTTTTAGTTTGTAATTTATCCTTTTAATACATGTAAAATACCCCCTGTGCCAGCTTAAGGCAGCTTTGTAGTTTTTAGTGCAGTTTCAGCCTGAGCTGAACCTTGTAGTCCCACCAGACAGGAGTGACAGGCTTGACGATCTCAAAACGCGTAGCCAAACCCCCTCACTCCTTCCAGCGTGTGACATCATTCACTCAATTTTCCCACGCTGTGAAGAGCCTTCTGCATTCCTCTGGCAGACCCGCCCTTTGTGGGTGTTTCCTGCTTCTTGGTCTGGATTAGTACCACCATCTCTGGGATGACAGCTATACCCGACTGAGGCTAGATGACAAGTGCTTTTTGTTTTTATAAATGCGAGTTGCCATTTGTCTTCTTTATTGATAAATGTACTTTTTATGCTACGCTTAGATTGCGCCCTATGGTCTTCCCTCTTATCTGTTGGTTCAGAGATTTTCCTCAGTCTCAGTGAGGAGCATGAACAAGTGTTTAGATCAAAAGGGAACACTATCTGCTTTGATAGCTTTTATGCGCTCCTTGGTTTCCTCTGCATGCTTAATTTCAATGTCACAATCCAAAACCATACTGGTAGGTTAATCAGCCTCCTCCAAAATTGATCCTAATGTGTGTATGTATATATCTTCCTGTTAGGGCTATTAAAGTAAGCCCATTTGGGGTACAGCATGTTGTCAATGTCTGTGGTAAAAAATGTGAGTGCTTAGGAAAGGAAGGTTATACAAAAAAAAAATGTAGGCCATTGCTTACGCCTTGTGAAAATGCTTGTTACCTGGCTATTATGCTTATTTTTTTAACTATTTTTTGAGTTTCTGACCAAGAATGCAGATCAGGAGTTCTGACGTGCCTCTTGAGTTGCTGCATGCTTGAAGTACAGTAACAGGATCAGCAAAAACACAGGCAATTAGAACTTGCACAGAGATGGCAGCAATGAAAGTACTTGCTGTGCAAGTTTCCTTGAAGGGAACAGTAACAATCAGCCATACCAGATAAATGACACTAGATGGCTCTGCAGTGATACATTTGCAGCACTAAACAGTCATCAACGAATAGCTTGTATTTAGTAACAACCTTATAAAACAAGGGTGCTCAACCTTTAGAAGATCACTTAAAGCAGGGGTCCACCTATCTATCGTTTTTTTTTTTTTTAGTTCATTCACAAACTTTTCTTCTCAGCATTACATACTCGCATATTGTGTGTAATATGTCCGCCTGTGTCAGATTGTGTCGGAAAGAATAACTTATATTATTCACTGCAGGCGGTTTCCATCTTCATTGTGGGCATTTGAAGCCCACAAGCATTTATTTCCTGGATGTGGTGAATGCTGTGCTCCCAGCATTCACCGCTCGTTCTCGCACATGCTCAGTGGCATCCTGGGAAGCCTGAGACTAGCTCCCAGGAGTCTGGGAGAGGCTAGAAACACGCCTACTCCCACGGGAGGAGAACCAGGAAGTGCAAAGAAGAATAGAAAAATAAAAGGTAATTACGGCGATTTAAATTTTTTTAAACGGCATGTCAGCATCTAGGCAAGGAAGAGAATACATACAGATATTGTTCAAAATTTGGGTGGAACCCCGCTTTAAGTAATTGGGAACTGGTCACAGGTCGCAATGAATTATTGGGGTTTTACCACCTCCCAAACCGCAAATGTAAATGAGCCCTTACTCTCCTGAACCCCCAATGAGGTCGCTTATCCACTTGCCGACTGCCACATTTACTGCTACAGGGCAGCCACGCTGCACAGAATCGTGTGTGTATGTGTGTGTGTATATATATATATATATATATATATATATATATATATACACACATCACACACATATATATATATATATATATATATACACACGCACACACATACAGTATCTCACAAAAATGAGTAAACCCCTCACAGTTTTGTAAATATTTTATTATATCTTTTCATGTGACAACACTGAAGAAATGACACTTTGCTACAAAGTAGTGAGTGTACAGCTTGTATAACAGTGTAAATTTGCCGTCCTCTCAAAATAACTCAACACACAACCATTAATGTCTAAACCGCTGGCAACAAAAGTAAGTACACCCCTAAGTGAAAATGTGCAAATTGGGCCCAAAGTGTCAATATTTTGTGTGGCCATCATTTTCCAGCACTGCCTTAACCCTCTTGGGCATGGAGTTCACCAGAGCTTCACAGGTTGCCACTGGATTCTGCTTCCACTGCTTCATGGTGACATCACGAAGCTGGTGGATGTTAGAGACCTTGCACTCCTCCACCTTCCATTTGAGGATGCCCCACAGATGCTCAATAGGGTTTAGGTCTGGAGACATGCCGTCCATCGCCTTTACCCTCAGCTTCTTTAGCAAGGCAGTGTTCATCTTGGAGGTGTGTTTGGGGTCGTTATGTTGGAATACTGCCCTGCGGCCCAGTCTCCGAAGGGGATCAAGTTCTGCTTCAGTATGTCACAGTACATGTTGGCATTCATGGTTCCCTCAATAAACTGTAGCTCCCCAGTGCCGGCAGCACTCATTCAGCCCCAGACCATGACACTCCCACCACCATGCTTAACTGTAGGCAAGACACACTTGTCTTTGTACTCCTCACCTGGTTGCTGCCACACACGCTTGACACCCTTTGAACCAAATAAGTTTATCTTGGTCTCATCAGACCACAGGACATGGTTCCAGTAATCCCTGTCCGTAGTCTGCTTGTCTTCAGCAAACTGTTTGCGAACTTTCTTGTGCACCATCTTTAGAAGAGGCTTCCTTCTGGGATGACAGCCATGCAGACCAATTTGATGCAGTATGCGGCGTATGGTCTGAGCACTGACAGGCTGACCCCCACCCCCACCCCTTCAACCTCTGTAGCAATGCTGGCAACACTCATACGTCTATTTCCTAAAGACAACCTCTGGATATGACGCTGAGCATGTGCACTCAACTTCTTTGGTCGACCATGGCAAGGCCTATTTGGAGTGGAACCTGTCCTGTTAAACCGCTGTATGGTGTTGGCCACCGTGCTGCAGCTCAGTTTCAGGGTCTTGACATCTCTCTTATAGCCTAGGCCATCTTTCTATAGAGCAACAATTCTTTTTTTTCAGATCCTCAGAGAGTTCTTTGCCATGAGATGCCATGTTGAACTTCCAGTGACCAGTATGAGAGAGTGAGAGCGATAACACCAAATTTAACACACCTGCACCCCATTCACACCTGAGACCTTGTAATACTAATGAGTGACATGACACCGGGGAGGGAAAATGGCTAATTGGGCTCAATTTGGACATTTTCACTTAGCTGTGTACTCACTTTTGTTGCCAGCGGCTTAGACATTAATAGCTGTGTGTTGAGTTACTTTGAGGGGACAGCAAATTTACACTGTTATACAAGCTGTACACTCACTACTTTACATTGTAGCAAAGTGTCATTTCTTCAGTGTTGTCACATGAAAAGATACAATAAAATGTTTACAAAAATGTGAGGGGTGTACTCACTTTTGTGAGATACTGTACACAGGGCTCAAAATTTAGGCTAGTAGCTCAGCTCAAAAGTCCTGAGCTACTAGCCAGGCCTCAAGCATTACTCGCCACCAGTGCCCCACCCAACCCCTACCCTGCCCCGCCCCTAAACACGCCCTCATAAATTATCTAATGAAATGACACTTAAATGTTTTATGCCGAATTAAGTTACAAAAATAAATATTAACAACTTTATCAATGCAGCCTCACCTGTGCTCATCAATGCCACATTGTGTCCACTATTGCAGCCACACTGTCCCATTGCAGCCTCACTGTGCCCACTATTGCAGCCTCACTGTGCCCACTATTGCAGCCTTACTGTACCCACTATTGCAGCCTCGCCTGGGCAGAGGAATGCATAACTGGAGGAAGAGGAGAGCTGCGGGATCACAAAGCAGGATAGCACGCTGTTACAGCTTACATTACAATTGTCTCCGCTTTGATCGACACAGCCCCGCCTCCTCCTGACCCTGGGTCTGGGATAGACAGAATGCATCCCAGCATTGTACCACCGTTCTGTCTATCACAGGCACAGGTCAGGAAGAGGGGGAGAAATATACTGTGGAACCTCTTGTTCAAGGTAATCAATCATATTGAATTATTCGGGTATTTGTTCTTAATTTTCAATTTAATCTTTATTGACTAGATTATTTGTCTCTTAAGTTAGGGGTCATTTGTGACTTTTGGAATCCTAGAGAAAATTATATTCATTTCTCCTTTCCATTCCTTTTGGTTTTTCTACATACTTTTGGAATGGAAGTGATGGGATTAATCTGAATTTTCGGAATATATCATCTAGGATCTTTGATTACAGGTAGACTTTTTTATGTTTTACCAGTGAAATGGTTGAGGTAACCGTTTTTATTTCTATGTCGATTGGTTCTTGTTCCTCCCCCCCTGTTGGACTATTAAGCAGGTATTGTGTGTGCATATAGATACATTCCCCTCTATGGTTGTACCAGATGATCCAAATCACTGCATCCCTATGACCCCGGAGCCTAAAAACATTTTATTAGACACTTTTTGAATATACAGGTAATCTATATGACCATGGTGTAATCTGCCACTTTTTATTTTCCAGTCCAGGAAATCAAAATTTTGTATATGTTTAAATAATTGTTTTGTGTTATTACTGTATATTTTGTTATTTTTCTAAAAAAAAAAACGTTCTATTTTCAGCGTGTACAGTGCCTTATAATAAATTCTCCTGAGGAAGCCACTAATTATGGCGAAACATGTAGAGATCGAATCAGTCTGCACCTGTTAATGTACTGTATGATCAGATATTCATTCTTGGATGTTTGTTTTTTAAGTCTTTCAATAAATTAATAATTTTTCTATGAATTCTTATTGTAAATGTGCACCTTTAAAATCCCAAAAAACTCCTATTTAGATCTTTAAAAATCCTTTTCGTGAGAGTGTGAAGTTGACATTTTTTTGTTATAAAATCATCACGCTTAATTTCTTTAAAAACATTTTTCGGCACACTGTGCTCAAAGGGTTGCCTACCCCTGTTCTAAACCATTCCATTGTAGCTTTGGTTGTATGTTTAGGGTTATTTTCCTGCTGGAAGGTGAACCTCCGCCCCAGTCTCAAGTATTTTGCAGACTTGAACAGGTTTTTTTCCAAGATTGTCCTGTATTTGGCTCCATCCATCTTCACATCAACTCTGACCAGCTTTCCTGTCGAAGAAAAGCAACCCCACAACATGATGCTGCACCATGTTTCACAGTGGAGATGGTGTATTCAGGGTGATGTGCAGTGTTAGTTTTCCACCATACACAGCATTTTGCTTTTAGGCCAAAAAGTTCAATTTTGTTGACCAAAGCACCTTCGTACACATCTGCTGTATCCCCCACATGGCTTCTAGCAAACTGCAAACGGGGCTTCTTATGGCTTTCTTCTTGCCACTCTTCCATAAAGACCAGATTTGTGGAGTAAATAGTTGTCCTGTGGACAGATTCTCCCACCTGAGCTGTGGATCTCTGCAGCTCCTCCAGAGTTACCATGGGCCACTTGGCTGCTTCTCTGATGAATGCTCTCCTTGCCAAGCCTGTCCATTTAGGTGGATGGCCATGTTTTGGTAGGTTTGCAGTTGTGCCATACTCTTTTCATTTTCAGATGAGGGATTGAATAGTGTTCCGCGAGATGTTCAAAGCTTGGGATATTTTTTTATTACCTAACCCTGCTTTACACTTCTCCACAACTTTATCCCTGACCTGTCTGGTGTGTTCCTTGGTCTTCATGATGACATTTGTTCACTAAGGTTCTCTAGCAAACCTCTGAGGGCTTCACAGAACAGCTGTATCTATTACATTACATCTATTAAATTACACACAGGTGAACTCTATTTACTAATTAGTTGAATTTTGAAGGCAATTAGTTCCACTAGATTTTAGCTAGGAGTATCAGAGTAAAGGGGTCTGAACACAAACGCATGCCACACTTTTCAGATATTTGTAAAAAAAAAATTGGAAAACCATTTATCATTTTCCTCCAACTTCACAATTATGTGCCACTCTGTGTTGGTCTATCACATAAAATACATGTACATTTTTGGTTGCAACATGACAAAATGTGGAAAATGTCAAGGGGTATGATTACTTTTTCAAGGCACTGTATTCCTATGTCATAAAAGCCTAGGTTTAGTTACATTTTTTTAATCAGCACGAGGAACGGTACTTGCATTCAGTGAGAAAGGTCCTTTGTGCTGGTTGCTGCTTTTAGTTGCAATCTTCCATCCTCTGGAAATCCCCATAGCACTTGCAGCAGTAATCTTCATGTACTGCAGGGGTTAATGCAGCCACTGCACCTGTTGTAGATACATGTCAATAATGTCAACTATCCCTGCCCTTTCCTAACCCATCCTCCATTCATAGAAGTTTCATTATGGTGTTCTAATAATGAAATGCATTTTTTTTATTACTGAAGTTATAGTACAGCTTCTATGAATGAAGGAGGAATTCAGACAGGCGGCCATGGTCAGCACTCTTGACAAGTACCTATGACAGGTCAAGCAGCCACATTAACCGCTACAGCACTGGAAGATTTTTGCTGTGGGGGCATGGGGGGGATGGTGGGACTAAAGATTTCAATGAAGATGGCAGCCACTAGCACAAAGAAAAATTCTCATTGAAAGTATTGTTCCTTGTGCGCATTTAAAAAAAAAAAAGAAAAAAACTTATAGGTTTCTGGAAAAATGTGTTACTGTAAAGCAGGGTCTAAAAATGTTTAACTTGTTAGTTAATTGTGTTTGACATTTTATTTCCTTCTGCTTGTTCATGGAGTTTCAATGTTGCTAAATATAACAGGTTGACACTTATGTATGTATTTGCTATGTGGTTGTCTTTATTATTTGTGTGGGTACCATGAATGTTGCCAAATTGTTTGTAAATTAATTATCACCTATAATTGTCAATTCCACATAGTGGCCATTATGCAGTATTTTTTTTTTTTTTATTGAGCCATTTCCGGAAAAATATTGCATTATGTTCACTAGATGGAGTTGACGATCAAACGAATGAATGAAATTTCAAATACAGCCAACATTTGTGGTGCTTGTGTGAATGGTTAAGACATCTGCACAGCAAATGTTTTATACAAAGCCCCCGTTGTGTTTTCTCCTTGTGGGAGTTGCAGACACAATGGTTAGATACTATTGGTTAGCGAGGCCTCCTGCCACAGTTATGGGATAACAGCAATATGAGCTAGCCTGGAAAGGAGGCTGACCACAGCCAGTGACAAGGAAGATAACTGTTACTACTATACCAGGATTGTTCCCTGTTTTTAGGGGTCTCGAGCAGTGTTAATTTTGTCGACTAACTTAATACAATTTTAGTCAACTAAAATAAGACTAAAACTAAAAACAATTGAGAGGACTAGAATATGACTAAAACCAAAATGGCATTTTAGTCAAAAGACTAAAACTAAATTGAAATTTGACGCCAAAATTAACACTGGTCTGTAGTGCATGTGCATACCTCAATAACATAAATAATAACATTCGATTTTTCACTCCAGCAGTATATAAAAGAGTTTGGAAATTGTAGAAATGCTTAAATAATGCATTACAATTTAACTACACCCATTTGATTTTAGTCGACTAAAGTGTACAACATTTAAGTCGACTAAAATGTACGACATTTTAGTCAACTAGAATGTCCTAGAGATTTAGTCGACTATATACGACTAAAACTAAAAACAATTGCAGAAGACTAAAATGGGACTAAAACTAAAATGCCATTTAAGTCCTAAGACTAAAACCTAATCGAATTTTTCTGCCAAAATTAACACTGGTCTCGAGCTAATCTACTAAGTACAGGGACCACCATGCAGCCATCTTAAAGTGACCAAGGTAATCAAGATCTTAAAGTGTTTTAAATAACCACAAGAAAACGGCAGACGAAATACAAAATTCTATATTGAAATTAGCAAAGTAGAATCTGTTAATTTGTGTATTTTTGTTTATAAATGGCTAAAAACTCTCCCCATTACTTTTATTAGAGGAGAATACTCTCACCTGTTGTAAATGATTTGCAACATCCATTGGGGTACTACTGCAGCTCACACTCAATATAAAAATAATAAAGTTTATACAACTAATTTACAGGGCCAAAAGTTTTTGGACTTCTATTACACCTATATGAGCTTGCAGTACCCAAAACCATGGACTTTAAAATGGAGTTTCCCCTCCACCCCACCTTTGCAGTAAAACAGCCCCCACTACAAGATTTTTGGAAAGCACTTGTGAGAGCTTGTGGCAAAAGAGCATTTTGAGGCCTGCTGCTGATATTGGATTGGTTGACTGTTCCAATTCATCGCAACGGTTTTCAACAGATACAGGGCTCTGACAGGCCACTTGAGTTCCTCCACACATAAGTTATCAAACCTTGTCTTTAAGGATTTGGCTTTGTGCAAAAGGGCACAGTCATCTCGGAACAGAAAAGTGCCTCCTACCAAACTGTTGCTTCAAGGTCAAAAGCACAAAATTGGCTAAAATCTCTTTGTAACATTAAAAGCACCATTCACTGAAAAACACCACCGCTGTGCAGTAGCCTTTATAACAATCTCTCTGGGGTCGTACACTGCTGGGCAGTTTTCCCTGCCCCTTGCTTTTTGTTTCAGTCACTGGAAACACCTGAAATAAATTATATGGGGGCATTCACATTTGAAGAATTACAGGTATAGATATGGTAGACATAGTTACTTTGGTCCAGCTTAGACCAATGTAACTATGTATATACAAGACCTGGCCAATGACCCTGGAAACTGGAAAGCATTAAAGCCCAACTCTGAGCAAATGTTTTTTTTCTCCCATGCAGTGGAGTTGTGCTCGCACTACAGTAGTTAACTGCTCAAATTGTCTAGGGGTGAACACAGAGCCTATACTCACCTGATCCATCGGACAACAACACTCCCCAAGACCAGCAGTGCACTGTTCCTGATCATCTTCATGTACAATGGATGTGATGACGTCAGGAGCAGCCCACTGCACAAGACCACTGGACTGCAGGGGGGGGGAGGCTTCAGTGTTGCAGGAGCCACAGGAACCAGTCTTGCTCTGGGTGGATCAGAGGATTAGGTGAGAATATCTTGACTCCCCAATCTCATAGACAAAAACAAGCAGTTAACCCATGCATTATGGGTACGGCACCGCTTTACGTTTCACTACTCCTATTATCGCAACTAGCCTCCAGATCCCATGCTGAGCAGCTGCCCTGCTGCATTCTGAACACAGAAGGTCAGCTTCCTGGCACACATCATTCAGAGAATGCTTTTCATTTTCTAAATGAATGCAAACCTTTATCTCATTGGACAAGAAAAGGGTGGGCGGTGAAGTCTCGATCTCCACCTCATCCATTCAGAGAACACTTTGCATTTATTCAGACAAGCAAAGCATTCACTGAATGGCCCCCATGCCAAGCGGACAACCTCCGGTTTTTAAAATGCAGCCAAGCAGCTGCTCGGTGCGAAGCAAAGGAACAAGTGGAGATCACTGGGGTAGTTGTGTCTACTTCAAAGATTTCCAGGGGCATCAGCTAGATATGGTAAATAAAATCCTAAAAAAAATGAGAGGAAATAGAGAAGCTGGACCAATGTAACTATGTATAAAATATCCATAACTACAATTCTTCTTTAAGTCATATAATAGGTGTGATGGTCAGGTATCCATAAACCAGTGTAGTGTATTATCAGTTTACTGATACTTTATACATTGAAGCGTTCTCCTTTAAAATATATGTAGGAGCCAAGCTAGGAGACATTTTACATTTTATACATAGTGATATCCTTCAAGTCCTCCCAACCCATCGTAATCCATGTTCATCTGTCACAACTACTTTCCCAAACCCACATCCATTCTCAACAAGCCCATTGCCCCGTATTTTGGTATCCAATCATTGGGACTGTCTTATTATAGGAACATCTGTTTGATGAGTTTTGATGGCCTTGCAAGTAAAAACAAAAAGTCAAATGAATACACTGTTCCTTTTTTGACAATGATAAGCAAGTACATTTCTTATTCTGTCACTTGTAAAGCAAGAAATATTTCTTGGAAAGGTATCAGTGTAACACACAGCTTATTAGGCAGTTAAAAGTATAACAATGATTCGAGGATTTATTGTTTGCGGTCATACTGCTGTAACAGAAATGTAATGAGTTGTTAAAGAGCGATCGGATCAGATAAATATTTAAAATCTAAAAACGGTCTGATTACTGAGCCTCCATGTAGAAAGTAGATTCTTACAAGGCAACTATTGCCTTACAACAGTCATTCCAGTCAATAATATGACTGATATTCTGAACAAAATGGTTGTCACGTATTGCCCATTCAGGCTGGTTAATCCAAGAAGAAGATGTTGTTGAATTGTGTGGCACACAGTTTCTTGATTTCATCTGAAAAAAAAAAAAAATTTTTTTATAATATTATATATATAAATAAATAATATGAACACAAATGATTAATGCAAAAAAAACAAAAACACAGAAGAAATGTTTTTCTTTTTTATATCACAACAAGCATAATTCTATCAGATAAACAACTTTTGAGCATTGTCGCGTCTGGGTTAAGTCCACCTAAAAGTGATATCAATGGAGCCTGGTGAGCGAAGTCTGGTTTATTAGACATCCTTGTATACTCCAAGAAACCCAAACTTTCCTTTCCTTTGTATGAATGTACAATTCGCCAACACACAAAGGATACTCACCTGTGCTTTGTGATGCACTGCAACATACGTGCCTTGGGGTGTCATGCAAAAGGAAAGACACCACAAAACCATCCGTGCGTTACGTTAATGCGTGGTAAAACATATTCAGGACAAAGTAACAGGTTCCCTTGTTAGCCCATCATCCCTCTTCCACCAATAGTTACCCTTTGTCATGCTTCCTCTACCATTCTGTTCAT
Organism: Lithobates clamitans; assembly: GCA_037952925.1. Lineage (NCBI taxonomy): Eukaryota > Metazoa > Chordata > Amphibia > Anura > Ranidae > Lithobates > Lithobates clamitans. The sequence goes on from JBBGZY010000254.1 coordinate 6,512,970, forward strand.
TTGCTGGAGCCCTTCGGAAATACCTGGTACTTCCACCTTTGGGGAAAACATAAAAACTTCTTCCTTTACTCCTAGTGCTCAAGCATGAGCAGCCAATCACTAGGCCAGAACACTGCCACTTAGGGGGAGAAGGTCATTAAACTGGAGCTTTGCCCATTTAACAGTTTGATAAAAATTCATGTTCTTTAACATTTATTTCACATTATTATTTATTCTACCAAAATGAATATGTGCTAAAACTGCCTCCAGAATTGCTCCCGTTTCTTCTTCCTAGAGGCCGCCATTTTGCTGAAGCCCAGAGCAGTCACTTCCTTATTGGAACCTCTCCCCCTCTCCTTGGTCTCAAAAACTATATGACACTTTCTTCAAGTAAAATATACATTTCCAACCTTAAATTGTATGTTCAGATAGATATGAAGGCTGACGGAAGCTTTATAGTGCTCAGGTTAACAGCTGCCAAAGGAGAAAAGAGAGAATTGGGCAGATAACAGAAGACACTATCCTTGTACATTTACCCCTTTTGTGTCTCCCTGGCAACAGAGATTGTTCTGTCATCTCTCCTGCATTTCTTTTCTCCCTCCTTAATCTGTGTTCCCTCGCAGAGTCTATTCATTCCTGTTGCTTTCTTCTTCCTTCAGCAACAGTAAATCTTAAAAGCGGTCAGCTGATCCGTCTCTAGTGGTTCTAATTTTAGTTACAGGGCTGAGAATAAAGAACTGAGAATGTGCAGAGCAGGGCAAGAGAGTGCATTACTGGATTTTAAACAGTGTGGGCACTTATTTCTAATGTTTCAATAGGGGCCAGCCTGAAGTGATCTATCAAGTTTTAATTGTCTGACTAAAGTTCCACTTTAAAGATGGATGGAGATTTTTATGATAGAGATATATATAGAGATATATATATATATATATATATATATATATATATATAATCATTTTTTTATTAGAACAGATTTTTGTTAGATGTATGGCCAGCTTTACCCTATGCTCCAGCACAGACTGATCTGAATGTACACAGGGATAACGCCCCAAGGCTCTGATAGAGGAATGCATTGAAGGAGAGAATCCCTTTTACCTTCCTCCTTTCATCAGGAGAGCAGCTAACATGCAGTCCAGTCCCTGACACAAAAAAATTGATGTGTCTGTCCCTGCCCCTCCATTACATTACCTTGACTGACTGCATAGCTTCTAGAATAGCAGAGCTACTTTTGCATTATGGGTACTGGGTTTTTATCCTGCTGAAACCTAGCTCAACTAAAACCTGCTCATAGCGATTGTTTCTCCTGAAAGAACTAAAAGAGAAATCTTAGAAGCTATGAATTCACAGGGTACACTATTTTGCACACAGGGCTGCAGGTTTTGTAAAATTATAACGGTGTTGTATGATATTGTCATTTTAGATACAAACAGTCCTTTGAAGACTCCTTTAATTGCTTTTAATAACTCTCTGCAACCAATAGGCTGAATACAGAAGCAGCTGTCATTAATACCCATACATCCATAAGCAGATGTAATTACAGCCTGACCCCCAACATATATACACACACACACACACACACACACACACACACACACACACACACACACGTGCAAGCACCTATTTCCTGCACATCAATCATTTAAATAAGTGACAATTACGGTTGTCAAAACACTTGGATGACAACACTGACACCTGCATTGACTAAAATGACACTAGGCTTAATCATGACATTTATACCCAGGGGAGGGAGTGCGGGATTATCACACTGAAATGAGACCCGCTAAATTAGACCTGCCTGCAGAAATGCCTTCAATGTCAAGGTGTGAGAGAGAGCCTTGATTTTAATTATTAAGACCATCTGTTGAAAAACGATGGGATGAATATTGATGACGTCTCGGAATGCGTCCAAAGTTTAGCATGGAACAGAAACACAAAACCATTCCGGTAACATGACCTGGCTAAGAAAGGCATAGCATGGAGATATTAGCAAGGGTGGCACTTCAATTGCAGTCGTACCAGCAGGGTTTCTCATACCAGACATACACAGAGCTATGAATAATTTGAAAGTCAGTGCTTTAGAGCAGATTCCTACAAAGATTAGAACTTTCCCAAACACTAATGAGAATAATGCCCTGGACACACGGTCGGATTTTCGGACGGAAAATGTGTGATAGGACCTTGTTGTCGGAAATTCCTACTGTGTGTAGGCTCCATCACACATTTTCCATCGGATTTTCCGACACACAAAGTTTGAGAGCAGGATATAAAATTTTCAGACAACAAAATCTGTTGTCGGAAATTCCGATCGTGTGTACACAAATCCGACGGACAAAGTGCCAGGCATGCTCAGAATAAATAAAGAGATGAAAGCTATTGGCCACTGCCCCGTTTATAGTCCCGACGTACGTGTTTTACGTCACCGCGTTCAGAATGATCGGATTTTCCGACAACTTTGTGTGACCGTGTGTATGCAAGACAAGTTTGAGCCAACATCCGTCGGAAAAAATCCTAGGATTTTGTTGTCGGAGTGTCAGAACAAAGTCCGACCGTGTGTACGGGGCATTACACTGGAACACACATGTACAATGAAATCTGTAACTTCAGTTAGCAAGAACACCAGTTTTTATACCTCCCACCTCCATTAATATACATTTGCCAGAGTGGAAGAGTTCTGTAAAAGTGTTCAGCTAAAAGTGTACAGTACACCCCTCACATTTTTGTAAATATTTTATTATATCTTTTCATGTGACAACACTGAAGAAATGACACTTTTGCTACAATGTAAAGTCGTGAGTGTACAGCTTGAATGACAGTGTAAATTCACTGTCCCCTCAAAATAACAACACACAGCCATTAAAGCGGAGTTACAGGTTTTTTATTTATTTATTAAATGTCAGCAGCTTTAAAAAATGTAGCTGCTGACTTTTAATAAACAGACACTCACCCGTCCCACGGTCTAGCGATGCAGCCGTACTGAGCCCCGCTCTTCTCCCCCTCCTCTCTGTGGCGCCTCCATTGAAACTGTGGACACCCGGCCGTGACAGCTTGCGGCTTCATGGCCGGGCACGCACTGTGCATGCGTGAGTAGCGCTGCGCTCTCCGAGTGGACAGGCAATCTTCTGGGACCAGTGACATGTCCCAGAGGATTGCCGAGAGGGAGGGGCCGCCTAGGGGGGTAGGAGGAGTCGCCTAGGTGACCCGTAGTCGGAAGCAAGAAGTGGGACAGGAAGTCCTACTTAAAACTAGGCACCCGCTTCCCCCCCCCCCCCCCAAAAGAATTAAATGCCAAATATGGCATGTAAGGGGGTGAGGAGTGCTTGAAGCGGAAGTTCCACTTTTGGGTGGAACTCTGCTTTAATGTCTAAACCACTGGCAAAAAAGTGAAAGATCCAAAGTCCAAATTGGGCCCAAATAGCCATTTCTGCTCCCCGGTGTCATGTGACTCGTTAGTGTTACAAGGTCTCAGGTGTGTTAAATTTGGTGTTATCGCTCTCAAATCTCTCATACTGGTCACTGAAAGTTCAACATGGCACCTCATGGCAAAGAACTCTCTGAGCATCTGAAAAAAAGAATTGTTGCTCTACATAAAGATGGCCTAGGCTATAAGATTGCCAAGACCCTGAAACTGAGCTGCAGCACGGTGGCCAAGGCCATACAGTGTATTAACAGAATAGGTTCCACTCAGAACAGGCCTCACCATGGTGGACCAAAGAAGTTGAGTGCACGTGCTCAGCATCTTATCCAGAGGTTGTCTTTGGGAAATAGACATATTAGTGCTGCCAGCAGAGGCTGAAGGGGTGGCAGGGTTGCAGAGGTTAAAGGGGTGGTGGGTCAGTCTGTCAGTTCCCAGACCACACGCTGCACACTGCATCAAATTGGTCTGCATGGCTGTCATCCCAGAAGGAAGCCTCTTCTAAAGATGATACACAAAAAAGCCCACAAATAGTTTTCTGAAGACAAGCAGACGAAGGACATGGATTACTGGAACCATGTCCTGTGGTCTGACGAGACCAAGATAAACTTATTGATTCAGATGGTGTCAAGCGTGTGTGGTGGCAACCAGGTGAGGAGTACAAAGACAAGTGTGTCTTGCCCACAGTCAAGCATAGTGGTGGGAGTGTCATGGTCTGGGGCTGCATGAGTTCTGCCGACACTGGGGAGCTACCGTTTATTGAAGGAACCATGTAAGCCAACATGTACTGTGACATACTGAAGCAGAGCATGAGCCCCTCCATTTGGAGACTGAGCCGCAGGACAGTATTCCAACATGAAAACAACCCCAAACACATCTCCAAGATGACCACTGCCTTTCTAAAGAAGCTGAGGGTAAGGGTGATGGACTGGCCAAGAATGTCTCCAGACCTAAACCCTATTAAGCATCTGTGGGGCATCCTCAAAACGGAAGGTGGAGGAGCGCAAGGTCTCTAACATCCATCAGCTCTGTGATGTTGTCATGGAGGAGTGGAAGAAGACTCCAGTGGCAACCTGTGAAGCTCTGGTGAACTTAAGAGGGTTAAAGGCAGTGCTGGAAAATAATGGTGACCACACAAAATGGCGGCACAGTGGTGTAGTGGGTAGCACTCTCGCCTAGCAGTAAAAAGGGTTGCTGGTTCAAATCGCAACCACGACACTACCTGCCTGAAGTTTGCATGTTCTCCCTGTGCCTGCGTGGGTTTCCTCCGGGTACTCCGGTTTCCTCCCACACTCCAAAGACATGCTGGTAGGTTAATTGGCTTCTGTCCAAAATTGGCCCTAGTATATGAATGTGAGTTGGGAACCTTGGATTGTGGGCTCCTTGAGGGTAGGGACTGATGCGAGTGTGCAATGTATGTGTGGAGTGCTGCGTAAATTGACGGTGCTATATGGGTACCTTAAATAGCACACAGCTAAAATAACGAAGGAGTGGCTTCACAACAACTCCGTGACTGTTCTTGAATGGCCCAGCCAGAGCCCTGACTTAAGCCCAATTGAGCATCTCTGGAGAGACCTAAAAATGACTGTCCACCAATGTTTACCATCCAACCTGAAAGAACTGGAGAGGATCTGCAAGGAGGAATGGCAGAGGATCCCCAAATCCAGGTGTGAAAAACTTGTTGCATCTTTCCCAAAAAGACTCATGGCTGTATTAGATCAAAAGGGTGCTTCTACTAAATACTAACCAAAGGGTCTGAATACTTAGGACCATGTGATATTTCCGTTTTTCTTTTATAATAAATCTGCAAATATGTCAACAATTCTGTGTTTTTCTGTCAATATGGGGTTCTGTGTATACATTAATGAGGAAAAAAAATGAACGTAAATGATTTTAGCAAATGGCTGCAATATAAAAAAGAGTGAAAAATTTAAGGGGGTCTGAATACTTTCCGTCCCCACTGTAGCCAGGAAAATGTCGGGGTGAAGAGACCATTCCCCCGGGTACAACTGCTGGCGACTTAAGTAATCTGCCTGCCAGTTCTCTAACCCTGAAATGAAGATTGCCGATATGCACGGCACATGCTTTTCTGCCCAGATTAGGATCTGGTTTACCTCTCCCTGGGCTGCACGACTCATGGTGCCCCCTTGGTGATTGATAAAAGCCACTGCTGTGGCATTGTCGGATTGGATCCTGACAGGACAACCCTGCAACCTGAATGTCCAAGCCTTTAGGGCTAGGTATGCTGCCCGAATTTCTAGAATGTTGATGGGTAAGGTCCTCTAGGTTTTGGACCATTTCCCTTGGAATGAGACAGTCGTCTCTTCCAGAACTGCTCCCCAACTCGAAAGGCTGGCATCTGTTGCCACCTTCCAGGTAACTGGTAAGAAGGATTTCCCTTTCCGCAGATTCTCGGGTATCAACCACCAACTGAGGCTGTGACGCACTATTGGCACAAACGCATCAGAAAATCTAGCGCCTGGACTTTTTTGTTCCAGGCAGACAGGATACTGTTTTGCAGCAGTCTCGAATGAAACTTAACATAGGGAACCGCTTCCAATGAAGCCACCACCTTTCCCTACAACCTCATACAAAGCAGAATAGAAGGACCTTTCTTTGCCCTGACTACCTGAACCAGCTCCTTTATAGCGCTGATTTTTGCCTGGGGTAAAAACACCCTCTTCTGGGTTGTATCTATAACCAGACCCAAGCACTCTAGTCTTCTTACTGGTTTTAAAGAAGACTTCTCTAGGTTGAGGACCCAACCTAGGTATTCCAGGTAGTTGACAGTGGTGACCAAGCTTTGGTCTAAGCGGGCTACTGACCGGTCTATTAAGAGCAGGTCATCTAGGTAAGATATAATCGTTATACCCTGGGCCCTTAATCTAGCCAGAGGAGGGGCCAGAACCTTTGTAAACACCCGAGGTGCAGTAGCTAGACCGAAAGGTAGAGCTACAAACTGAAAATAACGTTTTTCTACTTCGAAACGCAGATATTTCTGATGATCGGGGAAAATAGGTACATGCAGGTATGCATCCTTGATGTCGATTGACGCCAGAAGTTGTTCTCCTCCTTGTAGGATGGAGAATACTGATCGGATTTATTCCATGCAAAAAGATTGAATTTTTAGGAACTGGTTTAGATCTTTGAGACCTAGAATGGGTCTGACATCTCCATTTGTTTTTGGCACCATGAAAAGGTTTGAATAAAACCCCAACCCCTGCTCTTCCATGGAAACCACCATGATCACTTTTTGCGATAAAAGTTGGTCTAACGTTTGAAGAAGAGACGGGAATTATCGGAACTCTAGTTCGTAACCTAGAGTTATTGTGGAGACCACCCATCTCTCCTGAAAATCCTCCTGCCAGGCCTTTATGAACTGTAGCAGTCTTCCCTCCACTCGAACAGGCGGGGGCGCCCCTTCATAAAGAGGCTTTAGCGTTCTGTCTTGTAGGTTTCCTCCCCCAAGATTTCTTTTGTCCCTGGGGTAGACTCTGAGTTTTACCTCTTGAACCTGATGGTGGAGGCCGTCACGACTGCCTGGAGGCTGATGCCCCTGGCACTGGAGAAAGAGCTCCTTTAAATGAGGGATGTTTACTCCTTTTCTTAACTGGCAAAAGGGTACTTTTCCCACTTGAGATTTTTTGGATATGATTGTCCAAATCATCCCCAAACAGCCTTATGCCACAGAAGGGAAAACCAGCCAGGAGCTTTTTGCATGGCACTTCGGCTGACCAATTTTTCAACCATAAGATTCTACGCATATGCATCAACCCAAGCACAAGGAGAGAGGTCTGAAGAACAGAATCTCTGATTGCATCAACTGCAAAACACAAAGCCGCTGGTAGCTCAGCTAACTCCTGGGCCTGCTGTTCAGGGAAAACCTTGAGCACCTGTTTCAAGTGGTCTCTCAAGGACTGACATACCCCAATTGCCGCCACTGCAGGTGGAGCTACTGAACCTGCCAAGGAAAAAATTTTCTTTAACAGGAATTACAACTTTTTATCAGTTGGATCCCTAAGCATTTGAGTGTTGTCAACAGCACAAGTCAAACTTTTATTTACAGAGAATATAGCAGCGTCAATTGCTGGTATACCCCGCATCTTTGTAAATTTTTCCTCCATAGGATAAAGTGTTGAAAACTTTTTAGGAGGGAAAAAATGTTTAACTGGGTGACCCCACTCAGAATAAATACGTTTTTCCAGCAATGAATGAACAGGAAAAGCATGCACAGCTTGAGGAGGCTTCAGTGGACCCAAAAAAGAAGTGGGTTTTTCGACTGACTCAGTTACGGGTAACTTAAATGTGGAGTGGACCATTTCTGTAAGAGAATGTGCCAGCAATTTCTCAGCCTGTAAAGCTGAAGAGGGTCCTTCCCCACTTGATTCCTCAGAAGAGTCGTCATCAGTCTCTTCCTGGTCCCCTGAGAGGGATTCATCTCCCCTTTCCCAGAGTTCCTCTGTTTGAGGGTCCTGGGTGGTAGAAGGGGACCTAATGCGTTTTCTTCCACTTTGTGAAGATGCGATTAAGGCCACTAATCTTTCCTCCAATCCACTCATGGCTGAAGAAAAAAACCTCCTGAGTAATATATACAGGGGCTGAAATGTCAGAAGTAGTTGCAGCCCCTTACCCCGATGGCTCACTCTGACCAGCCTCCCTAAGTCTTCCAGGAGGAGATGCAGAGCCTGAAGGAGATCCCTTTGAGACCCTATTTTTCGGGGTATTTGTACCGCCCCTTCTGCCCATAGTGCTAAGCACAAATGCAGAGGTACTACCAGAAATGCACCCACTGCTGAGCAAAATAGTTCAGCAACTGCCGCTGCTATCAAGGCTCAGTCTGATGCTAAGTAAACATGCCTGGGAATGCCTGTGTCACCCACACTCACATGCTATCCATCTGCTCCGTGTCCCTCCTTTAGCTGTGTGCACCTGCAAAAAGTGCACCTTTATAGCTATGCATAGCCTGCATGGTGGGCGTTAAACCACGCTGAGGCCGCACTGACGTTCCGCCCCTCCCCTCCTCCGACCACCCCTCATCTTTTTTAAAAAAAAGACCATTTTCCCGCACGAGTGGGGGCTCCGATCCGACCGGATCCCACGTGGAAGGGGGCTGGGGCAGAGGAAAGAGGAGGGCAAGTGGATGGAGAGCCGCCGTAATGGCGGCAGCAGCGGGAGTGGTGCAGCATACCGCTGACTGATCCATGGCCTCTAGCCTGGAGAGAAGCTGTGGGGGGACACTCCTTAAAAAATAAACCCCCCCCCCCTTCCAACATCCTACCTGGAGCTTAGGCTCTGAGGAAGCATGCAGCTTGTGACACTGAGCAAGACTGACAAGCATGGAACAGGTACGTGCTCTTGATAGACCCTGGTGGCGACTTTAGGCATAGCAACATTTACTTAAAGGAGAAAACCCACAAGAATTAGAAAAATTCCTTAGGAATCTCCCTTACCTTATCCGGCTGCAGGGTTCTGTGGTAAACCAAACAGACCCAATCTTCACCACTCACGGTGGGCTCTGTTAAAAAAACCTTCAGGAACCGGGGCCCCTTGTTATCAGGGGATCCACACTCCTGGGCCTGTAAAGCACCCCGCCAGGAAAATATGGCTGAAAAAAACAAAACACTGGATCCCGGAGTCCAGCTCTGTAAAAAGAGAAGCGTTACAGGCAGAACCTCGTTTCTTCCGACACGAGGCCCAGGTACCATTCAATTTGGCCTGGAAAAGACAAAGATTTCTCCAGCAGAGCTCAGCATGTCTTTACTCGTGACCAACACCTAAGACACTGGAGAAAAAACTGAGGTACTCCCAGTAAGGGGAGGGGTTATATAAGGAGCTAAATTTCCTGTCTAGGGTGTGCTAGTGTCCATCACCTAAAAGGTGCCTATAGAACCAGTTCAGTAAATACTGTGGCCCTGTGTCCCGTGATGTACGAAAAAGAAATGAGAAATAGTTTTCAAAATTTTTTCAATAAATATGCGAAAAGTGTGGTGTGCATTTGCATTCAGCCAATCAATACTTTGTAGAACCACCTTTCGCTGCAATTACAGTTGCAAGTCTTTTTGGGTATATCTAGAGAGTGACATTTTTGCCCATTCTTCTTTGCAAAATATCTCAAGCTCTGTCAGATTGGATGGAGAGTGTCTGAACAGCAATTTTCAAGTCTTGCCACAGACTCTCAATTGGATTTAGGTCTGGACTTTGACTGGGCCATTCTAACACATGAGTAAGCTTTGATCTAAAGTACCATTCCATTGTAGCTCTGGCTGTATGTTTAGGGTCGTTGTCTTGCTGGAAGGTGAACCTCCGCCCCAGTCTCAAGTCTTTTGCAGACTCTAACAGGTTTTCTTCTAAGAGAGTTTCCTGCTGATGCATAATACATGCGAAACGCATTGAGGCTAGTTGTGCGACGCTGACATAATTTCCGGCCCATGACCCGCATCGAAATTGATGCTTGAACCGACTTCCTGAAACGAAACGCCCAGCACAGGCTATTACTGGAACGCTGGATAGACTCATTGCCAGTCTAAGGCACTATTAAATGTGAGTGTAAACTTTTAGATGTTTTTTAAAGAAATAAATATGTGGAATTTTGTGCAATGATAGCCGTTTGTCTTTACATAAGGTGGAGATACATGAAAGAGCACTGCTGTATCTACTGGGCATATTTCTGATCATCCATTTAAAGGACCAAAGAGATTAAGGCATAACACAGACTTTTTCATTACCGTTTTCTGGCAAGTATATATTGTGGAAGGTGGTGGTGAATCACAGATTCTGAGTGTCTTGGATTGCACATTAAGGCCTCATGCACTCTGGACATTAAAATAATGTTATAAAAATGCCAGTAGCTTTGCAGTGAGTTTTTCAACATCTTTTAAGGTTTTTGCAATAGTGTTTTTTAAACGTTTTTCCACGTTAGCGCTTGAGCGTTTTTACAGCTGAAAAACTCCTCTCAGAACCCACTAGTTTTGAGTTTATTTAGAGCCAAAAAAGCCCCAGCCAAAAATTGATGATAACAGCCTGTGTGCATGGACACATAGGATAACATGATAGGGTGTTTATTGACGGTAGAAAAAAAAAACGTCAAAAACAGCTGCCGTAAAAACGTCAAAAAATGTCCAGTGTACATGAGGCATGTTGGATCAATATATGAAGAATCCTAACTGGAACTTTCTTTTTATATACCATATTTATCGGCGTATAACACGCACAGGCGTATAACACGCACATTAATTTTAAGAGGGAAGTTTCAGGGAAAAAAACCTACATTTTAAATAAGAAACTTTGAAGCAAAATAAGAGTCAGTGCCCATCTGCAGCCTGACCATTGCCATCAATGCAGCCTGATCAATGGCCATCTGCAGCCTCACAAGTGCCATCAATGCAGCCTCACCATTGCTATCAATGCAGCAGCCTCACACCATTGCCATCAATGCAGCAGCCTCACACCATTGCCATCAATGCAGCAGCCTCACACCATTGCCATCAATGCAGCAGCCTCACACCATTGTCATCAATGCAGCAGCCTCACACCATTGTCATCAATGCAGCAGCCTCACACCATTGTCATCAATGCAGCAGCCTCACACCATTGTCATCAATGCAGCAGCCTCACCATTGCCTTCAATGCAGCAGCCTCACCATTGAAATCAGTGCAGCCTGATCGAACAGAACAGTGGTCCAATGGCAGCCCAGGAGACGGGGCTTCCCATTACAGAGGCCGCCAAGTAAACAGGAGATTCTCACTGAATGTAATCTGAGGGCGCTCATCCCGCCCTGCTCTCTGTCCCCTCTGAGGCAGCTAAAATTGAAGTATTGGCGTATAACACGCACACGCTATTTGCACCCGATTTTTATGGTGAAAAAGTGAGTGTTATACACCAATAAATACAGTATTTTTTTTTTTTTTTGTACGCACAATTGATTATTATTGATGTGAGCAAATATTTAGTTGGGGTTGTCACTTTAATACATTGATAAAGTATTAAATATTTTTGACACTTATAAGCGGCGTTTTTAAAAAAAAAAGGGTTAGCGTAGCTACCTATTTTTATACATTTTCCAACTGTTTCCACTACAATTCGTGGGAAAATTGTAGCCGCAGCAAACACCACATGTTGATAAGTTTTTTTGAACTTGGTTTACACATTATTGTTTTGTGTTGGTGGCACATATCACACACTTTTTTCTTCTAAGATTGCTCTGTATTTGGCTCCATCCATCTTCCCATCAACTCTGACCAGCTTCCCTGTCCCTGCTGAAGAAAAGCATCCAAACAACATGATGTTGCCACCAACATTTTTCACGGTGTGGATGGTGTGTTCAGGATGATGATGTGCAGTTTTATTTTTTTGCCACAAATAGCGGGCTGCTTTTAGGACAAAAAGTAAAATTTTGGTCTCATCTCATCAGAGCATCTTCTTCCACGTTTTCTGTGTCCCCCACATGGCTTCTCATAAACTAGACTTCTTATGGCTCTCTTTCAACAATGTCTTTCATCTTTCCCATTCTTCCATAAAGGCCAGGTTTGTGGAGTGCACAACTAATCGTCCTGTGGACATATTCTCCCACCTGAGCTGTGGATCTCTGCAGCTCCTCCAGAGAATTGGTTAGAATAGCCAGTAGTAGTAGCAGCAGCAAATAGCGTGCAACCCCCCCCCCACCTGGTTGTAACGTGAACGGTTAGACAAGACAATCTGGTTGTTTGCAGGCTAGCTGGTAAGTGAACTGGGGATTTTTGTTTGTTGTTTTCTGACATGCATTGCCCTTCCATGTGCTCCTTGCTGCAATGACGGTTATAGGTTTTGGCAGTTGCCGTTTGTTTGTCCTGTTGGTAATTGGTGAGGAAACACACTGGATACCATTGCTGCCACTGTGCTATGCTGGGTGCAATATTAAAAGCTGGCTTATTGCTATTGCTGTCAAGCAATATTAAAAGCTCTGGACAAAGAATAAAAATGAATTATATATGCCTTAAAGGTCATTTAATGCTCACCATTTACTTCAATTAGGTTGGAATTCTTTTGGTTCAAGATGACATACAGTTCCCGCTGGTCAGACTTCTTTCCTACTACCCAATAATCACTCATTGCTTTTACTATGATTTCTTCATCTTCATCCGCTCTGTAAAAACAAAAATCTGTCAGAATAAAGCAACCAATAAACATAATGATGGAAATTTGCTAAAACTGGAGCCAACAGAATGTGGAACAGCTGTGCATAGTAACCAATCAGCTTCTATCTTCAGTTTGTTTGATTAAGTCTGGGTTCACACTGGTGCGACACGACAGCCGTCCTACTTTGGATCCGACTTTGCCCTGCGACATGAAGCCGGCATGTGTCCGACTTTCAATGAACGGGGATCCGACTTGGATCCCCGCCAATGCCCGGCACTGTGTTTGGTATGAATCTTTAGGAGGAACTCTGCGCCAAATTTTTAATAAAAAACCGGCATGGGTTCCCCCTCCAAGAGCATACCAGGCCCTTGGGTCCGGTATGGACCTTAAGGGTCCCCCTCAATCCATACCAGACCCTTATCCGAGCACGCAGCCCGGCTGGACAGGAATGGGGGTGGGGACGAGCGAGCGCCCCCCTCCTAAACCGTACCAGGCCGCATGCCCTCAACATGGGGGGGTTAATGCCTTGGGGGAGTGGGGCGGGCTGCGGGCCCCCCACCCCAAAGCACCTTGTCCCCATGTTGATGAGGACAAGGGCCTCTTCCCGACAACCCTGGCCGTTGGTTGTCGGGGTCTGCGGGTGGAGGGCTTATCGGAATCCGGGAGCCCCCTTTAATAAGGGGGCCCCCAGATTCCGGCCCCCCACCCTATGTGAATGAGTATGGGGTACATGGCACCCCTACCCATTCACCTAGGGAAAAGTGTCAATAAAAGAAACACACTACACAGGTTTCAAGATTAATTTATTGGGCAGCTCCGGTATCTTCTTCCAACTTCGGGGGGGAGGGGGTGCCTTCTTTCGACTATTCCCGGTGTTCCACCTCTTCTCCCGGGCCCCGCCGCTATCTTCTTCCAGCTCTATTGCCAGCGAGGGGCCCGGTCTGCTGCCGCTGTCTTGTCGCCGCTGTCTTGTCGCCGCTGTCTCGCCGCTTCTTCTCTTCTTCCGATGTTGACACGACGCTCTCTCCGGCTAGAATGCTCTCTGTGCGTTCTGCTCTGACTTATATAGGCGGTGACCCCGCCCCCCTTATGCCGTCACAGTCCCTGGGCATGCTGGGACTGTGACGGCATAAGGGGGCGTGGTCATCGGGTGATGACCACGCCCCCTAAAACTTCACAGTCCCAGCATGCCCAGGGACTGTGACGGCATAAGGGGGCGGGGTCACCGCCTATATAAGTCAGAGTGGAGCGCCCAGAGTGCATTCCAGCCCCAGAGAGCGTCGTGTCAACATCAGGAGAAGAGGTCAGAAGGCAGAAGATTGAAGACCGGGCTCCTCCGCTTTAGCAAAAGAGCGGCAAAAGAGCAGAAGATAGCAGAGGAGCCCGGCAGAAGACCCGGAGAAGAACTGGAGAGACCCCCGAAGAGAAGAAGGCAGCAGACCGGGCTCCTCTGCTATAGCAAAAGAGCGGCAAAAGAGCAGAAGATAGCAGAGGAGCCCGGCAGAAGACCCGGAGAGCGCGGAGAAGAACCGGAGAGACCCCCGAAGTCGGAAGAAGACCCCCGGAGCGGTCTAATAAATTACTTTAAAAATCTGTAGTGTTTTTTTTTTAATTGACACTTTTTCCCTAGGTGAATGGGTAGGGGTACGATGTACCCCATACTCATTCACATAGGGTGGGGGGCCGGGATCTGGGGGCCCCCTTATTAAAGGGGGCTCCCAGATTCCGATAAGCCCCCGCCTGCAGACCCCGACAACCAACGGCCAGGGTTGTCGGGAAGAGGCCCTTGTCTTCATCAACATGGGGACAAGGTGCTTTGGGGTGGGGGCTGCAGCGCGCCCCCCTCTCCCCTAAGACACCAACCCCCCATGTTGAGGGCATGCGGCCTGGTACGGTTCAGGAGGGGGGGGCGCTCGCCCATCCCCACCCCCATTCCTGTCCGGCCGGGCTGCGTGCTCGGGTAAGGGTCTGGTATGGATTGGGGGGGACCCCCACGCCGTTTTTTCGGCGTAGGGGGTTCCCCTCAAGGTCCATACCAGATCTAAGGGCCTGGTATGCTCTTGGGGGGGAACCCATGCCAGTTTTTTATTTAAAATTTGGCGTGGAGTTCCCCCTCAAGATCATCTGAGCACAAGTCGCGTGCCGAAGTCGGATCATGCAAGACGGCGATCCGACTTCAATGATAGTCAATAGGCTGAAGTAGGATCAAAGTCGGATCAAAGTAGTACAGGGAGCATTTCTAAAGTCGGAACGACTTGTGTCGGACCAGTTAGGATGGCTCCCATAGGGAAACATTGGATTTCACACGTCATGCGACATGAGCTCCCAATGTCGGAGCGTTTGTCGGACCAGTGTGAACCCAGCCTAAAGCTTTGAAAATAAAAGATAGAAGCTGATTGGTTTCCATGCACAGCTGCTCTGGATTCAGTCTACTCCAGTCTTAATTTCCCTCAAATTGCTTGCAATACATGGCCAGTGTAGTATTTATAGAACTAGTAAATCACAAATGTCTCCAGAATAATTGTACATTCCCCTTGCTATTTAGCATAATATAATATTGTAAGGTTTTAACATTTTCTCTGATTTTATTTTGCAGGTATAAGAAGCAAAAACGTGATTGGATTGAGTAGGGAATGATTAGGACCCAACCAGCTTTTTTTTTTGCCTGCATCTTATAGGAGAGCTTTACTTCAGACAAAAGATTTTTTCTTCCCCAGTTAACGCTCAACTCCATGCACACGTGAAAACACAATTTAATCCATGTATGTGTTCATTAAAATAGTCAATCATTTTAAAATTGTTAAATAAAAGTAGCAATCTTTTTTATTAATATTAGCATCCTGTAATCCTCACACAGCAGCACTTGGATTGTGTGGATGAACAGCAGGTGGAAACTTATAGTAGCTGTCTGCTGAAAATAATGGAACAATTGCGCAATATGGCAGTGGGTATGCAGTCTTCAGTAGTGAGTACCATCCTGCCATGGTATAGTGGAGTAAGTGCAATATACTGTATGTGAACCATATAAAAAAAGTTTGCTAAAAATATGAAAGATGTAAAGCGCTGTGCATGGGGTTCATTTACAATCATTTGCTATGGCAGCCTCCCTTTTCCTCTCCTTACAACTTTCCATTAAGGTGACCCAGATTGCTTAAATTAAATCAAGGTGTGACAAGTCACCCTAACCAGAATATGGCTGATGTAAATGTATAATATATATGTAAAGCGCTGCATAAATTGACAGCGCTATACAAGTACCTGAAATAATAATAATAATGGGTAGAAACCCTGAATTAACAAACCTTGTAAAATCACTATTAATGTCCCCAAGTATCTTCATTAGTTCTGGTTGTACAGAAGTCAGTGAGACGCTGGGGGTTTTCTTGAGGTGTATTGTACTTTTCTCTGCTAGGTTCATGTGGTTAAAATAAATAAATTTAAACTGTGGTTCTTTCTCTGACCTGAAGCAAAGAAGAAAAAAAGTTACTTCTGAGAAAGACATTTTGGGGAACATCACATCAAGACCATGCTAGTTCTTCTAATTAACATATTAATACAAACGGCAAAACCACAAAGTGATGCAACTTAACCACTCGTGGGCCTTGGCTTATTTTAAAACATCCTGGACTTTAAGTGATTAAAATAAAGTTCATGGCTACAAACAAGAGCCTGGTATAATTTTCTTCAGCCAGCAATTGGCTGTTCAGTAAAAAGTACCATGAGAAGTGTGAGGAAATCAGTTTCATTTTCTCCTCTGCAAAACTTGAAGCTGAGACGGACATGTCTTTCATCACTTCTGATTTCAGAGCAGCAATTCCCCAGCTATTGTAGCTGGTGAAGTAGCTAATCAAGCTCAATATGTGCTTGATTAGCTGAAGTAGACACACTGGGGGTGCCTAAAGACTACATCATAAGAACCTGTCACCTGCCCATGCGATTACATAAGAGGCCTGTTAACCTTATTGCTATCACAAGGGGCTAACTGCAAACAAATTTAATACATCTTAAAGCACCCTATCCTCCCGTGTGTAGGGCTTTCACATGTGTATGTAAAACGGCAATTGTACCACACATGTAACTGCAAACATTGGAGTGAGAGTAACAATTCAAGGGCCACAATTCATGGTTAATTTCTAGCTGTAAAGGCTTTTACAGCATCTGTAATATTTTAGGTACCGTAGTCTTTGGCCATTTAATGGACAGTTTTGAGTCTTGATATGTTTGGTATCTATTTACTCCGTGCAACCCCATCTTTTATAATTTCTTTTACAAAAGAATTTATTAAGAAAAATGTAATCAGACAGATTAGGTAAACAGTGAGATGGTTACAACAAAAAAAAAAAACCCCGACAAAGGGATAAAAGAAAAAAAATATATACAATTGCATAGCTTCCGAATTTAGCATATCGTTAAAATTAAAGTCCATAGTTGAGAAAGCTTGAGATTCCAAGACACCCGAACATAATATTGAAGGTCATTAAACATTTAAGCATGGTAACAGTGGATGTTATAAATATAAGTATAAGTATACAATATGTCATTAGGAGAATGCGAACACAGTAACCTTCCTCACCGAGCCATGCTCGGCAATCTGGCGAGCGTTAAAAGTAAATCCACATAAACCATCCTTTATATTTTAATAAGAAAATTGGGTATTATATTGTGTTTGTGTGTGCTAAAATTCATTTTAGTGTATTTTTTTCTGAAAATATGCATTTGATAAACCGCTGCATATATATTGTGGCATAAAAAATTGCAAATGCCACCAATTTATTCTACAGGGCCACTGCTTTCAGAAAATATATAATGTTTGGAGGTTTCAAGTATTCAGATTTTTACATGTGTGTGAAAAAAACAACAAAAAGATTCCACCACCCTCTGTGCATCAAACTCAGCAAGAACCCTATAAACCTGCAAGGTAAGCACATTCACATGCTGTCTTCAGCACTGCTGTTGTCCCATATTCTTGTGTGCTAGATCATCATCACTATGGTTGAGCACTAGCTAAACTTCCTCTCCTACATGTTACTAATGGCCAGTAGGGCTACCTATCATAATGCCGGGCCAAATAGCACATGTGGGAGAGGCTAACATAGCCAATGACACTATCAGCAAATGTCTATTCATTATAGCACCCCAGATCAAAGTCCATTGTTACATACCCTGATATTCTTCTGTTGATGTTGTACTGTTCACAGATGTCTGAAGCTAACACTGTTAGTTGAGGTCCTACAAGACTGTCCAGTTTTCTACAGAAATCCGGCGTTAGTTGCACAGAAGCTATAAAAGGTAGAACGAAAATAAATAAGCACATAGGCTTTACCTCCACCAGAGCTAAGATTTTATAACAAACATTATTAATTGTCACTCCTATGTATTATACAACTAAAGCTCAGTCAATTGCATCCATTTATGGTCAAACCTATGTCTGAAACACAAGGAGATCATACAACTGATACTTGGTTTGGGAATACTATGGTGGATCCAGCAATTGCAACATCACTATCCAAATACATGAACATTTGACAGCAGTGCAAAACAGCTGGCAGTTTTACCAACCATAAAAAAAAAAAATGATGTCAGCTGACTAAAATCTTCCATGATCCTTATTTATTTCACCCAAAAGAATGCAAGGTTGTATTGTTTCTGTAACATTTTTTTGGGGAGAGTGTGCTGTGAGTACATGTGTGTTGAGTACCTGTGTATTGGTGGGTATTCGTGTCAGGAAGATAGTTGTTAGTTAATTTGGACATAGTATAATTCCCAATCTCCATTAAATTAGAGGGTACGATGCCTGGCGGGTGTGGAGATGCGATTCTGTGTACATCTTGCGGCATGTATGCGTTACTTGATCATCCAATCGAAGGTGAATACTGCTGTGCAAAATGTAAGCACGTGGTTTCCCTGGAAGCCCAGGTTCTGAATCTAGGGAAGCAACTGTCAACACTGAGAAGACTCTCCACACTAAAGGAGAGTTGGGATCGTACCCAGCAGGTGTCGGCAGGGGCCAGCACAGAGGCGGGTGGAGATAAAGAAGGACAGGCACCAGAACAGAGTAGATGGGTGACAGGAAGGGTAGAGGGGAAAGTGCCAGGGAGACCGGTCCTGGGCTAGAACATCCCAATAAGTACGCCCGTGGCGTTGGGACCAGCATTGCTGGAGCAGAGTGATGCCCCTAGCTGCCAGGGGAATAACTCCTCCAGTGAGGGTGGGAGTAAAGCCAAGGGAAAGGAAAGATTCTGGTGGTAGGGGACGCAATTCTTAAAAGAACAGAGAGGGCAATCTGTCATAAAGACCTTAAGCGTCGAACTGTATGTTGTCTACCGGGCGCTCGGGTTCGGCACATCATGGATCTGGTGGACAGATTACTGGGAGGGGCTGGGGAAGATTCGACTGTCATGGTGCACGCTGGAACCAATGACAAAGTAAGAGGAAGATGGAGTGTCCTAAAAAACGATTTTTAGGGACTTGAGAGCTAAAATTGAGGAAAAGGACCTCCAAGGATATTCTCAGAAATACTACCGGTACCTCGAGCCACGCCAGAAAGGCAGCGGGAGATTAGGAAAGTAAACAAGTGGCTGAGGAGTTGGTGTAGAGAGGAGGGGTTTGCATTCCTGGAGGATTGGGCCGACTTCTCAGTCGGTTACCAGCTCTTTAGCAGTGACGGACTAAACCTAAATGGGGAAGGTGCAGATCGGCTGGGAGAGAAGATGGCCGACAAGTTATAGGGGCTTTTAAACTAGACAACAGGGAGGGGAGGGTCCAGAGGTAGAGGTCCAAAGGTAGAGATAGTCAGCGCAGAACAAATTCCAGAGGGTAGTATTGGGGGCACTACTCCATGGTAGGTTGACAAAAGCACCTAAACCCGAGGTAAGTACAGTAACAAGTCCTATTTGCAATCTCAGAACACCCAATAAGGAGATAGTATGCGTCCGGACTAAACTACGTGGCATGTTCACCAATGCCAGGAGTCTGGCGGACAAGATGGGAGCACTAGAGCTACTGTTGTACGAGGAGGATTTAGATTTTGTGGGAATTTCAGAGACTTGGTTCAACAGCTCTCATGATTGGCTGGCAACCATTAAAGGGTATTCCCTATACCGCAGGGATAGGGAGGATAAAAAAAAAAGGGGGAGGGTATGCCTGTATATCAAAAAAGATGTACAAGTGAATGTGAGGGACGACATCACTAATGGAGCAAGGGAGGAGGTGGAATCCTTATGGGTAGAGCTACAAAGGGAGGAAACTTAGACCCCTTTCACACTGGAGGCATTTTTCAGGCGCTTTAGCGCTAAAAATAGGGCCCCGAAAAAAGCCTCAGCTGCAAACCCAGTGTGAAAGCCAGAGTGCTTTCACACTGGGCCGCTGCGTTGACAGGGAGTCACAAAAAGTACTGCAAGCAGCTTCTTTGCAGCGCTATAGGAGCAGTGAATACCGCTGACGCCCGGGCACATAGTAATACAGGGAGTATGCTACAGGCCCCCTAACCAGAGGGAGAAGGGGGAGGCGGACCTCCTATCAGTTTGGATTAGCGGGAAGGATGGGAAGTGTCATAATGGGGGATTTTAATTATCCAGACATAGACAGGGTGGAAGGAACCGTGCCATTCATCTAAAGCTCGCCATTTCCTAAATGTTTTGCAGGACAATTTCATGGGTCAGATGGTAAATGCACCAACAAGAAACAAAGCGATATTAGACCTACTGATTACCAACAATACAAACCTGATCAGGGATGTGGAAATACGGGGCAATTTAGGAAACAGCGATCACAGGTCAATTAGTTTCAGTATAAATCACACAAATGGGAAACATAAGGGTAATACAAAGACACTGAATTTCAAAAGAGCCAACTTCGCTAAACTACGATCCTTGCTAGAAGATACTAAATGGGATAAAATTTTAGCAACAAAGAACACAAAGGAAAAATGGGTATGCTTTAAGAGCTTATTAAGGATCCTTACTAAGGATATTAGCCAGTGCATCCCAATGAGAAATACATTTAAAAGAGCCAATAAAAGTTCTGGGTGGCTTAACTCCAATGTAAAAATGCATATAAAAGCGAAGGAGAAGGCCTTCAAAAAATACAAAAGCTGAGGGATCATCATCAGCATTCCAACTTTACAAAGAATGTAACAAAAAATGTAAGGGTGCAATATGGGCAGCTAAGATAGAACACGAAAGGCACATAGCGGAGGAGAGTAAAATAATAATAAAAAAATAATCAATAAATTCTTTAAGTATATAAGTAGTAAGAAAGGGAGATCAGATCATATTGGCCCCATAAAGAATGTTGAAGGGAATCTAGTTATTAAGGATGGAGAAGGCACTGAATTTATTCTTCTCCTCAGCCTTCACAAGGGAAACGGGGGCTTCAGTAACCAAAACTGCAATGTTTATCCTCATGACACATCACTGGAAGCACCCTCATGGCTAACAGAGGATAGAATTAGAATTAGACTTGAAAAACTTAACATTAATAAGTCGGGTTGGCCCGATACCACTTTTTTAAGACCGAGTACAAGTACCAATACTTTTTTTCAAGTACTCGCTGATACCGATACTTTTTTTTAATGTCATGTGACAGTTTGACTGATGGCACTTATGGGCGGCACTTATGGGCAGGCACTAATGGGCACTCAAATGCAGCACTGATTGGCAATTGCATAATAAATGTCAAGAATGATGACAGACAAGGAACGATTTTGCAATGCTATATGGCATATAGCGTTGCAAAATCCTTCCTTGCCTCTCATTATTCATGTCATTTAACATCTATTAAGTATGCTGCAACGGCTATCTTGGTACACCTTGCACTTGGCTGCAGTAAGCCAGCAGCGGACATCTTGTTACACCCAGTCCGAACTATATGGGCAGGGTCTAACAAGATGTCCGCTGGTGGCTTACTGCAGCCGAGTGCAAGGTGTACCAATATGGGCGTTGTGATGTTTACCCTCTGACGGAGACATGGAATGTCACTTCCTATACTGAATGTGAAGGCTCCGGTCACCGTTTTGGACGGAATATGCGGTGGCGCCCTGCAACCCTGCCCAGCTTACCCCTAGTTCCACTGCTGCCAGACTGTTAACGCAATCTCCACTCTCTCCACCTGCCAACTTCCAGTTGCATTCCCAGGTATCGGATTAGGCAAGCATGTATTCGCACAAATGGCTGAAATCGTATAACCCTATTAACAAGTCACCGGGACCAGATGGCTTGCACCCAAGGGTCCTTAACCACCTCAATACAAGGCACTTACACCCCCTTCCTGCCCAGTCCATTTTTCAGCTTTCAGCGCTGTCACCCCTTGAATGACAATTGCGCGGTCATGCTGCACTGTAACCATGTGAAATTTTTTATAATTTTCTTCACACAAATAGAGATTTCTTTTGGTGGTATTTAATCACTCCTGGGTTTTTTATTTTCTCCTAAAAAAAAAAAAAAAAAAAAGACCAAAAATTTTGAAAAAAAAAAAAAAGTTGATGGGCGCTGATGAGGCAGCACTGATGAGGTGGCACGAATATGCCGCACTTATGGGTACTGATAGGTGGCACTGATGACCACTGATAGGCGGCACTGATTGCTGGCAGTAGTGGGCACACAGTTCTGGCACTGGTGGGCACTTAATTGTAATCTGGGCATTGATGATCAGAGCCCTGATTAAATCCCTAGATGTCCTCTGTGAGGAGATGCTGCTGATCAACGGTTCTCCTCTCCTCACACTGTCAGTGTGAGGCGAGGAGCGCCGATTACCGGAATCTCTGTGTTTACATGTGACTACACAGATTGGGGTAGCTCCGTGTCCTAGCAACACTGCGCAGCCGCAATCACAGAGCTGCACGCCTACTGGGGTGCGAGAGCGGTCATTTTGGGAGGCCGTCATATGACGTCCACCCAGAACGAGAGCCACACTGCCCAGCCGTCATTTGATGGCCGGCGGGCGGGAAGTGGTTAAGGAACTCTGTTAAGTAATTGCTACACCATTGTTCCTAATTTTTACGAATAGTCTACAGACTGGAATGGTACCAGCAGATTGGAGAAAGCTAATGTAGCACCAATATTTAAAAAAGGGCCAAAATTAATGCCTGGGAATTACAGACCAGTTAGCCCAACATCAATAATGTGCAAGCTCTTGGAGGGGATAAGGGACTATATACAAGATTTTAGTAATGAGAATGGTATCATTAGCAGTAATGAGCATGGATTCAGAATCGTTCTTGCCAAACGAACATATTAACCTTCTATCAGGAGGTGAGCTGCCATCTAGATAAAGGAAGGCCCGTAGACGTGGTATATCTGGATTTTGCAAAAGCATTCAATACAGTTCCCCATAAACGTTTACTGTACAAAGTAAGGTCTATCGGCATGGACCAAAGGGTGAGTACATGGATTGAAAACTGGCTACAGGGGCAAGTTCAGAGGGTGGTGATAAATGGGGAGTACTCAGAATGGTCCGGTGTGGAAATCTCAGTATTTGCGGACGATACTAAGCTAAGCAGAGCAATCATTTCTCTGCAGTATGTGGAAACCTTGCAAGAAGATCTGAACAAATTAATGTGGTGGACAATTACATGGCAAATGAGGTTTAATTTAGAAAAATGTAAAATAATGCATTTGGGTGGCAAAAATATGAATGCAATCTACTCACTAGGGGGAGAACCTCTGGGGGAATCTAGGATGGAAAAGGACCTGGTGATCCTGGTAGATGACAGGCTCAGCAATAGTATGCAATGCCAAGCTGCTGCAAGCAAAGCAAACAGTATATTGGCATGCATTAAAATGAGATTAACTCCAGAGATAAATAATTCTCCCACTCTACAAGACTCTGGTCCGGCCGCACCTGTAGTATGCTGTACAGTTCTGGGCACCAGTCCTCAGGAAGGATGTACTGGAACTGGAGAGAGTCCAGAGAAGGGCAACAAAGTTAAAAAAGGGACTGGAGGACCTTCGTTATGAGGAAAGATTACGAGCACTGAACTTATTCTCTCTGGAGAACCGACGCTTGAGAGGGGATATGATTTCAATGTACAAATACCGTACTGTACACACGATACAATAGGGATAAAACTTTTCAGCGAAAGGGAATTTAAAAAGACACGTGGCCATTCACTAAAATTAGAAGAGAAGCGGTTTAACCTTGAACTGCGTAGAGGGTTCTTTACTGTAAGAGCAATAAGGATGTAGAATTCTCTTCCACAGGCAGTAGTTACAGTGGGGAGCATTGATAATTTCAAAAAACTATTAGGATAGGCACCTGAACGACCACAACATACAGGGCTATACAATGTAATACTGACATAAAAACACACACATAGGTTGGACTTGATATGGACTTGTGTCTTTTTTCAACCTCACCAACTATGTAACCAGTGAATGTGACATTCAAATATTCATTGCAGATGCATCTTCCTAGTGCATGTGCTTTAAATGACAAGTGATTTTTTTGGCCTGCAGTGAATATATTGTTAGTAAGTGGTTGTAAACTCAAATGGCTAAAATTGATCTAGCCTCCATGTTTTTGTTGATTAAGCAGTGTGTGTTTTTTTTTTTAATCCTATATACCAGTGGTTCTCAACTACTGTCCTCAGGACCCACTAACAGGCCAGGTTTGCAAGATAACTGAAATACATCACAGCCAATATCATTTGCTTCTCATGGGTTGCAGTATTCTAATCTGCATCTCCCCAAGGTAATACTTAAAATCTGGCCTGTTAGGGGGTCCTGAAAACAGGAGTTGAGAACCACTGCTATATACCTTATTTTTTTTGTGCTCATTTGTGGTCACCTCCTCTCCCTGCTCTGTATCCCGATCTAAGAGAGCCAAGTGGGAGGGGCCGAGATTCCCCTTCTGTTTTAGGCAAGCAGTATAGTGAGTGAATAAAGGCTGGAGGAGAGGGGAGGGGCTGAGAGGAATGGGGAGGGGCCATGAGATTGTGTTCTCACTACACACTATGGAGCTGACAGGGAGAGAGGTGGGGGAACTGCAAAGACACACAGATGCACAGGACAGAAGCTAAATGACCAAGGCACATATCCTGACCACGATCTCATTGCTCAGCAGCTATGATAAACGTGGTCAGCTCATGAGGGGAAGTTGGGACCAGGCAGAATCAACCAGGTACCATAGAAGATACAAAGGGGCAATTGACTAGGCAAAAGCACTATGCTATAGCTAGTGCCTTAAAAGGGAGAGGAGCATGTGTTTTGTTTTTTTTTTTGTTTTTTTTATTGGGGTAACAACTGCTTTATTTTTTTCATTCACTGCTTTATAAATATGCCCCCTTTTGTTTCTGTTATGTGTCAGGGCTGTTAGCATGTGGCCCACACACCGGGAAAACTGGTAGATTAATCTTAAACTGCCCACACAATTCCTACTGATTGCAAATTTCTTTAGGATTTAGAAAAATACTATGTTGTGTCGGATTCTACCTAAACAATCCATGTAATTTATACCCAGTCAGGCAGACCCTTCACCTTAAAATAGTTCTTGCGAAATCTAAAGCTAGCCACACACTTTGCAATCTAAATGTTACGTCTCTGTATAATCTTCTTTAGATCTACCAATACCTATGAAATGTAAGCCCCTTCCTTAAAAATCAATTCAATTGGTATCCAGGCAGGTTGACCCTCAGTCTATGTATTTAGTTTGGATCTAAAAGAGATCGCACAATGAGACCATGTGTGGGCTGTTTCAAAGAAGATTCTACAACTAGTTTGTAATGTATGTGGCCAGCCTATGTATGTTCTTGACCCCTTTTGCCCTATCAGACGTTCTCCAGCCAGCAGAGCTCTCATGTTCAGTAGAATTCATTAAAATATTTTTGTTTTCAGTACGTATGTTCCTTGAATTTTCTAAGGGCCATTTCTCACTGCAAAGCTGTTAAAATGGCAAGGCAGCTGGATTGATTCAGCACTCTGGCCGCTTTGTGTTGCAAGCTGGCTGGGGGCAGGGTGGTGCATCATCAGCACACCAGCCGATTTTTTTTAGTTTTGTACCAGCTTTATTTGAAGTGTACAAAACGTACACTTCATTTACTGCAATGTCCGGCGGCGCGATGCACTGCACTAGTTGACATTGCAATGCAGTAAAACGTCTGTCAGCAAACAGTTTGAATTGGCCCTAATTGTTAGAGGGGTCAAATCTATGCATATTTTCTACCATAGTGACAAGAAGATTTAAAGGAGCAGGATTAAATTTCTTGAAATACCAAACTGTAAGACCCCTTTCACACATAGGGCATTTTGCAGGCGGTATAGCATTAAAAATAGCGCCTGCAATCCGCCCTCAAACAACTGCTCCATTGTTTCCAGTGTGAAAGCCCGAGGGCTTTCACACCGGAGCGGTGCGCTGGCAGGACGTCAGGAAAAGTCCTGCCAGCAGCTTCTTTGGAGTGGTGAAGGAGTGGTGTGTTTACCGCTGCTCCCAATTGCAATCAATGGGGCAGCGATGGGATACCGCCGGAAAAACGCAGCTATTGCGGCGCATTGCGGGTGGTTGTAACCCTTTCTCAGGGGGTAAAAGCGCCCCGCTAGCGGCTGAAATGCGCCGCAAATCCGACAGTAAAACACCACTAAAAATGGCGGCGTTTTACCGCCGACGCTATAGGTGGCTCGGTGTGAAAGGGGTCTAACTGTAAATACGTTTTTTGTTCAGGAAAAAACATACATATCGTAATGAAACCCATTTAGTACATCTGGGATTCCATTCAAGTGACAGGTCTGAGTGAAATATCAATAAAAATCTATTTGAAAATAAAAATGAAATAAAAATCTAGCTGTGTCTGGCCAGCTTTAAGCAGAACTAAACCCTCCTATACTTTACAGCCAAGGAGGCTGCCATCTTAGCCTCTATTTAATCTGCAGTTGCCATTGGTACTGCACATGTGACCAGTTATGACACCAGCCAGTTCCCCTGAAAGCACATGTAATTGTGACCGCTGCCATTCACGGCATGCCTGGAATGTAATGGTTTGAGAAACAGTTTAGTCAGTGAGTTTAGTTCTGCATAAAAGTGGAAGTAAACTTACAAAAAACTAAATTAAATGACCCCCTGCATGTTAATGCCATAATGTGTTAGTATGTACTGCATACTAGCACATTATGACAGACTTGCCTTGCAAACGGAACCCTACAGCAGCATGCTGTCACCACTGCAGACATGTTCATCTTTGTGCACTCTGGCTGTTTGAACAGCCGGGCTGCAATGATGTCACTCCTGTGCAAGCAAGTTTCCATAGTGTCACAGCAATGTCTGCATCTACGGCACACTCAGTGTTCCATGTATGCATAGAGTACTGCGCATGCGCCAATTACACCCCCGGCTTAGGCCAATGCCAGTATCTTCTAAACAGCAAAAATTCAAGCTGCTTTTAAAGGCACCTGCAGGTAAGACTTTTTGTAGTCTTATCCGCAGGGTTCATTTTTTATTTTACTGCAACTTTAAGTCTGAACTACATCTCTTCACCTATCTGAGGCACAAGGCTTTTTTCTACCAGCATCTCTCAAAGTCCCCAAGGCACCCAATCCTCTTAGCCACAAAGAGGTAGTAATTCAACCCAGTAGTATAAATAGATCCTCCAGAAACTCCAGCATATCTGCATCTGAAGTTCCTAAGTCAGCTCAACTGCTGGGGACTCCCTCTGCTTGTGGATATGCTGCAGCAGGAGAGCAGAGACATTCCATGGCAAACTTTAATTCTACAGTTCTTACTGTTAGAGCTGTAAAATGCATTTTGGTGAGCCCACCTGTGATCACCTATAAATTAATCAGGTTTGACGAAACTGACAGGTCAAAGTCTGCATATAATATATACAAAAGATCGACCACTTCTTGACCAGACTTTTTTTTTCTTTTTTTGGAAAAGTGAGCTGACTGAATGGAATTTTCTAGTGCATGTATTTTGTGGTTGAAGTAGAAGTCTCCTCTGTATCTCATTCCATTTCTAGCTCCTTACACCATGGTTTTGAAGAGGAACAGGGGAGGAGGATATAGCTCTTTCAGCAGAAACCAGGAGCCAAGTGCTCATGCTGACATGGAGTAAGGAGAGAGGGGGAAACACAGCAGGGTATTTGCAAGCTTGTTATAGGGCAGAGTTGCAAAAACACACAGTGCTGTCAAGTTCTATACTGATTCTAAAGGTGATGAGGGTCAAACAGTTTAACAGCACTGTGACAGCAGGCTGATCTGTTATATGTCACTCATACTGGGAAATGTAACCTATTAGATTCTGTCCAAACCTGTCAAATTATATTTCTGTGTTCTTTACATCTTCCAAAAAAACATTTTGGTAATTGTTAAATTTGGAAAAAAGAAAAAAAAAAAAAATCAAAGAAAGTAAGGTCTAAATCAAATCCGATTCACCCTCACAGTGTTTCTTAAAGTGGTTGTTAAGCCACTTAGTAAATTACATGCACTCACCTCTGTTAGAAAGAGTCCTATGGTGCAGTGTATGCACTTTGCAAAAAAGTGTATACACTGCACCATAGGACCATAGGCCCATTTCTACCTGAATTCACAGCACCGCTTTGCTCTCACGTGACTACTCACTGCTCTCTCTTCCGATCTGACAGCTAGAGCGGGATAGGCCCAGAATCCCCTACTGACCTCAGTCGGGAGGAGGAGAAGAGGAGAGAGCCGAGACATCAGCCAGGGAGAATGGGAGCAGCGAGGAGTCACGTAAGCGTCGAGCGGTGCTGTAAAATTATGTAGCAATGGGCGTATTTTTTTCAAAGCGCATACACTGGAGCATAGGACTCTAACAGAGAGGATTGCATGTAATTTATACTGTAATTTCAGCAGCAGGAGGGGGGGATACTGTCACTAGCTGACAGGCAGGGAGGGGCGAAGAAGATGGGGGAGAGAGGACAGAGGAGAGCTGCGGATGATGGAGGCACTTAAAACTGTCCACTGTCAGGGCTCAGCATCCATGATAAACTGTGGTCAGTTTACAGGGGGGAGGGGAGCACCAGGCAGGATCAGCCAGGTATTTTAGGTGATACAGGGGGGCAAATTACAGAGCACAAGCATTATTCTGTATAACATGCTTTAAAGTAACAGGATCCACTTTTTTTTTTTTAGGGTTACAAACGCTTTAAAGGCCAAGTTCACCTTTATGAAAAGCCTATGCACACATATAGGCCCAGTGGGTTAAAATACATTGTGCATTTTTGTAAAATGTTGTTTAATATAGGTGCATTTCCACTCCTCATTTCCCAGAAGCCTGGCCAAAAAACTCTCAATTAGTGTTGACATGTCCTGGCCAATTTCTAGGATACTGCAGACTCACTCCCAGCATCACAGGAGTGAGAAGAGTTTCTCATTCAAATCCTGCAAAGTTACAGTCAGGCTGCTGATGCACAGGCTTCTTCTCTGGGGGCTGTGCTGCAGGGAAAATGTAAATTTGGACCAATCCCCATGGCTTGGTGCCCTTATATTTTCAGGCTATACAAATAGTTTGGCAATCCTCCCTCCTTACATTCATAAATAACATGAAAGAAAGTCCTGCAATACATTCAGGGCTACAGGCTCAAGATCTCCTATCATTATTGTCCAGAATCATGAAGGACTACAACCCTAATTATTCAGCTGGATTGCTTTGGTGAGGCTGCTCCCATGCTACAAGAGTAGCCCCAAAACAGGGAAAGGGGCATGTAGAAGTTTCACATATGCAGAACACAGCAAGGGCCCATACCAGTTGTAATAGAGTCCAGAAAGACAGATCACTGGATGAAGAGCAATAAAAAATAAAAAAAAGAAGGCCAGCGTGTTTCGGTGGCTCGCACACTTCACCTTCCTCTGGGCTCGCAACTACACAATATGGTGACATTCATTTTTTAAGATCCTGTTCACATGGGCATACTTAAGCTTACATCCGATGTGTGAGAGCAGTGTTTTACCTGCACAGGATGCACAAGAGTTTCATGCATCCGTGTGCAGGCAGTCCCATTTATGTCAATGGGGATGCAGCAGCTGCAAGGACACAGCCACTGCTCCCAAAAGTCTGCGTTTGGGGACAGTTGTCAAATTAGGAGCAGCGCTTGTATCCGAGCAGCTTCTGCATCCCAACTGACATGAATGGGACTGTCTGCATTCGGATGCACAGAACACCTGTGCCTTCCTGCAGGCAAATACACAGCCCTCACATGGGTGAGCCAGGCTGTTTTTTTTTTACCACTTCCCCCGGGTTGAGGTCCTAAGATAGCAGGGACTTCAAATGGCGATATCTGCGATTCCCTGCAAAGTAAAAGCCATCATAGCAGAGGTTTAGCTGCTTGATGGCTTTTACAGGTGGCGAGAGGGGACTTTCCCCCTCCCCCCTGCCCTCTGGTACTTCTCCGGTCTCACCCGTGAGATCGGGGAGCCAGAGAATGAATCTGCCGGCGGCAGTGTACCAAAGAGCTGGCCGGGGACCAGATGTCACTTCCGGCACCGGCAGATGTAAACACTGCCTTTTTTTTTGCAGGTAAGCCTGAGATCGATTTTTTTTTCTATCTCAGGCTTTCTAGCAGACAGGAGAGGTCTGGGGTCTTCTAGACCTCAGATCTCCCAGGAAAGAGGATCTGTCATGCCCTATACCTAATACAAGGGATGTTTACATTCCTTGTAATAGGAATAAAAGTGATAGAAAAAAAAAATTTAAGGGAAAGTGTAAAAATAAATAAAACAAACAATAGAAAATAAATATTTTTAATATGCCCCCGTCCCCTAATGCTCGCACGCAGCAGCGAATGCATACATATGTTACGCCCGCATATGCAATCGGCATTCAAACCCAAGTTTGGCGCCATTCCGCGAGTGTGTGCAATTTTAAAGCGTGACATTTGAGGTATTCATTTACTCGACGTAACGTCTTTTACATTATACAAAAAAATTGGTGTAAATGTTGTGTTTTGTTATTTTCTTAATTCGAGAACGTGTTTTTTTTCCAAAAAAAAAAAAAAAAAAGGCGTTTTATATAATATATAATATTTGGTGGCTCTGTGTAATTTTCTAGCCAAAAAAAATATGATGATTTTTACATGTAGGAGACAAGTGTCAGCATTGGCTTGGGTGGCAAGTGGTTAACCGCCTCCACTATGGCACCCTTTCTGCATATTCAGTACTTACACAGGGGACCAATCAAGTGCCTGGTTGGAAAAGCAGCATTTTCTGCAGGACATGTTGCAAGGGTTTTTTTTGTTTTGCTTTTCTGTAAAATATTCAGAATGGGGATTTGGATATGGGGAAAGGGTCAGTTTAAGTATAAGACTGCTTTAAGAGAAACTGATACTGAGAGAAATATGCAGGCTGCCTACTTCTGGAAATGCTAGTTTCCCGGCTTCCTCAGGGTCCAATACTTTATAGATTTACTTACACTTACCAAGAACAAGTATGCAGCCAGTGAAGTCAGAACTTTAGATCTACATGATTGTTCCAGGTAAGTGAATTTAAACAACTGAAGCCACAGGGTAATCAGGACAGCCAGAAAGCTAGAATTTCAGATTAACAGCCATGACAGGTTATCCTAGCAAGGTATCCAGTAAGGAAGAGCAAAAAGGTCAAAGGTGCTCTAAAAAGCGTGGAAAACAGTTGCAAGCAAATTTCAGGTTGTCAAAGTCAGATCAATGAAAGATAAACATTTTAGTGGGTTACAGCACTTTTCATGTTTCAAATAAGACTCAAAAACTGAAAGACTTCAGCATTATACCTGCAAGTTAAACCTGTTGTGTACAAGATGATATTATGTGTAAAGATGCCCATACATTGGGAAAAATATATATTTTTATATTATATTTTATAATATAATTGATATTAAGGAGCCTGTGCTATTTGCAGTATATGACCATGCTGAATGTGTGCCAACAAATTGGAGAATCATAAATCGGATGAGGTCAAACGTTTGTTGAATGAATATCGCAAGCATTTGTCCAGGCTGCACGAGCGTCCCCCATATTTTCTCCAATACCATTGTTTCCTATGATTGTCAGCTTTTTCTAGTGGCCCAAATGCAGTGAACGATTCTAAAATACCTCAATCAGAAATTATACCGCATCTCACTACAAGATGGAGCTGATGATCACTGGAAATAATAATATTAGAGAAAATATCAGAAACATTTGTGCAGACTGGATAAAGGGGGACATTTGTCCAACAAACGTTTTCAGTTAGAATAGTGTATGAAGATCACTACCAACAACATTTAATAACATGCTAAATGCAATGGGAGGATTTCATTAGTTGAACTCCTGTTTCTCGCGAGTTTGGCTAATGAAAATAACCGATAAGCAATGGTTTTCTAGTATAGGCTATATCACCCAAAAGAAAAAAGTGATCATCAATTAATGAAAAAACATGCCTTGTGTAAGGGTGCATTATATGTCCTGCGAGGCTTATACTCACCATCAACCATAAAACACACAGAGGCACTCATGGCCTGCAATGAAAAACAAGATCTTGTTTAGCATTTAGAGAAATGTTACTGTTCCACTAAGCTAGGTGCACCATAACAATTAAATCTTCATTACACACAATGCTGTCAGGGGAATCCATGTTGTACTTTCTAATTTTATCATGAAGAGAAACAAAAGCTTAGGAGCGTCCCAGGAGTTGGCTTCAACGGCATCTCATTCACACTCATTGTCTAGATGGCAATGTCATACAATCTGCAAAGTGATATACAGCTGTTGATTCCAGACACGGCCAATGCGAAACCTTCTCCCGCCAAGGTTGCCATACTGTGCTGAGCAGGAAGATTAAAGGGCCACTAATCCCAAATGACAATATGGCTTAAACAGCAACTAATATTATTTATATTGGATATGGCAGAGGCACAATTACGCAAGTGATTTTACAGTATCACTTATGCAAGACAGAAAATAATCCTGTGCAGCAACCAATCATATCCTGCTGTTATTACTCCAGTGCAGTCACACTTGAGCGTATTGCATTCATGCAGAAAGTCGTGCATTTTTAACCATGATTTTGCCGCAAATTTTACAGCGTTTTTTGCCACAATTTTGTACAGGTCAAAAGGCCAATGTAAAAAGCAGAAAACACCTGTAATCTGCCCAAAAAGAAGCTCCTGTACTTTTTTGAGCTTCAGGCGTTTTGCTTCAGGTGACAGAACACTCAGATGTGAACAGAGGCCATTTAAATGAATGGGATTTTGCTTGTTGGGCATTTCTAAACTTTTAAGATGAGCGTTTTACAAGCTGAAAACGCTCAGGTGTGAATGCAGCCTTGGAGAATCGGTTACCCAATGCAATAGGCAACAAACAATTGTTTTTGCATTTGACAGTTTGGCCAACAAAAGAATAGTTATTCTCAACAGAGGCCATCAAGAATGGTCTGAAAATTATCAGCTTGGAAAAATCTGGGCGATTCTCCACTGTTCCCTACAGAGTTTCCGAAAAGCTACGGCTCATTTCTACTTTTTTGGGGGAATGTGATCGGATATTAACAATTGTGTATGTACAATATCTCACAAAAGTACACCCCTCACATTTTTGTAAATGTTTTATTATATCTTTTCATGTGACAACACTGAAGAAATTACACTTTGCTACAATGTAAAAGTAGTGAGTGTACAGTTTGTATAACAGTGTAAATTTGCTGTCCCCTCAAAATAACTCAACACACAGCCATTAATGTCTAAACCGCTGGCAACAAAAGTGATCACACCCCTAAGTGAAAATATTCAAGCTGGGCCCAAAGTGTCAATATTTTGTGTGGCCACCATTATTTTCCAGCACTGCCTTAATTAACACTCTTGGGCACATCAAGTTCACCAGAGCTTCACAGGTTGCCACTGGAGTCCTCTAACTCCTCCATGATGACATCACAGACCTGATGGATGTTAGAGACCTTGCGCTCCTCCACCTCCTGTTTGAGGATGCCCCACGGATGCTCAATAGTGTTTAGGTCTCGAGATATGCTTGGCCAGTCCATCACCTTTACCCTCAGCTTCTTTAGCAAGGCAGTGGTTGTCTTGGAGGTGTGTTTGGGGTCGTTGTGTTGGACTGCCCTGCGGCCCAGTCTCCAAAGGGAGGGGATCATGCTCTGCTTCAGTATGTCACAGTACATGTTGGCATTCATGGTTACCTCAATGAACTCTAGCTCCCCAGTGCCGGCAGCACTTATGCAGCCCCAGACCATGACACTCCCACCACCATGTTTGACTGTAGGCAAGACACAATTGTCTTTGTACTCCTCACCTAGTTGCCACCACACATGCTTGACACCATCTGAACCAAATAAGTTTATCTTGGTCTTATCAGACCACAGGACATGGTTCCAGTAATCCATGTCCTTAGTCTGCTTGTCTTTAGCAAACTGTTTGCGGGATTACTTGTGTAGAATCTTTAGAAGAGGCTTCCTTCTGGGATGACAGCCATGCAGATCAACTTTATGCAGTGTGCGGAGTATGGTCTGGGCACGGACAGGCTGACCCCCCCACCCATCTCTTCAACCTCTGCAGTAATGACGCCAAGCACGTGCACTCAACTTCTTTGGTCGACAAAGGCGAGGCCAGTTCTGAGTGGAACCTGTCCTCTTAAGCCGCTGTATGGTCTTGCCCACTGTGCTGCAGCTCAGTTTCAGAGCAACAATTATTTTTTT
The DNA here is from genome assembly GCA_037952925.1 of Lithobates clamitans. Classification (NCBI taxonomy): domain Eukaryota; kingdom Metazoa; phylum Chordata; class Amphibia; order Anura; family Ranidae; genus Lithobates; species Lithobates clamitans. The sequence goes on from JBBGZY010000254.1 coordinate 6,547,069, forward strand.
CAGATCCTCAGAGATTTATTTGCCATGAGGTGCCATGTTGAACTTCCAGTGACCAGTATGATAGAGTGAGAGCGATACCACCAAATTTATTACACCTGCTCCCCATTCACACCTGGGACTTTGTAACACTAACGAGTCACATGACATCGGGGAGGGGAAAATAGCTAATTGGTCCCAATTTGGACATTTTCACTAAGGGGTGTACTCACTTTTGTTGCCAACAGTTTAGACATTAATGGCTGTGTGTTGCATTATTTTTAGGGGACAGCAAATTTACACTGTTATACAAGTTGTACACCACTTTACATTGTAGCAAAGTTTAATTTCTTCAGTGAAGGTATAATAAAATATTTACAAAAATGCGAGGGGTGTACTCACTTTTGTGAGATACTGTATATACCAGAGATTGTCACAGGGTCCTAAGAAACAATTTATTATAGTTCTCTTGTATATGCATAAAGACTGAAATGTGGGGGCTGCCATCGCTCATCTTTTTCAGAAAATGAAAGTTGCCTGCCAGTTATGCTAAACTGGCTTTATTGCTTTCTGAACAAATGACCAGGAACAAGTAGTTATGACTTCATCAAATTGCATACTTGTTCTGGTGTAATACATTCTCAGAATGTATAAAAGACAGATTTAATAGGCATATAAACAGTGGTGACAGTACAGAGGATCCACTTACAATATTAGGGAAATTAGCTATTAACTAAGTCAGCATTCATGAAGGTATGAGTTTATCAATTCCTATTGAGTGGGTAGGCTTTTTATTGCTTTCACTGCTTTCCCATTAGCACCGGTTCAGACTGCCGCAACTTTAAAGCCAAAACCGATCGCGACTTGTTTAATAGAAGTTACTGCAAGTTGTACCAAAGTAGGACCAAAAGTAGTGCAGGAACCCTTTTCTAAGTCTGAGAGACTTAAGTCGCACCAATTAGAACTAGAGACGCGCATCTTCACTGGTCTCAGGATTCGATTACAATTATCCTGTCAACGATTCGATTCCACGATGCATCACAATTACTACCCATGGTTTTCATCAAAAAATTTCAAGCAGTCAGAAGAACTTATTTTTTTAATATTTATATTTATTCATATTTTTTTTTATCTGCTCTTAAGAAAAAAAAAAAAGAAGGACACTCCCTGCATTTTGCAAAGTCTGAACACAGCAGACAACAGTACTTATTTAGTACATGGACTGATCCGTCACCTGTGTAGAGGAACACTATGTAATGTTTACATGTATAGATATAGGGGAGGATGTCACCTGTGTAGAGGGAACTCTGTCATGTAAACATGTATAGATAGAGGGGAGGATGTCACCTGTGTTGCGAGGGGACACTATGTGATGTATTGATAGAGGGGAGCATGTCACACCTGTGGTCTGTATAGTATACAAGGAGGCGATCTGTCTCCTCTCCCCTCCCTCACTGGAGATGGCATTAGAACGCTCAGAAATCAATGGATTGCATGTCTGAGCCTTCTTTCTCCTCCTCCATAGCCCCTGTGCAGGTTCCAGTGGAAGCGCCCGATCCCTCCTCCCGGCTGTCAGTGTCTTGTGCAGACAACTAGACATGGGGAAGATCTGGAGCAGGGCGCAGTCTTCCGATCCAGCCCAGTGACGGGCTGGTCTATTTGTAAGGTGGACTGGAGACTGCCCACTCCCTCGCCTCCAGCTCTACTCCTTCCCTCAGCCGTGCCCAAAACTTTAGTATATTATACCACCGGTGCACCGGCCTGACATCTCAGAGGTATACGGGGAGCCATGCTGGACCAGTCCAGCACTGCGGCTTTTGTGTGGGTACAGCACACTCCACAGTCTGCACACCATGAGAAGGAGCCTGAGGGAAAGCAGTGCAGAACACACAGCCGGCTACACACAACCCTTACTGACATAGGCGAGGGAGGTGTTAAAGCCACCACTGGGAAGGAGAGGAGCCGAGGCTCATCTTGCAAATCGCAATTCAGCTGGTCTCTGCATTGATGCAGAAATGTTCAAGTCTGAATCGCAATGCATCGATGCGCCGATTATTTTCAACACCCCTAATTGGAATGGATCCATTGCACTGATTGGGGTGCAACTTCTGACGAGATGTGCTCCAAAGTCGGAGCGCTTGTCACATCAGTGTGATTCGGGCCTTGCATGTATATCATCACTGTCCAAGATGACAGGTAACACCATAACGTCCAACTAACACCATGGTAAATGTGTTTTACTGCAACACACAGGAACACGCAATCTGAATGGCACCCCAATGTACCTTCTTAGCAAACTTACAATGCAGCACAATGCAGTAATGGGTGTTGCGATGCATTTCTAAAAATGCTGCAAGCATCTTTTTTGTTACATTTTGGTGCATTAGGTAGCTTAGTAAAAGGAATGGGCGGCCTTAATACAACATACATTAACATGCATGCACCAATGCAGTATGACAGTGTGAATGGGCTCTAAAAGCAAACTGTCAGTAAACTTATTTCTATATGAGCCCTCCTACCCAATTAGTAGAAGTGGGAACTCTTTTGCAGATGCCAACTGTTGCCAGGTCTAAACATGATGCTTCATTTAGGCTTACAGCCAAAAGCAGCTTCAAATTAAACCACCAGCATCTTATAGCTGCCAGCTGAGCTTATTGGATAATCCATTGCAGCTGTCAAACTAGCTTCATTATCTCTTGAACCAAGTGGGTACAGGGGTTTGGGATATGGTTATTTAATTTTCTTTTTGATCTGAATACATTCAAGATTACTGATATTCAGCAGAATGAAACTGAGTGGGGGATTATTGGTCATGATAGGGCAATAGGCCTGTGCGTGGGCACCTCCTGGCTTGGGTGCAGGATCAAATAAAGCAGAGGAAACGTGCAATTACACTACTTGCCAAAGACCAAAACCTAAGGTGTTAACTTGTATATATAGTGATCCACTTTTATAGTGCAACTACAGCCAATTGTTTTAATTTTTGAAAGCAAAAAGTATAATAGAGACTTTAAAGGCTAAGTTTACTTTTTTTCCCCCCAAAATGTCTCCCCTGTGTACCAATATACCATTACTGTACCTCTTTTGTAGAAAAAGAAAAAAGCTTTCTATTTCCTAAACCAGACATAACCTCAGCCTCCATGTCCTGGTGAAAATTCCTCAATTAGCCACCCTGAATTTGGTATTCAGGACCGAAAAAACGTCAGAAGGAAGTAGCTGACTTCATTAATACACAACCTGAACTTGCTCCCTTTCCTCCAGGAGATCGCTCTCACCCCCACCTCTCTCTACTGATTGCATTAGAAATGCATGAACCTGTAATCACCTTTCTCAGATTGTATAGTGTATGGCCACCTTTATATATCTAAAATAAACTAGTTTTCTGAGTCATTAATTGTGAATGCCACCCCAAACGCAGAAGCAAAGCACCCATTTTGCCGTGTTAAGAAACAAGCGACAAACACAGCAAAATGCGCAGTAAAAAATGTGCAAACCACAACACGCCAAAATGTCCCATGAGCTACTTTGCCACATGTAATTCAATCGGCTGCCCTATGCATGTTGTAGGGAAAAAGCGCCAAAAAACATGCGTTCCTACAGAGCTAGGTGTGAATGGGGCCTGAAAGTGAAATTGATGTGTTTATGTGAGAACCATGAGGCTCCATTCACATCTGTGCGTTTCTGAATGCATGGCATACTGCACAGACTGCTCTTTTTGGTGCGTTTGCCGCATGACAATCGCATGCCTGCTGCCCATGCTTGGCGTACCATTAACATTTAATGACAATGCAAGCATAATGCACATTTGCAGCGCATGCGTTTCAGAAGTGTGCTGCAAATGTGCATTATGCTTGCGTTGTCATTAAATGTTAATGGTACGCCAAGCGTGGGCAGCAGGCATGCGATTGTCATGCGGCAAATGCACCAAAAAGGACAGTAAACAACGCACCACGCTCTGCTCCAAAAGAAGTTCATTCAAGTTCATTCAAGTGAATGATGTTCGGAAATGCTCCAAAATGCCAAAAAAAAAAAAAGTGTGTCTAGGAATGCGAGTTCCCACTACGCAGAGATATGAACGGGGCCTGACAGGTCTTGGTGGCCTTGTGGTGGCGGCCAGATGTAGATGAATTTGTGTATACTGAAGCCCTATGGAGGATTAGTATTAGTAGCACTGCTCATGGAATTCAGTACATATTTAAAGTGAACCAGTCTCTGTTTGGTCCCTGTATTCAACATTATTATTCCTACTGGCCATATGGTGCTTTAATTATTATATCATTGTGAAAGCCAATTCTGGGTCATCAGGCACACAGACATTAACCTTCCTAGAAGCAGGCCTCCTTTACCACCAAATGGCTACTAAGTCCAAAGCTGTTGATTTGGCTTCCTGCCCTGGGCACTTGCTGGCGGTATCCCTATGCCCGCCCGAGGCATTTAGGGGCAAATGATCGGCCGTCTGTGTTTGCTGGCAATCCATTTTGCTTCTGTGTCTGGGTCCTGAGGAAGGCAAACTGTTGGCAAAACATTGACCGTACGGACACCAGCCTACAACATATATAATTTAATGGATTGTATTTCATTGTATGCACATAACTGATTATACCGATCATTTGTGAGCTAATTACGGTTGAAAGTATCCAATTCCTTCCCATTTGTCTGGGGCAGGATACCCCTTTTTTATTAATTTTAACCATGTATAATAAAGATGATGTTATTTTAGTTACGTCTTTACTCTGTTGCCGCTATAGTCCGCTACTGTAGGGTAGTGGAGAATTTTCTCTGGTTTATACCCATGGTTTTTCTTGCAGATTTGGATGAGGCCCAAAAAGTCTCTTTTTTTTGGATTACTCAATGGAATAGGAAGACCCACCTTAACAATCTATTAGTATATAAGTTTGTATGAAACCAAGGCAGGCCCTTACACCACATAGCTGATGGTATATCTAAAGGAGATTGTACAGAAAGTGGGTGGAAATAAAACAAAAGATGGTAAAGTAATGAGGGAGGTGTGGTCCAGAGTGGTGAACACGCCCCATCACTCCCTGTTCTGTGATGCAGCAAGCCAGTAGATGCTTTGAAATGATCTACAGGAAATGATGCAAGCAGAATTTTTTCTTTAAAAACAGGTGAAACTTTAAAGCTGCTATAGACGACGTAAGTGAGAGATGAGCACATTGGGATGGCTTGGCCAAAAAAGACATTAGGAAATGCTTCTATTTATTATGAAAAGTAAAATTCTGTCGGAAAATGTGAGCTTAGCCTTCAAAATCTATTTCTTGGGAGTCCATTAGGGGGCACAGGAAGTGTTAAACCTTCAGTTATAAAACTGCCTACAGAGTGAAGTCAAGAGGCCCAATGTAAACAGGAGATCGGGGCTTTCTGCAACTCAGAGCTTGCCGGTTTTCCAGCAGGCATTCGTCTGAAGACTTTGAGATCGGATTCTGTAAACCAGACAGCTGCACATCGGCCGAATGTCAACCGATTCCTGCCGAACTGACTGGTTTCAGCTGATTTTGTGTACCGGGCTTTAGAGCCTCTTGTAACTTACAGATTGTAAGACTTTGCACACCTTTTGTTTTGATGCACCTGAAATGTATTAAGCCAATTAAAATGAAAGTTGAAATGGGTTTGAAAAAGTAAAGAAAAGACTGTAAGCCTACCAAAAAAGGACTATACATTTACAGTTTTCTTACATATTTTGATTACTGCTTCAATTACTCAGTTAAGTAAGAGCATCAAGTAGACTATATTACCTTGTAAACAATCAAATGAAGTTCCTCATACGCATGCTCTGTATTTACAAAGATTTTGGGGAATCGAAACTTGGCTTCTGGGTCATTGAGGTTCAGAGGTCCAGTAAGGAATCTAAACATAAAATATGGAAATGGAAAAACTAGTAAGCATTTATATACAATATTCAAATAGTATTAAATCCAAACTCTTAAATTAGTATATGAGAATATAGGACACCTGCCACTGCAGCCTAAAAAACATGCATTGCATCCAAATTGCTGCATTCCCATTGCTGAGCATACTTCAGAACCCACATTGAACATCAACTGGCTTCATTTTTGAACATGGGCAGGAATTTAAATGCACTTTGCAAGTGGTATAATACAGTGCCTTGCAAAACTATTCACCCCTTGTCTTTTTATCTATTTTGTTACATTACAGCCTTTAGTTCAATGTTTTTTTAATCTGAATTATATGTGATGGATCAGAACACAATAGTATATGGTGAAGTAAAATTAGAAAAATATATATATAAAACTATTTTTCGGAAATAAAAAAAATGATAATTGGCATGTGTGTATGTATTTACCCCCTTTGTTATGAAGCCCATAAAAAGCTCTGGTGCAACCAATTACCTTCAGAAGTCACATAATTAGTGAAATGATGTCCACCTGTGTGCAATCTAAGTGTTACATGATCTGTCATTACATATATACACCTTTTTGAAAGGCCCCAGAGGCTGGAACACCTAAGCAAGAGGCACCACTAACCAAACACTGCCATGAAGACTAAGGAACTCTCCAAACAAGTAAGGGACAATGTTGTTGAGAAGTACAAGTCAGGGTTAGGTTATAAAAAAATATCCAAATCTTTGATGATCCCTAGGAGCACCATCAAATATATCATAACCAAATGGAAAGAACATGGCACAACAGCAAATCTGCCAGGAGACGGCCGCACACCAAAACTCACAGACCGGGCAAGGAGGGCATTAATCAGAGAGGCAGCACAGAGACCTAAGGTAACCCTGAAGGAGCTGCAGAGTTCCACAGCACAGACTGGAGTATCTGTACATAGGACGACAATAAGCCATACGCTCCATAGAGTTGGGCTTTATGGCAGAGTGGCCAGAAGAAAGCCATTACTTTCAGCAAAAAAGCAAAATGGCACATTTTGAGTTTGCGAAAAGGCATGTGGGAGACTCCCAAAATGTATGGAGGAGGGTGCTCTGGTCTGAGGAGACTAAAATTGAACTTTTTGGCCATCAAAGAAACGCTATGTCTGGCGCAAAACCCAACACATCAAATCACCCAAAGAACACCATCCCCACAATGAAACATGGTCGTGGCAGCATCATGCTGTGGGGATGTTTTTCAGCAGTCGGGACTGGGAAACTGTTTAGAGTTGAGGGAAAGATGGATGGTGCTAAATACAGGGATATTCTTGAGCAAAACCTGTACCACTCTGTGTGTGATTTGAGGCTAGGAAGGAGGTTCACCTTCCAACAGGACAATGACCCTAAACACACTGCTAAAGCAACACTTGAATGGGTTAAGGGGAAACGTGTAAATGTGTTGGAACGGCCTAGTCAAAGCCCAGACCTCAATCCAATAGAAAATCTGTGGTCAGACTTAAATATTGCTGTTCACAAGCGCAAACCATCCAACTTGAAGGAGCTGGAGCAGTTTTACAAGGAGGAATAGGTAACAATCCCAGTGGTAGGATGTGGCAAGCTCATAGGAGACTTATGCAAGGCGACTTGAAGCTGTGATTGCCGCAAAAGTTGGCTCCTATTTGTTGTTTGCTTCACAATAATAATAATAAAAAAAAAATCTTCAAAGTTGTGAGCATGTTCTGTAAATTAAACAAAGTAAATCCTCAAACAATCCATGTTAATTCCAGGTTGTGAGGCAACAAAACACAAAAAATGCCAAGGGGGGTGAATACTTTTGCAAGGCACTGTAAGTGCCTGTGTACACAGGAGTTCGCATCAGAACTTCGTCTCTTCCCATGCAAGTCAAAGGTAATGCAAAAAGCAACTTCAATAAGGTTGATGGTTTTTTTTCTTTTTCCTTTTTTTTTTTTTTTTTTTATTGCTTTAACGACTTCAGCCCCGGAAGATTTTGCCTCCCTTCCTGACCAGAGCACTTTTTACAATTTGTCGTTAGACGCTGTACCCAAATGAAATTTATGTCCTCTTTTCCCATAAATAGAGCTGTCTTTTGGTGGTATTTGATCACCTCTGCGGTTTTTATTTTTTGCGCTATAAACAAAAAAAAAAGTGACAATTTTGAAAAACAACAATATTTATTTTTGCTATAATAAATATCCCCAAAAATGTATTTAAAACAAATTATTTCATCAGTTTAGGCCAATATATGTTCTTCTAGAATATTTTTGGTAAAAAAAAAAAATTGATTGGTTTGTGCAAAAGTTATAGTGTCTTCAAACTATAGGAAAGATGTAATTTTTATTATTATTTTTTTACTAGTAATGGCGGTGATCTGCGTTTTTTAGTGGTACTGCGACATTGCAACAAACAGATTGGAGACTTTTGACACTTTTTTGGGACCATTGGCATTTATACAGCGATCAGTGCTATAAAAATTCACTGATTACTGTGTAAATGTCACTGGCAGGGAAGTTGTTAACACTAGGGGCGATTAAGGGGTTGTGTGTTCCCTCAGTGTGTTCTAACTGTATGGGGATAGAATGGTCTAGGAGAGGAGACATAGCGTGTTTCCTACTTAGTAGGAACAAAAGATATGACTCCTCTCCCCTGACAGCACAAGGATTTGTGTGTTTACACACACAAATCCCTGTGCCGGTGCTCGTGCATGCGCATTGGCTCCTCCGATGCTGCACGCGCGCCCTCTGGTGGCCAAAAAAAGGGAAGGATGTACCCATAAGGCATTTCGCCCAGGGGAGCCATTCTGCCGCAGTATATCTGTGTGAGCTGGTCGGGAAATGGTTAAACAGGCAAGATAATGCAATTGCAAATAAAAACTAAAAATGATTCCTTATGAAAAAAAAAAAAAAAAGAATCCTACAATACATACTGAAAACAATATAGTCTAATGTCCTTTCGAATACATAAGCAGAAAATATTGCGGTTAGGCAGGCCATAGATGGTGCAAATGTCTTTCCTGCAACCACGGCAATTTGCACGATTCCCCCATCAACACCGACAGTGCTGACAGGGGAATCCCTCCTGCTGAGACATTTTATTCTCCCGGCAGGGAAGGCTGTCCCTGCCGTGAGAAGACAGTGATTATTGCAAGCAGCTATAGCAGCCACTAGCAGTAAATCACCAGGTAAATCCGGCAGGCTAGTTGTACCAAAGTTGATCTATCAACTTGGGTACAATTCAGCCTGCCCCCACATGGGTCGAATCTTGGCCAGTTCCTGCTGAACCGTCCAAGATCCGAACAGTCTATGGCTGGCCTTACAGTGGTGACAGTACATTCAGTTATATATAAATCGCATAAAAGAAATGAACAGAGAGAAAATTGTGGTCTTCAGAGAACCATATTAGATTTAGGCTGCAAGAGGGGAATGGGACAAAGCCCCCAGTGCTTGTAAAAACTCGTTGAGGAACCTCTAGCAGTGTTGGTAAAGGGAAAGAACAGAATTATCTGTTTCCACTTAGATAAAGTGCGAGGAAGACATTAATTTCAGGAAAGTAAAATGTTTTTGGGGGTTTAAAAGTACAGCGCCCTTAATCATTTTAGGTATGAGAGTTAATCAAAAAGTCTTAATAGGTATGCCTTGGGACATCTTAAATTAAGCAAGCCTAAAGCAGGTTCAATGAATCTGCACACCTGCTTCCAGAATAATTGTATCTTGGGGTAGGACCATATAGCATGAAGAAAATCCGCTTTGTGATCGCAGAGAGGAAAACAAACGGATGTCTAATTTTTAGATTATACAACTGTATATATTGGATATTAAAGTTTGAGCTGAGGGAGTTTATCTTTGGAGGAAATAACCAAGGACATTTAGGTTTCTCAAGATTTTCCTAATTCTCCGTCAACAATTGTGGTATAATATGATGCCACTTGGTCAAGCCGATGCAGCGCAGAAGGAAGTCAGTACAGATCAGGTGGTCAACTGTAGGTTACGGAAAGGTTTCTTCACAGTAATAGACTCCCCTCCATAGGTGGTTCTGACCAGCTCAGTAGATTGCTTTAATATAGACCTGGATTCTTTCCTAAATGCACATAATATAGCTTGATACTAACATTTATAGGTAAAGTTGATCCAGGGAATATTCGATTGTCTCTCGGGAATAAAGGAATTCATTTTTCCCCCTGCTGTAGCAAATTGGATCATGCTTTGCTGGGGTTTTTACCTTCTTCTGGATCCACTGTCGATATAGGAGTGTGTATATGGAATTGTATGGGTTTTTTTTTTTGGGTTGAACTAGATGTAGTTGTGTCTTTTTTTAACGTATGTAACTATGTAGGTCAAATACACCTGGGAAGTAAGGGACTCAAACGAATACTAAAGCCAAGCTGAATGCACCTGAAAACAAGCTGATTTGCCCAAAGATGCAATCTCTAAAATGTGTGAAAATGCACAGGTCTAAAGGTGCCCTACATGAATAGATTCTTTTCATACACCAGACATAAAGACAAAAAGTTATGTAGTGCAGACTAGCATAATAAGATCTGCACAGGTTGCTAAGTGCAATTTTGTGAGTATTGCCCAATATTCACAAACAAGCAAGCACGTTATCTGGTAACAATGTAAACACTGATAGGCACAGTAAGTTCTGCTTTAGCTTTTAATAAAATGTCTCCCTGCCCTTGGTGATCACCTATAATTCAGTGAGCTAAAAGTCGCAGCTTTTAGCTCACTAAAATGCTACTTTTGTATCTCAGTATCATTAGTGGATTCAAGAAAATTTATATGCACCATTATGCAGTTTGATCAGGTCAACAATTTCACAGGCGGTATTTTAAAGTGGCTTTCCACCACAAAAAAAAAAAAGAAGCAAGTGACAGCACCTTACCCTAATGAACTGAACCAATGTACCAATGTAAACAGGGAGAGGCCCCTACTTTTTTTGGCTTCTTTGTAAATAATAGTGGAAACCTCATCATTTAAAAAAAGAAGTATGGCCAAACCTCTTTTGGCCATACTTCTCCCATGGATCACAGGAGTGCACTTAATTCTGCACCCCCGTGACCCAGATTCAGCAGACAGCGGGCTAAAGGACGTCACATAGAGCCGGTCCAGGTTCTGAAGAGATCCGACAATGTCAGAGAGCAGCTGAGAGCCTGAGCCAGCAGCTCCCACACCCTCTACCATCTGGCACGGCAGTGAGTGCTGGAGGGGCAGAGCACAGAGCAGTGACTTACAATCAAAGCTCTCTGCTCAGAGTGGACCGAAGAACTAAGCGATCAGCAGTCTGACTGCTCAGTTCTCAGTGTAGAGCCAGCAGGGGACAGCTGCAGCATCGTATCCATGCTGCAGGAATCTAGGTGAGTACCGTATATACTCGAGTAGAAGTCGTCCCGAGTATAAGTCTAGGCCCTAATTTACCACAAAAAATGGGAAAAACTTATTGACCCGAGTATAAGACGAGGGTGAGAAATGCAGCAGCTACTGTAAGTGGAAAAAGAGGGTCAACAATGCCCATCTGCAGCTGTATACCTCCCTGTGTCCTGTGCATGTGTCACGTGTCCTGTGTATATGTGCATGTGTCGCATATATGTGCATGTGTCCTGTACCTGTGTCCTGTGTATATGTGCATGTGTCGTGTACCTGTGTCCTGTGTATATGTGCATGTGTCCTGTGTATGTGTGAATCCTACCTGTGTCCTGTGCATGCCTCCGTGTGCCACTCTGCACCGATCAGCATGTGCTATTACTATTCGGCGGCCATTCACTGTTCAAAAGCCGCGCCTCCTCCTTGTCCATGATAGGCAAAAAACTTTGTTTCCCAGCAGTCAGTCTATCACGGACATTCTCTCATCCTCATACCACGGACGAGGATGAGAGAATGTCCGTGATAGGCTGTACACTTACTGCTGGGAAATTGAGTTTTCTGCCTATCACAGACGAGGAGGAGGTGCGGCTTTTGAACAGTAATTGGCCGCCAAATAGTAATAGCACACGCTGGCTGCCGTCTGCCTGCATGACACACTGATCATGTAGGCAGACGGCGGTAACTCAAGTATAAGTCGAGGGGGGCACTTTCAGCCCAAAAAAAAAGGGCTGAAAATCTCGACTTATACTCGAGTATATACGGTATGTATGTTTGTTTTTTGGATTCCCCCACTTCTCTTTTAACACATTAACATACATTTTATCTCAGGTTAGCATCCACATGAATAAAACAATGACAATCATATTACCATTTTATCTAAATTGATAAGCTTTTTTAAGCACAGCTCAGACTAGGAAGGGAAGACCCAGCACAATGTGCCAATCAGCTGTGCTACAAGGCTTACGTGCTAACCAGGAACATGCTGATAAGCAGGAGGGATCTAAGGCCAACCAAAGACTGTTCGAATATCGGCTGGTTTAGCAGGAACCAGCCAAGATTCGAACAGAGTTTGAGCAGGCTGAATCGATCAATTTGGGTACAACCAACCTGCCGGATTTTACTTCCGAATATCGCTAGCGGCTGCTAGCAATAATCACGGTCTTCTCCTGCAGGCACAACTTCCCCCCGTCGGGAGCAGACAAAGTCTCGGCAGGGGGGATTCTCGTCAGCACTGTCTTTGTTGATGGGGAATCGTGCAAATTCCTTTCCTGCAACCTGTGGTTGTAGGAAAGAAATTCTTACCATCTATGGCCTTCCTTAATGACAGAGGGATGAGCTCATCAGCATGTGTTTTCTAATTTATTGTCCAATCACAGGCTTAGAGAGGGGCAAGTCTTGTAAATGTGACAAAGCTGCAGTACAGAAAATTAAGGTTTTCTGTCCTGCCAGAGAAGAATGCGCTTTGTAGCGGAGCTGTGTAAATCTCAGAACTGAATGAGCAAAAATACAAAGATTCAGGCAGGTAAAACAGCTCTCAATAAGTGTATTTCATCTGTGTATTTAGCGGTTTGCCTGGTGTTCATCTTTAAAAGTATCTGGCCACCAGATCTAGTTTATGCATCTAAATTATAGTAACAGTTTTACCTTCCATAGTGCTGTAGATTTCCAGGCATCTCAGGACGTATGGGAGAATCTCTTCCAGCTAGCTAAAAAGTTAAAAGTTAAATAATCATTCAAAGCAGACACATGTTGCAAAAAATGCAGTAATACAAAAAATCAATCTGACAGAGTGCATAAAACACAGAACTGAATAAACCATGTATAACACCACTTGTAGCACTAGAGTATTAAATGTGAGTGAAATTAAACAGGACTCATCCCAAAAAATATTACACATTTACCAAAATGGAGAATATGTCGGGTGGTTAGCATCAGTGCAGTTACATTATAGGCAGAAAGGAATGTTTAACCATTTGGTGCATAAACATGTAAATTGTGGCTACTCACAAAATGCATTTTTATGATTATGAAACGGTGAGAAAGCAGTGCACTTCCAGCACAAGCTGTATCTCACTGGGAAATTATATGGGGACAAGTTTTGAATAAATATGCAGATATCCTGATCTGCATACATTTAAAAACTCATCAACTGATAATATATTAACAGGAACATGGAACACCTGTATTTAGGGTGTAACATATTGCTAAGGACCGAACACCCTCACCCTCAGAGCCCCCCTTTGTGACAGTGGGCAGGGGTTCCTTTCCCCCCTCCAACAACTGCTGTCATGTTTAATATCAGCACAGATACGTGGGGCTCTGCCTGCATAGAAGCATCATTCATTCACAGTGATCAGTGAATCAATAAACTACAAGCCCCATTTTCCACCGCGACAGGCAGGTTGTGGTTTTCAATGGACTACAGGTGCCTGATCAGCATACTCATAGTCTTTTGAATATTCCTCCAGTTTTCTAGCACGCACATCGCTACAGGCAGAAAGCTGGAGGGAGTCAGGAGACCAATATTGCACCTATGATCCACTGATTGCGGGTGCAATACTTTGCAGGCTCCTGTGTACAAAAAAATAAATAAAAAAAAATACGAAATGCACATTTTTTTACCTGCAAAAATATGTCTATTTATTAATATTTAAAGGTGAATTTAGCTTTAAAGTCAGCATAACAGCTAGACAACTAGCATTTTCAGGAAGAAGTCCGCAATGGCAACCCCAATATCTCTCATGACAGGTTTACTGTAAGGTCTGCTAGGTCCCTGTTTGTTCTTACCTCTGGCTCGATGTATCTGGGGAAGAGCGATGTAGTGAGATATTTGTACAATATTCTCATGTCTTCTTGTTCCAGACCACTCCTGCAACAGAAAACACTTTCTCATTACAGCGTGAAAGCACCAGTACCCAGAAAAATGGAAAACTGTGGCAGTCCAGCGATTAATACTTATACTAGAGCTGCACGATTCTGGCTAAAATGAGAATCACAATTTTTTTTGCTTAGAAGATAGATCACGATTCTCTCACGATTCTCGCGGTGTAACATCTTTCACATTAAAACAAAAAAAATTGGGCTAACTTTACGGTTTCGTTTTTTCTTTTTATGCATTGAAGTGTATTTTTTCCCCAAAAATTGCATTTGAAAGACTGCTGGGCAAATACAGTGTGACATAAAATATTGCAGCAATTGAAAATTTATTCCCTAGGGTCTCTGCTAAAAGATATATAATGCTTGGGGGTTCCAAGTAATTTTCTAGCAAAAAATACTGATTTTAACTTAAGAAAGAAGTGTCAGAAAAAGATTTAGACTTTAAGTGGTTAAACTTCCTGCATTTACATATTGTTAAAAACTTGGTAGACTGCCTGTATTTTTTCTTTACACACAGAAGTTTATCCCTTTGATCAAAGAAGGAAGCGTTAGTTACAATGTTTCATGTTAAAAACTTGGCATGTTTTCTTTTGACAGCTGAGTGAGCAGATAAGTCTCTCTACTTGTTATATAAAAGAATCGGCAAACTCTGCAATAAAGATCATCAGGGGGGTTGAATCGAGATCACAATTTTTTAACGATTAATTGTGCAGCTCTAGCTTATACTTTTCCATTAAGACTTTAGGATGGCTATAAACATTCTAAAATGCTCAAGAGACGCTCTCGGCTATGAAGCCAGGGCTTTTTCTGACATACCTACAGGGGGATAACAAGCATTTTTGGTGGTTGGAGACACAGGTTATTGTACCTAGACATTATCCAACTAGTTTAAAAACCTCCACGTAAGTGGAGCTGATTTCGGAAGAAGAAAGTATGAAAAGTACTCTTGTATCCATTAGCTTTCATTTAGACGTGCGGTTGGGGGGACAGCAAAAATGCACAGGTGGGACTTGTTTTTGCCACCTGCCAACCACGATTCGAACGTGGATCAAGCCTTAGAGAAAAGGGAGATTTGGATGCATGTCTAAATCTAACCTTAGTCATGTATTGTATCAGAATCCGCCACTGAAGCAGCAAATTCTAGGGTGCAGTATTGAATCTGAAGTTCGGGTAGATATTATTAAAATGAATCCAGTTACAGTAAGTATTCATTAAAATGGCTTAAAGTGATTGTAAAGTCAGAAGGTTTCTTATCCTAAAGCCTTCTGTGTGCAGCAGCCCCTCTAATACTTACCTGAGCTCCATCTAGATCCAGCGATGTTGCACAAGAAACTCGGCTGTCCGGGACTCCCCTTCTCATTGGCTGAGACAGCAGCACGGTGCCATTGGCTCCCGCTGCTGTCAATCAAAAAGTCAGTCAGCCAATGAAGAGAGAAAGGCTGGGCAGGTCCGTGTCTGAATGGACACACAGAGCTGCGGTTCAGGTGCCCCAGCTGCTTGCTGTGGGGGCACTCAACATGAGGGAGGGGCAAGGAGCACCGAAGAGGGACCGGAGAAGAGGAGGATCTGTACTGCTCTGTGCAAATACACTGCACAGAGCAGGTAAGTATAACATGTTTTTTTTTTTTTTTTTTTTTTAGTGAAAAATAACAAACATGAGACTTTACAACCACCATAAAATCAAGTCATTTGTTTTTTTTATGCAACTAGTTGAAGTACCTAAACTTATCTTGGTATCAGCCTCCTGAAACCAGAAGTAATAGGATTTTTATAACAGCTTACCTGTAAAATGCTTTTCTTTGAAGTACATCACAGGACACAGAGCCATAGTAGTTACTATGTGGGTTATAGGCCACCTTCAGGTGATGGACACTGACATGCCCTAAGGCAGCAGTCCACTCCCTATATAACCCCTCCCACTACTGGGAGTAACTCAGTTTTTGTAGAAAAGCAATACACGTGTATACCAGGGAGAAGGGAGGGACCTCTGTGTCCCGTGATGTACTTCAAAGAAAAGGATTTTACAGGTAAGCTGTTATAAAAATCCTATTTTCTTAATCGTACATTACGGGACACAGAGCCATAGTAGTTACTATGTGGGATGTCCCAGAGCAATGACAACTGAAGGGAGACACAACAAAATTTGGGCACCATGAGAGCAGAGGACTTATACTGCTGTTTGCAGTACACTACTCCCGAAGGCAATGTCCTCAATGCCCTTTTATGCCTCGTACACACAAGCGGACTTTCCAGCAGACTTGGTCCGACGGTCTTTCCGCCTGACTTTCCGGCGGACTAGCCTACACACGACCGGACTTTCCGGCAGGCTAGGTCCGCCCGTCTTTCCGACGGACTTTCACCCTGCGGGGCCCCCCACCACAAAGCACCTTGTCCCTATGTTGATGAGGACAAGGGCCTCTTCCCTACAACCCTGGCCGTTGGTTGTCGGGGTCTGCGGGCGGGGGGCTTATCGAAATCTGGGAGCCCCCTTTAATAAGAGGGCCCCCAGATCCCGGCCCCCCACCCTATGTGAATGAGTATGGGGTACATGGTACCCCTACCCATTTACCTAGGGAAAAAGTGTCAATAATAAAACACACTACATAGGTTTTTAAAGTAATTAGACAGCTCTGGGGGGAATTTTCCTCTGTAAACCATAAGCTTGAACAATTACTTGCCGAATCCATTTAGAAATAGTAGATTTTGATGCTGCCTGTCCTCTTTTAGGACCTTCAGGCAACACAAACAAAACATCCGTTTTCCAAATCTGAGCAGTCGCCTTCAAGTAGACTTTGACAGCTCTCACGACATCAAGAGACTGTAGTGATTTTTCTTCCGCAGAACAGGGTTCTGGGAAAAATGAAGGCAGAACAATATCCTGATTTAAATGAAAACCTGATACTACCTTTGGTAGAAAATTAGGATGGGGACGCAATACAACCTTATCCTTGTGAATAATTAAATATGGCTCTTTACAAGAAAGAGCAGCCAGTTCTGATTTTCTTCTTGCAGAAGATATGGCTACCAGAAAAACTAGTTTCCTTGTCAGGAGGACCAAGGGAATAGGTCATATCGGCTCAAAAGGCTGTTTCTGTAATGCCGACAGAACTAAATTTAAGTCCCAAGGGTTCAGGGGTGACCTAACCGGAGGATTAAGCCGAGTTACCCCCTGAATATAGCTACGAACCAAAGACTGTGAAGCAAATGGTCCTTGAAATAATACCGACAAGGTCGAAACCTGGCCTTTGGTAGTACTCAAGGCCAGCTTCATTTCTAACCCCATCTGTAGAAAGTCAAGGATTCTACCTATGACATCTTTCCTGGGGTGCCAACCCCTGGATTCACACCAGGAGACATATGCCTTTCAGACTATATAATATGTGACTCTGGAGGCCGGCTTTCTTGCATTAACCAAGGTAGACACCACTGAACCTGACAGCCCACGCTTCTTCAGAATGTGGGTCTCAATAGCCAAACCGTTAAATTTAGCGGTTAAGGTACGATGGAATACCGGACCCTGCGAGAGAAGGACTGGATGTGGTGGTAGGGTCCATGGGACCCCTACCGCCATCTTTACAATCTCTGCATACCAAGATCTCCTGGGCCACAAGAATCACCGACTTCCCTTCCTGCTTGATCCTGCAAAGAAGTAGTGGAAGCAGCAGAACAGGATGGAATGCATAAATCAGCGAAAACTGATTCCACGGGAATACCAAGGCATCTATCCAGCATGCCAGTGGATCTTTTGTTCTTGACACAAAGTTAAAGATCTTTTTGTTGAACCTGGACGCAAACAGATCCATGTCCGGAATTCCCCATTTTGATATATTGTCAGAAAGATGTTGGGGTGAAGAGACCATTCTCCCGGGAACAACTGCTGGCGACTAAAGTAGTCCACCTGCCAGTTCCCTATTCCTGGAATGAAGACTGCCGATAGGCAAGGTATATTGTTTTCTGCCCAAGTTAGGATACGATTCACCTCTCTCAGGGCCGCACGACTTCTCGAGCCCCCTTGGTGATTGATATAGGCCACTGCTGTGGCACTGTCGGATTGGATCCTGACAGGACAATTCCGTAGCTTGAACGTCCAGGCCCTCAGGGCCAGGCATGCTGCCCAAATCTCTAGAATATTGATGGGCAAGGTCATTTCTGAACTGGACCATTTCCCTTGGACAGTTGCTTCTTCCCGGACTGCTCCCCAACCTGAAAGGCTGGCATCTGTTATTACCACCTTCCAGGTAACTGGTAGGAAGGATTTTGCCTACTGCAGATTCTTGGCTATCAACCACCAACTGAGGCTTTGGAGCACCTTTGGAGACAAACGCATTAGTCTAGAGCTTGGACCTTCTTGTTCCAAGCCGATAGGATACTGTTTTGCAGTAGTCTCAAATGAAATTGAGCATAAGGAACGGCCTTGAATGAAGCCACCACTTTCCCAACAATCTCATGCTAAGTCGAATAGAAGGATTCTTCTTTGCCTTGACCACCTGAATCAGTTCCCTTATGGCACTGATCTTTTCCTGGGGCAAGAACACCCTCTTCTGAGCTGTATCTATGGTCAGACCCAAGTATTCCAATCTCCTTGATGGTTTTAAGGAAAATTTTTCTAGGTTGAGAATCCAACCTAGGTATTCCAGGTAGCTGACTGTGGTGACCAAACTCTGGTCTAAGCGGGCTACCGACTGGTCTATCAAGGACAGATAGTCCAAGTAAACTAGAATCGTTATACCTTGAGCCCTTAAACTGGCTAGAGGAGGAGCCAGGACCGAAAGGCAGAGCTACAAACTGAAAATGAAGATTTTCTATCTCGAAGCGTAGATATTTCTGGTGAGCGGGGAAAAATAGGTACATGGAGGTAAGCATCCTTGATGTCGATTGACGCTAGAAGTTCTCCACCTTGTAGAATGGAGACTACTGATCGGATTGACTCCATGCGAAAAGAGCGGATATTCAAAAAAACGGTTTAGATCTTTGAGATCTAGGTTGGGTCTGACATCCCCATTTGGTTTTGGTACCGTGAAAAGGTTTGATTAAAACCCCAATCCCTGCTCTTTTATGGGGACCACCGATATCACCTTTTGAGACAAAAGATGGTCCAATTAAAAAAAAAAAAAAAAAAAGGAAAAAAAAAAAAAGGAGAGAAACACCCGCGCAATGGAATACATGCTAAAGGTATTCAGAAAATATTTGTTAGAACTGCTGCCGCTACCAATTACTTCCACTAGGTGGAGTGTAATAATGAAAAAAGAAGTAGATATGGCGCCGTTCCAGACCTGGTGGATTCAGGTGTGTGCTGCTCCCTTGATGGGAGGAAGGTATTAGGTGGGGAAAAAAGATAATGTAGGTAGTGCCTATTGAATGAGTGTCTTCAAGTACTGCACAGTACAACTGTGCATATTATTGTGAAGCTATGTGTGAACTCCTAAATGTGCATGATTGTCAAGCTGTATACCTGACTTAATAAAGTGCAATGTGTAAAAACCAACTAAATCCATAAATGAATAAAATATATAACATTAAAGTGCAATTTTCCTAATCATTATATGCATTTAGCCATATAAACAATAACACAGTAAAATCAGTAATACCTTCCTTCCATCAAGGGAGCAGCACACACCTGAATCCACCAGGTCTGGAACGGCGCCATATCTACTTCTTTTTTCCTTTTCTCAAAAGATGGTCCAATGCTTGAAAGAGAGACTTCTTTTTCCCTGGATCCTTGGGAACGTTTGATCTGAGAAAACGAGGAGACGGGGACTCTCAGAACTCAAGTTTGTACCCCAGAGTTATTGAGGAAGCCACCCATTTGTCTCGACACTCTTCTTGCCAGATCCTTGAGTACTGCAGAAGTCTTCCCCCCATTCGAGCGAGCGGGGGGCGCCCGTTCATAAGGAGGCCTTGGTTTTATAGGTTTCCTTCCCCAAGACCTTTTTTGTCCCTGGGGTTGACCCTGAGGTTTACCTCTTGAACTTGATGGTGGAGGCCGTCGAGACTGCCTGGAGGCTGCTGCCCCTGGCACTGGAAAAGAAGCTTGTTTAAATGAAATACACTTACTCCTTTTCCTAACTGGCAAAAGGGAACTCTTTCCATTAGAAATTCTTTGGATGTATTTATCCAGATCATCCCCAAACAGCCGTTCACCGCGAAAGGGAAAACTAGCCAGGTGCTTTTTGCATGGCGCTTCGGCTGACCAATTTTCCAACCATAGTATTCTACACATATGCACCAGCCCAATCGTAAGGCATGAGGCCTGGAATATAGAATCTCTCATAGCGTCTATTGCAAAACATAATGCCCCTGGTAGCTTGGCCAACTCTTGGGCCTGCTGATCAGCAATAATCTTGAGCACCTGTTTAAACTGGACTGTCAAAGACTGACATACACCAATTGCTGCCTACGCAGGCTGAGTTACTGAACCTGCCGTTGGATCCTTAAGCATTTGAGCATTGTCTACCGGACAAGTTAAACTTTTATTCACAGAGGATATGGCAGCGTCAATTGCTGGAATTTCCCATTTTTATTCAATTTTTCCTCCATAGGATAAAGTGTTGAAAACTTTTTAGGAGGGTAAAATAGGATTTTTATAACAGATTACCTGTAAAATCCTTTTCTTTTGAAGTTCATCACAGGACACAGAGCCATAGTAGTTACAGGTCACCTTCAGGTGCTGGACACTGGCAAACCCTAAACAGGAAGTTGCCTCCCTATAGAACCCCTCCCATACCGGGAGTACCTGAGTTTTGTAGCAAAGCAATACACGTGTATACTAGAAAGAGGGGCGGGACCTCTATGTCCTGTGATGTACTTCAAAAGAAAAGGATTTTACAGCTGTAAAAAATAACAGCTGTTATAAAAATCCTATTTTCTTTAATTGTACATCACGGGACACAAAGCCATAGTAGTTACTATGTGGGATGTCCCATAGCAATGCCAACTGAGGGGAGGGAGACACAGAATTAGGGCAACAAGAGACTAGAGGAGTTATACTGCTGCCTGCAGCACACTACACTCTAATGGATAGAATCTGGTAAATGTATGGATTGAAGACCAAGTTGCGGCCTTGCAGATTTGAGCCATGGAGGCTTAGAGATGCACTGCCCACGGAACACTAACAGCCCTAGAGGAGTGCGTTTGTGTTGACTCCCAGGGATGAGGTTCTTCTGTAGTAGGGTCATGGTGGCGCCAGTATCACGTAGGCCATTGGCTACCTTTCCATTAAGCTGGACAGTCAGCCTGTGTTTATGCCTGTTGTCCTGCAGTGAGCCGCAGGCATGGATGTGCGGGGATTCCCCCTGCTGGTTTTCTCCAAGACTGGGACTGCCTGGCTGGATTCAACGGACAGTCTGGCTTTTTGTGCCCTAGGTGTTTACACCCGAAACACCTGATGGGTTGTGAGTAGTCCTGGGAGTTGAACCTGGGCTGCTGAGAATAAGTGGCCACTGGAGGTGGTGCTCTAGGGCAGTACGACTGTGGTTGATAGGCACCAGCTGGAGAGTGTGCCGCTGATCGATAATCCACCCGAGCTGTTGTCTTGACCACAGGGTTATCCAGTTTGTGGGCATCTGTGTATTTGTCCGCCAGGCGAGCTGCTTTAGGCAAGGTGAAAGGTTTTCGGTCCCAGACCCACTCTCTGACTACTGGGGACAGCTTGTCAAAGAAGTGCTCCAGCAGGAACAGCTGCAGCACCTCTGCCCCGGATACTGCTTGGCATCCAGTGACCCAGTGGGATGCCGTGCCGTGTAGGCGGCATGCCCACTCGGTATATTGGTCTCCAGTCTGCTTGCTCGTCTCTCGGAACCGCCTCCGGTGTGATGGCATACCTCGCCAAAAGTGCTTCTTTTCCCAGCCCATAGTTCATAATCTCCTCGTCTGGGATGGCCCTAATTGCTTCACTGGCCCGGCCGGACAATTTCCCAGACAAAATGGTAACCCATTCCTCTGTGGGCACCCGGTGTAGGGCACATTGCCGTTCAAAATCGGCAAGGTACTCATCAATCTCCCCTTCAGTTTCAAAATTTTTAAAAGCAGCAAAATGTACCT
This sequence comes from Lithobates clamitans, assembly GCA_037952925.1. Lineage (NCBI taxonomy): Eukaryota > Metazoa > Chordata > Amphibia > Anura > Ranidae > Lithobates > Lithobates clamitans. The sequence continues at coordinate 6,569,188 of JBBGZY010000254.1, forward strand.
TCCTCCTTTCAGTTGGTGCTGCTGTGACTCCTGCTGCTGCAGCACCTCTTTGCTGTAGCCAATTTGCCTCCACAGCCGCCATAACTCGGTCTATGATGTCCGCTGTAGGGTTAGGGCCATAATGTGCCAGTCTTATGTTAACAGCCTGATCAAAACTTGCCTCTTCGGGTGTCCTCTCTGTTACGCTGGGCCTTTCGGTTGTGTTGGGTCTATCCATTTCGACTAGTTCTGCGATAGTGTCCCTCTTCTTATGGTTGTTGGCCGGTCGCCCTGGTTCTCCAGTAAGTCCTTGAGGGTAGAGCGCTTTAGCCGTTCATACTGTGCTTCCATTGGCTTGTGTTCTCTTGTAGATGTCCTTCTGGGCTCTGGGAATCATACCGCTGCTTGCCACCAATTGTAACGACACCCCGAGTATGAAAGGGGTTAAAGCCCCCCCCCCCCCCCAAGTACGAGACGAGGCTCTGTACGGAGGGTCAAACAAGAATCAGACTCTTTCTTATTAGAACCAGAATACAGTCTTATATACAGTAGAAGAGGAGGTCCCTCCTCCTGCTCATATTACTCTAACAATGCAACTGTAACCAGAAACAGAATTAACATGAACTAATTAACTAACCCCTTAAAGCAGCCAATGTGACTCCGTGCCCTCCTGGGCATTGTATGATTAATCAGGATTTCACTACAGGTCAGACTTGTCACCGAGCGTCACACATTAGTATACACACAGAACACCTTCTCACAATAGCAGGAGCTATCTACAATTAACAATACAAACAGTGATCTCCCCCCCCTCCTCAGCCTAGTGGGCAACAAACTATAGTATGAGTAGACTGTCCGGCTCCTACACAGTTCTAGAGGCCAATGTGATCAGCGGTATCCCAGCGCTGCCCCATTGATTTCAATGGGGAGCAGCGGTGGAGGAGCGGTAAACACACCACTCCTAAGAAGCTGCTGGCAGGACTTTTTTTCCTGTCCTGCCAGCGCAGCGCTCCGGTGTGAAAGCCCTCAGGCTTTCACACTGCAGACAATGGAACAGCTGTTTGAGGGCGGATTGCAGGCGTTATTTTTAACGCTATAGTGCCTGCAATACGCCCTTGGTGTGAAAGGGGTCTTAAGGTGGCAATCAGTGATTTATAGCGGGACTACGATATTGTGGTGGACATTCTGACACTTTTTGGGGACCAGTGACGCTAATACAGTGGTCAGTGCTAAATAATATGCACAGTCACTGTACTAATGACACAGGCTGGAAAGGGGTTAAAATCAGGGGCGATCAAAGGGTTAAAGCAGTTGTAAACCCTGGGAATAAAAAAAAATCCTGTAAGACAAAAAGGCACAATGAGCTATTATGCATTGCATATTAGCGCACTATGAAATATTTACCTTAGAACGAAACCCTCCAGTCGCATCCGCACACCGTTGAGGTGGCTAACATCTTTCCCAGTATTTCCTCCGGGGTTCGCAGGCTCTGGTGCTGTGAGTGGCGGGAGCTGCAATGACGTCACGCCAGAGCATGCGCGCAGGAGCCACTATTTATGGCACGGGCTCTGAGGTTCCGGCACAGTAAGCGGGACCTTCAGAGCGCATGCGCCGATGACGTCATCGGCTGCATGCACTCTAAATATCTCCTAAACTGAACATGTTTAGGAGATATTCACAGTACCTACAGGTAAGCCTCATTATAGGCTTGTACCTGTAGGTACAAGTAAAAAATAAGATTTTACTTCCACTTTAACTGTGTGCCTAGCCAGTGTTTCACTATACGACGTGAGGTGCTTTTACTAGGGGAAGAGATGGAATTTATTTCCTGCTTTGCAGGGACACAAACTCCATCCCTTCCCTCCTTTTAGAACGGCAATCTGCCTTGTTTGCATAGGCAGATCACAGTTCTGTGTCTCTGCCTGACAAACGGCAGGTGCCAGAGGACATCGAGTACCCGGCTTCCGCCGTGTGTAATCACAGCGGAAGTGAGCCCCGGGTGGTGCGCATGCGTGCCCTCTACCCGGAAGTGTCGGATCACATATACTGTATTTATTGGCGTATAACATGCACTTTTTCACCCTGAAAATCGGGTAGAAATAGTGTGTGTGTTATACGCCGATACTGCAATTTGGGCTGCCTGGGGGGGGTTTTGGGGCGGGTGAGCGCCGTCAATTACATACAGCGAGAATCTCCTGTTTACTCAGTGGCCTCTGTTATAGGAAGTCCCATCTCCTGGGCCGGCATTGGACCAGTGTTCTGTCTATCATAGAAGCCGGTCCAGGAGGTGGGACTTTGTATTAAAGAGGCCGCTGAGTAAAAAGGACATTCTCGCTGTATGTAATCTGACGGCACTCGACCAGCCCCCCTCCCTGTCCCCTTCGAGGCAACAGTAATCTGAGGTGAGGCTGCAGATGGACATTGATCAGGCTGCATTCATGGCAATGGTGAGGCTGCATATGGGCATTGATCAGGCTGCATTGATGGGCAATTGTGAGGCTGTAGATGGGCATTGATCAGGCTGCATTGATGGGCAATTTTGAGGTTGCAGATGGGCAATTGTGAGGCTGTAGATGGGCATTGATCCAGCTGCATTGATGGACAATTGTGAGGCTGCAGATGGCATTGATCAGGCTGCAGATGGGCAATGGCGAGGCTGCAGACGGGCAACGGCGAGGCTGCATTGATGGGCACTGACCCTTATTTTGCTTCAAATGTTCTTTTTTTAAAACGTAAGGTTGTTTACTGAAAAAAATGAAGGTGCGTGTTATATGCCGATAAATGCGGTATTTACTGTAGCAGTAAAATGTAATTAAAGTTGTATCAGTGCTCCATGGAAGCCATTGTTTCCATACACTGTAGTGATGATAGCCAACTAGAACAGCTGTATGCTGTTCATAAAAAATAGCACTATAATAGTAGAATGTACCTGTAATATAAATCAATGGCCTTGAGGGTACTATTGGCTACAGGTAAATATTAGGAAAATGAGAAATAGCATGAATGGATAACAACGCAGGTAAAATCTTGGAGGATGTCAGGTTTATTAGTATTTTTAAAAGTGATTCTCAAACAAGGCAAACTACTTGCACATGTATTTATATCTTAATAGAGCATGTAAATGAGACAGTATAGCATGTCTTGTAATGTGAGCAGGATATCTACAATCTGAAACTGAAGCCAGACAACTATAGTACCGAGTGTTAACAAGGAATGGCAGAGCAAAGAGGCTAGCGATGACAGCTTGACGGACAAGGACACAAGGACTGGTTTCCCCAATATTTCCTATTCTAAAAGAAAAGGATGGCCTGGATATCTTGCACACACTGAAGCAGAGAGATTTTTTTTATCATATAAAGTATACCGAGACATTAAAGTACATCGAAAGGCAAAACTTTTTTTTTTTTTAGTTTTGGATAGAGTGGAGAGGGATTAGAATCCCTGTCAGTTTTTATTGCTGTCTGTATCCATTCACCCTATTTCTCCTGTTTACCATTATCATTGAAAGTGAAAGTAAAAGAAAATCCCAAATTTTGGGTTGTCCCCAGAAAAGTAACAGAGGGGGAATCTTCCAATGATGACACTAATGCTGGTGACCTGGGGCCCCCCAAGATAATCCCTTAATTTTCAGGCATTTCTTCACTTCCTGTTTTGGCTATGGAACAGGAAGTAAAGGTAAATCTCCCGAATGTGACACAGATTGCAAAAATAAACCTTACAGGTGTTATAATCCTCTCTTAGGCTCTGTTCACACTATGGCGTTCCGGATAGCCACGATTCTGCCCACAATAACGAATCACCCCAAATTGTGGGATGCCCTTGCGACCCTCAGTTTTTTGTTGTTTTTTTAACACGGATCGCAAGGGTGTCCCGCATTTTGCGGCGATTCAGAATTGTGGGCAGGATCACGGCGATTCTGCCCACGATCCGGAATGTCATATTGTAAATGAAGCCTTACTCTGTCCAAAATTTTAAAAAAAGTTTTGTCTATAGTTCTACTTAATGTGGAAAGCGGACTAGAGAGAAACTAGAGAGAACACTAGGGTTTACTAATTTCAACTGTTTACCCCACTGGACTTTAAAGTGGTATCAAACCCCCAAAACAAAAATGTAATCTATTGCAGCCCATTCTTAAAGTGGTTTTAAAGGCAGAAGGTTTTTTTGTCTTAATGCATTCTACGCATTAAGATAAAAAAACCTTCAGTGTGCAGCAGCCCCCCTTAGCCCCTCTAATACTACCTGAGCCCCATCTCTATCCAGTGATGTGCACAAATGCCTCGGCCATCTGGGATCAATCCCTCATGATTGGCTGAGACACAGCAGCATCACCATTGGCTCCCACTGCTGTCAAAGTCAGTTAGCCAATCAGGATAGAGAGGGGGCGAGGCCAAACCGCAGCTCCATGTCTGAATGGACACGCAGAGCTGCGGCTCGGCTGGGGTGCCCCCATAGCAAGCTGCTTATTGTAGGGGCACTAGACAGGAGGGAGGGACCAGGAGTGCCGAAGAAAGACCCGAGAGGAGGATCCATGCTGCTCTGTGCAAAACCATTACACAGAGCAGGCAAGTATGACTTTTTTCTTTAAAAATAAAAAAACATGAGACTTTAGTATCACTTTATATGTGGTGGTTGCATTAAGTGTTCCTAATGACATCATACCACGCTAGCCAATCAAGATGGCCGAAGACTGGTTCCCAGAATAAGCCAGGGAGAAGATGCCGGCACCATCAGGGGACCTTACAGGAGTCTGACTGGTGCAGCATAGGTGGGTATTTCTTGCCTTACTTTCTGCTTTAAATTGATAGATTTAGTTCCACCTTAAAGTGGAAGTTTAGTCAGAAAATTAAGTCCTGCTAGATCACTTCAGGCTGGCACCTTTTGTAGGTATAGCTTTGCAAAACATTAAGGCCCCTTTCACACTTGTGCGACTTGTCCTGCGATTTTGGACTGCAAAGTCGCATGGCGACTCGTACCCCATGATTTCCAATGAGTACAGTTCATATCAGTGCAACTTCAAGTTGCAGCGACTTCAAAGTAGTCCCTACACTACTTTTACCATACTTTGATGCGACTTGAGGTCCATAGACCTCAAGATCACACAGGCATTGCTTCAAGTCGCGTCACATTTGTGCGACTTTCAGGTCGTACAAGTGTGAAAGGGGCCTAAAAATAAGTGATCTTGGGGCGTGGCCTGGACGGCAATGGGATAAGACGTGTGTGAGAAGCGCTCCGTCCGTGGTAGATCCTGATTTGCACATCCTGTGACCCCAAACGATATTCTGAACCCCATACTCGAGTCGCGGGGACCTGCTGAGACTACCGAAGCATGTCGCCACCGAGACGGAACGTTGCAGCCTCATCATCCCTGGAGCGATACCGCAGAACAGAGCGGGACGGAGAGGGACAAGATGGCGCCGCCTCCACTGCACACCCTGCCTCTCACACAGAACATGAGGCGGCTGACACAGCGCGAGTTCTGGAGGCGATCTCCCTCTGCCAGTCCACACTTACTACAAAAATAGAAGAGGTAAAGGTGGACATTTCACTTATAAGACAGGACATGACTAAAATCCGGGAGCGGGTCACAGAAACAGAGGCCAGAATTAGCCGGGCAGAGGACACCATATACCCTCTCCAGCACTCTCAAGAGGATCTTAAGAGACAAATCCAAATATTGGCGCAGAAACATGACGACCTTGAGAATCGCGCCCGCAGATCTAACCTGCGCTTCATCGGCCTCCCTGAAGGATCAGAGGGTACTGACCCAGCTACCTTTCTAGAAAAGCTCCTCATCACAACCTATGGGAGAGAGGCCTTTTCCACCACGTTTGTGGTGGAACGCGCACATCGCATGCCTGCCCGTCGCCCACCGGAAGGAGCCCCTCCACGCACCTTCATCGCGAAGATGTTAAATTTCAAAGACCGTGATGCAGTCCTTCGCTTGGCCAGAATCAAAGGCAATATTCCGTTCCAGACAGGAACTGTTGCAGCATTCCCCGACTTTTCTGCGGAAGTGCAGAAGCAACGCTCCAGATTCATGGAGGTCAAGCGACGCCTGCGAGTACACCACATCAAATACGCCATGTTGTTTCCAGCCCGGTTACGCGTGGTGGGAGAAGACCGTGCATATTTCTTTGATGATCCATCACTTGCATCGGAATGGATCGACAGGCGAGATGCAGAGAGGAACAGACCAGCTTAAAGAAGATACCTCCGCCTACAGAGGACTGGGTGAGACTTTGTGCCCCCACATACCACATACCCCAACGTTGTTTACCACATACACAGTACCCTAATTAAAGCCTCTGGCTTTACTGAAAGAGGCCCAATATCACTTGATGACTTCCTACAGTGACGGAGCCCCGCGGGGCGTCTCCCAGGTACAGGCCTCACAGCACACACTGTACAGTTAACGTTGGGGAGTCTTGTTTCTGCAAACCCGACTCAGAACACATTCTCTGAACCCCAATATATAAAAATTTTTTTTTTTTTTTGTGCCACCCTGACTGGAGGCATACACATCCTAATCTGGGCCCTCAGGACTTTGTCGCATTAAAGGAGGAGACTATATTCCCCCACATGGTCTCTTCGGCTGGCCACTTAGGCCTCCAAACACTGATCATAACCATGTCTGCACCCGGAATGACGAGAGAGAGGGACACGAGTTCACCAGTTCAACTTAAAAGCTACGTTCTGCATTGTGTGTTTAATGGGGGAAAAGTTACTTTTTACTATATACCACATATGGGCGTTAAAATGGAATACATACTTCTAACAAGTGTTCCATAGACATACCGTCTAAAAGTCCGTTGCTGGACTATCAACCAGCGAAATATTCGCCCCTACCACTAGTGTGGCATATTGGCACCGGCATAGTCAAATAGGCTCTAGCCGGTGTTAATACAGTTAGAGCGAACCACTGGGTGCCACGGTGCCCACTGGTACTTGCTCAGGTTATGGGTTCTATGCTCCAGCCAAGTTTGGGAGGCTGAGAGCAGGGAGGAGGGAACGGGAAATGTTATATACAAGTTCACAGAGCATGTATTTGGTCATGTTGGATTATAATAGCACTGATTGTTTATGGTATCACCTGACTTTGAGTTCGCCTACAGAGCGTGAAATGATGTATGTTGGGGCTGGACCTGTCCTGGGAAGGAGTATCCAACCGCACTCATATACGCAACCCTACGACACATATGACTAATGTAAAGTTCCTAACATGGAACGTCCGGGGAATCCGGGACAAAATCAAGCGCATGGCAATCTTTGATTGCCTCAAGTCTTACCGGGCGGACATAACTGTGCTAACTGAAACGCACATAACAGGCCAATTACAAGTGGCTTTGAAGCGCCCGTGGATAGGGTGGGCATACCATGCTACACACTCCTCCTACTCCCGAGGAGTTTCTATACTTATTGCTAAAACTACCCCATTTGGCATAATTTCAGTGCGGACGGATCCCCGGGGCAGGTTCATCTTCCTACACTGCACTATCAGTGGTTCACAATATTTGATTCTTGCTGTTTACATACCCCCGCCTTACAACTCAGCCATAGTCACGGAAGGTCTACTGTATATGTCACAGCACCCTGATATTCCTGCTATCTGGCTAGGGGATTTTAACACGGTTCTTAACCCCACCAGAGATAGATTACAGCCTTCCCAGGGCACTCAAGCCTCAGACAGCACTAGATTTGCGAGACTAATGTCCGAATTCTCCTTAATAGACACTTGGAGGTCGAAATACCCACATACCCAGGCCTTTTCTTGCTTTTCAGCAACACATTCCACTATGTCCCGTATAGATCTCATATTAACCTCAAAACTGCTCCTTCCCCTCTTGGTAGACTCAGGGTACCACACCAGATCTCTATCAGACCACGCTCCCTGCTGGGCTACCCTACGCCTTACCCCACAAACTGTACCCCGCACATGGCGCCTCCATCCCTTCTGGCTGTCTGCCCTGAGAGATCAGGGGGATATCCAGGAGGAGTGGCAATACTTTTTCAACCACAACAGAGACACCGCCTCGGCGGACGTGGTCTGGGAGACATTTAAACTACACGTCCGTACAATCCTCTCCTCACGCATAAATAGACTGAAGGCTTCATCCAAGGCGGCACTTCACACTGCCTCCGAGAGAGTGGAAATAGCAACCAAAGAATTCAACTTAGACCCCACACCGGCAACGGTGTCAATACTTAAACTACACACTCGAAATCTGAACCAGCTACACTTCGAGAAGGCAAAGCAAAAACTTTTTTTCTCAAAACAACGGATATTTGAATTAGGTGAAAGAGCGGGTAAACTATTAGCATACTTGGCCCATCAAGACACCAACCCACCAGTGGTGGTGTCCTTGCTAGACTCACATAATGCCCCCCTGACAGACCCCACTTTGGTAGCATCAGCATTCCGAACATACTATGCTGACCTCTACTCCTCTAAAGTAAATGTCACCAGGCAGGAGACACAAACATTCCTTCATGATATACCATTCCCCCAGATCTCGGAACCCCAGATGACAGAAATGGAGGCACTTATCACTGCGGATGAGATTGCAATTGCAATCTCGTCCCTAGCCCCAGCGAAAGCACCAGGTCAAGACGGCATACCTCTAGATTTTTATGCGGAATACTCTGAGATACTTGTCCCTGAGCTGCTCACGTTGTACAACCACATCTTTGAATCTGGCTCCCTGCCTGAGTCCCTCCGGCGGGCAGTGATCATAGTGATCCCCAAACCAGGGAAGAATCCCCACTATCCGGAATCATATCGCCCAATATCTCTGCTCCAAGCTGATATTAAAATTCTAGCAAAAATTTTGGCCATTAGACTTAATCAAATTATTCTCTCCATCATTCACCCTGACCAGTCGGGATTTATGCCTGGAAAAAATACGGCCATGAACCTGCGTCGGTTATATATGAACATCCAGGCAAATCATGAAAACACGGGCGATCGTGCAGTGGTGGCGCTGGACGCCGCCAAGGCATTTGACTCCGTGGAATGGGAGTATCTGTGGGAATGCCTCAAAAGATTTGGGTTTGGACCCAGGTTTATCAAATGGGTACAAATACTGTATTTCTCACCAGAGGCTAGTGTGTTAGTGAACAGAACAATATCTGACCCCTTCCCGCTGGAACGTGGTACCCGCCAGGGATGCCCACTGTCCCCACTTCTATATGCCCTGGCTGTTGAGCCCCTGGCCATTTCTCTCAGGATGCACCCAGGAATTAGAGGACTCAGGGCTGGTAACCTGGTAGAGACGGTGAGCCTCTACGCTGATGACATGCTTTTATACCTTGAGGATACTGGCCCGTCCCTCCAGGCAGCCCTGAAGACAATAGAGGAGTTCGGGAAACATTCCGGACTAAGTATGAATTGGTCTAAGTCGCAAATTATGCCCCTAGATCTTACGCCACCCACGCGACAATCAGCCTCTCTCCCACTACTTAGAGTAGCTTCAATCAAATACCTGGGTGTAACAATTACTAGAGAACCCAAGGAATTCATTGCCAACAACATAGAGCCATTATTTATATATTTGAAATCCAGAACACAAGCCTGGACCAGACTCCCACTGGGTGTGATGGGGCGAATCAATCTTTTTAAAATGATTCTACTCCCAAAATTTCTCTATATACTATGGAACTCACCACTACTTATTCCCCTAAAAATTTTCAAAGCCCTAGATCAGATAGTCAACTCATTTATATGGGGACCCAATAGACATAAACTAGCGTGGAACACCCTAAAAAACCCCACCACTGATGGTGGAGCGGCCCTCCCGGACTTACATGCATACTACATAGCTGCACAGATCTCACATCTATTTCATCTTCATAAAACAGATAAAGATAGATACCAAGCTCTAGTGTGCAGGAAGCCAAATAAAGATATAGACTCCCCTCTACAAGCAATTTTCAGAGGCAGGGAAGATAAGAGAATAGATACGACTCGGAACCCTTTGCTACACCAGCATAAAAAGGTTTGGGAAATTGCGCTTAAACTAACTGGTGCTGATTTCTACCACTCACATACACCTTTATGGTACAACCGCCAACTGCAAGAACTAATGCATCTACCTGGTGCTGAGGTGTGGGCTGCAAAGGGAATCACATACCTATTCCAGGTACTTACGCCCCTAGGAGTAAGACATTTCCAAGCACTTAGGGAAGAATTTGACCTACCTGAAAACATGCTATTCAGCTATATGCAGTTAAGACATGCCCTACGGGCCCAATTCATAGATGGTTTTCCCAACACACAGACACTACCTATGGTTGAAGTGATTATAGGCGAAGAACCAGCTAAATTGACATCCAATCTCTATAGTATCATACGGGCGCCCTCAGTAGCAAGAATAATAGACAGTGCTAAAAATAGGTGGGTAGAGGACATAGGCCCAATAGAGAACTCGGAGTGGGAGGAAGCACTGGAGAATGTCAAGAAATCATCCCCAACACTTTCCGACCGGTTGACCCAGCTATATATTATCCACAAAGCCTATCTTACTCCCTCACGGTTAGCCAAATTCTCACACGACCAGGATCCCAAATGTCCAGGATGCTCAGCCAGCCCATGCTCTTTCGTTCATTTAATATGGGAATGCCCAAATACCCAGCAATATTGGACACAGGTTATAAAATTTTTGTATGATCACATGGGCTCACCCCTACAACTCGATCCCAAATCGTGTCTACTAGGCATCTTGCCAGACGCCGAAACCGAAAAGTATTTGGCAACTTTCCTCCACGAAACTTTGTTCTGTGCCAGAAAAGTGATTGCCAGACATTGGATGAGGTCTAGCCCCCCCACACTCCAAGCTTGGATTAGGGAAATAAACAAAACATTGCCATATAAGCAAGTACTATATAGACACAGAGGGTGCCCTATCAAGTATAACAAAATATGGGACAGATGGCTCAGCTCCGGCGAAACCTGTATTGAATAACTATATAACCAAGATAACATTGACTTATACAGTACTCATATTATACCGACTGTTTCGTAATGTTCAATGTATGACCCAAAAGGGAAAGTGGCTGTGACATGGGAAACATAGAAAAGAATAGAATAACACTTAGCGTATGGTATCTGGAAACTTTATTACTTAGGTGAACTCTGATCCCCCTTTTTTTTTTTTTTTTTTTCTTATTTGCATTAATGTACTCTGAACAATCTGTATCTATGAAACGAATGTACTCCATACATGTATTGTTGTTCTTTCTTAATTATCCCTTTTTTTTTATTCTGTCATTGCTAACAATCAATAAACATGCTCTTGTTTAATAAAAAAAAAAAATAAGTGATCTTCTACGGTTTACAATTCAGCAATAAACTGTTTCGCCCTGCTCTGCACATGCTCAGTTGCTCTCCATTTTTAGACACTGCTGAGTTAGAGGCAGATCTGCTGACAGCATTAAAGCATAATCAAAAGGAGGGCTTTGTTTCAGGCTCGGTTCACACTTTAACCGGCTGTGGATCGCACAGGAGCACTGTGCGTCCCTGTTCCCTGTTTCAGGGACGAATCAGGCCGCATCTAATTCGCATAGGTGTGAACCCGGCCTCAAGGTGAGCATTTTATAATGTGCTAATATGCTTTGCATACTAGCACATTATGCGATTTTTACTTGCAGGTTTTTTTTTTGTTTTTTTTTTACAACATCCGCGGTTTAAAACGTTTTAAAATCCTCCTATACTTTACAGCCAAGGAAGCTGCTTCTGTAATCCAGCCATTTGTTGGTTTGATAGTTTGGCTGAGGACACAAGGACATGTGACTGTTAGCAATCCTGGCATTCCGGGAACATACCTGTGTTTTTTTAAACGGTTTAATCAATGAATTTAGTTCAGCTTTATGATTTAGCCCTGGTTCACATTGATGCTACCTTGAAATCGTGCCGCTTCACTTCAAAGCAGCAGGTCAGAGTGATTTCAGGTGCTACTTGGCTAACATCTGTGCCACTTCATGCACAGATGTCTATGCAAATCGCACCTGAAATTGCCAAAAATAGTGCAGGAACCTGTTTTTCAAATTGCGGCACCGCAAAATTGGCATTGCACCAATTTGAGCGATTCCATTGCCGACAATAGGGTGCGACTTGTCATGCATTTTGGAACTGTCAAATCTTATGACAAGTCACACCGGTGTGAACAGGGGCTTACTGCTGTTCATTTCCTAGTCATTAAAAGCCTTGTTTTTAGCAAAAGTATTCAGGATTGTTTTAGTCTGTGTCTCCTGATCACGTCCAGTCTGATTTAAACTTGAATAATCCAGCCGACTCTTTCCTGTGCCAGTTTGAATCTGATCGCCTAGCCCAATTTAGCACAGACTGTCTGACAGTTCCTTTAAGACACTTTGCCAAGCCATACATGGAACAAATTTCTTTCCTGCAAACATGGGTTCTCGATTACTCCAGCAACACAGACAGTGTTGACAGCGGAAATGCTCCCGCCAAGCCATTGTATTCTCCAGGCAGGGGCGAGGGAGCAGGGGAAGACGTCCCCGTTGGGAGAACACAGTGATTATCTGCAGCGGCTATACCAGCTGCTAGGGATAATCGTACGTAAAATCCGGTAGGCTGGTTGTACCCAAGTTGATTGATCAACTTGGGTACATTCAGCCTGCCCATACATGGCTTGAATCTTTGCCGGTTCAGCAGGAACCGGCCAAGATTAAAACTATCTATGGCCTGCCTTAGATAAAAGAGGCCAAAAAGGCATCATGTTTATAACAACTAAATCCCCAGATGTCATATTTTGAAACCAGCAGTCCAGAAGTGAGTTTGTTGCCTGCAGAAAATAACCAGGTTTCAGCTTTCACATAAAACTAGAAAAACCCACTATGGGCCAAAAGCCACATCATGAATGCAAAGCATTCTCTGAATTGACGAAGTGGAAAGGCGTTGCAGTGAACCCATGCACTTTCACTTTATCCAATCAGAAGACGCTTTGCATTCAATTAGGGCGTGCAAAGCATTCTCTGAATGACGCCTGTGCTGGGCGGCCGACCTCCTGTGTTGAGAATGTGCTCAGCTTGGGACTTGGAAGCAAGTGGAGTTTACTGGAGTAGCGGTGTCTACTTCAGCAATTTCCAGCTTCCACGGGTCTTGGCCAAGCTGGAACAACGCAACTATATATTAAAAAAAAAACAAAAAAAAACAAACACACACATAGTTTTGCAAATACATGTTTTAAAAACAAAAAAAAAAAGTTTCCTAGTATACTTATGACAACCATACCTTATAAATGGACTTCTTAAAGTTTAATTCCTTTTGTGCTTAGCAACATTGGTTAATTATTTACTGTTAGCTGTACTGGTAGAGAAAAATTGATATTGGATTTGTTAATATCGTAATGTCATCTTTCACAGTATACAAAAGAATTGGGCCAACTTTACTGTTTCGTTTTTTTTTTTTTTTTTAATTCTTTGAAGTGTATTTTTTCACAAAAAAATTGCATTTGAAAGACCGGTACGCAAATACAGTGTGACATAAAATATTGCAACGACCGCCATTTTATTCTCTAGGGTCTCTGGAAGAAAATACTTATTTTAACCTGGAAGCAACAAGTGTCAGAAAAAGGTTTAGTGTTTAAAGTGGTTAAACATTTACACACCAAAAGTTCATCCTTTTGATCTAAAAGAACCAAATGTTACAATGGGGTTTATTTACTAAAGGCAAATCCACTTTGCACTGCAAGTAAACTTAGGAGTGCAGTCATTTTAGATCTGAGGGGGATATGCAAGGAAAATAAAAAACAGCATTTTTGCTTGTACATGATTGGATGATGAAATCAGCAGAGCTCCCCTCAGATCTACAGTGACTGCACTTCCAAGTGCACTTGCAGTGCAGAGTGGATTTGCCTTTAGTAAATCAACACCATAGTTTCCTTTTATCTCAGCACTGAGCAATGTTGATAAACACTAGTGGATGGTTGTTTTTTTTTTGACAGCTGTGAGCGGGCAGAGAACAGCTCTGCACTTGTTACATGAATGAATCGTGGGAAATGCCGGATAAAGATTGTGAGTGGGGCTGAATCGAGATTGCGATTTTTTAAGGATTAATCGTGCAGCTCACAGAGCCCTGGAAGACGTCACCTCTGACGAAACGGCGTAGGGAGGAGTGACGTGCTGACGTCACCGCGATCCTCGCTTATCCCGGAAGTTACGGGCAGCAGTGTGCAGCTGGCCAGCAACTGTATATGCATAACTTATTTCTTCTACACTGTGAGTGTGATTCTTTTATCTTTAATTTTAAATAAAGTGTTTAAAATTTGCTACACTATGGGAGCTTTTGTTACTTATATTTACATGGGAAACAAGTGACCAATTGCCATGCAGAGGATTCCTACTACGGAGGTCCATGAGTGTCATTGTCACGGTCCACATCTGAGGCTGGGGTCACACAACCACATGCCTGCTTGATCTCCCGAAAAGAGATCTAAGGAGTCGGTAAGGGGCCATCTTTCTACATAGGTGGAGGAGCTTTTCTGTCATCACTGAATCCTGGGTGATCTAGCCATATGCCATACACCATTCGGATGCTCACCACTCTCTCCCTGGCATAAATCTTGCATTTATATGAACTGTACACTTTATGCACTTTGGAATTTATGTTGTTCATTGGCATTTCTATTTAGTTTGATTGAAATCATGTGGGTCATACCATCACTGTTGTGTATTTGAATTTTACTTACAGGAATTTATATTACAGTTTATCCTTCAGGATATACCCACTATCTCACTGATTTTATGTCACATATTGTAGCGCAGCCTTTTTTAATTTTGATCTGTACAACAAGTGGATGTGTCTCACATTTATGGTTGCAGCTTGTTCACATATATTATTTATTTTGGGGATAGCGCAGTAATTTTTTTCAGCCTGCAGATTCCATCAATGGCTTGTGAGATTTTAGCTTTGCAACAGATACTCTTTAAATGTAAAAGAGTAAAATTGAATGTCTTCAGACAAGAGTGTTGAGGACTGGTAAGTCACACATCTATTTGCTTCCTCTTTTCACACCAAACTTACACCAGGGTCGTAAATTATTACTGCAACTCATTCCCTTTCAGAAATAGGACACATGACCTGAAAGGGTGAGCTGGCTACAGTAACAGGTGGCTATTTCTGTCCCCATCACTTATGTATAGAGCTATATACAGACTTACAGCCGGGGCTACCTACTGTGTAATGGCACCACTAGGGTTGTCCCGATACCACTTTTTTAGGACCGAGTACAAGTACCGATACTTTTTTTCAAGTACTCGCCGATACCGATTACCGATACTTTTTTTAATGTCATGTGACAGTGGTTTTTTTTTGCTATTTTTTTGGGGGGGGGGGGGGGGTGAACGTTGTATGTGTGTGTGTTTTTTTTTTGTTTTTTTTTTACAATTTTTATTTTTTCCAATAATATTTTTTTATTTTTTGTTTTTTTTTTGTTTTTAATCAGCCCTTTTGGGGGGCTTTGGTGAGATATCAGGGGTCTTAACAGACCTCTGATATCTCCCCCTTGAGACAGAGAAAGAGACAGAGGATAGAGATTCCCCAGTCCCTTTCTCTGCAGCGTCAGCTGCACTGAGAATCAATGGAGAGAAGACAGCAGCTTCTCTCCATTCATAAACTGACACATTGTAATCACAGGAGATTACAATGTTTCAGTTATGTGAATGGACAGAGTCAGCTGACTCTCTCCATACACAAAGGAAGGAGGAGGGGGACGGAGGAACAGAGGGGGAGAACGGAGGGGACAGATAAGGAGAGAGGAATGCAGGGGACAGATAAGGAGAGCAGAACGGAGGGGGACAGATAAGGAGAGAGGAACGAAGAGGACAGCGGAGAGGCACAGAGGAAAGGAGGGGGTACGGAGGAGGATGCAGTGACAGTCAGCTGTGAGCGATCACAGCTGTATGTCACTAAAGCTGGTGAAAGCCGCTGGGGGAGAATCTTGTAACTCCCCCACGCGCCGATCACAGCTGTCTTCTAGGTATCGGGGGAAGCATCGGGAGCATTTGCCCGAGTACAAGTACTTGGGCAAATGCTCGGTATCGGTGCCGATACCGATACTAGTATCGGTATCGGGACAACCCTAGGCACCACGCACAGACATAAAAAAAGAAAATGTACAAATACTGCCGCGTTAGCCGACTTCCTGGCTGCTTTGCAATCACTGTGAACCTGAAAACACCCAGCCAAAAAAAACAGCGATTGCTTGAAAATTATAGTAAGCATTAAAGACTCTGCTTGAATATGTCATCATTTTTACACCGTCATTTTAGCTCCACTTGTGTAGAGGCATTTTATTGATTTGTGTTTGTTACATACAGAAATTCATAGAATAAAGTGGCTACCCAAGGGCAGACAGGCTGGGGAGGTAAAAGAAGTATGCGTTTTTTGATTTTTTAACCCATCATACTTACTACTGTGGGGAGGCGACCCCGTGTAATGCTGTATATTAGCATAGTGATTTTGGCAGGCATGCTAATTGCAAACCTGTGGGCTGGCTTCATAATCCTCCCAGCAAGAGAGTTCTGGGCTCAGACTTGGAGACAGCTCTGCCTGGCAGACAGGAAGTTTGGCCAAGGAGGTCGGGAGGGTCCCAGTAGGAGACGGCTCCAGGAGAGAGACCGGAGGTCTCGGAGTCTAAGGCTGCAGGTGGTAACCTATGCATGCACGTCTGTAGCAGGCAAACATGACCCACGACTGAACAGCATGAAGCCGACAGTGGAGACTGCAGGTGGCAGTTTGAACCCTGGGTAAGCTAGGAGAGAGTTTGACCCAAGAATACAGGTCTGAGGAACAGACCTATGGCCAAGACGTGAGGCCTGACGCAACTGTGTTGACAACAGCTAAGCCAGGAGGCTGAATAACTATGAAGTGTGTGTTTATACAATAATGGTGGAACCCCCTGCGAGGGAAGATTACTGTTTAATTTGAACTTTTCATTTACTTTGAATAAAAGTGGGCTGCCATGCCCTTAAAATGCTATCTGGGCTGACACGTGTTTCTTCAAAACGCATACATCACTTGAGCTGAATCACCCCGATATCTTACATTACCTAGGTGGGTGCAGCATTGGATCGATGCTGCATCTGTCCCCCCGGCGCCTCTACACTGAGAGAAAAGTGATCGAGCACCACCGATGGCTCGGTTCTCTCAGCTCCCCGAGCGGAGAGCTGCTGACTGTCAATCTCCTCTCTGCTCCTCCAGGCTCATTGGAGCACTGAGCTGTGGAGGGGCGGGGAGCAGCCATCTCAGTCTCCCAGCGGCTCGCTGAGAGGCTGAGACGGCTGTCAGTCCAGGCATCTGGAGGATCCAGACTTTGTCGCGATGACATGGTGCCTGGACTGATTCCAGTGACGACAGCAGAGAGCAGACTTCAGACCGCTCTCTGCTGAAAATGGGTCACAGGAGTGAACAATTGCACTCCTGTGACCCATAGGAGAAGCCCAGACAAACGAGCTCAGGTTGGACTTCTTCTTTAAACGGTAACTCCACTTTGGTGCAAAAAAAATAGCAAATAAAAAACAAAGTAATCTAGCATATACAATTGTGACTCAAGTCAAATTGTGATTGAATGTTATTAAAAATTACCATTCCTTTTCAATCTGCAGCACTGTTATTTTCTGTACAATGCAATGCAAGATGGCTACCTGGAGGTGTTCTGAACACAGAATGTGTTCAGAACACCCCTCAGAAACAAAATTTCCTGCTTTTGCGATTGGCTGAGTTTCCCAGAAGTCAACACTAAGATACTAGTCAGATTTCAGGCATTCCCTGCAACAAAAATGTCATTTTTGGCGAGATACTCCCAACAGGAAACCATGTCGCAAGTTTCCTCAATAGAGACCGACAGGTGCAGCAGCTGATTGATGATTATAAAACAACTCCCATTCAGATTAACTCAACACATGGACACATGTGACAAACACACAGGGATTTCTTAAAAAAAAAAAAAAAAAGGTAGGAATCTGCAACTGGTGGTAAGTAGGCTTGGATTTTTTCCTGGGCATTCCCCAGGCTTTGTTGGTATCTGTTTGTAGCCTTCCAATGCCGCTTACTGCGATAGCCAGCTATAAATGAGGGTGGTGGCAAGTTTTTTGTGATTACGTTGGTGTGTGTATTGGTTCAGCAACGCACCAGCATCTTTGTAGCAATTGTGCTACCTGCTGGGTGTTTGGTGTGCTCCTGTACCTTTAAGAAGGGATGGGCTCCCCTTCAGTCCACCTGCCCTCACTTATCCATCAGAATGCATGTGTCTCCACTGTGGGGACCCTCATATTTTAGTGTTAGGACCACAGATATCAGGGTGCCGTGACGAGGCTCTGTGCCTTACGCATGCATTTGCAAATGCGTGCGGACTAAACCCCTGTTTTTAACGCATACTGTTAGACAGGTTAATTGCTTGTCTGCGAGCTGGTGGTAAGTAGGCTTGGATTTTTTCCTGGGCATTCCCCAGGCTTTGTTGGTAGGAATCTGCAACAAAGTTTGTTAAAATCCTTGTAATGTACATACAGTAGATGACCCAGAGGGGAATGTTTTTTTTTCTCCACAAAAGTGGAAAAAGTAAAACTAAAAAGAAAAAAAAAACAACACTTATTTTTTCCCATCTTTGGATAGAGTAAGGGAGGGTTACATTATTCATTAGTTCTTTTTTGGCTATTATTGTCCCATTGGACAGATTTCCCTTCACTTCTTGTCCATTATCCAAAATAGGAAGTGAGAGGAAATTTCTCCAAAGCAAATCAAATCCCTGGATGTTACCAGAACTACAGTCCCCATTGGAAGATTTTCCTCTTAATTTCAGCTCTTTTGACAAACCAAAATGTTTTTTTCACTTTCACTCTCAATGATTACAGTAAAAAGGACAGATAGAGAGGGTGAATCTTACCCAACTGGGGCATAGACCGCAATAAAAACCTGACAAGTGTTCTAATCCCTTTCTACTCTATCCAAAAAAAAAAGGGTCTGACCATTCTCTTGCCAGGAAATTATATGAGCTGCTGCAACTTCTAATGCAAGACTGTCGTTCAGGTCAAATAAAAATTGGTTGCTACGTGTACATAAACCATATAATAGTAAGCATATTTGACCTACCATATCAGCTGGTCATTGTACAAGAATGCCGTGTACTTCACAAGACTGAGACTTTCTTCCACCCTGTTAATGAATGACTGGATTTTCAGGTAAGTCATCTTATCTAACGGAAAAAAACTGATGCCACTAAACACATCGAGCAGATCACAAGACTGCATGTGTAATGTCTGTAAATACTGTGGGATGAAGAACACAAATCAAAGTCACTCATGTTGTCCAACAGGTTCCTTAGTTTCTCATTTAAAAATATTTTGTCTATTTACGAGTACATAACCTTTCTATACTTATGTCTCCTAAGTGATCTACATTCTTCTTTATAAATCTTTATTATAGAAACCTTTACTTCTTCACTGTCTCCATCCCACCTTCTTCTCAATGCATCATCTGCTCTGGTCTCTACCTGGTAGAACTGCTGTCAAGCCGCAAGGCTTCACTGACAGTTTCCCTTAGCTGAGATGGCGGCGCCAGCACCTGAGAGCTGATTGAAAAATCGGCTCGGGTGAAGACACCACTGGCTTCCTGGACAGGTAAGTGTCCCAATATTAAAAGGTCAGCAGCTACAGTATTTGTAGCTGCTGACTTAATTTTTTTTGAAGGAGCCTGGAGGCTCAGAGGGTTTACTTACCTTCCACTCACTCCACCACTGCACTGATCCACGACACAAACAGGGAAACCGAACCTGTTACTTCCAAATATGGGGGAACAAGAGACACAGCCCCAGCCTCCCACCGTGTGGTGCTTGGTACCCGAGAGGTCAATCACAAGACTCAATTGCTGTCATGTGAGTGCATGAGGGAGCATGCACACAGCTTGTGGAAGATTCGATAAGGTTAAAACTGAGCTTGAATTTCTCAGCCCTCCATAATCAAATCAGTGTGGCGGAGATTTCAAAAATGAAAGTGTAAAGATAAGGGTCCCTATAGTGGAGTGAACCTTTTATTTTGCCATATGTTCGCCAGGTATAGGTTCACTTTAAGTCATTACAACTCACAAATCACTACTTGAATTAGTGACAAACACATAAATATTTACCCGATGAAAGAATTTCTCTAGTCTGTCTTTTAGCAATATTACTCCACCAGTTTCCATAGACTTGATAAATGTTCCATTAAATAGCTGTACAGGGAAAAGAATATAAAATGTACATGTTAATTTAGTTGTGAGCACCAAATAAAAAAAGAAAAAGAAAAAAATATATATTTTTTTTGCTAAATATTTAACTAAAAGAGAAGCATAAAAATCATTTAAGGTGAGGATAGTAAAATAATTTAAAAAGGCATGTGTACCAAATATGAGGTGTGACAATTTAATTCCCGAAATGGACTGTGAAAAAAAAAAAAAAAAAGTTTGTGCAGAGCATTGTCATGGTGGAGAATCTATTTGTCAGGCCATGTTGGTTGACCTTTGTACCATTTTCTATGAATTTGTAGTGACGTATCCTCTTGTGTTAAAGAAAACAAAAAAAAAAAAAACACACACACACACCAGCATGAGCGTATGAGGTTTTGCACTCAGTCCACATTTGCATCCTTGGTGTTTTTGGCTGCCCATGTCTTGCGTCGTCATGGACATCTTTCTGCCTCTCCTTAAACTGCCTATGTCATTCAAAAACACTATTTCTTCATGGAATGTTCTCCATAAGCCTGTTGTAACAGAGCTAAAGTTTCACTCACACTTTTGCCAATTTTCACACAAAATTTGATGTTAATCCGCTGCTCCAATTTCCTGTCACTTATTTTCTGACAACAGTGCAACGCACACATGTTATTTCTTCTACTATTCCGTAAAGACTGAGTTAACTGGTCTATGACTCAGGTGAGTGCAAGTTAGAACAAGCTTGAGTGCGAATGGCTATGTTGCTCACCAACATAGCGCTATGCCACGGTCTTTCCAGGAATTAAATTGTCACATCTCGTATAATATGAAATGCAACACTTTAGTTTTTATCCATTCTGTAAAACTGTAAATTCAAAAATATACTTAAAGCGTCTGTTACCCCACCATTTCAAATTCCTGATATGTGGCTGCTGTACCATGTAATTGTATGAGAAAGTATCCTGTTCTATTTGTATTGCTTCCGGTGTGTGAAATCCCTGGGTGTTCCCTGCTAGTCCCTCTGCTTTCCTATTAAAAACTGACCACACTAGGCAGGAGAGTAAGCGTGGTCAGTTCCCTAGCTCTGCTGGGAACACAGGCTGCTCTCCTCCAATTATCAGACTTGTCTTGACACACCTCCCCTGCACAGCCTTTCCCTGGGAAGTTCAGTGTGCCGTTGCTTCGCCTCCCCCCAGCTTTCATGCAGCTGAGAACAGAAGGAATGTGATCACACACACACACAAAAAAAAAGGCATTTATAATGTTTTTCTATACACAAATGTTTGCCTTTCCTTGTAATTTTAGACTGAATGGCTTGTTTTACCAGGGGATTGTTTAAATCAATTACCAGCAACAACTGGTATTAACCACTTGCCGCCCACCCACCGTCAAATGACGGAGGGACAGTGCGGCTCTCGTTCTGGGTGGATGTCATATGACAGCGCGCCCGCGTCGTGTTGCTGACGCGGCTCTTTAACCACGTGATCGGCTGTGTCCATTCACAGCGGGTCACATGTAAATACAGGAAGTGCCGGTAATCGGCTATCATCCTCTCACACCGACAGTGTGTGGCGAGGAGAGCCAGTCAGCAGCATCTCCTTGCAGGGGACATCAGAACAGGTAATCAGGGTACTGATCATCAGTGCCCCAATTACAAAAAAGTACAATCAGTGCCCACCAGTGCCAGCAATCCGTGCCCACCAGTGATACCAGCCAGTGCTGCCCACCAACAGTGCAGCATATTAGTGCCTCCTCATCACTGCCACCTAATCAGTGCCCATAAGTGCCACATCATCAGTGCACATCAGTGAAGGAGAAAAAATTACTTATTTACAAAATTTACTGACAGAAGTTAAGAAAAAATTTTTTTTTTTTTTTTTCAAAATGTTTAGTATTTTTATTTTTTTTTGTAAAAAAATTAAAAACCCAGTGGTGATCAAATACCACCAAAAGAAAGCTCTATTTGTGGGAACAAAATGATAAAAATTTTATTTGGGTACAGTGTTGCATGACCGCGCAACTGTCATTCAAAGTGTAAAGGCAGGAAGGGGTCCTGTATTGAGGTGGTTAAGCAGTGCCAAAGGACACACAGCAACTAAGCTCTGTCACCTAAGTTTGTATGGGAAATAGACCAACAGATCACCCGCTGGTCATCTTAATCATATCTAACGAGTCCATCATTAGATATGATTGATAAAACGGAGACAACAGGAAGACATCTAAACAGCAACACATTATCATGAGCTTTACTATAGAGCTTTTCCAGCTTTCATCTAAGCCCCCAAGAAGAGGGATTGTTTGGTCCCCGAAACGTGTTGGTTATCTTATATCTTCCTGTTGTCTCAATTTTGTCTACAATAAATGACGATAGACTCTTTTAGATGACTGGCTGGTGCTCTTTTATCTATTCCCCTAGGGAGTTTCAGTAAGGTAAACTGTATTTTAGGGGGCGGTGGAGAAGGGGATGGGCTGGATCCACTTTGTGTTGTGGTAGAGTTGCCTCGGTTCAGCCATTAAGTTCAACCATTGTTCCCTGACTGAGAATAAAAAAAGCACATCTAGCGCCTTATATCCAACTTTTCTTGGGATAGCCGCCTAAGTTTCTATGTCTGACCAGGCGTTTATAGGACATTGATGTGTCCTCGAAGACCTTTTATACATGTCATCTATTTGGAAACTCTCCTAAAAACGATTTGATCCTAGCCAAGGTAAGTGTTACATGTATAGATATCTAATCACGATGAAACTTGTCTGGTCATTATTTTACCTTGTTTACCAAGAGCATAATGAAAACGTGTTAGGATCTCATACCTTATACATTTTGTAGCATTGCTGAAGTACTGAGGAATACACTTTATCCTGTAAGTGAACAAAATTATAAAATAATAAATCTTATTGGGAAGATTACAAGGAAGCTTGTCAGAAAAGAAACATGTAGGCTGCCATTGATAATCTCCTCTAGTTACCTGGCTTGTGTGAAAAGTTTTAAAGTCAGAGACAGCCAAGCAACTAGGATTTTCAGCAGATCGATGATGGCAGCCTCCATTTTTTCTCATAACAGGTATACTTTGGTTCATAATTTAAAAGCATACAGAAGAACACACCATGTCCAATATAAATTCTTGTTGATAAGATTACCGTATATACTCGAGTATAAGTCGTTCCGAGTATAAGTCGAGGCCCTAATTTACCACAGAAAAATGGGAAAAACTTAGTGACCCGAGTATAAGACGAGGGTGAGAAATGCACAGCTACTGTAAGTGGAAAAGGGGGTCAACAATGCCCATTTGCAGCCTCATAGTGCCCATTTGCAGCCATAGGTCCCCCGAACCTCAAACTCGGTAGTTAAGGGTTCCTAGATGCCCCCTAGCTGCAGCCAAAATTTGGGGTCTCTGAACCCAAATGGTCCCGAAATGACATTGCTGCAGATGGACACAGTTGACCGATTTTGGGGCCCCGTATCTCGGGGCCACTTAGTGCTAGGAACCCCAAATTTGGTGTGCAAACTCAGTGGAACTAGCAACATATAATTTCCAAAGCTGGGGTTTCTAGCACCAAGTGTCCCCGAGATACAGGGCCCCAAAAATCGGTTCAGAAAATGTCAAGCACTTTTCTGCAGCAGAGAATGACATTTTCCGAACTGGCTTTGGGGCCCCATATCTCGGAGCCACTTAGTGCTAGGAACCCCAACTGGATATGTTATGGTACCAGTTCCACTGGGTTTGCACACCAAATTTGGGGTTCCTAGCACCAAGTGGCCCTGAGATACGGGGCCCCAAAGTCGGCTCGGAAAATTAAATTTTTTGCTGCAGAAAAGTGTTTGACTCGAGTATAAGTCGAGGGGGGCACTTTCAGCACAAAAAAATGTGCTGAAAAACTCGACTTATACTCGAGTATATACGGTATTATAAATTTTAATAACTTTCACAAAATTTTTTTCATACTTTAGCACATTAGAAAGGTTTAAAATTTGTTTGTGTTGCTCTACAAGTCAGATCTTGGCATAGATGAATAACGTGTCTGTTCAGATAAAATAAAAATAAAATAAAAAATAGCCCCAAGTTGTGCCTGTGCACACCTCTTCCCTACATTCCATTGTCTGGTAACACAGCTTACACATAGCAAAGCATTGAAGGTCTGCATTATTTCATGAAAGCTAAGCTTTTTTTTTTCCAGTTTTACACAAAACGAACATACACCGCAGCCATAACATTATGACCACCCACTATAAACCGCTGAGGCATGGACTCCACTTGACCTCTGAAGGAATGCTGTAATATCTGCTAGTAGCAGCTACTTTAAGTCCTGTAAGTTGCAAGGTGGGTCCTCCATTAATCAGACTTGTTTTTCCAGCACTTCCCACAGATGCTTGATTGGACTGAGATCTGGAGAATTTGAAGGCCAAGTTAACACCTCACCCAGTTGTCTAGACCAGTGTTTCTCAACTCCAGGTCTTAAGGAGCAGGTCATGTTTTCAGGATTTCCCTCAGATGAAACGGCTGTGGTAATTACTAAGGCAGGGAAAATGATCAAATCACCTGTGCAAAATAATGGAGAGACTGAAAACATGACCTGTTGGGGGTGCCTTTAGGACTGGAGTTGAGAAACACTGGTCTAGACATTACAATTTGGCACTTCTCAAAGTGCCTCAGAACTTTACACATTTGCCCATTTTATCTACTTTTAGCAAATCAACCTCAGGGACAATATGTTCACCTGCTACCTAATATATCCCACCCGCTTCCAGGTGCCATGGTAGCGAGATAATCACTGTTATTCACTTTACTTGTCAGTGAACATAATGTTATGGTTGATCGGTGTCTATACACACACACATACACACACACATACACACACACACACACACACCAGGTTTCCTGGCAAATGGACACATAAGGACACCATCAAATGTGCCTTTCCCAGGGTATAGTTTCCCTGAAATTATGATGTTGCAGATACAGTGGAACCTCAGATTGCGAGTAACGCGGTTAACGAGCATTTTGCAATACGAGCACTGTATTTTTAAAAATCGTAATTCGGTTTGCGAGTCTTGTCTCACAAAACGAGCATGATTCAGGTCAAAGCGTGTGCAGTACCGCGTTAGGCCTGAGGTGGGGGGGTGCCAGAGCCGAGCAGCGCTGATCGGCGCTGTTCGGAAATGCACGGAAAGGCCTGAGGACAGCTCGGCTGACCTCGGCAAACCTCGGGAACGGAGTCGTTCCGAGGTTTGCCAAGGTCAGCCGAGGTGTCCTCGGGCCTTTCCGGCCGTTTCCGAGGCTCTCCGGAGCCCCCCCACCTCTGGCCGCATGCAGTATTGCATGCCATTGAAATCAATGCGAAACAAATTATTTTCGTTTCCGTTGACTTCAATGGGGAAACTCGCTTTGATATGCTTTGGATTAAGAGCATTCTCCTGGAACGGATTATGCTCGTAATCCGAGGTTCCGCTGTAATGTGATTATTTCACATATGGTGCTGATGGAAAGTTTTTCTACAAAGCAAAATAACACAAACTGAAATTTTGAGGGTACATATGTATCATGCATTTAAATACCATCATAACTTTTCTTCAAGATAGAACAAAAAGATAACCAATTTGCAATTCAGAGTTAGGGCCCTTTCAAACAGGCGTTCCCTTTGTCCGTTTTTCCTCTATCCGTTGACGGATGAAAAACAAACATACATGTAACTCTATGGGATAGCGGACGTTAACACATGATCATTCACTGACATCAGTCTCCGCTAAACTCCGTTTTTTAAGATGGAAGAAAACCATATTTTTATTCTGTTAAAAAAAAATGGAATGGACGAAAAACAGATGTTAGCAGACGATCCGCTTACACCCGATCCGCTGGCATTTGTTTTAAACCCCGCTGACAGCTGATGACTCACGGTTGTTAAGGATGCAGTGGCCGGCTTCCCGGCCCCCCATTAGCAACCAGCTATATACAGTGTGTTTAATGAGGGGAAAAAAAATAAAGTGTTTATAAACAGATGTCAGTGGATCAGATGTAAGCGGATTGTTCACTGACATCCAATTTTAAATCCCCCCCTTCAACACACTGTATATAGCTGTTGTGGTGGCCACTGCGTCCTTAACAATGAGTCATCCAGCTGAATGTAAAAATAAACAACGGGTTTAGTATGGATTCGGAGGGAAACACCCCCATGCCAAAATAAAAATATGGTGTGGAGCCCCCCCCCCCCCAAAACCATGCCAGACCCTAATCAGAGCATGCAGCCCGGAAGGTCAGGAAAGGGAGGGGACAAGCTAATCCCCCCCTCCTAAACCACACCAGTCCACAAGCCCTCAACATGGGAGATGGCACCGGTAGAAGGCAGCTCAGAGCTATTAATAAAGGACTTGTCAAAAACCGGCTCTTTTATATTTTTTTTACTGCTGTTTTGGTGAATGGGTAGGGGTATGCCATGCCCATTCACATCGGGGGGGGGGGGGGATATCATCCCCTCCCTTTCCTGACCTGCCGGGCTGCATGCTCTGATAAGGGTCTGGCATGGATTTTGGGGGGGACCCCACGCCATTTTGCCATATGGGGGGGAGGGGTCCCCTCCGAATCCATACCAGACCCAAAGGGCCTGGTATGGACCTGGGGGGGGACCCCACGTCCTTTGTTTTCACAATTAATTTTTTTTTATGCTGCCAATTTTTTTTTTTTTTTTTTACATTCAGCTATCAGGGGGGAACCCCCCTGACAGCTGATGACTCATCAGTTGTTAAGGAAGAGGCGGCCGGCTTCCCGGCCCCTTCCTTAGCAACCAGCTATATACAGGGTTTGAAGTTCATTTTTTGGGGTTTTTTTTTTACAAAAGTAACGGATGTCAGTGGACATGAAAACCACATACAGATAAAAATATCGGAAGATGCTCTCGATTATACTCCAGTATCCTACAGCGCACTCCAATTGAGGGAGAGCTATTCACGGGATGTCATTATCTGGTTCATTTTATTGTGCACTGCTGGTTTCCTGTCCTGAAATCAGCAGAGTGTATTGCATAGAAATGTGCTTCATAAATGCTGCAGTAGTCTATTCTATTTTAAAGCAGAGCTACAGTCACAGTAAGACTTTACCTGTGCTTTATGAAGAAATGCATTCCCACTACTACATTCAGTCAGCGCTATTGGAGGAAAGACCAGTATAAGCTAAGTCACTGAAGTCCTAGTTTACAATGGGCTATTGAGTCCCCATGTTACGGCACTAATTGATCCAGTGCTGCTACATCAAGTCAAGCCACATGCTCCTTTTTTCTGAAGAAAGGAATAGTAAGCATATGCTGGGGATTGGGGAAGGATGGGTAATGAAAGCAAAAATAAATCTTTGCACTGAATGGGAATGCCAGTTTGTGAATTATTTGAAAAAGTTGGCAAAAAAAGGCATTCAGCAAGTTCTAAAACTATACCATTATACATTATATACTTACAAGCAGCTCATCTTCTTCATACTCTAGAACAGTCTTGCCATCTTTTTGTTTTTCTACAACTGGATTTTTCACCACCTGAAGATTTTATCATGATACAATGTGTCAGTCATCATTTTATTACAGTCATAAAAAACAAAAAGACAGCAGCTGTGCAGGGCCAATTAACCCTGTATATATTTTACAAACAACATTAAAAACTATATGTAGGCTCAATTCAGCTGTAACACAGCAACATGAGCGTTAGGCAGATATCAAGCAAATCCTTATCTGTCAGCATATGGAACTATTCAAATCAGTGCCCAGTTATACAGGTACTGCAGCTTCCCAAACCTCATAGGGGAGAACACTGGAAAAAGATAAAAACAAAACAGAAAGTGCAATCCATACCGCAGTTAAACTTTTAGGGCTGGTTCATACCACAAAAACGCACTCCAGATCCGTTCCGGATGCGTTTCTGCATGCACGTTTTTAATGCGTTTCCGGGTGCTTTTTTCCTGTTTTTTTTCCTGTACTGGGGTCCGGTGGGTTTTTGAGGCGTTCTAGTGCATTTTTTTATGCGTTCCAGTACAGTCCAGTGCAGGATAAATGCAGCATGTTCTACTTTTTTCTGAAACTGGAAAGCCCTAGAACTGACAGCACTGGTGTGAACTATGCCATTGGAAACCATATAACCTACTTTCCATACATTTTTGATGAAGAAAAAAACCGCATTTAAGTGCATGTGGTGTGAACTGGCCCTTATTACAAATAAAAAGATACATAAACCATTGCATTAACATGTCATGTGGAAAAGTACAGCATCTAAGTATTAGTGACCAGCTGCTGCTGATGCTTATGAGACGCTGTACTTTTCCACCTGACATGTGAGTGCAATGTTTTATATATGTTTTTGTAATAAAAAAAGTTTAACTGCGCTATAGGATTGCGCTTCCTGTTTGTTTTTATCATATCATTACTACCTTTTGTGTAATGCCTGCTATGAATAAACCAATAGCTTATAAATAAGCATCCAAAATTTACATTTTATTAAACTTTAAAAGGGTCAGTCCACACAAAAGTGATTTTTTAGTTGGAAGATGTAGAAGAGTTAAATCACCCATTTCTCTTTCATTTCTCAGGGACTCTATTGGTAAGATCTCAGAGCATGCGTCCCTGGGTCTTCACATGTGCTATGGCCATTATTAGGGCTTCATGTTCTCCAAGTTGGATTTTTTCTTTTCTTTTGATATTATAGAAAAAGCAAAACACAAGGTGGACAGAAACAACTTAAAACTCCCAAGTGGGCAAAACAGTCAGAAATCTCAATGTTGGAATATATATCTCATATAAAAAAAGTCAGGCGCTGACTGAGCATAGCAGGCTCCACTTATAATTGTGCTCAAAAGTTTGCATACCCTTGCAGAAATCGTGAAATGTTGTCATTTATATTGAAAATATGAATAATCATGCCAAAAAACTTTTATTCAAGGATAGTGATCAAATGAAGCCATTTATTATCGCATTGTTTTTTGGCTCCTTTTAAAATCATAATGATCCATGTGAGAGCTAACAAACTCATTGACTATTTATACACAGACACTAATTGTGATTTAAAATGCCACAAAATGTGAGAAATTAACCTTTAACTGCTTGCTGCCCGCCCACCATCAAATGACGGCAGGGCGGTGCAGCTCTCGTTCTGGGACGTTATCTTATGACAGCGTCCCAGAACGGGCGCGCAGCGATCACAGCTGCGCCGTGTTGCTAGGACACAGCGTGACCTCAATCTCTGTAAAGAGCCGCGTCCGTGGCTCTTTAACCATGTGATCGGCTGTGTCCAATCACAGCCGGTCACATGTACACAAGGAAATGCCGGTAATCGGCTGTCCTCGCCTCACACTGACAGAGTGTGAGGAGAGCCGATCAGCGGCATCTCGGGATGTAATCAGGGCACTGATCATCAGTGCCCTGATTACAATAAATACAGTGTCACAAAACAGTGCCCACCAATGCCAGCATATAGTGCCCACCAGTGACAGCAATCAGTGCCCACCACTGCCACAAGTGCCACCAGTGCCCATTAGCGATGCCAGTCGGTGCTGGCAATCGGTGCCGCCCATCAATGCCCATCTGTACCGCCTATCCGTGCCCACCGGTGCTGCCTATCAGTGCCCATAAGTGCGGCATATTAGTGCCTTCTCATCAGTGCCCATAAATGCCACCTCATCAGTGCCCGTAAGCGCCACCTCATCAACCAGTTCAGCCTATCAGCGCACATCAGTGAAGGTGAAAAATTACTAAATTTACTGACAGGAAAAAAGTAAAAAACACTTTTTGGCCTTTTTTTTGTAAAAAATAAATAACCCAGCAGTGATTAAATACCATCAAAAGAAGGAAAATGATAAAAAAATTGCTTGGGTACAGTGTTTAGCATGACCGCGCAATTGTCAAAGTGTGACAGCGCTGAAAGCTGAAAAATGGCTTGGGCAGGAAGTGCCTGGTAGGCAAGTGGTTAATTGCCATTTTAACCTGTGTGTGCCACCTTCTGTGTCTGTACCAAGGCCAAACATTCCAGGGTATGTAAACTTTTGATCAGGGCCATGTGGGCGATTTCTGTTATCATTACAATTTAAAAGGAGGCAAAAAACTATGTGATAATAAATGGCTTCATGTGATCACTATTCTTGAATAAAAGACAGTTTTGTGGCATGATTAGTCATATTTTCAATATAAATGCCACAATTTCTGCCAGGGTATGCAAACTTTTGAGCACAACTGTATATCCAAAATATCACTTTGGGGAGGAGTGAAATGTTTAAAAGTCTACGTGGATTCAAAAAGTTTTAAAGTCATACCATAACCATCCAAAATCCTTCTTCAGGTTCATGAAAATACTGTCTATTCTTCTGTGTGTGTAACGACTGCGCTGGTTTTGATGCGTTAAATGTTCTAAACAATAAACATAAAAGAACAGTCAATGAGAGTAAATTCCACAGTTCCAGATATACATATTTATTCATTGTAAAGTTGGGAAGCAGCACAAAAAGGAACTAGAAAAGCTGAAACTTCAAATAGCGCTGTTGCCCTCCTGGCTTTGTAGGATAGAATGGATAGATCACAACATTCAGTCCACTTTAAAGTGCATCTTATGCCAAATCTTTTTAAAAGTTTTGGCTAAAGTGGTAAAGGGGTAGACACACAGTCAGATTTTTATTGCTGTAGGTGTTAGGGAGCTTTTTATAGCTAGCCCTAAGAAGGGGATGCAGATCCCCAAAAAACGTGCTGGTTTCCTGTAAATCTGAAACAATTCAGTCATTTCTCTATGGCACACATTATAAGCGGGACAAACTGCTCAGCAGTGCTGGCAGGTAAAACGTGCCTCCGAAAAGACCACATTAAGCTAGGCACAACAATACATGTGTATGTAGATCATGTACCTGGTAAACTGCACAATTGCTTCACATAAACCAACATTTTTTATTTTTTCATTCTTCTCTATTTCATTTGGATGGTAAAAGAGAATCTTGTTTTCTTCCTGTAAATTAAAAACAGAACAAATAAGTAAATATGAATATATATATATATATATATATATATATATATATATATATATATATATATATATATATATATATATATATATATATATATATATATATATATACACATACATATACATATACATACATACATACATACACACATATATATATATATACACATACACACATGGAAATTATATTAATTCTATTTTTCTTCTTTTTTTCACATTTGTCCCAATGGCTAGATTTTCCTTTACATTTTGTGGTAGAGGATGAAGAGATGGTGCCCAATTGCAACTTTTCTGGGACTGTCACCTCTGCATCTGCCTAGTGTGGTCAGTTTTTAATAGGAAAGCAGTCGGACTGGCAGGAACACCAGGTATTTCACACAAAGGAACAATAGAAAGAGAACAGGATACTTTTTCATACAAGTGCCTGGTACAGCAGGCACATATCAGGAATATGAAATGTTGGGGTAACATATTCTTTAATTTCCAAGGTTACAAAAATGTACTACAGGATAATGTCATAGTGGCTGTCTGTTAGCTGAAGCTTAGTAGAAGTTGGGTGATACAGCAGGACAACGACCCTAAGCATTAAAGTAAATCCACTACAGACTGGCTTCAGAAAAAGAAAATGCGCCTTTTGGAGTGGCCCAGTCAGAGCCTAGACCTTAATCCCATAGAGATGCTGTGGAATGACCTCAAGGGAACTGTTCACACCAGACATTATAAATGTGGTCAAAAATTCTTCCTGAATGTTGTGCAGGTCTGATCCAGAGCTACCAAAAGCGCTTAATTTAAGTCACTGCTGCCAAAGGTTAACTAGCTATTAACCTTTTGTGGGAAGTTCCACTTTAATTGAACAAGCTGAAGCTAGAAGCCGATTGGCTACCATGCACAGCTGCACCAGATTCTGCACTCTCCAATTTTAATAAATCAATCTTACTGTGTTTGTCTATGTGTTGTGGATCATGGATCAGTTCATAATTTATGGAAAATTAGTGCAGAAAACCATTTAATTCCAAGGGTTTTCTTTTCACGGCGTGTGTGTTAGACCCCATACACACTAAGATTTTCTGCGGATTTTGTCTTCAGATTTATTGAAACCATATAATATGAGGTCAAACCTTAAGAGTTTCAATTTGTATGCAATCAGGCAGGCTCTTGCACTACATGGTTTTGGTAAATCTGAACACAAAAATCTGCAGAAAAACTAATAGTGTGTATGGGGCCTTAGTTACATGATGTCAGGTCTGCTTCTTCTCCAGTAGTTTTTTTATACAAGTTTGTCGTATATATCTTGGGGGTTATGTGGTCTGTACACTTGCTGTGACCACTAGAAGGAGGTCACGCTCTCCCTGTCAGGTATGTCTATCTAATTTTTACTATGAAGAATGCCAGAGAAGGTGCTGAAACATGCAAATATGAGCAGAAACAAGCTCCCAAGTGGACAGGAGTTAGGAATAAAAAAAAAAAAAAAAAAAAAAAGGAAAGACACCTAAGACAGAAGGCTGCATTCAAATGGGCAATTAAGCACACCCTGCGATTTCCAGCTGAAGAAAATTGCAGATTCCAGCGGCTGGAAAGACAGGTGTGTAGGAAAAGCTGGTGCGGCTCAGCCCATACAATGAAATGACAGGCTAAAGGCAACTGCAGCCATTTGTGACTAATCACACAGCCAAAAATTACCTGCAACAATTGTGGCTGGATACATTTTGTGTTCTATTGCATTGAATTGGCTGAGTGGCACACACCTGTCAATCCAGTTGCAAGAAGAATCTGCAGATTCTTCCGAATGGAATTTGGAGGGTGTGCCAATTGCCTGTGTGAATGTAGTGTAAGAAGCTGGGTGTGGACTGAGCCCACCAGGTGTGACCTACAACTATAATATTACTTCTGGGTCTTTTGACGCTATAAATGCTTGAATAAGGCAACAATCAATGCTAGGGCATAGCCCAATAGTCCCCAAATACTGTCACCTTTTAGCATTACTTTCAAATCAAACAAGTAAAACATGATTTCTGATGCTACATATAAAATTGTGGAAATTGGTTGATTAACTAATTATATTAGTTTATATTAACGGATTTCGCTTCCTGCTTGGGGCTAAATTAGTTTTGCAGTTTAAATTACACTCACAAGAACTCTTTTATATCCCTATTACCAGGATATTTTAGCTTAGCAACAATGTCAGCTGGATTCAATGAGCCAATGCAAAGGGCAATAAAGACATGCAAAGTGCTGAAAGGCTGGTCCAAGATAGCCTATAATCCACAAGTGATGTCATAGCCGAGTACTGCTGGGACAATAAGGCAGTGCGAGGGTTAAAACTTGAGCAATGTGCAATCATAACTTCCAAAGTATCAGACTGTCCCATTAAATGTTGCTTTTTTTTTTTAACATACAGGGAAGAGAACAATCCCACTACAGGTCATGAGCATGAGCTACATGTAAATGTCAGACAAGTTGGCTAGAAAAACTGTAGTGAGCTCCTGATGAAGCCTTATCTCTGCAATTATAGGCAGATTTTACCCAGATGCCGCACAATGTCATTACCAACATGGCAGCTAATGGTCACATGAAGGAACATCAGCACATGGCTACTCTACTGCTGCAGTGCTAGTTTAGTTAACAGTAGCGGCTGGTGGTAATTTTTTTTGGGGGGGGGGCGGCAAACAGTGCACCTGCAGCCGCCCCCCCCCCCGTTCAGTCCACTTATCCCATCCATGGCAGGCAATCATGGGCAGCTTCCCCTGCTCTCCTCCGTGGGCATCACGCCAGCTTCTCCTTCCCGTGCTCAGTGACTTCTGTCTCCTCCCACCTCCTCGGCAGCCAATCAGAACGCTTCTCCTTTCGACCAACCGGAAAACGGATCTCAGACCCGCTTCCTGATTGGCGGAGAGGAGATTCAGTGTGAGAATAGTTAACATTCATTTGCTGTTCTCACACACCTGGGTGGGCTCCGAGCGCATTCTCTGCCCCCCGAGCGCACACTATTTTGAAGCCTATTAGAGCCTCTGGCTCTAATTGGTGCTTCAAAAAAACACCCACCCCGCATTGTAATTCATACGCCCGGCATCCTGAAAGGGCCCGGGCTAATGGATGGGGAGGTGGCGTCCGTGCGCCCTTAATGGATGGGCCGCCCCTGGTTATTACTTTAGGTATGTGGTGTTCCTAGGCATGCCTGTACCTCATATCTCTATATCTGCTGTGCTAGATCTAAGCCTTTTGACTTCTAGTCTTATGAGATTTGGAGTGAGATTTGATGAGGTCTCTACTGTGCTGCTCACGGTTTTCCTGGCTGGAGGCTCCTATTTACTAAAAGCAAAGCCTGTAAAATGAGTGCATTCACACAGACAGTGCAGAACAAGACATAGTAAGTCAGTAGTGAGGGAAAGACAAGCTTCATGGAGACCACAGGCAATAATGGCGACAAGTCCTTTTCCCTCTGTCTGTCTGACATAACTTCCAGAGTTCAATTCCTCTTTAAGCAGTGGGTGGGATTTGTGTTTTCCAGGAAAAAAAATCCTTTACAATCACTTTAAAGGCTAGTGTACATTTTAACTGTGTGCTTAGGTGTCTGGCTAGACTACTGAAGAGCTAAAGATATACCATTGTATTATTACCTCTCCTTCTCTCGGGCCAAACTTGGGATTATAGATGAAAAAACTTAGTAAGGACGGGGCAAAGTGCTTCTCCTGCACCGCAAACGCCATCCTAGAAAAAGATTAAGACACAAATTAATACAGTTATGAAATGGTCAGTTTACTTTCATTCCTTCATCATGTTTGTAAGACCCACATCTACTTCTGCCAATAAGTCAGTTATGTAAATGAACCACTTTTAACCTGGAAGTGGGAGAAAATCTCTGATAGCAAAACAGACACAGATAAATATCAGTTTCTTTCAGTAGTATAGGAGAAGAAAGGAAGCCCTGCCAAAGTTATATTGCCGTTTGTGACCCTGGTGCCGATTGCCCTCCACTTTTAGTCTGATGAAACAGCTGTCAAGAGACAGCGAGGGGAAAAAAAATGGAATAAAAGTCCCAAAACAAACAAAAATAATAATAAAAAAAATAAAATGTAAAAAGTTTTAGTCCCCTTAATCATGGCTCCACCCCCCCTCCCCTCCACTAGTGTTGCTATTTTCCACTGTTAGAAAAGTGCGCAAATGTGCCAGAGCCCTGCAGCGCATCTGTCAAACTGTGCTCATGTGTACACAGGTAGAGAGGTCCCGGACCGCCTTCAATTTGCTGTCCTCACATGCCTATGCATGAAAACCCTGTGTGTGTGCGCAGATGTGCCAAAGGTCTATGCCCTGTCCTGAAGCCCAACAGAGACCTTCAGCACATCTGCACACATGAGCACATCATTCTTGCTTAGGTGAGACAGAAGGTAGGGCTACCTTGCAGCAAAAATAAACAAATAATATAAAAAAGCACCTAAGAAAATATCCAATTGTGTTATATCAGGAGTAGGCAACCTTAAAGAGGTGGAGATCTACCTGTACAACATGGGAGAAGTCAAAGATCACTGGCCAGTGTTGCCCAGTGTCACCTCCTCACACCTGATTTAAACCTCTAATCACCGTGTCTACACATGGGTTTAGGAATGTCTGGCGCTTTCACCAGCCTGATACTAAAGAGTACTCCTGTTATTCTGAAACGCACAAGACACTCTCCAGAATAGACGCTATCCAGGCTGAGGGGCAAGGTATGGAGCTGGTCAGAGAGGTATCCTACCTACCTATCTAGAGCCCTGTCTGACCATTCTCTCATCTTGCTGAAACTCAATCTGGGGCCGAAACTGGGGATCCGTCACTGGTGGATGGAAGCTAGTTGGCTCCAAGAGGAATATGTGACGATTAAGTGTACTGAGGCGATTAATCACTTCTGGGCTGAAAATGGAAATACTGGGTCTCATCTTCTCCAATGGAAAGCCTTTAAAGCCACTTTGAGGGGGGGGTTCATAGCAGAGGTGAGCGAGTTCAAAAAACAGTTGGCCTCTACAGTGCAGGATAGGGAGACAGGAGTGTCGCGAGCAGAAGCAGAATATGTTAGGGGACCCACTAGAGAGACACTGCTGACACTAAAGTACTTTTAGGCATAATCTAGCACCTCGCCTGTTATGAGTGTTTAATGCGGCTAGTTTGGATGGTAGATTGCCACCCTCTATGAGGGAAGCGTTGGTCTTCCTGATCCCTAAAGGTGGGAGAACATCCTCGGGAGTGCGACTCCTATTGTCCGATCTCGCTAATGAATGTCGATACCAAAATTCTGGCTAAAATTATTGCAGGTAGGCTACAAACAGTTATCCTAAAATTAGATGCGGATCAGACAGGATTTATCCAGGGGAGATGTGCACAGATAAACATTAGCTGACTCTTTGTGAGCTTCCAAACTGTAAATGACAACTCTGGGACAAGAGTAGTAGCCTCTTTAGATACAAAAAAGGCTTTTGACTCAGTAGATTTGGCATACTTGTTTCGCCAATTAGAATCCTATGGCTTTGGACCTGTCGTTATCTCCTGGGTGCAGCTGCTGTACACAGATCTGCTGGTTAGATTACGGGTTAATGGTATTATATCAGATCCCTTTCCTATATGCCTGCTGTCGCCCCTCCGGTTTGCCCTGGCCATAGAGCCCCTGGCAGCAAAGCTGAGATCTACTACTAATATGTCTGGTCTGCGAATTGGGAAGTTTTAAGTACGGTGTCTCTATATGCAGATGACATGCTTTTGTATCTGCAGGATCCAGGACCCTCGCTTTCGGGGCTTCGTGGCTGATTCAGGAATTGGGAGATTACTCCGGATTTCAAATTAATTGGACAAAATCGTCCCTTTTTCTCACAGATGGTGCAGTAGTATTTCCATCTGAATACCCCATTCCCTTGTCTACTTCTTTCAAATACTTAGGGGTTGTGGTACAGCTCCTTATTTCACGGATTCTGGAGACGAATCTGTCACCGATTATCGGGGCCTTTAGAGAGAAGGTACAGAAATAGCAGAATTTGCTGATCACATTGATGGGATGAATAAAGTTGTTTAAGATGATTTTTTCTCCCTAAATTTCTCTATATCCTCTCAAACTCTCTTGTATTTGTGACACTGCAGATTTTCAGAACCATTGACTCCATTATAGTGGGATTTCTGTAGGGATCACAAGCCCCCAGAGTCTCTTTAGCGGTTCTAAACTTACCATTTTACAATGAAGGGGGTTAGCTCTTCTGGACTTGCGCTCCTATTTTTTTGCATCACAATTGTCCTTTTTACACTGGCGACTCTTTCCCCAGACACCCAATGCCACAATTTTACTGGGAGCGGCGGTTGACACCTCGCAAGAAACCCTACTAAAGATGGTCTACAGGAAAGGGATCCTGGGGAAAAAGGTGGGGTCGGACATGGCGCTTTCTGGTAAAATATTCCATCTCTGTTCCCAATGGATAAGGTTGGTCATGGCGCTTCCTGGTAAAATATTCCATCTCTGTTCCCAACGGATAAGGATGGGCCCTTACGGCTATCCCCAAATAGCCCTTTGTGGTGTATTAAATCCTTGGAGGAGTTTTTCAAATTAACAGATGGACAAATATGGGCAAAGTATGGTATAAAGTATCTACATCATATATGCCAGGACAACGGATTGTCCACTTTTTACACAATTGCGGGAACAATTTGGAATACCCAGGATGTGGCATTTCCGCTATGCTCAGCTGCGTCATGCAGCGGTGGCTCAGTTTGGGAGCGGGGAGCTTCAGGTACAGAATACAGCTCTGGAGAAGGTTCTAATCGATCTGGATCCAACCAAACTAATCTCTAAATATTATAGGGCAGTGGGTCCCGGGAACCCAGGGTTGCTATCCAAGGCCAGGGCTCGATGGGAGGCTATTGTATCGGAGTTGTCTGAGGAGTTATGGCAGGAAGCTCTGGATACTTAACTTGTATCTGTCATCTCTTCCAAATATAAGACGATTTAACTTGGATACCTCCACCAGATGTACTACACACCAACTAGATTATACCGAATGCATAAGAGAGACTCTGCAGTGTGTCATAAATGTATGGGGGCAGAAGGGACTTTCATCCATATGGTATGGGAATGCCCTAGAATAAGACCTTTATGGTCTCAAGTGACTGAATTTATTTCTGATAACTTTGACCTACCTAATATATGTTCTTCCCTACCCTGCCTCCTGGGGGTCTTTGACTAGGAGGAGATGAATGTATACACTTAACTGTTCCTTAGGATTCTATACTTTGGAGTAAGAAAACTTATAGCCCAGCGCTGGATTTATGGAGAACAGCTGACAGTAGGGATGTGGGTAAAAGTAGTAAACGCAGATGTACTTTTATATAGGATGAGGTATGAGACCAGGGGTGCCCCCAAGAAATTCAGGAAGGTATGGTTTAGATGGGTGGACTCCAAGAACACACTGGAGGAAGAAGGGGCCTAGAGTTGCGACTATACCTAGAAGTGTAATACCAATGGCAGGGTTCCCCCAGAGGGTGGGAGTATGAGCACAATGCACTGACAAATGAATATGGAAGTTAGAAGGATGTAGGGTATGTAAAGTTCTATCCCATTGCCCAAGGTTTCTAAAATACACGTTGAAACCCCTGGGGGGGGATGGTTCTGCCCTTAACGGAATGGGGGGGGGGGATCAGTTGCCTCCTTCTCCTAAAGAGAAAAAGTTGTTTTGTTTTTTTTGTTGAACTGGTTGTTTTCTACTGTTAAAACATAAAAACAAAACAAAGGAAAAAAGAAAATAAAAAGCAACTATACAGGCAGTCCCCGAGTTACGAACGGGCTAGGGACTGTAGGTTTGTTCTTAAGTCGAATATGTTCGTAAGTCGGAACAGCATGGGCAGAATGGCAGATATGTCGTTTTCCGATGTTCCATCGAATGTGGTCGCCGTCGAAAAGGGTCTGTTGAATGTGCCCTCCGTCGAATGTGCCCGCCGTAGAAAAGGTTCCATCGAATGTGCCCGCCGTCCCGGTCGTAAGTAGGAGTCGTTTGCAAGTCGGATGTTCGTAACTCAGGGACTCCCTGTACTGAGTTACGGGGTAGGGTTGGAGATTCAGGCAAGTTTAATTTTGGATACGTTAAATGAAAAAAAACAACAAACCTCTAATCACCGTACTACCGTGTCGTAATCGCAGGCATTGCAGGGCAATCATTGGTTTAAATCGGGTGGCGAGGAGGCAACATATCACCTCCTCACCACCTGTTAAATACACTCTGATTGCTTTTCAAAAGCAGCAGCAGTGGCTGCTGCACTTGTGAATGAGCCCTAAGTTGCATTCCGCAGCGGCACCCTTAGTGCTCGTTCACACGTGTTGGGGGGTGGTAAAACCCTGCGGTTGAGTTTACCCCCCCCCACAATCCCTACCCACTTTAGCTGCTGAGGCAGCAACCAAAGGTGTACACATGCCGCAGCAGGAATTAAACCCCCTGTTGCTTTAGGTAGGTGCTACTGCCTGCCGAACGCGACCCATTCAAGTAAACGGGGCCACTTTACTTCCATTCACATGTGTACATGTATATGCGTTTGTATACACACACACACGTAAATTACTGACCTCGGACACAGACTTTCTCTTTTGGTTTTATGGATCTAAAACACAGTGCACATTTACTGATCTTTGCACACTATTTTCACAGGCCCATAGACAACATTGGAACTACATTTAGATCCATTAACCACCTGACATCCGGCCGTAGCCGAATGACGGCTTCAGCGCGGATGTCAATTTCCGGGAGGCCGTGATATGACGGCCTCCCCTTTCCTCGCTCCCCGTGCGCGCTCACGAGCGCGCAACGGGGAAATTCTGTGTTGGCCGTGTCCCTTGGACAGATCGCTGTAAACGGTCAATCACAGCGGCCGTTTACAGCGCGATCGCTGCCTCCAATGAGAGATGATCTAAAATGTAAACAATTGAGATCATCTCTCATTGCCGGCTCTCTCTCCTCACACAGAGACAGCGTGTGAGGAGAGAGAGATCTGTCAGCCTTCTGTGAGTTTGTGTTTGCCATTTACTGTGCCTACAGTGCCCACAGTGCCCATCAACACAGTGCCCCATCAATACAGTGCAGCATCAGTACAGTGCCAATCGGTGCCCACCTGTGCCAATCGGTGCCCACCTGTGCCAATCGGTGCCCACCTATCTGCCCAGCGGTGATCAGTGTCCAGCTGCACAATCAGTGACCACCTGTGTCACCTCATCAGTGCCCACCTGCGCCACCTCATCAGTGCCCACCTGCGCCACCTCATCAGTGCCCACCTGCGCCAATCAGTGCACATCTGTGCCGCCTCAGTGCACATCTGTGCCGCCTCAGTGCACATCTGTGCTGCTCCATCTGTGCCGCTCCATCTGTGCCGCCCCATCAGTGCCCAGCTGTGCCACCTCATAAGTGCACATCTGTGCAATCTCAGTGCACATCTGTTCCACCTCATCAGTGCCCACCTGTGCCGCCTCATCAGAGCCCACCTGTGCCGCCTCATCAGAGCACATCTGCACATCTGTTCCACCTCATTAGTGCACATCTGTTCCACCTCATCAGTGCACATCTGTTCCACCTCATCAGTGCCCCTCTGTGCCACCTCAGTGCCCATCTGTGCTCATCAGTGCCGCCTCATCAGTGCAGGCTTAGCAACCATGGCCAAAAGAAGCTTTTCCGCCGAGGAGGCGTACCAAATACTGTCCCAGGCCGACGAGAGCAACGGGGAGCTCTCTTTTTCAGATTCCCTTTCCGATTCCGAGTCGGACATAAACTATGAGCCAGTCCTCAGTAGTGAAAAACTGAGTGACTCAGAGGAGGAAGAGATTCGGCCCGCCAAACGAAGGCGTTCTGGTGGGGAGGCAGTGGCATCTACCAGCACGGCAGTCCCGTCCATCAGCACCGCAGTGCCTCGGCAAGAAAGGCCAAGGACCCAAGCCAGCCTTCCCTATACCCTGCAGAACCCCTTGTGGCTTCCTCCTAATTCAGGAGAAGCCAAAATTCCCCCTTTCACTGCCCAGCCAGGAGTCCAGGTGAACACGGAGAATTTTTCCCCAATAGATTTTTTTAATTTATTTTTTACCGAGGACATGCTGTCAAGTATTGTGGCCCAGTGCAACCTTTATGCGCATCAATTCATTGCGAATAATCCAACGTCCTACTATGCTTGTCCCTACGAATGGAGAGACCTAACGGTGGAGGAGTTGAAGGTTTTTAGGGCTCACATTTAACATGGGACTCACGAAAAAAAACACTTTGCTGTCCTATTGGTCAACCCACCCCCTCCAACACATGCCAATATACTCCAAGGTGATGCCCAGAAACAGATACCTCATGATATTGAGGTTTCTTCATTTCAACGACAATACCCAGTGCCCTCCCCGAAATGACCCAAACTATGATAGACTTTTCAAAATTCGGCCACTTTTAAATTATTTTTCTGCACTATTCCCCCTGCTGTTTACCCCAGACAAAAACATATGTGTGGATGAGTCCCTTCTTAAGTTTAGTGGCAGGCTTAAGATGAAGCAATATATTCCCAGTAAAAGGGCACGCTATGGGGTGAAGGTATACAAATTATGTGACCGAGTCACAGGTTACTTGTATGCCTTCAAAGTGTACGAAGGGAAGGACACCCAGCTGCAACCCCCTAATTGCCCAGACTACTTGGGATCAAGCGGGAAAATTGTTTGGGATCTCACATACCCCCTACTGGAGAAAGGCTACCACCTGTACGTAGATAACTTCTACACATCTCTGCCCCTGTTCCACAACCTGCATCGGATGAAGATGCCTGCATGTGGTACCATCAAAAAGAACCGGAAGGGCTTTCCTTTAAAGTCTGGTCAATAAAAAAATTGAGAAAAGGAGAAACGGCGAGTCTACGAAACAACGAGATTTTGGCAGTGAAGTGGAGAGACAAAAGAGATGTATACATGTTGTCTTCAATCCACGATGATACCTTCATGGAAATCCCCAGAAGAAATGGCCCCATACAGAAACCTAAATGCATCTTTGACTATAATTTGTTTATGGGGGGAGTCGACTTGAATGACCAGATGCTGGAACCGTACCTTGCCACAAGACGGACATACCATTGGTATAAGAAAGTCGCAATTTATTTTTTTCATTTGGCCATCTACAATTCTTATGTCATTTATCGTAACTCCACCCAAAACCCCAATAGCTTCCTTGGCTACCAGGAGGAAGTTTTCACTGCCCTTACATTCCCGAATGGCCCCCCAGAAAATATCCGATCTGATGTTCTAAGTCGACTCTCCGAACGCCACTTTCCAGATAAGATCCCTCCCAAACCAACAGGC
Source organism: Lithobates clamitans (assembly GCA_037952925.1). Taxonomy (NCBI): domain Eukaryota; kingdom Metazoa; phylum Chordata; class Amphibia; order Anura; family Ranidae; genus Lithobates; species Lithobates clamitans. The sequence goes on from JBBGZY010000254.1 coordinate 6,611,644, forward strand.
CAACGACGGCAAAAAAAATGTAAGGTGTGTACCAGAGCTGGATTCAGAAGAGACACATCTTATTATTGTGCACAATGTCCTTCTGAACCAGGCCTCTGCGTAGGTGAATGTTTTCGTTGTTACCATACTTCAGTAAATTATTAGTGAAGTATGGTAAACGTAAGCCTCCGTTCCTGCAATTTACCCCCACACCCCTTATGCCACTGCCTCCTCTGTAACTAACCCTGGCTTGTTATTTGACCACGCTTCTGCCTAATGCTTCTGCACATACCTCTGCCTGATCTGGAACTGACCCTGGACTGTTTGACCATGATATTTGCCTGCCTCTTGGACTGATCTTGTACCCTGCAACTGGACTAGTGGGATTCAACACAGGGGTCTCACATATGTGAGGGGCTCCAGAATTGTTTTTCTGGATGAAGAAAACAATTTATTTTGTTTTCTCAATCCTAGATTAGGGTCTGGAGACTCGGAGGCTTCAAAGAGATTTGGGTGGGAGAAGCCTCTACCCCTGTCCCCATTCTGTCCTGAATGAGGCCCTACTTCTGCCTGTAGGACTTACTGCCGTCATGCCTCTGCCTGTTGCACTGACCACACCACATGGACCTGCCTACTACCAGGACCAATATTTTTGGCACTGCGGACAATATCTCTGCCTGCACTGACCCTGGACTTTATATGGACAGTAACCCTGCCTGCTGCCTGGACAATTGTGTTCGCCGCTGCTGACCAAGTCCCTGCCTGCTGCCTGGACCAGTGCTATCCTCCTGTGTACAACTGCGCTACTACAACCACAGGTAATCTTTTTTGTTTACGCTTTGCTCAGCATAATGTATTTTGGGGTGTAATTCTTGGTATGTGCATGCTATGTGTCCCTGGAACACCTGACGGTGTTCCTTGCATGTTGGATCTCTGTATGTGGCCAGGCTGTGTAGAAGTCTCACACATGTGGTATCGCCATACTCAGGAGGAGTAGCAGAATGTATTTTGGGGTGTCATTTTTGCTATCTAAATGCTATGTGTTGGAAATATCTTATAAAACGGACAACTTTGTATAAAAAAAAATGCGTTTTCATTTTTTTCCATATTTTCCAAAAACTTCTGGAAAAAAATAAACCATTCAAAAGACTCATTATGCCTCATAGATTATACGTTGGGGTGTTAGCTTTTCAAAATGGGGTCATTTTGTGGGTGTTTCCATTGTCCTGGTGCTCCAGGGCCTTCAAAAGTGCAATAGGTGGTTGAGAAATGTGATGTGTAATTTATGCTCCTAGAACACCTGATGGTGCTCCATGCATGTTGGGCCTCTGTATGTGGGCAGGCAGTGAAAAAGTCCCACACATGTGGTATCGTAATACTCAGGAGGAGTAGCAGAATGTATTTTGGGGTGTCATTTTTGCTATCTAAATGCCATGTGTTGTAAATACATCAGAATGTATTTTGGGGTGTCATTTGTGGTATACACATGCCATGTGAGAGAAATAAGCTATTACAATGACAATTTTGTGGGGAAAAAAAAAAATCTCAATTTTGCAAAGAATTGTGGGAAAAAAATACAACTTCAAATAACTCACCATGCCTCTAACTAAATACATTGAAATGTCTACTTTCCAAAAAGGGGTTATTTGGGGGGCATTTGTACTTTCCTGGCTTGTTAGGGTCTCAGGAACATCAGATGTGATATTTTTTTTATGATTTGCACCATAGCTTGTAGACTCTAAAACTTTCACACAGACCAAATAATTTCCACAAATTTTTGGTTATTTTTACCAAAGATATGTAGCAGTATAAATTGTGGCCAAAATTTATGAAGAAAAATTACGAATTTGCAAAATTTTATCACAGAAATTAGAAAAAATGTGTTTTTTTTTCAAAATTTTCGGTCTTTTTTCATTTATAGCGCAAAAAATGAAAAACCCAGAGGTGATCAAATACCACCAAAATAAAGCTCTATTTGTATGAAAAAAGGGACAAAAAAATCATTTGGGTACAGTGTTGCATGACTGAGTAATTGTCATTCAAAGTGTGAGAGCACTGAAAGCTGAAAATTGGTCTGGATAGGAGGGGGGGTTTAAGTGCCTAGTAAGCAAGTGGTTAAAAAAAAAAAAATAGTACTGCCTGCATAAGCCCTAAACCACCCGCTGTGCACTCCATAACTCCCCAGCTATATGTCACATTATACACACTACTGGGGGGAATTTAGTATAACTGAAACAGGCAGAATCTGGAGCAGCTGTGCATGGCAACCAATCAGATTCTAGCTTCAGCTTCTTAAAGAGGAGCTCCAGTCAGTTTTTTGAAAATTAAAGTCAGCAGCTACAAAAACTGCAGCTACTGCCTTTTAATAAACAGACTCTTACCTGTACCAGGATCAAGCACTGTGCTCACCAGAGGGGGTACCAAGGGCTGTTCTCAGCACCTGCATCTTAAAGAGGAACTGCAGTCTGCTCACGTAATTTGTAATAAAAGCATCTTTTCCATTCTGAAGCTTCCCTCCCACCACTTTGCATATTATTTTATATATACTGTGATTCTGTACTTGCCAAATATACTGCAGAAATCTCCCTCGACTAAGTCTGGCTGCAGCCATTTTAATTGGGGGCAGCTGAAGCCTGTTCACTTCCTGGACACACACCTCCAGCTTTCATTGGTCCTCTCATGACTCACCCCCTCCCTTCCTGGCAAACTCTCACCAGAGTGAGAGAGCTGTGCATGATGTCATAAGCCTAGGCTAAAGACCAGACAAGAAACATGAAGTGGGCTGTATAAGGTATTTACTGGCAGAAAAAAATGTTTTACTATCTAAAGTTAAAACAACAAGGGCAGAAGATTTAATAGATGGAAAGTTGAAAAAATGACTGAAGGTCCGCTTTAACTGTGGGCACCCGGCTATGACGGCTTGAGGCTTCACATCCCCCCAAAAATGCAAATATAAAAGAAGAGGGGAGGAGGCCTTAAAGAGGAACTGCAGTCTGCTCACATAATTTCTAATAAAAACATCTTTGCCATCCTGAAGTTTCCCTCCAACCGATTTGCATATTTTATATATACTGTGATTCTGTACTTGCCAAATATGCTGCAGAAATCTTCCTCCGCTGAGTCTGCCTGCATACATTTTAACTGTGGGCAGCTGAAGCTGCTGCCTGTTCACTTCCTGGATTTCCAGACACACCTCCAGCTCTCATTGGCCCTCTTATGATTCTCCCCCCTCCCTTCCTGGCAAACTCTCACAAGAGTGAGAGAGAGAGAGCTGTGCATGATGTCATAAGCCTAGACTTTTTACCAGACAAGAAACAGGAAGTGAGCTGTATCAGGCATTTACTAGCAGAATTTTTTTTTTTTTTTTTACTTTCCAGAGTTAAAACGACAAGGGCAGAAGATTTAATAGAAGGAAAGTTGAAAAAAAGGACTGAAGTCTCGCTTTAAAAGCGGAACTTCCCCTCTTGGGTGGAGTTCTGCTTTAAGTTAAAGCGTTAATCGAAATCCTACCAGTTCAGCAGGGCCCGGATAAAAAACAATCCATGTATGGGCAGGCTGGTTGTACAGAAGGCAATCTACTGATCAAATTCTGTACCACCAGCCTGTCAGATTTTCCCTGTTCTATCAGTGCCGCCGGCACTGCTGCTGTGTATTCTGATGGTGGAGGAAGTCTTCCTGCTGTCATAATATGAGGCAGCACAGTGGTGTAGTGGGTAGCACTTTCACCTAGCAGCAAAAAGAGTCGCTGGTTCGAATCCTGACCATGACACCATCTGCCTGGAGTTTGCATGTTCTCCCTGTGCCTGCGTGGGTTTCCTCTGGGTACTCTGGTTTCCTCCCACACTCTAAAGACATGCTGGTAGGTTAATTGGATCCTGTCTAAATTGGCCCTAGTATATGAATGTGTGTTAGGGATCTTAGGTTGTAAGCTCCTTGAGGGCAGGGACTGATGTGAACGTACAATGTATATGTAAAGCGTTGCGTAAATTGACAGTACTATATAAGTACCTGAAATAAATAATAGGTCGCTGGAGGAACCCCCCATCCACATAGGGTATGTTGAACCCGCTGGTTGAAAAAAAAAAAAAAAAATTACTATTTTCAGAAAAGGTGAACTAACACCCTACACCAGGGATCCTCAAACTACGGCCCTCCAGCTGTTGTGGAACTATACATCCCATGAGGCATTGTAAAACACTGACATGACTAGTAAGGATGAGCTCCGGCGTGTTTGCTGAGCCCGCCAGGAAGTCGGCACTGCACTAATCACAGGCAGTGAGACATTTCCCAATCTCTGCAGACGCGCATCGGGACAATGTCTCACTGCCTGTGATTAGCGCAGCGCATTGCCAACTTCCTGGCGGGCTCTGCATGTGGGCTGTGCGAACATGCCGGGGCTCATCCTTAATGACTAGGCATGATGGGAATTGTAGTTCCTGAACAACTGAAGAGTCATAGTTTGAAGATCCCTGCTCTACACCTCCCCCCTGCAACCACCTCCGTGGGCAGTTCAGTTTCACTATCCATGAAGCCTGGTGCAGCAGTCCAGGGGGTCTGAAAGCCGTACTATTCTACCTCTTCTTTCCTTAGGGACACCAGGCAAGATCAGCGTGGTCAAGTCCCTGTGCTAAGGATGAGCCCCGGTGTGTTCGCACAGCCCACGTGCAGAGCCCGCCAGGAAGTCGGCACTGTGCTGCGCTAATCACAGGCAGTGAGACATTGTCCGAATGCACGACTGCAGAGATCGGGAAATGTCTCACTGCCTGTGATTAGCGCAGTGCCGACTTCCTGGCGGGCTCTGTACGTGGGCTGTGCGAACACACCGGAGCTCATCCTTAGTGCTGACCAACCAGAACTGCTCTTATTGCTTTTCCCCATTCTGGTGTCCCTAGGGAAAGACAAGGAAACACAGCTTTTCGAACCCCAGGACTGCTGCACCAGGACGTGTGCGTGTGTGGACAGTGAAAATGGATCACCCAAGGAGGCAAGTGCTGGACAGTAGGAGTGTTAGTTCACCTTTTATTTTTTTTCTGATAAGGTGCACCATAACCATTTATGCTTTGAAAATTAAAGCTAGAAGCTGATTGGTTGCTATGCCCTGCTGCTCCAGATAGTGTCTGTTTATCAGACTCCTTGTCCCCAGTGCAGGAAATACATCAGCTGCAATCACTGTGAATAGAACACGGTACCTCTCCTGATTTCCTCCGCTCACTGCACAGAGATAGGGAAAGGAAGAAGCAGGTTCATCCCCCTCTCCAGTATGCACAGCCCCTGTACCGTCTGATCCTCTGCAATCTGGACAGCAGCCACCGAGCCTCGTTCCCGGCTCCAATACACACTCATATAATCCTCCTCCTCTGTACTTCCGAACTGTCAGCACTCAGTGCTCCTAAAATACAGCTCAACCCCGGTAACAAGAGCACAGTCTCTACCGTGTATTCTCTGCACTGCTGCTTCCTGTAACACAGCAGTCACCTGGCCTCCAGTGTTACTCTACCTACAACACTAGAGCTGAGCTCTATGTCACATCATAAACAGGAAGTGTCTGCAGCTCTGGCCATTTTGTTGAAGCCTAAAAGCACAGTACAGACCAATGTTAACCCCTTGTCACTTACAACTTAAAATCAGTATTTTTTGCTGGAAAATTACTTAGAACCCCCAAATATATATATATATATTTTTTTTAGCAGAGACCCTAGACAATAAAATGGCGATCGTGGCAATATTTTATGTCACATTGTATTTTCCCAGCGGTCTTTCAAATTGAATTTTTTTGGAAGAAATATACTTTCATGAATTATAAAAAAAAAAAACTGTAAAGTTAGCCCAATTGTGGATATTATGTGAATATATACCTAACATGTCATGCTTTAAAATTGCGCACACTCATGGAATGGCAAACTACGGTAATTAAAAATCTCCATAGGCGACGCTTAAAACATTTCTGCAGGTTACCAGTTTAGAGTTGCAGAGGAGGTCTAGTGCTAGAATCATTGCTCTCACTCTAACGATCACTGTGATACCTCACATTAGAGCTGCACGATTAATCATTAAGAATCATTATCGCAATTTTTTCCTCGTTGCGATCTTAAAGTATTTCCCGATTCTTTCTATGCAGAGAATTCTCTCTGCTTGACAGCAGTCAAAAGAAAGGCCAGGAATCACAACATTCTTTAGCAGTGGAACTTAAGTATAAACATTGTAAGGATTTGTCCTTTAGATCAAAGGAATACACTTTGGTGTGTAAATGAGGGAAGTTTAACCACTTAAACACTAAACCTTTTTCTGACATTTGTTGGTTTCAGGTTAAAATCATTTTTTTTTTGCTAGAAAATTACTTAGAACCCCCAAACATTTAAAATATATATATATTTTTTAGTAAAGACCCTAGAGAATAAAATGGTGGTTGTTGCAATATTTTATGTCACACTGTATTTGCGCAGCAGTCGTTCAAATGCAATTTTATGGGAAAAAATTACACTTTAATAAATTTTAAAAAAACTAACCAGTAAAAGTTGTTGTAATATGTTGGCCAATTTATGTATAATATTGTATTGGAGTATACAATACTATAATCTATAATCACCCAATATTAATACATATATTCGATCACTACAAAAGTAAGCCCATTTTTTTTGTATAATGTGAATGATTTTACGCCGCGAGAATCGTGATCTTTTTATTCTAAGCAAAAAAAATCGTGATTCTCATTTTAGACAGAATCGTGCAGCTCTATCTCACATATGTGGTTTGAACACTGTTTACATTTGCGGGCGCAACTTACGTATGCATTCGCTTCTGCGTGTGAGCACTGAGGGATGGGGCGCTTTACTTTTTTTTTTTCCTTAGTTTTTTTTTTTACACTGTCCCTTTAAAAAAAAAAAAAAAATTCTGATCACTTTAATTGCTGTCACAAGGAATGTAAACATCTCTTGGGACAGTAATTAGGCAGTGACAGGCACTCTTTATGGAGGGATCTGGGATCTAGAAGACCCCAAATCCTTTCTTTGCACTTAAAAACATTCAAAACGCCAAGTTTGGCAGTTTTGAATGCTGTCATTTTTTTAAATTAGTCTTCTGTCTCGGATCTAGTAACCCGGAAGCGATGTCATGACATCGCTTCCGGGTTACTAGATCCGAGACCCGATCAAAGCCGATTCCGGCTTTGTTCAGGTCTCCGGCCATCCAGCAGATGTGCTGGCTGGTCGCTCGGGCCTCCCAGTCGGACAGGAGTGCCAGGGAGAGCCGCCGAAGGCAGCTGGATGGGGGGTGTTCCTTCCCACTGCTTGAGATAACAACCGAGCAGCATCAGTTGTTATCACAAGAAAGCCGACCGCTGGCTACAAAAAAAATGGTAACGGGTGATGCATGCAGCTGCAACCCTTTTAAGCCAAGGCTGCATGTTTGCGTATGTTTGGCGTGATGGGGTTAAAGTGGTAGTAAACCCTCCCCCACATTTTTATCACATTTAATTTAGCATAAATAACACTAATGATTGTTGCATTTAGATGTCTCCTTATTGCTCAGTTGTCTTGTATTCCGTTCTGTTCTTTCTAATGACATCACGGGTGCATGTGCATCACTCCCGATTCATGGCACGATCTGTGTGCCGTCAGTCCATTGACAAGTATGCCGTGTACGTCATTTCTGCTTCCTGTGGCACTGCGCTCAAAAACCGTGAGACTACTGTTGCATTCACAACCTCCTACTACACCCTATGTGACCGTGTGATGTCACATGGGGTGTAAACCTGGGCACAGGACAGTATACTATAGTGGAGATCAGCCGCAGCATAAAGTGGACGATATTAGAACTAGAACGAGGCTTGACTAAGAAACGATTGCGCATTCTTGAGATTACAGCTGGGGCTACATGGAAGAACAGACGTAATCTGTAATGCGGACTCGGAAAACAATACCTAAGATGGCGTCAGCTTATCCCTGGAGGCACAAATTTTCAAAGATGTCAAATAAAGTAAGTAACACATGATTGGGGATGAATTATAAAGGGTAAAGTTTGTTAATAACTTAATATAATGGACTAGATTAAAAATAGAATCGGAGTTAGAGAGTTTAGTACCGCTTTAGACTACTGTACCTGCAGTTGTGGACTCCGGTGACCGTTTTGTCAGAGCCTTAACTCATGCCTGCGTAGAAAGCAGCAGGTGCACATTTGGGACGTCGGCTTCTTCTGAGACTGGGCCTACTGACCCGAACTGGGAGCACTCCTTATCTGGATCTCCTGCTAGCAGTAGTGGTATTACTTGGACATCCAGCCCTTCTGCCAAACTCACAACATCTTTCTGGAACCTGTCCGGTATACTCATCCGCCGTTCCAACAGGGCGTAGGTGTAGTCAGCTTCAGGCTCGGTCCTCGTGTCCATGAGGTGGACCCCTTACTCAGGCACAGCCTTCCTCACAAACTGAGGGATCTCTCTTTCAGCCCACCCGATGCCAGGTATTCCTTTTACCGTGCACAAATCCAGTCAGCTATCCTGCTCTCAACCCCAGGTGGTAGCAGTCCATTCTCTCCTCACTTCTCAGCTCTTAACATGACTTGCTTGAGCAACCCATGAGGGGTTTCCCAGATGAGCCCCCAAATGTAGCGCTACCCCCCATACCCCACTGGTTGCCCCGACCTTGCAAGTCCTCCGACACCTCTGACCCTCTGGGTTTGGACATACTTATTGTGACCATACACTTAGAAAACACACACAGGCAGTTTGAATTCGTTGGATCTTCTTTACTGGAAAAAGTATAATGTTAATGCACTTCAATAATATAGACTTGTTTTGTGCAGAAAATATGCTATGTTAGAAAACCCTGATAACAGAGACAATAATAGCAATATAACACATGCAACTATTTGGAGTGTTAGAGAAAAGAGCAAAATACCACCCTGAGTAGAATCTATGGCTACAGGCAAAAGAAGGGCAGAGGAATGACAAATTCCTATCAAACCACTCCCTTCTGTACCCCAACACCACAGTCCCAAAGGCACAGGATATCTATATGTAGATCAGAAAAAGAAATAACTTTACAGTCCTTAACCCTGCTCTCAAGTGGGTAGAGTCCTGAGTAGAAATGTGGTCCCTAGTGGCACCAGTAACTTTATCTTGTGCAAAGGGGGAGAGAAAGGTGTAGTGTAGTCAGGAGAAAGAAGTCTTGAGTCTTCAGCTAGCCCCTTAAGAAGTGTTTGAGGTGTCTTGGCAAACAGGGGCTCAAAGTATGCTTGTAGTGTCCTGACAAGCAGAGGGATCACTGTGGCCTCCCAACAAGGAACAAGTGTAGTAAGGGTTTCCTTTTTGCAAACTTGGTTAGTGATAGAAAAAAAAACGTGTCTGCATGCAGTGTCTTTGGTTATGTAAAAAAGTGCCTGCTTACCAACACCAGCTACCTCTTGTGTTGAAGAATGGCGTAATGACCTCTGCAGAGCTTGGCTCGAGGGACAGCGATCCACCCGACATCGCAACGCGCTACCGCTGAACTGGATCTGGCGTGGATATAAGTATAAATTTCAAAGGTGGATGTGGTGCTGTTCATGTGTTGCAACCTCTGCCTGAGTTGGGGATATGCCAGTGAAACACTACCTCCACAATATAGTGACACTTTATCAAAATATTGTAAACATATATAAGCATATACTTTATATGTGATTGCAACAAATATTAAACCAAAAATTCATATAAAAAGTATGAAACTTTGCTGGTATCATCCAAATTTATAATTGATACCGTGCTCATATGCAGTCCATATGTGGAAAAATCGTGCTCATATACTGTCCATACGTAAAACCAAAACCAATAAAAAATATGTAAATTAGAAAATATTGTGCTCATTTACTGTCAATAGGTAAAGCCAAAATCATTTACAAATATAATATGTAAAAGTGACAGGTGCTCTTCAAATTTGTGCCTTTGTGCTTTTTGTAGTGCCCCTCGCCCTCGCAGGGGTATCTCGCTTCCACAGTATCTGCCACTGTGCAGCAATCTTCGGATCCGTGCTTGCGGTGTCAGTCTTTTCTTTCAGTTTAGCTCTTACTCCATGTCATCCACCTGTCAAAACTGGGCTGATTTTCCCACAATAGCTTGTTCTGAATCTTCCTAAAAGCCCATAACAAAGGTGTCTCTCATTCACACGCACCAGTCCTGGGACGGCAGAGTGTGGGCTATATGGAGAGCAACACCTGTCAGTCAACCACCTCACACAGCTCTGAGCCCCAGCTCTTCCTCCTCCTCACACAGCCCTGAGCTCCAGGTCCTCTTCACTCCCCATACAGCACTGAGCCCCGGCTCTTCCTCCTCCTCACACAGCCCTGTGAAGAGGAGGAAGAGCTGGGGCTCAGGGCTGTGTGAGGTGATTGGCTCTCCATACAGCCCAGACAAGACACTCTGAAGTCTCAGGACTGGTGCATGTGAATGAGGCCTTTGTTATGGGCTTTTATAAAGATGCAAAACAAGCTATTGTGGGAAAATCAGCCCAGTTTTGACAGGTGGGTGATATGGAGTAAGAGCTAAAACAGAAAGAAAAGACTGACACCGCAACCATGGATCTGGAGATTTCTGCACAGTGGCAGATACTGTGGAAGCGAGATACCCCTGTGAGGGGTGAGTTGTTCTGGTGAGTGCACTATAAGAAAAACAAAGGCACGAATTTGAAGAGCACCTGTCACTTTTAAACTTTATATTTTTAATTGATTTTGGCTTTACCTGTGGAGAGTAAATGAGCACGATATTTTCCAATTTACATATTTTTAATTGGTTTTGGTTTTACATATGGACAGTATATGAGCACATATGGACTGCATATGAGCACGGTTTTAATTATAAACTTGGATGATACCAGCACTGGATCATACTATTGAATCACTCAGCACGTGGCACTTTGTATACTTTTGAATTTATGCAAGTTTGATATATTTTTTATTTTAATTCTTGATTCATTATTTGTTGCATTCGCATATAAAAGTTATGTTTACAATATTTTGATAAAGTGTCACTATATTATGGAGGTAGTGTTTCACTGGCATATCCCCAACTCAGGCAGGGGTTGCAACACATGAACAGCCCCACATCTACCTTTGAATTTTCTATTTGCACTTTACATTCCACCTAGGTAGTTGTACCGGTAGGGGCAGCAGTTCATCACCACCACAAATTTTTAGCCATCAGCGTGGCTGAACTAGCATACAGACAAGCGGACTTTTCGACTGGACTCGAGTCCGTTGGATAGATTTGAAACATGTTTCAAATCTAAGTCTGTCCAACTTTTGAGAAAACAAAGTCCGCTGGAGCCCACACACGATCTAATTGTTCGACGAAATCCCCTCCGCCAGGCAAAGTCTGACGTAAAGTCCGCTTGTGTGTACGCGGCATTAGTCGTTACAGCTCACCTCCACCATCACAAAAGTGAGCTTCCAAAGGCTGAGCTCAGAGCTACTGCAAGGGAAAGAAAGATCATGTAATGCCCTGTACACACGGGCGGACTTTTCGGCAACAGAGGTCTGACAGTCTTTCCGACGGACTTTCGACGGACTTTTAACAGACTTCCGACGGACTTTCTAATGAACAAACTTGCCTATACACGATCACACCAAAGTCCGATGGATTTGTACGCGATGACGTATGACCGGACTAAAATAAGGAAGTTCATAGCCAGTAGCCAATAGTTGCCCTAGCATCGGTTTTCGTCCGTCGGACTAGCATACAGACGAGCGGATTTTTCGATAGGAACTGGGTCGGAGTTCCGACGTAAAGATTTGAAACATGTTCCAAATCTTAAGTCCGTCAGATTTTCGACAGAAAAGGTTCTTGCACTACTTTGATCCGATTTTACACAACTTTAGTGCCACAGAGTGTCCTTTCAAAGTCTTATCAAAGTCTAACTCCAAAGTTGCACTGAAAATAGTGTGAATTTGGGTCTGCTTAGTGTGAACTGAGCCTAAATCGTTGGGTTTAGTTCTGCTTTAAAGTGGTTGTAAAGGTACCTGTGCCCGACCTGTGTCTATGGAGACAACCAGTGTGGCTATGGATTGAGCCTGCCTGGGTGCCCCCAGAGCAAGTGGCTTCCTAGAGTACACCGACATGGGGGAGGAGCCAGGGGCATCAGTGGGGGACCATAAAAGAGGAGGATTGGGGCTGCTCTGTGCAAATCTATTGCACAGAGCAAGTACATATGACATCTGTGATCTAAAACACAAAAAATACTACAGTCACTTTAAATAAGACCTTTAGTCAGAAACTACTTAATAACCAGCTAGTGTTGAGGCAATAAACAATTTGGTCAGAAGTATGTACTGTACGCCAGTCAGCATTATTGTAATCTACTACACATATAACACAACATATATACAATAAGTCTTCACTAAGATGAAAGTGATCGGTGCATACACAAATCCAACATCAACCTAACTCATAAGGCTATCCTATAGTAATAAACAGTATATGGCCTATAGAAGTAAGTGTAGCACACCCCCTCAAGAGCCACAGGTAAACTCAAGGGCCACAGGCAAACTGGGATCCCCCACCCTGCACAGCCAGGCAGTCCGCGACTTTGTTTTTTTTGTTTTATTGAGGGTAATAAACTTGGATGGGATAAGGATAATATGGGATGCCCACTTGACTTGAGAACAAACTTCAGGGACACTTCTCCTATATACAGTCTATATACAAACCTCACTTGCTTGCAGAACTCCACTGGCACACTGATGGTTAATCTGACACAGAACTTAGTCAGATTTTTGAGCAAAAGCCTGTTATAGGCAGGAACCCGAGGCGGCTTGATTGTGTAGGAAATAGTCAGTGTCCAGCATACATCCCTGTGGCTACTGATCCCAGCACCACCTCTTCAGGCACTGTCAGCCCACCAGGCTGCAGCTGCCCCTTTCACTAGCCCTCCTGGCTAACTTCTCCACAGTCCTCCCAGACTGACACTCTCTTCACAGTCCTTCCAGACTGAACACTCACCAGCTCACCTGGCTGACTTCTCAGGAGATCTCCCAGACATGCTGACCTGCTCCCGCTGTCCTCTCCTTGCTCCCGTGCCTCCAGGAAGGGGTTCCTCTGTGTGTTTTTGGAATCCTTCCAGCACCCGAGCCCCAGGCCCAAGGTAACCCCCCCAGACTAGGGGGACACTCAAGGGCCACGACAGCCCTCTCAGCACTCCATCTCCATCTTTCAACCGACTGTCCCTGCTGGCATGACTCATGCCCATTTATGAGGTGGATGTCCCCTGCCAGCCCATTTGCAGGGAATTGGCTGAGACCCTCACAAATATGCCAAGCAGCTCCTCCTAGCTTCCATCCACTACATCTGGTGGCTTCTCCAAGTACCAGAAAACAGGGGGAGACACCAGAGGTGCTGCTCACTGAGTCATCCAACCTCTCTGAGTCACTCAACCCTGACCCAGATTCAACCCAGGCTTGGCTCTCAGCCAGACCAAATCACATTTTCCTACACTAACAAACCTATTTACATCTAGCACACTAGCTAGAGGGTGCTACATAAGAAAAGGGGTATAAGAAGGGCACTGATACCCAGAAAGGAAGCATAGCATTGAAGGAGAAAGAGGAAAAGTTGGGGAATGGCTGCCCATGATCTTCGACTGCACACAGAGAAAGGAAAGAAGAGGAGGACAGTGAGAGAGAGTGAGCTTGTCTGGGGAGGAGGGGGGGTCCCGTAAGCTCCAGTCTGCCGTCCCACCCTGATTCAGACTGTGCGGGATGTCATATGGACATCAAGGAGTGGTCCAGGCCTAGGTGAACATTGAAGGCTATTCATGGGTCCCATATTTTCAGGAACCTGGAGTGGGTATCCACAGGATAGAAATTAGTTTCTCGTGAATCATTGCTCCCATGAGCCACTGTTTGACCTCAGCGAAGTTTAGAAATGGCTGACGTCAGTACTGTACGTTATCACTGATAAGGCAGTACTGCCGGTCTTCCAGGGGCTTGGGCCCCATCAGTGCAAAAGGAGGGCCCTTGCACCTGCAAAGCAGGACGGCCAGATTTACTGTCATATCGCTGACCAGGGGCGTTGCTAGGTCTGCCAAAGATCTGGGGCTAGAGCCCATAGCAGCGGTCACCGACTTTTTTGCAGGCCCGCGGGGGGGGGTGGGGGGGTTGGGCACACCAGTGGTTAGCAAGTGGTTCAACTCACCATTATGCAGAATCAGTGGGAGCCCTGGGCATGTCACTTGCCACATCTCCAGCCACCAGATGCAGCGTGTCACTTGCCACCGTCCGCCTGTCACCAGATGCGGCTTGTTACTTGCCACCATCACCTGCCATTAGATGTGGATTGTCACTTGCCACGTCACCTGCCACCATTTGCAGATTGTCACTTGCCTTTTCACCTACCACCACTTGCAGATTGTCACTTGCCACGTCTCCTGCCACCATTTGCAGATTGCCACGTCACCTGCCACCATTTTCAGATTGTCACTTGCCACGTTACCTGCCACTAGATGTGGGTTGTCACTTGCCAGGCCACTTGGCACTAGATGTGGATTGTCACTTGCCAACTGATGTGGATTGTAACTTGCCATGCCAGCCAGTACCACTAAATGTGCATTGTCACTGCATTGGTCCATTTAGTGAGGGCAGGAAAGCAGTGATGCGGGGCAGGCAGTGAGAGATGATGTCATCTCGCTGCTCCCTGCCCCACCTCCAACATTGAAGCAAGGGGGGTCTGGCTGCAGAGTGGAGCTCCACCTATGACAGGAAGCACGTGACCTCCACTCCACCGCGCTGTGAAGGCGGAAGAGCACTGATGTATGGCGGGCAGCGAGAGATGATATCATCTCTCTGCACCTCGCTCCCACATTGAAGAGGCCCAGCTGTGAAGAGTGCTGATGCAGAGCGGTCAGGGATAGATGATGTCATCTCTGCTCGTCCGCCCGCTCACTTCTCTCCTCTCCTCTGCCTCTCTCGTGCAACCAGCCTGCCCGCCGCAGGTTAGGCAGGGACCCTGCGGCAAGAGACTCGGGGCTATGGGCCCCAGATTTGGGGCTATAGCCCCAATAGCCACCCCCTAGCAACGCCTCTGTCACTGACACTGAACCTCTTGATGCAGCTGCAGGCACTTTTTTCATGCTTCTACGGTTTCCCGCAGCTCCCAGGTGGTCTCTCTCTTTTTCTCTCTCTCTCTCCTTCTTTCTCTTTCCCTCTTTCTGCTCTCTCTTCCTCTTCCCCCTTTCTCTCTCTCTCTGCTCTCTCTCCACCACCAAAAGGCCAGTGCAGATACCTGCTCATGCTCGCACACATTGCACCCGTGCTAATATTCATGAGCAAAGGACCAACAGAATGCCCGCAATGCCAGGTTGTCGCGCACGGGTATGTGCGCGTGTGCACATTGGTGCGCGGACGAGTGTGTGGGTGCGCGCGTGCACACACCAATTAGCACTTGGCGCCCAGTGGCCTATTTAAACTGCTCTGTTACTGCAAACAAGTGCTGGATGATCTCCAGATCCTTCCTGAACTACTAAGTCCTGATCCTGTGTTCCTGTTTATTCCTGTATGACCCGGCTCGTCTTTGAACTTCCCCTCTGCTTGCTCCTTTACTTGTTACCTGGTATCCTGACTTCGGCCTGTTTTTCTGACTTGATCTGCCTGCTGACTTGGTACCACTTTGCCTGGCTGTTACCCGACCTTGGCCTGCCCTCTGGACTTTCTTTTGCATGCTGATTCGGTGCCCTGCTGCCCGGTTGTTGCTGACTACTGCTCTTCTCCTGGTTCTGCTCCTGTCCATGCTCTGGTGCCCAGCTGCTTCCCCTTCCTGCTCCAAGGATCGTGACTGCCAGCTCTACCCACCTTCAGGGGGGACATTACCAGCCAGCTACTCGGCGCTCGTGCCACTCCTTGCCTTTACACTTTCTGTTCCCACCTTCAGGAGTGTAGGCGGGAGGAGCAAGGGAGGCCTCCATCACATTCCAGTCTCCACTAGGTACGTGATACTCCCCCTCTCTCTGTCTCTCTCTGTGTTCTCCCACCCTCTCTGCTCTCTCTCCTCCCCTCTCTGTCCCTCTCTGTGTGTTCTCTCTCCCCCTCTCTGCTCTCTCTCCCTCTCTCTGTGTTCTCTCTCCCTCTCTCTGCTCTCTCACTCTCTCCCCTCTCTCACTCTCCCCCCTCTCTCCCTTCCCTCTCTCTTTCTCTCTCTCTCTCTGTGTTCTCTCTCCCTGCTCTCTCTCTCCCCCTCTCTGTTCCTCTCTCTGTGTTCTCTCACCCTCACCCTGCTCTCTCTTCGCCTCTCTCTGTCCCTCTCTCTGTGTTCTCTCTCCCACTCTCTACTTTTTCTCCCTCCCCCTCTCCCTCCCTCTCTCTCTGTGTTCTCCCTCCCTCTTTGCTCCCTTACCCTCCCCCTCTCTCTGTCCCTCTCTGTGTGTTTTCTCTTCCTCTCTCTGCTCTCTCTCCCTCCCCATCTCTCTTCCTCTCTCTGTGTTCTATCTCCCTCTCTCTGCTCTCCCTCCCTCCCCCCTCTCTCCCTCTCCATCTCTCTCCCTACCCCTCTCTGTGTTCTCTCTTCCTCTCTGCTCTCTCTTCCCCTCTCTCTCCCTCTTTCTGTGTTCTCTATCCCTCTCTGCTCTCTCTCCCTCTCTCTGCACTCTGCTCTCTCACCCTCCCCCCTCTCTCTCCCTCTCTCTGCTTTCTGTCCCTCTATCTGCTCTCTCTCCCTCTATCTGCTCTCTCTTCCTCTCTCTCTCCCTCTCTCTGTGTTCTCTCTCCCTCTCTGCTCTCTCTCCCTCTCTCTGCACTCTGCTCCCTCACCCTCCCCCTCTCTCTCCCTCACTCTGCTTTATTTCCCCCCTCTCTCTCCGTCTCTCTGCTTTCTGTCCCTCTATCTGCTCGCTCTCTCTCCTTCCCCCCCTCTCTCTCTCTCTCTCTCTCTCACTCTCTCTGTGTTCTCTCTCTCCCTCTCTCCCCCTCTCTCTCTCTCTCTCTCTCTGCTTTCTCACTTTACCTTTTTTCTCCCTCTCTGACTTCTGCACTCAGTACATTGTATTTTAGGTTACCTACTTCTGCACTCAAACATGTTGTATGTAGTCCTAACCATCATCCCCATTCAACGTTCCCCCGGGTCTTTCAAAATTTAAAGCCGGCCATAGATGGATCAAAATTTGGTTGGTTCAGCAAGAACTGGCCGAATTTTAATCCCTCTATGGGCAGGCTGGTTACACTGAACACTTTACTAAAGTCACAGATTGACTTTAGTAAAACTAACCTGTATTTTCATACGATCGCTGCCACTGGCTATAGCCAACAGCAGTGTTTGTTGTATTCTGATGGTGTTGAAACCTTATGATATCTCATGATGTGATATACAGTGGAGAAGGATTAAAACCCCTGTCAGTTTTTAGTGCTAATAAAGAGGTAAAATTGTGTAAACCGTAGAAATATGCCAACTCACTATGTCAGCGTGGTCGCTGCAGCACATGTATTCATACAAAAGCAAAATGGTGACTAGAATACCAATCGAAGGAAAGCTGCTTTCACAAGACACACGGGGTGTATCAAAAACAACTGAGTTAGATTAAGTACCGGTAAATACAAAATATCTTTATAAATTTAAAATACTGAATGAGAATAGTATCAAAAATCACACACATATATAAATATTGTTCTTCCACCAATAAAAAAGACAAATTCACTTCTGTCCCATAGCCAAAACAGAACAAAAAAATAAGTGAGAGGAAATCCCTACAAATTAAAAAATCCCCTTGGGGACCCCCAGGTCACCAGAACCAGTGTCCCCATTGAAAGATTTCCCCATGTAATACTTTTCTGGGGACAACCCAACATTTGTGATTTTCTTTCACTTTCAATGATAAACAGGACAAATAGAGATGGTAAATCCCCCATCCCAATGGGAGCACAGACAGCAATAAAAGCCAGGCAGGGGGTCTAATCCTATCCATTCTATCCAAAACAAACAAAAAAAGCTTTGCCTTTAGTTGTATTTTAAATAAATCAGCCCCAATGATTCTGTGTTTTCCTATATTTAGGTTTCTATGTATTATTGTTGAGAAACTGATCCAGAAAAAGGGAGAGACTTTTTGGACTTTTATGGCATGTCAGATTTACTAGGCTGTTATGCTGACATTGACAAGCTATCTTCTGGGCCAGGAACTCAAATCATGGAAGCAAAGGTTGTAAGTCTAATAGCCATGCAGTTAGCAATTAAGAGCCCTTGCACACTGGGGCGGGGGGCGGCGTCGGCGGTAAAACGCCGCTATTATTAGCGGCGTTTTATCGTCGGTATGCGGCCGCTAGCGGGGCGGTTTTACCCCCCACTAGCGGCAGAGAAAGGGTTAAATACCACCGCAAAGCTTCTGCAGAGGCGCTTTGCCGGCGGTATAGCCGCGCCGTCCCATTGATTTCAATGGGCAGGAGCGGTAAAGGAGCGGTATACACACCGCTCCTTCACCACTCCGAAGATGCTGCTGGCAGGACTTTTTTTACCGTCCTGCCAGCGCATCGCTCCAGTGTGCAAGCCCTCGGGGCTTTCACACTGAAATGAAGGCAGCGGCACTTTCGGGGCGGTTTGCAGGCGCTATTATTAGCGCATTAGCGCCTGCAAGGGCTCTAAAGAAATGGCAACTGTAGTGGTTTCTATATTTTTCTTATAACAGGTTTTCATTTTACAATGACTGTTGCTGGAATTAAAATGTAAAAAAAAAAAATCCCTGCAAAGAAGACACATAATGCCTGCTCTACTCGCCACAATCTTTGCTGTATTGAAGAGATACTTTGCCTGAAGAATCCTTTAGAATCCAACACTTCTGGGGGTGTCAGTTTGCTGGTCCCTCACTATGTTCTGACCTTCCTGATAGCCCTCATGTCACTAAAGAACAAAGTAGTGATATAGGGGCTAGTGAATCAAGGCAGCATTTCGCAAACCTTTCTAACCCCCCTTTTACTTTCAGGTCTTAAGGGAAACCTGATAAAAATGTTCATATCTATAGCTCACAATCCATTAGCTTGATCAGTAAAGCCCCATACACACTATCAGATTTTCTGCTGATCTTTTCCTTCAGATTTACCAAAACCATATAATATGAGGTCAAACCTTAAGTGTTTTAATTTGTATGCAATCATCCAGGCTCTTGCACTACATGGTTTTGGTAAATCTGAAGACAAAAATCAGCAGAAAATCTGATAGTGTGTATTGGGCTTTAGTTGTAGAAAGTTTTGAATAAAAGAATACAGATTTTGACATACCTGGAACATTTGACACACAGAGCAGATCATTTTTTCAACACCTCCTGCTCTATAAGACAATTATATTATTAATATAAAATTATTTTATTACATTTGTAGTGAGTGCAGAATGCCCACTTACATTAGTGGATAGTGTAGTGGCAGTGCCCCTAACATTGGTGGACAGTGCAGTGCCCCCTTACATTGGTGGTGAGTGGTAAGAAGCCCCTTAACATTGGAGGGTAATGAAAATGACTCCCTAATATAGGTGGTCATTGTAGGTGGTAGATAAATCTGCCATTTCTCAAGGAACCCCTAGCAACCCCTGGTTGGTAAAGAGCCATCATTCGTTTTATTATTATTATTATTATTATTATTATTATTATTTAACTCTTTAGGGGACCAAGTGCATATAGTACTTGGTCCCGTTCTGATCAGTGGCCCCATTATTCCATAAACACACCTCTATGTGGTGACTGTAGCTTAACCCCCTTTCAAAGCCCAAATTATTGGCGTTTCTGTTGGGGGTACAGTTAGCACAATGTCTTGCCCCCTCTCTAAGCTGAGTTATCCTCTCTAAGCTGAGTTATCTTTTAACATATTCATTCATAACAATGACAGATCACTCAGAGTCGCAGCTCTCTGTGGTCTATCAGGGCTACTTTTACACATACACAGCACGTCTGATGTGGGGGGCAATTTTTCCTCACACTTTTGATTTAAGCAAAAAAGTCACTTTAAACTGTGCATGTAATTTTTTTTTTGTGAAGGGGAAGTCAGTAAAGAAGATCTTCATGAATATTTCAGCAGTTATCATTGGAAAGCTGCACAGTGGAGCTAAGTATGATATGTTTGTTATTAAAAAAAAAAAAAAAAACGAACTCTTACAATCACTTTAAGTTGTTAGTAACTAGCTACAAGGTGAAAACCTTCTCTTATTGCACAGTGAAATGTGGGATTGTCTTTCAGAACTCTACCACATGTGGTCAAGTGTTGCAAGGGATTCCCCAGCATCATATATAATGAATAGGGTTTTTGTGTGGTGGTGTCAGTTCATATGACAAAAGAGGTGAGACTCAAGTTTCAAATGGAGAAAGATGTTATGTAATAGGTGTGTTGTTACTGTGTGTGCAATCAAGAAGATGAGTTGAAACTGGAACCAGAAAGACATTTTCCACCTGCGTTGTGCACATAGAGATAGCTAGAGAACTAGGAACACTCAACGTATAGAGATATGATATACAGTATACATATACCTGAAGGAAATTGCCAGTTACAAGACAATATTTGTATTCTATTTATGTTTTCAGAGAAAAAAAATGAGATGCAAGGGACATTAGAAATAAAGCAATTTCCATGTTTGGTTCAACTCTAAGTAGAGATGGGAAGGCCTGGAAAATAAAAGGGAAAATTAGGGGAAAAAAATGTTTTCCATGTTTTTTTCAAAGCAATTATTTACAATTATTTAGTTTTTTCTGGAAAATTGAAAAGAAAACATATGGAATATGTTCTTTTACAATAATAAATAATATATCTATGACATGGTATTCCAACTATATAACAAGAAGACCTTAATGAAAGATTTCTGTTATTTTATGTAAAATATTAAATTACTGCAAGTTCTCTCAGCTGAAGACAAGCAACTCCTGGGATATAGTTCAAGTAACATTGTACTTCTAAAAGCAGTTCTCAAATAAAATAAATATGCATTTCTGCC
Source organism: Lithobates clamitans (assembly GCA_037952925.1). Classification (NCBI taxonomy): domain Eukaryota; kingdom Metazoa; phylum Chordata; class Amphibia; order Anura; family Ranidae; genus Lithobates; species Lithobates clamitans. The sequence goes on from JBBGZY010000254.1 coordinate 6,632,531, forward strand.
ACTAGGGGGCACTGCAGGGGAAAGGCTCCAGTTTAGTTTGCTTGTGGGCTCCATCTTGTATCTCCTACAGTTGGGTTATTGTTGGGATACAGTAGATGATAGTTTCTGTCCTCTCACACTTTAATTGACAGGTAAGAGGGTAAATTTGTCTGACAAATTAGTTTATCTTTATAACCTTTAAATGATTCCTATTAATGTTCTCCACATCACAGCATAGTGTTTACCTATAATCTGGTCAAAAAATAGTTTTTTCTTTTCCTCCTCTCAGAAACATGGTGAGACCAACATCTAGAGTTTGGAAACATTTCCACAGTGCAAATTCTGCTTAGAGCAAAGCTGCAATTTGCAAATGTTGTGATAAGAAATATTCTTTTTCAAAAGCTACAAGGATGACAAAACACATCCTGGCATGCCAGAGGTGCCCTAAAGACATTAAAAATACTTTATGGAATGAAATGATGAGGGCCATAATTAAAGTGCAAGTATCTTTTCCCTCGGGGGTTCCTATTTCAGAAACACTAGTTTTGCTGCTTCTGGATGATCACAAAGTGTTTCTTCACCAACAACATCTTCAAGTAAGGAAGTGATGCTAAGCACAGCCCCACAAAAATACACAATCCCTTCATTGATAGAGAAAATGATATCTGAAATCTGGAGAACATTCATCAAGCTCTTAATAGAACAATATATGCTTCTGGATCAGCATTGTCTATAACTGGAAATAAATATTCTTCAGGAAGCTTTTACATTATTATGAGGGAAGGGGGGGGGGGGGGTTACCCGTTCTCATGTATAGCTGAAATGTTCTTAACATATATAGTCCTTTTAAAATAGTAAATAAGAAAGTTTTGTTTATTTAACAAATAAGCTGTACTTTTATTTCAAGCATAATACTTTTATATACACTGTATTTCCCAGTGTAACAAAATGACTTTCAATTTTTAAAACTACTCCACACTAAATTTTCTTTTAAATTTTTCCAAAATTTCCATTTTTTTTCCTATGGCTTCAAATTTCTGGAAATTTTACATCTCTGGTTCAAAGCTTGAGTAAATTCTCCTGTAAAGACTAGCTAAGGGATAAAACAAAGCACATAAAGTAATTGTCTTGCAGATAACAGGCTTTCTTATTTTCAAAGACTAGTATGACAGGTTGCAGATGGCCAGTAAAGTAAATGGAGGCCTTGGCAAGAATATGGAAACAGTGCTATGAAGAATGTCAGGGTTTTTCTTATTTTAAATGATAAAATATGAGGTTGCCTGTTTTTTAGATGAACTCAATCCTATTCCATTGCGACTTTACAGTGCAAACTGATATGACTTCGATGCGACTTTTGATGAGTGCAACTTTGTTACGACTTTTACCAGTGTGATTCTTTTGTTTCTTCATTTTCTAATGAATACCAAATTTTCAGAATGATTGGAATCTAAATCAGTCGAAAAATTGGTCGACTGATCTAAATTCTGTGTGGAGAATTGTTGGTTGTTAAGAAGCGGGAGGGGAAGCTGACCGCTGAGTCCTTAACAACCGGTGACTCATCAGCTGTCAGTGGGTTTCCCCGTTGACAGCTGAATGTTAAAAATAAATGAACGCCGGCAATAAAAAATACAGCATGGGGTCCCCCCCTATCAATACCAGGCCCTTCGTGTCCCTCCTAAAATCCATACCAGACCCTTATCCAAGCATGCAGCCCAGCAGGTCAGGAAAGGGGAGGACAAACGAGCGCCCCCCCCTCCTGAACCATACTAAGTCACTTATCCTCAACATGGGGAGTGGTTTGGGGCAGGGGGGCTCCCTGTCCCCTTGCTGATGGGGAGAAGGGACCTCTTTCCCTCTTTTTTGGCTGGTGGTTGTGAGTGTCTGCGGGTGGGGGGCCTTATCAGAATCTTGAAGCCGCTTTAAACGAGAGGGCACCCAGATCCTGCCCCCCCCCATGTGAATGGGTATGGGATACATAGTACACTTGCTCATCCCCTTGCCCTTTCCTGACCTGCCGGGCTGCATGCTTGGATAAGAGTTTGATATGGATTTTGGAGGGAACCCACGCCCTTTTTTAAAAAAAAATTGGCATTGGATTCCCCAAAAACCTGTACCAGATCCAAAGGGCCTGGTATGGATAGGTTGGGGGGCCCCAATGCTGTTTTTTTCCCTTTATTTTTCATTGCCAGCATTCTTTTTGCACACAAGTCGCACACAAGTTGCATGTATATCACACAGGTGCAACTTTCATGCAACTTTAGAGAGTTTACATTGAAGTCTATGGCTCTCAAGTAGCATGAAAGTCAGACTAAAGTAGTGCAGGAACTACTTTAAGTTTTGCTGCATCTTTAACTCTCCCAGATATGAACGGTACTCTTTGAGAAACATGGGGTACGACTTGTCATGCGACTGAGGGCCTGAGGAAATATTTGTCAAAACAGAGAGGTATTGCTGAAGTAAAAACAATCCAAAACGATTAGATTGATTTACTAGTCAACCCCTTAACGCTAACATAATGCAACTATGCGGCCTCAGCTTCAAGGGGTTGTACTGGGGTTATGCCTGCAGCTGTAGGCATTGCCCCGTACCATTTTTTTAGAGCCGACGGTTGGCTTTCTTGTAATAACAACTGATGCGGCTAAGCAGCGGCTTGGCTGCGTTTACAAGCAGTGGGAGGGGATGTCCCCCCTCTCGTGCCGCCTTTTGCGGCTCGCCTGGGCTCTGCTCTCCAACGCGACCAGCCAACACGTCCAGCAGCTGGCCGGAGACCCGAACAATGCTGGAATCAGCTTTGATTGGGTCTCGGATGTAGTAACCTGTTTTGAATGTATTTAAGTGCAAAGGAGGGATTTGGGGTGTTATAGACCCCAGATATCTCCATAAAGAGTACTTGTCACTGCCTATTATTTTCACAAAGGATGTTTACATTCCTTGTGGCAGCAATAAAAGTGATCAAAAATAAAAAATTTAAAGGGACACTGTAAAAAAATAAATAAATTAAAAAAATGAGAAAAAAATTTAAAATTTAAAACACCCCACCCCTCTGTGCTCGCGCACAGAAGCGAATGAATATGTAAGTCGCGTCTACAAATGTAAACGTAAATGTTCAAACCACATATGTATCGCCGCGATCTTTAGAGCAAAAACAAGACCTCCTCTTTAACTTCAAACTGGTAACCTGTATAAATGTTTAAAGCGTCGTCTATGGAGATTTTAAGTACCATAGTTTGTCACAATTCCAAGAGTGTGCGCAATTTTAGAGCGCGACATGTTAGGTATCTATTTACTCGGCGTAACATCATCTTTCACATTTTACTAAAAAATTGGGCTAACTTTACTGTTTTTTTTTTTAATTTGTGAAAGTGTATTTCTTCCAAAATAAAGTCACATTTGAAAGACCGCTGCACAAATACAGTGTGACATAAAATATTGCAACAATCGTCATTTTATTCTCTAGGGTCTCTGCTAAAAAAATATATATAATGTTTGGGGTTCTAAGTAATTTTCTAGCAAGAAATGCTGTTTTTAACTTGTAAGCAACAAGTGTCAGAAAAAGGCTTAGGCATGAAGGGGTTAAATAACACCTGGAAAGGGACATAACTGGTAACACTGAAGTCGCATCAAACCTTTGGACATGGATATTTTTTTTTTTTTTTTTTGGGACAAGCCGAGTAAATTAAATAAACTGCCTCAAAGAACAATGGGTGATTCGCTGATCAAATCAGCCCAAGATGGTCTATTGCAAAAGTCATGTCTCGACGAACTACATGGTGAATTATTGACAATCTGAAGATCTGGTGGAACATCTGCCTAGGAAGACATGAGAAAGATTTAAAGGACTCAATTTAACCTGGGCACTGTAGTGGCACTGGTGGCACTGATGGGTACTGTAGTGGCACTGTTGGGCACATGTGACACTGATGGCACAGGTGAGCACTGTAGTGGAACTGATGTGGCACTGTAAAGGCACCGATGGCACTGATGTGGCACAGGTGGCGCTGTAGGGCACTGCTGGGCACAGGAACAACAGTTAAAACTTACAGTTGGCCCTCAATCTCGATTTGTCTTATATTTTATAAGACAAAACAGTTTTTACTTTTGGACCACTATTGGAAATCATAACGTTAACCAGTTGCCGACCGGGCCATAGCCAAATGATGGCTACAGCGCGGTCATATAACTCTGGGAGGCTGTCATATGACGACCACCCAGAATCTCTCTCCCGCGCCCCCCCGGGGCGCACATGATTGTCCATGCTCGCTGGGTTCACAGGACCCGGCATGTCATGGATCATGGTAAAGGGCTAATGGCCATGGCCCTTTACCGCGTGATCGCTCCGTCATTGGACATCAGAATGTAAACACGTCAGGGTCATCCAGAGGTTCAGCTCTCTCCTCTCCTCACAGCATTGAGAGGCAAGAGATTGAGAGCCAACTGTAAGTTTTTACTGTTGTTCCTGTGCCCAGCAGTGCCCTACAGCGCCACCTGTGCCACATCAGTGCCATTGGTGCCTTTACAGTGCCACATCAGTGCCACTACAGTGCTCAACTGTGCCATCAGTGCCACATGTGCCCACCAGTGCCACTACAGTACCCATCAGTGCCACCAGTGCCACTACAGTGCCCATCAGTGTCACCTGTGCCACTACAGTGCCCATCAGTGCCACCTGTGCCCATCAGTGCCACTACAGTGCTCATCTGTGCCATCAGTGCCACACCTGTGCCACACCTGTGCCACATCAGTGCCACTACAGAGCTCATCTGTGCCCTACAGTGCCACCTGTGCCATTACAGTGCCCATTAGTGCAACTACAGTGCTCATCTGTGCCCTACAGTGCCATCAGTGCCATTACAGTGCCCATTAGTGCAATTACAGTGCTCATCAGTGCTCATCAGTATCACCCCATCAGTGGATCCTCATCAGCACCCGTCAGTGCCGCCTCATCAGTGTACATCAATGCAAGCTAATCAGTGCAGCTGCAGTGCATTAGTGCACATCAGTGCAACCTCATCAGTGCAAATAAGTGCACCCTCATCAGCACCCATCAGTGCACCCTAATCAGCACCCAGCAGTGCATCCTCATCAGCACTAGGGATGAGCAGAACACCCCCAGGTTTTGTTCGCAGCAGAACATCCAAACAGGCAAAAAATTTGTTCGAACACGTGAACACCATTAAAGTCTATGGGACACGAGCATGAATAATCAAAAGTGCTCATTTTAAAGGCTTATATGCAAGTTATTGTCATAAAAAGTGTTTGGGGACCTGGCCTGCCCCAGGGGACATGTATCAATGCCAAAAAAAGTTTTAAAAACAGACGTTTTTTCAGGAGCAGTGATTTTAATAATGCTTAAAGTGAAACAATAAAAGTGAAATATTCCTTTAAATTTCGTACCTGGGGCTGTCTATAGTATGCCTGTAAAGTGGTGCATGTTTCCTGTGTTTAGAATAGTCCCTGCACAAAATGACATTTCTAAAGGAAAAAAAGTCATTTAAAAGTACTCGCGGCTATAATGAATTGTCGGTCCTGGCAATACAGGTAAAAGAAAAAAACGGCATGGGATCCCCCCAGTCCATTACCAGTCCCTTTGGGTCTGGTATGAATATTAAGGGGAACCCCAAACCAAAATTAAAAAAAAAACTGTGTGGGGTCCCCCCAAATTCAATACCAGGCCCTTCAGGTCTGGTATGGATATTAAGGGGAACCCCGCACCAAGATAAAGAAAATGGCATGGGGGTCCCCCTCAAAATCTATACCAGACAGTCTGGTATGGATTTTAAGAGGAACCCCGCGCCAAAATTAAAAAAAAAATTGGTGTGGGGGTCCCTCCAAAAATACATAACAGACCCTTATTCGAGCACGCAACCTAGCAGGCTGCAGGAAAAGAGTGGGGGATGAGAGAGCGCCCCCCCCTGAACCGTACCAGGCCACATGCCCTCAACATGGGGAGTGTGCTTTGGGGTAGCCCCCAAAGCACCTTGTCCCCATGTTGATGGGGACAAGGGCCTCATCCCCACAACCCTTGCCCGGTGGTTGTGAGGGTCTGCGGGTGGGGGGCTTATTGGAATCTGGAAGCCCCCTTTAACAAGGGGACCCCCAGATCCCGGCCTCCCCGGGAAAGTCATAGGGAAGTCCCCATGCATCAGAAGGAGGGCAGGGTCACCCAGAAATGTCACGGTGTGGCCCCGCCCTTAGTTATAAAAGAACTGTCAAAGCGAAGACGCATTATACCGCGGGAGCCTCCCATGGAGGCGGGTCAGTGCGGCTTTTTTTTCTTTTTCGGTCTGACGGCAGAGCAAGAGAAGATGAATGGACTTCGTGTGACATTTTTATTTTTTTATTTTTTAATAAAGGACTTGTCCCAAGCTGTGTCTTGTCATTTGTGCCATTTTGATACTTTTTTTGTGAAATGGTAGGGGTACATTTGTACCCCGTTACCATTTCACACAGGGGGGAGGCCGGGATCTGGGGGTCCCCTTGTTAAAGGGGGCTTCCAGATTCCGATAAGCCCCCCATCCGCAGACCCCCACAACCACCGGGCAAGGGTTGTGGGCATGAGGCCCTTGTCCCCTACCCCAAAGCACCCTCCCCATATTGAGGGCATGTAGCCTGTACGGTTCAGGAAGGGGGGCGCTCTCTCAACCCCCCCTCTTTTCCTGCGGCCTGCCAGGTTGCGTGCTTGGATAAGGGTCTGGTATGGAATTTGGGGGGACCCCCACGCATTTATTTTTTAAAATTTTGGTTCGGGGTTCCCCTTAATATTCATACCAAACCCAAAGGGACTGGTAATGGACTGGGGGGATTCCCATGCCATTTTTTTCAATGACTTTAATCTGTATTGCCGGGACCGACAATTCATTATAGCCGCGAGTAGTTTTAAATGACTTTTTTTCCTTTAGAAATGTCATTTTGTGCAGGGACTATTCTAAACACGGAAACATGCGCCACTTTACAGGCATACTATAGACACCCCCAGGTACAAAATTAAAAGGAATATTTCACTTTTATTGTTTCACTTTAAGCATTATTAAAATCACTGCTCCAGAAAAAAAACTTTTTTTTGCATTGATACATGTCCCCTGGCGCAGTACCCGGGTCCCCAAACATTTTTTATGACAATACCATGCATATAAGCCTTTACAATTAGCACTTTTGATTTCTCCCATAGACTTTTAAAGCGTGTTCCGCAGCTTTCAAATTTTCTGCCAACACCCCAAATTGTTCGCTATTCGGCGAACAGGCGAACACCCGATGTTCGAGTCGAACATCGGGCTCTTCCTTAATCAGCACCCAACAGTGCACCCTCATCAGCACCCATCAGTGCAGCCTCTTCAGCACTTATCAGTACATCCTCATCAGCACCCTACAGTGCACCCTCATCAGCACCCAGCAGTGCAGTATTTTCAGCACCCAGCTGTGCAGCTTCATTAGACCAGCCTCATCAGCACCTATCAGCGTAGCCACATCTGTCCTAGTGTCCCTATTGCACCACAGCCCACAGTCACCAGTATGGCGGAAAAATATTTTTACAGTGAGGAGGCATTACAGCTTCTTAGCCTGAGTGACGAGAGCAGCGGGGAGCTCTCTGAGCCTGCGTCCGATTCTGATTCAGCATATGAACCCGTTTTAAGCAGTGGGTCTGCTACAGAATCTGAGGAAGAGGAACCTGTGCCCATGAAATGAAGGCGTTCTGGTGAGGAGCAGCAGCCTACTACAAGTAGAGCAGTACCATCCACCTCTAGCACAGTGCCATCCACCAGAAATGGAGCACCGCTGCAACAAAGACCAGGCACTAGTGGGATGTCATCTCAGCCCCAAAGGTTAAGGACCCATGCCAGCGTTCCCTATGTCCTTTCGAAATCCTCTGTGGCTTCCCCCCAATTCAGCCCAGCCAAGTGTCCAGGTGAACAATGAAGACCTACTATCTTCCATCGTGGCCCAGTGGAACCTCTATGCACAACAGTTCATAGCAAGCAACCTGGTTCTAGTTATACCCATCCCTCTGAGTGGAACTTACCGTGGAGGAATTTCAATTTTTTTTAGGCCTAACTTTCAACATGGGACTCACAAAAAAAACAAATTATTCTCCTATTGGTCCACCAACCGCATCCACCACATGCCAATCTTCTCATCCATTATGCCAAGATCAAGATACCTAATGATTATGTGGTTCCTCCATTATAATGACCACACCCACCTCCCCCCTGAAATGACCCAGCTTCTGACAAATTATTAAAAAATTTGTTCGCTTCTAAATTGACCAAAATATCTCTGTGGATGAGTCACTAGTCAAATTCACAGGCAGGCTGGGCTTCAAACAGTTTTCCCCAGCAAAAGGGCCCGATATGGGGTTAAGCTCTACAAACATCTACGCCTTCCTGGTGTCTGAAGGACACCCAGCTGCATCCCCCTGAATGCCCAGAGTACATTGGAGCGAGCGGAAAAGTTGTCTGGGAGCTTGTCTATCCACTCCCTGAAAAGGGTTACCATCTCTATGTGGATAATTTCGAAACAAGCCTTCCCCCTTTCTCAATCTTTACCGGAGGAAGACTTTAGCATGCGGTACAGTGAGAGCCAATAGGAAGGGCTTCCTGCAAAGACTCATTAATGAAACGCTACAACGAGGGGAGACGGCATCTTTGCGGAACAATTAAATATTGGCTGTCAGGTGGAGGGACAGACGAAACGTCCACATGCTCTCATCGATCTATGATGACACCTACATGTATTCCCAGAAGAAACTGCCCAATCCGGTAACCAGCTTGTGTCCACGACTATAGTTTGCTTAGGGGGGAGTCGACTTCAATGATCAGATGATCAAACCCTACCTTCCCACAAGAAAAAAAAGTATAAAAAAGTCTCTATTTATTTTTTCAGTTTGGCCATGTATAACACTTATGTTATTTACCAAAAATCTACTGAGACCCCCTGTATCCTATCTTCATTACCAAGAAGAAATTATTACTGCTCTATTGTAGCCTGAAGGCCCACCAGAAAATATTCATTCTGATTCAGTGAGCAGACTCCACGAAAACCACTTTCCAGAGAGAACCCCACCCAGTGAAACAGGCCAAAGTTGTCAAAAGAAATGCTGGGTGTGCTCCAGAAGAGGAGTTAGAAGAGACACTGCATATTATTGTCCTCAATGTCCTTTCCAACCAGGCCTCTGTATAGGTGACTGTTTCCGCCGTTACCATACGTCTCTACATTATTAGTGAAGTATGGTAAACATAATTCTCATTTCCTGTAAATTTCCTCCACACCCCTTATGCCACTGCACTAAACTGTACATACCACTGCCTTCTCCGGAATTGACCCTGGCCTGTTATATGACCACGCTTCTGCCTAGCACTAAACATACCTCTGCCTGCTCCAGAACTGATTGTGGCCTGTTATACAACAGAGGTAGGTATGCTAAACTGTGCCTACCTCTACCTGCTCTGGAACTGACCCTGGACTGTTTGACCATGTTTTTTGCCTACCTCTTGGACTGATCTTTTACCCTGTTACTGGAGCAGCGGGATTCATAACATAGGGGTCTCACAATTGTAAAGGGCTTAAAAATGGTTTTTCTGGATGAAGAAAACAAACTTTTTAGTTTTCTCATTCCCGGATTGGGGTCTGGAGACCAGAGACTTCAAAGAGATTATGACCAAGTTCCTGCCTACTACCAGGACCAATATTTTGGCACTGCTGGCAATATCTCTACCTGCACTGACCCTGGACTGTATATGGACAGTATCCCTGCCTGTACTTACTATGGACAATATTTCTGCCTGCTGCCTGGACAATTCCGTTCCCTGTCGCTGACCACCTCCCTGCCTGCTGCATGGATCAGTGCTCTCCTCCTGTGGACAACTACACTACTAAAACCACAGGTAATATTTTGTTTACCCTTTGCTCAGCAGAATGTATTTTTGGGGTCTAATTCCCGGTATGTACATGCTATGTGTTAGAAATATGAAGGGCCTTCAAAAATGTGATAGGTTGTCAGGAAATTAGATGCGTAATTTATGTTCCTAGAATACCTGACGGTGCTCCTTGGATGTTGGGTCTCTGTATGTGGCCAGGCTGTGTAAAAGTCTCACACATGTGGCATACTCAGGAGGAGTAGCAGAATGTATTTTAGGGTGTAATTTTTGCTATTTACATGCTATGTGCTAGAAATATCCTATAAATGGACAAATTTGTGTAAAAAAAATGCATTTTAATTTTCTTTCCACATTTTCAAAGCACTTGTGGAAAAAAATGACATGTTCAAAAGACTCATTATGCCTCATAGATTATACATTGGGGTGTTTGCTTTCCAAAATGGGGTCCTTTTGTGGGCGTTTCCATTGTCCTTGTGTTCCAGGGCCTTCAAAAGTGTAATAGGTGGTTGAGAAATGAGATGTGTAATTTATGCTCATAGAACGCCTGAAGGTGCTATTTCAGTGTTGGGCCTCTGTATGTGGCCAGGCTGTGTAAAAGTCTCACACATGTGGTATCGCCATACTTAGGAGGAGTAGCAGAATGTATTTTGGGGTGTCATTTTTGCACATGTACATGCTGTGTGTTGGAAATATCTTATAAATGGACAACTTTGTGTAAACAAAATGCAATTTCATTTTTTTGCCACATTTTCCAAAAACTTCTGGAAAAAAATGAACCATTCAAATAACTCATTATACCTCATAGATTATATGTTGGGGCAGGGCTGGTTCAAAGATTTGTGATACCCTAGGTGAAACCTCATTTTGTCGCCCCATTGGCTCCGCCCCTGATTCCACCCCTTTGCCTTGCCCTTGTAACACATGTGACCTACCTGACACATACATTGACCTACCTGACTCCTACTTCCTGCAATACTCACCCCCCCCCTCCATTACACACACACACACAGCTCGATGTAGATCGGAGGATCCATCCTCCTCTTCACCTCTTCATGGCTTCATCGTCCATGACATCAAGGCTCTCCTCAGCAGCGGGCGGGCAGTATAGCATAGAAGTCCCCGCCATCCAGCCACTCCTTGGTGTCCCCGCTGGGCCAGCGCCATCCAGCCGCTCTTTGGTGTCCCCGCCGGGTGAGCGCCAATGCATCCAGCTGCTCCTTGGTGTCCCCGCCGGCAAGGAGGTCAGCTAACAGCCGCTGCCTGCACCTCTCAATGCAAACATGATCTCCACCAAGCCCCACCCCACCCCCTTCGCTGTACTCACACAGACACAGGCCACACCAGAGGACAGGCTGGAGCACAGGAGTCCCAGGGGTGGCGCTGTTACTGTGTGAGGAGATGTGACAGTGGGGCGCTCAGTGGGACACATCAGGAGATTGGCGGCACACAGCTGATGAGTTCCCGGGACAGCTGGCCCAGCGCTGGACAGAGGCGAGAGATCAGAAGAGGAGAGCTGAGCTCAAACACGCCTGGAGCATCTCCGGGACAGAGGCCATGGCTGCGCCCTAGGTGGTAGTGCACCCTAGGTGGCTGCCTACTTCGCCTAGTGGTAGCACCGGCCCTGCATTGGGGTGTTTGCTTTCCGAAATTGGGTCATTTTGAGGGTGTTTCCATTGTCCTGGTGCTCCAAGGCCTTCAAAACTGTAATAGGTGGTTGAAAAATGAGATGTGTCATTTATGCTCGTAGAACACCTGAAGGTGCTACTTCAATGTTGGGCCTCTGTATGTGGCCAGGCTGTGTAAAAGTCTCACGCATGTGGTATTACTATACTCTACTTTCCAAAAATTTTGGGGTATTTGTACTTTCATGGCTTGTTAGTGTCCCAAGAAATGAGATAGGCCGTCAGTACATCAGGTGTGATCAATTTTCAATGATTGGCACCATAGCTTGTAGACTCTATAACTTTCATACAGATTAAATAATATACACTGATTTGGGTTATTTTTACCAAATATATGTAGCAGTATAAATTTTGGCTAAAATTTATGAAGAAAAATTACTAATTTGCAAAATTTTATTACAAAAACGAAGAAAATTTTCGGTCTTTTTTCATTTATAGTGCAAAAAATAAAAACCCAGTGGTGAATAAATACCACCAAAGGAAAGTTCTATTTGTGTGAAAAAAAGACAAAAAATTCATATGGGTACAATGTTGCATGACTGAGTAATTGTCATTCAAAATGTGAGAGCACAGAAAGCTGAAAATTGGTCTGGTTAGGAAGGGGGTTTAAGTGCCCAGTCGGCAAGTGGTTTATATATATATATATATATATATATATATATATAAATCTATATATATATATATATATATATATATATATATATATATATATATATATAAATCTATATATATATATATATATATATATATATATATATATATATATATACTATATTGTCAAAAGCATTGGGACACTGACACCTGCCTGCCGCGCACATGAACTTTAAAGAGGTTGTAAACTCTTAAGAAAAAAAAAAGAAAAAAAAACCCTGTAAGACAAAGGCATAATGAGCTAGTATGCATCGCATACTAGCTCATTATGAAATACTTACTTTAGAACTAAGCCTTCCAGTGGTGCCCGCACGCCGCTGAGACAGCTGACATTTTCCCTGGAGTTTCTTTGGTGCTGTGAGTGGCCAGAGCCGCGGTGACGTCACGCATTTGCGCGGGAGCCACCGTTCACAGCACAGGGCTCGGAAGGAATGTCAACCGTGTCTGTTCCTTCAGAGTGCATGCGCCAGTAATGTCACTTTTTGTCCAGTTCTCTGCCCAGAACTATCAACAGATTAGAGGTGCCTCGATGGGGGCAACATGGGCACCTGCCTATGCATGCCTATATTTGGGTCTTTGGGAGGAGGAAGAGGTGTTCACCTCGTCGATGTACCAAGACCACATACACACATGGTTAAGGTACATCAACAATGTGCTCATGGTCTGGAAAGGTACCTTAGAAGACCTACATGTGTTTATTGACCAACTTAACTAAAACGAGCGTAACATACATCTGACATATACCTATGACCAGACTGAGATCTCCTTTCTGGACCTCTGGATAACAGTTGAGGATGGACAGCTATACACCCGTACCTTCCGTAAAGGAATGGCTGCCAACACACTTTTACGTGCTGACAGTCATCATCCACACTGGCTGAAAAATGGAATTCCAGTAGGGCAATTCCTACAGATTAAAAGAAATTGCACAAAAACCAGTGATTACAGATGAGAGGGCACTGAGATGTATAAAATATTTTGAGAACGTGGATACTCTCATGGACAAATCAGGAAAGCCAAAAAAAGGTAGCTGGTAGAAGTAGGGAAAGCTTATTACATATTGACACCAGTAGTGACGAGAAAGGTTGGAAAATATATATATACCGCGCTATCCCTTTAAAACAATGGAAGCAGCCAGCACAGCAGAAGATCAACTTATGCAAAATGTAATTTGTAATTTTCACTGTATGTGACAAGAAAGGTTCCCCGAAAAATAGTGGCCCAGTTAGAATCATAACGGCCTTTGAAGCCCAATGGAATTCGGTACGTAACATTCTGGTAAGGCATTGGGGGATACTGACAAACAGCCCAGGGCTAACAGATATAGTCGGATTTTCCGATGGGAAATGTTGGATGTGAGCTTGTTGGCGGTAAGTCCGACCGTGTGCATGCTCCATCGGACATTTGTTGGGAAACTTTCTGCCAACAAATGTTGACTAGCATCAGGGCCGATCCTAGGGTCACCGGCGCCTGGGTGCAGAAATATTTCTGGCGCCCCCACATGGGCGTGGTCATTTTACCAACTCCTCCCCTTTACAAATGTTTCTATGGCAACAACTCAAACACAGAGATGCTCCCCTAAGAAGTCTTTGTTACCCTAGGATCCTCCTATGATCTTTTAACAATAAAAAAAATACAGGAAGAGCGTACACTAATGAGACCTGGAGGGGAGTCTCTCTGATGCACACAAAGAGGGCTTCTGTTAGAGAGTCTGTTAGAAAGAGCCCCCAGACATAGTACAGGAGATGGTCAGAGACTGCAGACATAATATAGGAGATGATCAGAGACTGCAGACATAGTACAGGAGATGGTCAGAGACTGCAGAAATAGTACAGGAGATGGTCAGAGACTGCAGACATAGTACAGGAGATGGTCAGAGACTGCAGACATAGTACAGGAGATGGTCAGAGACTGCAGACATGATACAGGAGATGGTCAGAGACTGCATATATTGTACAGGAGATGGTCAGAGACTGCAGACATGATACAGGAGATGGTCAGAGACTGCAGACATAGTACAGGAGATGGTCAGAGACTGCAGACATGGTACAGGAGATGGTCAGAGACTGCAGACATAGTACAGGAGATGGTCAGAGACTGCAGACATAGTACAGGAGATGGTCAGAGACTGCAGACATAGTACAGGAGATGGTCAGAGACTGCATATATTGTACAGGAGATGGTCAGAGACTGCAGACATGATACAGGAGATGGTCAGAGACTGCATATATTGTACAGGAGATGGTCAGAGACTGCAGACATGATACAGGAGATGGTCAGAGACTGCAGACATAGTACAGGAGATGGTCAGAGACTGCAGACATAGTACAGGAGATGGTCAGAGACTGCAGAAATAGTACAGGAGATGGTCAGAGACTGCAGATATTGTACAGGAGATGCCCAGAGACTGCAGACATAGTACAGGAGATGGTCAGAGACTGTAGTTATGATACAAGACAGTCAGAGACAGTCAGAGACTGCAATCATAGAACAGGAGATGGTCAGAGACTGCAGACATAGTACAGGAGATGATCAGAGACTGCAGACATAGTACAGGAGATGATCAGAGACTGCAATCATAGAACAAGAGATGATCAGAGACTGCAGACATAGTACATGAGATGGTCAGAGACTGCAGACATAGTACAGGAGATGATGAGAGACTGCAGACATAGTACAGGAGATGGTCAGAGACTGCAGACATAGTACAGGAGATGATCAGAGACTGCAGACATAGTACAGGAGATGCCCAGAGACTGCAGACATAGTACAGGAGATGGTCAGAGACTGCAGACATAGTACAGGAGACAGTCAGAGACTGCAATCATAGTACAGGAGATGGTCAGAGAAAGCAATCATAGAACAGGAGATGGTCAGAGACTGCAGACATACTACAGGAGATGGTCAGAGACTGCAGACATAGTACAGGAGATAGTCAGAGACTGCAGACATTGTACAGGAGATGGTCAGAGACTGCAGACATAGTACAGGAGATGGTCAGAGACTGTAGTTATGATACAAGAGACGGTCAGAGACTGCAATCATAGAACAGGAGATGGTCAGAGACTGCAGACATAATACAGGAGATGATCAGAGACTGCAGACATAGTACAGGAGATGATCAGAGACTGCAGACATAGTACAGGAGATGATCAGAGACTGCAGACATAATACAGGAGATGGTCAGAGACTGCAGACATAGTACAGGAGATGGTCAGAGACTGCAGACATAGTACAGGAGATGGTCAGAGACTGCAGACATAGTACAGGAAATGGTCAGAGACTGCAGACATAGTACAGGAAATGGTCAGAGACTGCAGACATACTACAAGAGATGGTCAGAGACTGCAGACATACTACAGGAGATGGTCAGAGACTGCAGACATGTTACAAGAGATGGTCAGAGACTGCAGTTCCTATGGACATTAGTACATAATGGCCGATCGGCCCTCTCACCTGACCCAGCGATGCAGCAACGGGTCCTCTGATCAGGAGTCAGCTCACTCTGAATTGCCCATGGTGACTCCGCTGGGTAGCACCCAGATCTGTTTTCCTGCAATGACTCCATTCCTTTCTCTGCCAGGGATGGCGCTAGGCTGTGTGGCTTTCCCTCTGGTGGCTCTCTCTTTCCCATTCAGCTGAGCCTGCTTTGTGGGCTGCAGTTTCCATGTTACAGTGGGGCTGCCAGTCCTCGGGACTATATGTCCCACAATCCTCTTCTCTGGTCCTTTTTCTATTCTGTTTCCTCCCTGGTTGATATGAAGGCGGGGGAAGAAACATAGTGGGCAGCTGTGCTGGCAAGCACCGCTCACTAGTACAGCAGCACGCAGGAGAGGGAGGGGGGAAAGGAGAGCCTGCAGCTGCATTGGCTTCACTAGGGTTGGGGTCACCCCCCTTCCACTAACTATAGTTGCCCCTCAGTACAGACCCCCCTCCACTACATATAGACCCCCCTCCGTCAGTGCAGAACCCGCACTAAGAATAAACCCCTCCCTCAGTACAGACCTTACTCAGTACAGATCCCCCCCAGGTAACCCCCCCTCCATTAGTACAGACCCCCCCAGGACAGATCTCCCTCTCCATTATTACAGACCCCCACAGGACAAACCACCCCTCCATTAGTACAGACTCCCCAGGACAGACCCCCCATTAGTACATACCCCCCTCCATTAGTACAGACCCCCCCTCCTCCATTAGTACAGACCCCCCCTCCATTAGTACAGACCCCCCAGGACAGACCCCCTCTCCATTAGTACAGACCCCCTCTCCATTAGTACAGACCCCCCTAGATTAGTACAGACCCCCCCTCCATTAGTACAGACCCCCCTCCATTAGTACAGACCCCCCAGGACAGACCCCCTCTCCATTAGTACAGACCCCCCTCCATTAGTACAGACCCCCCTCCATTAGTACAGACCCCCCAGGACAGACCCCCCCTCCGTTAGTACAGACCCCCCTCAGGACAAACCTCCCCCCTCCATTAGTACAGACCTCCCGACAAACCACCCCCCCATTAGTACAGACCCCCCCTCAGGACAAACTACCCCCTTCCATTAGTACAGACCCCCCCACACAAACCACCCCCCTCCATTAGTACAGACCCCCCATAAACCACCCCCCATCAGTACAGACCCCCCCCTCAGGACAAACCTCCCCGCTCCATTAGTACAGACCTCCCAACAAACCACCCCCCCATTAGTACAGACCCCCCTCAGGACAAACCACCCCCCCTCAATTAGTACAGATCCCCCCCACCAACCACCCCCTCTCCATTAGTACAGAGTAGACCACCCCCCTCCATTAGTACAGACTCCCCCTCCATAAGTACAGACCCCCCCTCAGGACAAACCCCTCTCCATTAGTACAGACCCCCTGATAAACTAACCCCCCCATTAGTACAGACCCCTTCAGGACAAACTACCCCCCCTCCATTAGTACAGACTCCCCCCCACAACCCCCCTCCTCTATTGGTAGAGACTCCCCCCCACAAACCCCCCTCCTCTATTAGTACAGACTCCCCCCCACAACCCCCCCCATCTCTATTAGTACAGACTCCTCCCTACAAACCCCCCCTCCTCTATTAGTACAGACTCCCCCCACAAACCCCCCCTCCTCTATTAGTACAGACTCCCCCCTACAAACCCCCCCTCCTCTATTAGTACAGACTCCCCCCACAAACCCCCCCTCCTCTATTAGTACAGACTCCCCCCACAAACCCCCCCTCCTCTATTAGCACAGACTCCCCCCACAAACCCTCCTCCTCTATTAGTACAGACTCCCCCCTACAAACCCCCCCTCCTCTATTAGTACAGACTCCCCCCACAAACCCCCCCTCCTCTATTAGTACAGACTCCCCCCACAAGCCCCCCTCCTCTATTAGTACAGACTCCCCCCTACAAACCCCCCCTCCTCTATTAGTACAGACTCCCCCCATAAACCCCCCTCCTCTATTAGTACAGACTCCCCCCTACAAACCCCCCCTCCTCTATTAGTACAGACTCCCCCCATAAACCCCCCTCCTCTATTAGTACAGACTCCCCCCATAAACCCCCCTCCTCTATTAGTACAGACTCCCCCCTACAAACCCCCCCTCCTCTATTAGTACAGACTCCCCCCATAAACCCCCCTCCTCTATTAGTACAGACTCCCCCCACAAGCCCCCCTCCTCTATTAGTACAGACTCCCCCCTACAAACCCCCCCTCCTCTATTAGTACAGACTCCCCCCATAAACCCCCCTCCTCTATTAGTACAGACTCCCCCCTACAAACCCCCCCTCCTCTATTAGTACAGACTCCCCCCATAAACCCCCCTCCTCTATTAGTACAGACTCCCCCCATAAACCCCCCTCCTCTATTAGTACAGACTCCCCCCTACAAACCCCCCTCCTCTTTTAGTACAGACTCCCCCCTACAAACCCCCCCTCCTCTATTAGTACAGACTCCCCCCATAAACCCCCCTCCTCTATTAGTACAGACTCCCCCCTACAAACCCCCCCTCCTCTATTAGTACAGACTCCCCCCATAAAACCCCCTCCTCTTTTAGTACAGACTCCCCCCATAAACCCCCCTCCTCTATTAGTACAGACTCCCCCCATAAACCCCCCTCCTCTATTAGTACAGACTCCCCCCTACAAACCCCCCTCCTCTATTAGTACAGACTCCCCCCTACAAACCCCCCTCCTCTATTAGTACAGACTCCCCCCATAAACCCCCCTCCTCTATTAGTACAGACTCCCCCCTACAAACCCCCCCTCCTCTATTAGTACAGACTCCCCCCATAAACCCCCCTCCTCTATTAGTACAGACTCCCCCCTACAAACCCCCCTCCTCTATTAGTACAGACTCCCCCCTACAAACCCCCCCTCCTCTATTAGTACAGACTCCCCCCATAAACCCCCCTCCTCTATTAGTACAGACTCCCCCCATAAAACCCCCTCCTCTATTAGTACAGACTCCCCCCATAAACCCCCCTCCTCTTTTAGTACAGACTCCCCCCATAAACCCCCCTCCTCTATTAGTACAGACTCCCCCCTACAAACCCCCCTCCTCTATTAGTACAGACTCCCCCCACAAACCCCCCTCCTCTATTAGTACAGACTCCCCCCTACAAACCCCCCCTCCTCTATTAGTACAGACTCCCCCCTACAAACCCCCCTCCTCTATTAGTACAGACTCCCCCCTACAAACCCCCCCTCCTCTATTAGTACAGACTCCCCCCATAAACCCCCCTCCTCTTTTAGTACAGACTCCCCCCACAAACCCCCCTCCTCTATTAGTACAGACTCCCCCCTACAAACCCCCCCTCCTCTATTAGTACAGACTCCCCCCATAAACCCCCCTCCTCTATTAGTACAGACTCCCCCCTACAAACTCCCCCTCCTCTATTAGTACAGACTCCCCCCATAAAACCCCCTCCTCTTTTAGTACAGACTCCCCCCATAAACCCCCCTCCTCTATTAGTACAGACTCCCCCCATAAACCCCCCTTCTCTATTAGTACAGACTCCCCCCTACAAACCCCCCTCCTCTATTAGTACAGACTCCCCCCCCACAAACCCCCCTCCTCTATTAGTACAGACCCCCCCCATAACCCCCCCTCCTCTATTAGTACAGACTCCCCCCATAAACCCCCCTCCTCTATTAGTACAGACTCCCCCCTACAAACCCCCCCTCCTCTATTAGTACAGACTCCCCCCTACAAACCCCCCTCCTCTATTAGTACAGACTCCCCCCCACAAACCCCCCTCCTCTATTAGTACAGACTCCCCCCCCACAGACCCCCCCCCAGGACAAACCCCACCCGGGCGTGCAGCCGCGCCACCCGGGTGGAGAAGATCGTGACCGAGAGGAGAAAAATAAATGACAGGCACTGTACGCCGCGCGGCACGGACCGCCCCGCCCCCCAATGACGTCACTGCACGGGTCTCTCTCTCCGAACAGAGAGAGCCACTCCGATCTCCTCTGACAGGAGGATGGAGCGGGCGGGGACGGACTTGGGCAGGAAACACAGCGGCGGCGCAGAGAGCGGCCTGTGGACACCAACAAGAAGAGGAGGAGGGAGGGGAGCACTCTGGCGCTTGAGCGCCCCCACCTCTGTGGCGCCTGGGTGAACTGCACCCCGTGCACCCGCCTAGGATCGGCCCTGACTAGCATGCTCTCAAATTTTCTGACAACAAATGTGTTGTCGGACTTTCTGATCGTGTGTTTACAAGTCCAAAGTACAAACACGCATGCGCGGAAGCAGAAGCGATTGGTCTTGTAAACAAGCATCTGTAATGGAGAATTAACATTCGTGATGTGACAAATTATGAAATCTCCAAATGCAGCGCACAATTCTCTTCTTCTTTAATGGGATAATAATGAAGCTGCTTTGCTGGTGGTACTGATGGAGTTATTGCAAACTAATTTTCAAAGGCTTTTTTTCTAGTGATATCTTGAATAATATTATTATGTTTTGTTTTTTTTTATTTAGGCAAGTTACCACAACACCATTATTCCCTAGTTTTTAAGAACAAAGATACAACTATGTTGGTGTCCCTTGTCAATTTTACATTGACATTATTTTTAAAATGTAACTGCCTACTCCCAAACTGTCATTTGAAGTAAAACACATACCCAAGTATTATTCTCCACAATTTTTTTATTGTGCATTAAAAAAAGAAAACAAATAAAATTAGACATGCTATCTGCCAATAGAACCAAAAAGTGCATTCTATGCATCCAAAAATATAGAAAATATACCAAATCAAATCATTATTCAACCAAAAAATAATGTCAAAGCAATAACTCCAAGGCCAATAATAATAAAAACACATTATGTCCTCCGATTCAGCAACATGTCTGGTTGACGAATGGCCGCTCAGAAACGAACTGAAAAGCACGAATCAACACTCATCAAACTTCTACTAACACGAAATTAGCAGAAGGAGCCCAAAGTGTGGTGCTAAAGAACTGAAAAACCACATAGTCCGTCTAGTAAGTCACTACGTTCGTAATTGTTGGCCAACAAGACAAGTTTGAGCCAACACCCTTCGAACAAAATTCCACGGTTTTGTTGTCGGAAAGTCAGGTCGTGTGTACGAGGCATAAGCGAAACATTTTGCCTACTGCCACGGAGGGAGCCCCGTGGGTATGAAGGTAATGGGTATTTATGTCCTTAAGTTACCCGCCAGATGAGGAGACTTTGACCGTATACTCCTCCAAAAAGAAAAATGGTGGATATATAGGTTAAAGTCTCTTGTGCTGGTGGGCCTCAACACAGAACTAAATCTGCAGGTGTTTTTGGAGAGCTAATATAGCCAGACTGTTTATCTGAGCTACCCACACTGCCTGAAAAATCAGGCGGATTGACCAGTATGTATTATTTACTAACTATTATCCTTTAAAAGATCTGAGATAAATGTATCCACTCTTGTCTGCTTAATGTGTTCCAAGTAATGATGTCCTGATGTGTTGTTACATGTATATATTTTCCCCTCTTCTTGTCTCCTTTTTCTTTTTTCTTTTTCCTTTTTCCCTTCCTCGTCCTTTTTTCCTTTTTTCTTTTCTATTTTTTTCTATTATCTTCTTTGTCTTTTTTCTACTCTATTTTTTTTTTTTTCTTAGCTGACCCCTTCAAGCAGATAGTTTATGTCGGCAACGCTGACTGAATTTTGGGCCAAGCCGACACGACCCCTTCTGCTTTAATTTTTCTACTTTGAAGATCACCACGCATCACTTTGATTATATTGCCCCGTACACACGGTCGGACTTTGTTCGGACATTCCGACAACAAAGTCCTACCATTTTTTCCGATGGATGTTGGCTCAAACTTGTCTTGCATACACACGGTCACACAAAGTTGTCAGAAAATCCGATCGTTCTGAACGTGGTGACGTAAAACACGTACGTCTGGACTATAAACGGGGCAGTGGCCAATAGCTTTCATCTCTTTATTTATTCTGAGCATGCGTGGCACTTTGTCCGTCGGATTTGTGTACACACGATCGGAATTAACGACAACGGATTTTGTTGTCGGAAAATTTTATATCCTGCTCTCAAACTTTGTGTGTCGGAAAATCCGATGGAAAATGTGTGATGGAGCCTACACACGGCCGGTATTTCCGACAGCAAGGTCCTATCACACATTTTCCGTTGGAAAATCCGACCGTGTGTACAGGGCATAAGACACTTTTCCCCAGTGTATTCTCGTTGTTCACAGAGCGTGATGCTGACGTGACGCATCAGAGCTAGGGGAGGGGCCTGATGGCGGCGCCGGTGTGAGCGGACGGAGGTGTTCCCGGATGAACCAGTGGGAGCTGAGCGGGGTGAGAGCTTGCGGGCATCCCGGCTTATGACAACCTCTCACCACAAGCAGCAGGGGGTGTCCCAAGGTCCAGAGGCGGTGGAACAAATAGTGCCCTTTGCCATTTTGCAGCATCGGCGAGGCGCTCGGCTTCTCTGCTTGGACCGGCCGGAGACTGCCGATCCTTACTGCAGCTTCCCTCACTCACACCCTCTCTGTTCTAGTATCTCCTGCCTCATGTTTCCTGGGCTTGTTACCAGTACGACCTTACCTGCAAGAAGATGCTAGCACCTGACCCACAGCCATTAGAGCAGATTCAACAAGCGGACCAGGACGTCTCTGGAGCTTGGTAACTGCCCTGTATATATCCTCAGTGACCGGATTGGAGCGACCTGGAGGGTAAGACTTTGATCATCAGAAAGAAGCACTTATGCCCAGGTATGAACTTATGTTGTTTATAATCAAGATATTACAGATATTCTGGCATTAGAGACTCTTCAAAGGACCCAGAAGTTTGTCTATAATATGCAAAGATTAAAGCATGCAATGGACTGAGACATTTGCTGGCTCCTGTTAAGAGACTACAGACCCCAGAGGAAGGTTGTTGAAAAACTTGTAAATTTTGCGACTACTTCTCTCCTGTCTACAAGAGCTTTCAGAAAGATTTATGATATGCCATGAAATGGGTTAAAAGCGGAGCGGTGTTAGGCTAGGAGAAGCATAGCTGGTTGGCTTTGCTCGGTGATCACTGATATTCATCGAGTGTTTAGAGCTTTTGAAATAACTCTGCTCACGCTCTTGAAGTCGATCTGTTACTTGACCACTTTCTTACAGTCAGCAGAGCGATCTTGATAAGAATCTGTTTTTTCGTTCTCCTCCATTTCACCCATAGCCAGGACTCTCTAAGGTGTTAAAGCTTCAGTACACCACTTGTATACAATATGTGAATATTTCAATGGGCTCAACATTAAGAAGCAGACTATAAGGATAAAGTGAAATTCATAGAGATTTGTGTAAACCCATACTAAGTGGGAGAGGCAAAATGAGAGAACATGAGAGGTTGCTCACAAAAAGCAACAGGACCTAAGACCCCTAGAGAGAGCCTAAATACCAGTTCTATTCATAAATATCTTAAGGACGCAAGTTTAAAAAGTCCTGTACCGGAAAAAAGGCAACTGGGTGCAAAGGAAAAGAAGAAAGAGCTGGCAAAACATAAAGGGGCTCAAGGAGGAAAACCTAGGAAGAGTCGGACCCAGAGGGTGAACTAAAGCGGTAGAACAAAGGAATATGGATTAAATCCCAACGAAAATGGAAATGCTTGAAATGTTCGCTAAATTAGAAAACTCAATTAAAACGGAGATACTGAATGTAAGGACAGACATGGGTCACTTACTGAGGCGAGTCGAAGAAGCCGAGGAACTAACAGGAAAACAGGCCCAGGAAATTCTTGTTTTAAAAACACAAATAAGTAAATTGCAAATTGACCATCGAGATGTTCTATATAAACTAGAAGAACAAGAAGACCAAAGCCGTTGGCAAAATTTGAGGATTAGAGCCTTACCGGAACAGCAAGGAGAAGACCTGTTTTTGAAAATGAAAAAACGTTTCAATCCAATGTTGGATAGAAGAGTAGATGAGGACTTAAAGATTGACCATGTGCACAGCATTAGAAAGCCTCCAGGCGTGAGAGAGGATTTACCCAGAGATGTCATCATTAAATTGCACCTCTACGAGGATAAAGCCAAGATATGGAATTCATCCAGTGCAAAAGGGAAACTAAAGAAATGTATAAAGGAAAAGAAGTTGAGAAAGTGGCAGACGATTATCTTGTTTAGAATTAGTAGTAGGGCCTTTTCTCGTCTTTTAGGCATAACTAATGGAAGATTTTGGCCGGAGGGGGGTGAGGGGACCTCAAGATTGCAGAGTGTCAACGGTGAGGGGTGGAGGGTTCTTGGGGGGAACTGGGCCACCTCTGTGCGCCCGCTCCTGCTGCTCTCCCCCTGGGGGGGGGCGAGCACACGGATAGTTGCAGTCGCACCCTATCGTTATAGAAGCACGCAGGATGGGATCGGTATGGTTCCCCATCTGCTGACTTGTGGCCTTATTTTGGCCTAAGGGAGGGGGGTTGGGTGTGGGGGGGTTTGGGAAGGAAGGGGGGGAGGGAGGTGGGGAGGGAGGCGTTTTATCTTGCAGAGATGATTAAAATTCACTTTAGAAGGCAGGGGTTGGTTTGTACAAGTTGCCCCCCCCCCCCAGATCACTATAAATGACAGAAATAAATTGTCTGCCATATAATGTTAAAGGTCTTAATTGTCCTGTTAAGAGACATAAAATATTAAGAGAACTCCATCATTATCGAGCTGACGTGGTGTTCCTGCAGGAGACCCATCTAGCCCAGGAAACATGCATTAAACTATATTCTAAAAACTTTCCGACCTGGTTCTATAGCGATTCACCTATTAGGAGGGCTAAGGGGGTGGCAATTGGGTTCTCAAAAATGACAACGTTTTCATTGGTGGAGAGTAAGACAGACCCTGAGGGACGATTTTTTTTTCTGAAGGGGAAGCTAGGAGATAAGATATTTACCCTATCTAATGTATACTGCCCAAATAAAAACCCGATTAGATTTCTTTCACAGGTACTGAATAGGTTAATGGAATTTAAGGCAGGGGAGGTGATTTTAAATTTTGCCTGAATCCTTCTCTGGATAGTACGTCCAAGGCACAGGGGTCGAGTAAATCTTTATTAAATAAGATTGGGTGTAAATTGCATCAAAGTCAAATTATGGATGTGTGGAGGGTGCAGCACGCCAAAATTAAGAATTATACTTTCTTTTCTCCTGTGCACAGGACGTATTCAAGACTGGATTACTTAATGGTGGACCATAGCTTGCTGGATTTGGTGAGGGATGCTAAGATAGAAATAACTACACTTTCGGAGCACTCCCTCCGTTACAATGAGGGTGAGAATCCCGGGGCCCCAAAGACATTCGTTTACATGGCGTCTAAATGAAAACCTTCTAAACGATGATAAAGTAGTTGAAATAGTACAGAAAGAAATAGACTTATACTTCTCGGTGAATAACACGGGGGAAATATTGGGAACTACTTTTTGGGAGGCCCACCAAGCTTACATTAGGGGAGTTCTCATATCCATTGGTGCCGGGA
Source organism: Lithobates clamitans (assembly GCA_037952925.1). NCBI lineage: Eukaryota > Metazoa > Chordata > Amphibia > Anura > Ranidae > Lithobates > Lithobates clamitans. The sequence continues at coordinate 6,657,665 of JBBGZY010000254.1, forward strand.
GGAAAAAAGAAAGAATAAAAAAAATGGAAAATCTCATTGCTGAAATCCACAGACTAGAACAAGAACATAAAACCTATAAAGGTCACCACCAGGAACTTTTTCAGCAACTGATAATTAAGAGAGAGGAACTCAAAGACATTATGGAGTCAGATTCTAGAAGGCTTTTAATAAACTGACAAAAGACAGGTATCTGTGGAGGAAAAAGGCAGGTAAGCATCTAGCTGGGATGCTAAAAAAGAAAAGAGACACTAATTTTTTTGACAAGATTCAGATTAAAACGGGGAACTGATTTATACATCCAAAGAGTTAGGGGAAGAATTTAGGAAAAACTATGCAGCCCTATACTCAGTCAGACAGAAGGGCAATCAGAATATAGGAAAAAATTGGAAGTCTGAAGGATTTTTAAATTCTGCAGGACTGTCTAGTCTGTCTGAAAACGATAGGGCTGAGGACAGACCTATCACAGAGGAGGAAATATATTCAGCTTTAAAAAAATCTGCCCCAGGAAAAAGCTTGGGACCAGATGGATTTACAACATACTATTTTAATAAATTTAAAAAAACTCAAAACTGTATGCTAAGGTATTGGCAATGAGGTTGAAGGAAAAGATGACCTCCCTGATCCATCCGGATCAGGTTGGTTTTATACCAGGAAGAGAAGGGAGGGATAATGGTGTGCGGTCGTTGCTTCTCCTGGAGGCCATTAAAGCCAGTGGATCCCCAGGTCTATTCCTGTCGACAGATGCTGAAAAAGCATTTGACAGGGTAGATTGGGGATTCATGATAAAAACGTTGGAAGTTATGGGGGTAGGCCCAATTATGATCAAATTGATAAAAGTATTATATAATCATCCTTCTGCGTATGTTAAGGTGAATGGAACCCCTTCCTCACAGTTTACAATGGAAAATGGAACCAGGCAGGGGTGTCTGCTGTCACCCCTTTTGTTTGTGCTGACATTGGAACCCCTGCTGGCTTTGATCCGAAATAACCCAGATATCAGTGGGTGTAGGTTGGAAGAAGAGGAGCACAGACTCGCGGCGTTTGCCGTCGATGTGCTATTCTTCATTACCAAACCTAGGATCACAATTCTAAATTTACTGTTGACCTTAAAAAAATATGGTGAGATTTCAAATTTCAAATTTAATCTCAGTAAGTTTGAAGTCCTAAATATAAACATAAACAAACAGGAAGAAGTCAGACTTCTTAAAGAATTTCAGTTCCCATGGAGAAAGGATATTAGATACTTGGGGGTCAGACTGACTGACTCATTGAGGAAAATCTATTTAATAAATTACATACCTTTATTAGATGAAATTAAGCAGGAAATTAAAAAAATATCAACGTGTCCTCTCTCATGGATTGGACGTATTAATACAGTAAAAATAGTGCTAGCCCCGAAAATTCTATATAAGTTCCAGATGCTCCCAATTTCACTCCCCCAAGCATATTTTAGAGCCTTGACAGGGTTAATATTGAGATTTGTATGGTGTAACAGAAAATCACGTATTGCATACATGGTTCTGAGTAGGGGGAAAGCACAGGATGGCCTAGCCATCCTGGATTTTAAAAAGTACTATAACGCAATTGTTCTGTCAAGGGTATTGGAATGGGCAAGAGATGGGTCTGACAAAAGATGGGTTAATATAGAATATGTCTTGAGTAATACACAGTTAAGTCACATAAAATGGAACCCCCCACAATACAGGAATTTGGGATCAAACACGCACAAGGTAATACGGTTTACACAAAAAATTTGGGATCAGATTCAAGCACAAAAATGGGATTATAATTCACCTTTGATTTATTTAACCACTTGCTTACTGGGCAATTAAACCCCCCTCCTGTCCAGACCAATTTTCAGCTTTCATTGCTCTCACACTTTGAATGACAATTACTCAGTCATGCAACACTCTACCCAAATGATTTTTTGTCCTTTTTCCCATACAAATAGAGCTTTCTTTTGGTGGTATTTGATCACCTCTGGGTTTTTTATTTTGTTAATTGTTAATTTTTCTTCATAAATTTTGGCCACAATTTATACTGCTACATATCTTTGGTAAAAATAACCCAAAATTAGTGGAAATTATTTGGTCTGTTTGAAAGTTTTAGAGTCTACAAGCTATGGTGCAAATCATAAAAAATGTATCACATCTGATTTACTGGTGGCCTATCTCATTTCTTGAGACCCTAACAAGCCAGGAAAGTACAAATGCCCCCCAAATGACCCCTTTTTGGAAAGTAGACATTTCAAGGTATTTAGTAAGAGGCATGGTGAGTTATTTGAAGTTGTAATTTTTTCCCACAATTCTTTGCAATTCTAAGATTTTTATTTTTTTATTTTTATTTTTTCACAAAATTGTCATTCTAATAGCTTATTTCTCTCACATGGCATGTGCATACCACAAATGACACCTCAAAACACATTCTGCTACTCCTCCTGAGTATAACGATACCACATGTGTGGGATTTTTTCACTGCCTGGGCACATACAGAGGCCCAACATGCAGGGAGCGCCATCAGGTGTTCTAGGAGCATGGTGTACAGTAGGGGGCGCTAGAAACCTTAAAACATATGTATCTGCCACTAGATACACACACTAACTACATCAACCGCAGTGGATTAAATAGTGCTGTTTGTGCTAAACTGGAATTATATCAAATACATAATATATAATAAAAATAAACAAATATAAAGAATGAAGTCAAGAGTGATATTGAAATCAACAAAATTCTTAGTGCAAGTGATAAATGAAATCGTGATGTTTGATTGTCCCAATCCAATGAAAAGATCAGAGCAAACAGTTAGTTGAAACCAACATCAAAGCAGACACATGGATCTTCAAAGATGCAACAATTCTTGCGATGATATAAAGATTCCGTCACCCAAGAGGAAAAAACACCTGAAGATAATAGATATCTGCTTACCAGATACCAATGACTTCTTTAACTAAAAAGAGAGTCATTGGGGGCGTGGCCGGGATGGTGGACTGAGCAGACGTGTTTGCAGAGCTCTCCTGGAGTGTGATCCGTTAAACTGATCCGTACTGACTGACCAAGTGGATCGAGAGGATCCTGTCACACCTGGATGCCTTCTAAAAGCTTCGGAAGTCAGAAAAGGGGTAAGAGGCTGAAATTCCCCCAGAATATACCTGCAGAGACTTCCCCGATCTCTGGAACCCGAGGCTCTCCGGCGCGCCTAACCAATATGGCGTCGCAAACGGACCACGAGGAGGACGCTCTCCCTGCACCTCCAGGCATTCCAGAGGTTATGGCGGCCATCACCCTGTGCCAAACTGCTTTGACCTCTAAGATTGAGGAGGTCCAAATGGATGTTGGGCTAATTCGACAAGACCTCGATAAGATCAGGTCTCGTGTCTCCGAAACAGAGCGGCGAGTGGGGGAGGTGGAGGACGTAACGGCGGAGCATGCGACTTCCATCAGAGCCCTACAGACGAAGGTTAGGGCCCTCGAATATAGAGCGGAGGACGCCGAGAATAGAAGCCGCCGGAACAACCTCAGGATTGTGGGCCTTCCAGAGGGGGTCGAGGGAAGATCCCCTGCCTTGTTTACGGAAGATTTCCTCCGCACCCTCCTGCCGGCTGCCAAACTTTCGCCACACTTTGCCGTAGAACGGGCTCACCGCGTCCCCGCCAGGCCTGGACCTGAAGGGGCCCCACCCAGAACCTTTATCCTCCGGCTGCTCAACTACAGAGATCGTGATGAGCTGCTGCGAGCGGCGCGAATGGCTGGGGAGCTTCCGTACCGCAATGTAAAGATTCTATTGTTCCCAGATTACACCATGGAGACCCAGAGACAGCGCCGATCTTTCGACAGTGTCAAGGCCGCCATGCGAACCAAGGGGTTGAAGTACAGCGTCTTGTTTCCGGCGAAACTCCGAGTAGTGGATGGTGAGACCGTGCGATTCTTCGTCAATCCAAAGGAAGCCGCCGCGTGGCTGGAAACACTCCCTCCGTAGGACTACCGAGCCCAGCATGCTGATGTGAGAATAATCTGCCTTCAGATTCTTGAATCGCCCTACACTACTGGGTTGGGTAAGCTTTTCTCCTTTGAACTGTGCCCACTTCCCCTTCACTTATGCAGGATTGCGGTAGCACACACTTTTTCTCCCCTTCTCCCTACATTCCCCCCTTTTTTCTTTTTTTGTGGTTTTATATATCCTGTGTGGAGGAAGTGGGGAGAGGGCATAACTAGACCCTTGATACGCTTTGAAAATGCGGGACTTTCGGACCCTTGGGGTCTAGTGGATAACTGTAACCTTCATTACCCCCGAGTTTATCTAAGGCTTACCGAACAGAACTCTGAAGTGTGTACCCCTGCTCATCAGGTGACATTATCCCTATATCAGAATATAACACTCCAATGGCTCTGAAAAAGGAGAAAAAGAGCAAACCCCTGTGAGACTTTATTTTTGTTTTATTTTTTTTTTATTTTTTCCTAATTCTGTTTTGGGACTTTATGTGAGTTACTGGATCTGTAGATCCCTGTCTGGTTACACGTCCCCAACCTGAGGGATTAGTATGAGAGTAATGGACGTTAAGGGTTTTAAATGCATCTCAACGTTCCGAGGTGCATGGGGTGGGGGGAGGGGTGGTTCGGCAGCTAATGTTCATGGCTGCTGGTTATTATGGGTTTGTAAGTTTACAAGGTTTGATTGGTCTTTCGCTGCTCCCGTTTATGGATTGGAGCAGCAATTTAGAGGTGTTGATACTATACATATTGCTGTGCACATGCTCTCCATGGCCCCGGTGGGGTTGGGTAGTCCCCCTCGAATTCACCGGACCCCCGGGTCACTAAGAGGAAATATCCTTTATCACTGGGAGAGAGTAGTTAATGGCTAAGTGCTTAATAGTCTCCTGGAACGTGAGGGGGCTGAACTCAGCCGTCAAGCGTTCCCTGGTGCTAAACTATTTGAGGAAACTCCACCCGCAAGTGTGCATCCTGCAGGAGACACACTTGACGGGTTCCAAAGTTATGAGTCTGAAGAGGGCCTGGATTGGTGAACACTATCATGCAACTTACTCTAACTATGCCAGAGGGGTCAGCATTCTGGTGCATAGATCCCTGCCTTTTCAGCTCATAGAGGTGAAACTTGACCCCGGAGGTAAATACATTATTCTGCACGCATTAATCTCTGAGATCCCTTATGTAATAGTGGGTGTATACTTGCCCCCACCTGTAGACGTAGAGGTGATGCATGTATTGATGCAGCAGGTCACAATGTTTAACGTAGATAATGTCCTAATTATAGGGGATTTTAATATGGTCCCTTCCAGAGAGTTGGATAGAATGAATGCTTCGGGACCCCCGCAGGAGGCCCTGTCACGTTGGGCGACCGCCTTCCACATGACCGATGTCTGGCGTCATTTCCATCCGTCAGACAGGGAGTATACTTGTCTCTCCGCCACATACCGGACTATGTCACGTATTGATCTGGCATATGTCTCATCAGCTATGTTGCGGAGAGTGGTATCGACTCAGATTCTGTCGCGGGGGATATCTGATCACGCCCCCCTGTCCGTCACAGTTAGGACCTCATATGGAGAAGGCGGGAGGGTATGGCGGTTGTCCAAATACTGGATTGAAGACCCTGAGATTCAGGAGGAGATACCAGAAGGGCTGTGCAATTTTTGGGTGGATAACGCAGGTTCCACTGAACCCACAGTATTATGGGATGCCTTTAAGGCCTGGCTCAGGGGAGAGTATATCAAACGTATAGCCCAACGGAAGAGGAGGTCTGTGCAGTCTCTGAGAGATTTGGAGGAGCAGGCGCGCCTTAGGGAGGCAGAATATGTACGTTCCCCGATACAAGCTAACTATATAACCTGGCAAGACACCCTAAGGGATTTATCCATTATAAGAGTAGACCTCACCAAGAAATCTATGCTAGAGAGTTCTCAAAGGGTGTTCGAACATGGGGATAAAAACGGTAGGCTGCTGGCCTGGCTGGCTAGGGGGCAACAAGCAACGACCCATATTGGCAGGCTGCGAGGGCTGGATGGCCGTCTGCTGACGACACCCAGTGATATTAGTGCTAGGTTCCTAGAATTCTATCAAAACCTGTACTCATCGAGGGTGGCTTATGGGGAAGGTGAGCTGCTGCAGTATTTGGATCAAGTCTCGCTACCTACCTTAGAGCCGGAAAAAAGAGAGATGCTAGAGGAAGACATTTCCTTAGAGGAGGTTCAGGAGGCGATGGGGGTTATGCAATCAGGGAAGGCCCCGGGTCCCGATGGAATCCCAATTGATTTTTACTCCACCTTTCAAGAACTGCTGGCGCCCCGGCTTACCTTACTATTGAAACAATTCGCGGAGCAAGGTTCCCTCCCTGAGTCGATGGCAGACGCGATAGTGGTCTTGGTGCCCAAACCCGGCAAGAGCCCAGAAGACTGCGCCTCATACAGGCCAATTTCGTTAATTAACGCAGACGCCAAACTGCTAGCAAAAATATTGGCTATTCGTATGAGTAAGGTCATGGATGATTTGATCCATATAGACCAGACTGGGTTCATGACGGGGAAGGGCACCGACATTAACATCCGTCGTCTATTTCTCAACCTAGCCACCCCACATGATAATGGAGGTACAAGAGTCATAGCCTCTCTGGACGCAGAGAAGGCTTTTGATTCCGTAGAATGGGGGTATCTTTGGGAAGTCCTTATTAGATTTGGGTTCGGACCCAAATTCCTTCATTGGCTGAGCCTACTGTATAAAAAACCTAGAGCGAGGATTTGCGTAAATAATACCCTCTCGGACTCCTTTCTCCTCCAGAGGGGAACTCGTCAGGGGTGCCCATTATCCCCTAGCCTATTTGCCCTGGCCTTGGAGCCCTTGGCAATAGCGGTCAGAGAATCGAGTCGTATTGTGGGACTCAGGGTTGGCCCTCTGGAGGAGAAAATATCCCTATACGCGGATGACACCCTGCTATATTTACATGATGCCGGCGCATCGTTATCTGCAGCACTTGAGACCTTTGATGAATTTGGTAAATATTCAGGGATCCGTATTAACTGGTCCAAATCCGCGCTGTTCCCGCTAGATGACCGTGCCAAAGCTGGGGGAATGCAGTCCCCCTTGCCGTGGGTGGAAGAGTTTGTATACTTGGGTATCAAGGTGGGAAGGGACTTACGGGATTTTCAACGCCTCAATCTCCAACCGATAGTGACACGACTTAAAGATCACTGTTCCCGCTGGGCTAAGCTGCCCCTTAATCTTCTGGGGCGCATAAACATCATAAAGATGATCTATCTCCCAAAGTTTAACTATATTTTCAGAAATTGCCCGGTATGGATACCCCATTCTTTTTTCAGGGACATAAATAACTGCATTGGCAACTTTCTATGGGTTGGGGCCCCCCCTCGATTGGCTAGACAGACCCTGTGGCTTCCTGTGAGTAGTGGAGGTCTGGCCTTGCCTAATTTCTTAGTGTACTACTGGGCAGCGATGCTTGTCACGGTCAGATGGTGGATGGAACAATCGAGAGCCAATGCAGCGACTTGTCTAGAAGCAAATATAGTAGGTTCTCTCAATGAACTAAGCAATCTAGTGTATAGGGGCTCAGCGGCATATCCATCTCTCCCGACGCCGACTCAGGCGACCTTGAGGGTTTGGAAGGTGGCCAGACGTAGATTCCAGCACTCGAATAGGTGGTCCCCTTATTGTCCATTGTGGGGGAACCCCGAACTCCCCCACTACCGGACGATTCCTGACCCACAGATCTGGGCACGCTATGGAATTAAGGTGTTGCGAGACGTAGTACAAGACGGCTCCCTTATCACATTTAATGCCCTGGCTAACAAATATGGCTTACCGGCTTGGATGACCTTCCGCTATCACCAATTGAGACATGCAACTAGAGCTCAGTTTCCGGCGCCCCCTAATCTTGAGACAGATCCTGTAGAGGAGCTGTTGACACAGGAGTCCCTCAAAAAACCTCTCTCCGCCCTATACCTAACTCTCCTCCAGCTAGACTCACCTAAAATGGATGCTCTCTGGGGAAAATGGAAGGTAGACCTACCCGAATTGGATAGAGAAACCTGGGAGGAATGTTTTGAAAATAATGCTAAAATAGTGATATCCTCTAGGGACAAATTAATACAAACCAAATTTCTGCACAGGGTATACTATACGCCTCAGAGGCTGCACAGAATCTTCCCGTCTCGCTCTCCCGACTGCCCGCGGTGTCACTCCTCCGAAGGCACTTACCTTCATATGTTTTGGTCTTGTCCCAGACTGTCGAGGTTTTGGGCTTCGGTGGGAGAGTGGTTTAAAATCCGCCTTCAGCTGGACGCCCCCTTGACGGCGGAGCTGGCACTGCTGGGAGTGCAGGATGACGAGCAACGACCTAGGTATACTAAGATATTGATCTCGCTTTTACTTTTTTATGCAAAAAAAGAGATTCTGCTGAAATGGACTTCCCGGTTACCACCAACGGTGGAGGCATGGGAAAAATCAGTCAATGCGACTCTCCCATTATACAAACTGACGTACATAAGTAGAGGATGTCCCTTGAAATATGAAAAAATTTGGAGACCATGGACTGATCCCATGTAATAGGAGGCTTCCTGATATGGGTTTGATACGGATGCACTGACCTTGTGACCTGTCTGCCTCCTCCTCCCCCCCCCCCCTTTTTTTTTTCCCCTTTTTTTTTTTTTTTTTTCTCCCCTTGTGGGGGATCTGCCCTCCATCCCCCCCCCCCCCCCCCCCGGAGACCTACTAAGTTTCTACTATGAAAAGGAAGTTTACATAAATGTGGAGGAGGATATTAGTGTATACTCAGGTATATGTTATTTGACAATACAGAATACGATATTGCAATTGTTTTACCTGTTATAATGTCAGCGTGAAAGTATGTATCATGACATGATTTTTTTTTTCAATAAAGACCAACCTTGTTGTTAAAAAAAAAGAGAGTCATTAGTGCTTGTACAGGATTGTGCCTGTTCACATGAAGGCTGGAAGGCTGGATGGTACTTTAGGCATAGATCCCTCCCGTCCCATTCATTCAAGATAGGAAATATGAGAAACAAAAGGGAATCTCCATAGCGTAAAACCGTTTAATGCATAAAAATAGAGAACAATAAAATAGCCAATTGGCCTCTTACATTGATCGGTGCCTACCCAGCACTGGGACTGCTTGCATGTCAGGGTGAATGGAGTCAGAAACCCTTCGCATCACATCGCACATGCGGCGTGCGTTCCACCCCGTGCGTCTAGCTAACCAGATGATCCGGAAGTAGGTGGGACGATTCTGGACATGTGACCACGTACCGCTCCGACGTACGTTTCGTTTGTGAACGTCTTCAGGGAAGCGTGCATTGGTCACTAAGCGACTGGTTTATATGGGGAATGGGGGCGGGTAAATTGGCTTGGTAAGAATACTCCGCCTTTATGTCAATAAAGTTTATTTGCTGAGCATTGTGCACAAACCAGCCAGGGGATGAAAACTCCCTCTGGTGGTTATATGTCTTAGTGCTCCAAAAAAATTGACTCAGAGAAAAAAATTTTTAGTAATACATACCATATTTGTCAATCAATAAAATGGCAGAAAAACAGTTGGAGATGGTAAATTAATAATTATCTCATGACTAGTGATAATTGTCATAATTAGTTGGAAAGGACTAAAAATAATCCCGTCATTCAGAGCAGTCTCAGTCTCGGTTTCACAATGGCTGGTAAGTGATAAGCACATTTTAACATTCTCCATTGAAACCACAATAATATATTATTTTAATTTAATATCTTGAAAATCTTAAACTATACTTTAATATAAAAAATGATAACCACGTAACTAGTGACATCAGGGTTCAAAAATGCATACTGATAAAATTGTGATTAATCATTTGTTAAAAAACAATTGAGGTCTATGTCTATGTTCATCCCATACGGTTGCATACTCTGTAGCTTATAGAGCCAATATGTTCTAGGAGCATAAATTACACATCTCATTTCTCAACCACCTATTACACTTTTGAAGGCCCTGGAGCACCAGGACAATGGAAACACCCACAAAATGATACCATTTTGGAAAGCTAACACCCCAACGTATAATCTATGAGGCATAATGGGACTTTTGAATGGTTCATTTTTTTCCAGAAGTTTTTGGAAAATGTGGAAAAAAATGAAAACGCATTTTTTTTTACACAAAGTTGTAGGTTTATAAGATATTTCCAACACATAGCATTTAGATAGCAAAAATGACACCCCAAAATACATTCTGCTACTCCTCCTGAGTATTACAATACCACATGTGTGGGACTTTTTCACTGCCTGGCCACATACAGAGGCCCAACATGCAGGGGAGCACCATCAGGTGTTCTAGGAGCAAAAATTACACATCTCATTTCTCAACCACCTATTACACTTTTGAAGGCCCTGGAGCACCAGGACAATGGAAACACCCACAAAATGACCCCATTTTGGAAAGTTAACACCCCAACGTATAGTCTATGAGGCCTAATGAGTCTTTTGAACGGTTCATTTTTTTCCAGAAGTTTTTGGAAAATGTGGAAAAAAATGAAAACGCATTTTTTTTTTTACACAAAGTTGTAAGTTTATAAGATATTTCCAGCACATAGCATTTAGATAGCAAAAATGACACCCCAAAATACATTCTGCTACTCCTCCTGAGTATTATAATACTGCATGTGTGGGACTTTTTCACTGCTTGGCCACATACAGAGGCCCAACATGCAGGGAGCACCATCAGGTGTTCTAGGAGCAAAAATTACACATCTCATTTCTCAACCACCTATTACACTTTTGAAGGCCCTGGAGCACCAGGACAATAGAAACACCCACAAAAAGACCCCGTTTTGGAAAGCTAACACACCAACGTATAATCTTTAAGGCATAATGAGACTTTTGAATGGTTCATTTTTTCCAGAAGTTTTTGGAAAATGTGGAAAAAAATGAAAACGCATTTTTTTTTACACAAAGTTGTACGTTTATAAGATATTTCCAACACATAGCATTTAGATAGCAAAATGACACCCCAAAATACATTCTGCTACTCCTCCTGAGTATTACAATACCACATGTGTGGAACTTTTTCACTGCCTGGCTACATACAGAGGCCCAAAATGCAGGGGAGCACCATCAGGTGTTCTAGGAGCAAAAATTACACATCTCATTTCTCAACGACCTATTACACTTTTGAAGGCCCTGGAGCACCAGGACAATAGAAACACCCACAAAATGACCCCATTTTGGTAAGCTAACACCCCAACGTATAATCTATGAGGCATAATGAGACTTTTGAATGGTTCATTTTTTTCCAGAAGTTTTTGGAAAATGTGGTAAAAAATGAAAACGCATTTTTTTTTACACAAAGTTGTCAGTTTATAAGATATTTTCAACACATAGCATTTAGATAGCAAACATGAAACCCCAAAATACATTTTGCTACTCCTCCTGAGTATGTCGATACCACATGTGTCAGACTTCTACACAGCCTGACCACATACAGAGATCCAACATGGAAGGAACACCGTCAGGTGTTCCAGGAACACATAGCATGCACATACCAAGAATTACACCCCAAAATACATTATGCTGAGCAAAGTGTAAACAAAAGATTACCTGTGGTTGTAGTAGCGCAGTTGTACACAGGAGGATAGCACTGGTCCAGGCAGCAGGCAGGGACTTGGTCAGCAACGGCAAACACAATTGTCCAGGCAGCAGGCAGGGATACTGTCCATATACAGTCCAGGGTTAGTGCAGGCAGAGATATTGTTAGAAGTGCCATAAATATTGGTCCTGGTAGTAGGCAGGAACATGTGGTGTGGTCAGTGCAACAGGCAGGGACATAATGGCAGTAAGTCCTACAGGCAGCAGTAGGGCCTCATTCAGGACAGAATGGGGACAGGGGTAGAGGCTTCTCCCATCCAAATCTCTTTGAAGCCTCCGAGTCTCCAGACCCTAATCTAGGAATGAGAAAACAAAAAAAATTGTTTTCTTCATCCAGAAAAACAATTCTGGAGACCTTCACATATGTGAGACCCCTGTGTTGAATCCCACTAGTCCAGTTGCAGGGTGTTAGGTACCTGGTAGGAGAGCCTGACTGTAGGAGAAGACCTCTCATACAACGCTGGTTCAGGAGCCACTGGAGTGGGGACAGTGGTCTCCTGAGCGCAGTGGGGTAGGAGTGCCTGTTGGAGTATAGTCTCTGATGTAGAGGCGGAGATCCCTCCTGGGATGGCAGGACTGCAGGTGAGTGGAGACTGGAAACAGCAGCAGACTTGACACACTGGAGGTGAGAGATCACAGGAGCTGAGGCTGAAGGTGCAACAGCAAGTAGAGCGGCAGGCACAAGCAGAGTCAGACAGTCCGGGTCGGCAGGTAACTGGCACAGGCAATCACAGCAGGCAAAGGCAGAGTCGGTGAACAGGCAGAGGTCGGCAACGGTAGCAGATACAGATAGCAGAATGGTCAGGCAGGCCAGGTCGGGATTGGAGCAGGTCGGATGGTCAAACAAGCCGGGTCAAATCAGGTAGCAGACAATCAGATACAGGTTCAAGCAGAATCACAGAGCTGAGATGAAGCAGCGATGTTCCCATGGAACAGGGGAACTTTTATGTGCTTAATGGCGCTAAACCGGCGCTAACGCGAACGTGCGCACGCACCCGCGCCGCGCACCCGCGCGCCCGAGCGCCGCACTGATGCACAGCAACAGCAGCAGCTTGCTGCCGTGTCTGAACAGGGGCGCGCCGGCGCATAGGCGCATGCAAGCGCCCCGGTCTGGTGCTGGTAGATCCCTGACACAGGGTACAAGATCAGTCCAAGAGGCAGGCAAATATCACGGTCAAACAGTCCAAGGTCAGTTCCAGATCAGGCAGAGGTATGTACAGAATCGTTAGGCAGAAGCATGGTCGAATAACAGTCCAGGGTCAGTTCCAGATCAGGCAGCGTTATGTTCAGAATCATTAGACAGAAGCATGGTCGAATAACAGTCCAGGGTCAGTTCCAGATCAGGCAGCGGTATGTACAGAATCAGCAGGCAGAAGCGTGGTCGAATAACAAGCCAGGGTCAGTTACAGAGCAGGTAGTGGCATAAGGGGTTTGAAGGTGTGTGAAGGCAGGAACTGAGGATTATGTTACCATACTTCACTAATAATTTAAGCAGAGGCCTGGTTCGGAAGGGCATTGGGCACAGTAATAAGATGTGTCTCTTCTGACTCCTGCTCTGGTACACACCTTACATTTTTTTTGACGTCGTTGGCCTGTTGGTCTGGGAGGGAGTCTATCTGGAAAGTGGCGTTCGGAGAGTCGACTAAGAACATCTGATCGGATGGTTTCTGGGGGGCCGTTCGGGAATATAAGGGCAGTGTAAATTTCCTCTTGGTAGCCAAGGAAGCGTTTGGGGTTTTGGGTGGAGTTACGGTAAATTACATATGAGTTGTATATGGCCAATTGAAAAAAATAAATTGCGACTTTCTTATACCAATGGTATGTCCGTCTTGTGGCAAGATATGGTTCCAACATTTGGTCATTGAAGTCAACTCCCCCCATGTACAAATTATATTCATAAACGCATTTTGGTTTTTGAATGGGGCCATTTCTTCTAGGGATTTCTACGAAGGTTATCATTGTGGATTGAAGATAACATATAGACATCTCTTCTGTCCCTCCACTTCACTGCCAAATCTTCTTGTTCCGCAGGCTTGCCGTTTCTCCTTTGCTCAACCTCTTATTGACAAGACTTTGAGGAAAGCCCTTCCGGTTTCTTTTTATGGTTCCACATGCAGGCGTCTTCTTCCGGTGAAGGTTGTGGAACAGGGGCAGAGACGTGTAGAAGTTATCTACGTACAGGTGGTAGCCTTTTTCCAGTAGGGGGTATATCAGGTCCCAAACAATTTTCCCACTTGATCCCAAGTAGTCCGGGCACTTAGGGGGTTGCAGCTGGGTGTCCTTCCCTTCATACACTTTGAAGGCATACATGTACCCTGTGACTCAGTCACATAGTTTGTACACCTTCACCCCATAGCGGGCCCTTTTGCTGGGGATAAATTGCTTAATTTTAAGCCTGTCACTAAATTTTACAAGGGACTCATCCACACATATATGTTGGTCCGGGGTAAACAGCTGGGGGAATAATTCAGAAAAATAATTTAATATTAGCCGAATTTTGAAAAGCCTGTCATAATTTGGGTCATTTCGGGGAGGGCACTGGGTGTTATCATTAAAATGAAGCAACCTCATTATCATTTGGTATCTGGTTCTGGGCATTACCTTGGAGAAGATTTGCATGTGGTGGATGGGGAGGGTTGACCAATAGGAATTCAAGGTGTTTTTTTTGGTGAGTCCCATAGCAAATGTGAGGCCTAAAAAAACCTTCAACTCATCCACCGTTAGGTCTCTCCACTCGTAGGGACGGGCATAATAGGACGTTGGGTTATTTAAAATAAATTGCTGTGCATAAAGGTTGCACTGGGCCACAATTGTTGATAACATGTCCTCTGTAAAAATTAAATCAAAAAAATTGATTGGGGAAAAATTTTCCGTGTCCACCTGGACTCCTGGCTGGGCAGTGAAAGGGGGAATGTTGGCTTCTCCTGAATTAGGAGAAAGCCACAAGGGGTTTTGAAGGGCATAGGGAAGGCTGGCATGGGTCCTTGGCCTTTTTTGCGGAGGTACTGCGGTGCTGGTGGAAGGCACTGCGGTGCTGGTGGAAGGCACTGCGGTGCTGGTGGAAGGCACTGCGGTGCTGGTGGATGCCACTGCCTCCACACTAGAACGCCTTCGTTTGGCGGGCCGAATATCTTCCTCCCCTGAGTCACTCAGTGTTCCACTACTGAGGACTGGCTCATAATTGACATCCGACTCAGAATCGGAGTTTGAAATAGAATCCGAACAAGAGAGCTCCCCGTTGCTCTCGTCGGCCTGGGAAAGAATCTGGTATGCCTCCTCGGCGGAAAAGACACTTTTGGACATGCTTGCTGGTGATGATGCGACTTCACAGGTGTGTGCTAAGCCGGCACTGATGAGATGGTACTGATGAGCACAGATGGGCACTGAGGTGGCACAGAGGGGAGCTGATGAGGTGGCACAGAGGGGCACTGATGAGGTGGCACAGAGGGGCACTGATGAGGTGGAACAGATGTGCACTGATGAGGCGGCACAGATGTGCACTGATGAGGCGGTACTAATGAGGCTGCACAGATGTGCACTGATGAGGCTGCACAGATGTGCACTGATTACACAGATGGGCACTGATGAGGCGGCACAGATGGGTACTGATGAAGCTGCACAGATAGGCACTGATGAAGCTGCACAGATAGGCACTGATGAAGCTGCACAGATAGGCACTGATTGATTGCACAGATGTGCACTGAGGCGGCACAGATGGGGACTGATTTACGGCACAGATATGCACTGATGAGGTGGCACTGATGAGATGGCACAGATGGGCACTGAGGTGGCACAGATGGGCACTGAGGTGGCACAGATGGGCACTGATGAGGCAGAACAGTTGTGCACTGATTGACTGCACTGATGAGGTGGCACAGATGTGCTTTTATAAGGTGACACAGATGTGGCGGTACAGATGGGCACTGATGAGGCGGCACAGATGGGCACTTATGAGGTGGCACAGGTGGGCACCGATGAGGCAGCACAGATGGCCAATGATGAGGCGGCACAGATGTGCACTGATTGCACAGATGTGCACTGATGAGGCGGCACAGATGGGCACTGATTGGCACTGATTGGCACAGGTGGGCACCGATGAGGTGGCACAGATGGGCACAGATGAGGTGGCACAGGTGGGCACCGATGAGGTGGCACAGATGGGCACAGATGAGGTGGCACAGGTGGGCACTGATGAGGTGGCACAGGTGGGCACTGATTGCAGATGTGCAGATGTCTGGACACTGATCACCAATGGCACAGATGGGCACAGGTGGGCACAGGTGAGCACAGATTGGCACAGGTGGGCACTGATTGGCACAGGTGGGCACTGACTGGCACAAATCCCACTGTACTGTTTGGGCACTGTTTGGGCACTGTTTGATCACTTTTACAACAGGTAAAACTGTGGTAGAACTCACACAAGGCACAGATCGTTGCAGTATCCTCTCTCTCCTCACACGCGGTCTCTGTTTGAGAAGAGAGAGACGGCAATGAGAGATGATCTCATATGTTTACATTTGAGATCATCTCTCATTGGAACCGGCGATCGCGCTGTAAAGGGCCGCTGTGATTAGCCATTTACCGTGATCTGTGACTGGCTGTGTCCAAGGGACACGGCCAGCACAGAATTTCCCCGATGCGCGCACCTGAGCGCGCACGGGGAATGAGGAAAGGGGAGGACGTCCTATGACGGCCTCCCGGAGATTGAGGTCCGCGCTGTAGCCGTCATTCGGCTATGGCCCAGACCTCAAGTGGTTAAAAGACAACAAGTTTTTTAAGCCGGGGATGAAGTCAGAGGGAGGAAATTGGGTAAAAAAAGGGAATGCACAATTGAAAGACATTATTAAGAATGGTAAAATTATCACTTTTCAAGAATTAAGATTAAACACGGACTTAATGAAAGTTGATGTGTGGCGGTACAGCCAACTGTCTCATTTTGTCGATAGACTGCCACGGCCTATCAGTTATGGGGAAGATTATAGGCCGCTGGAGATGCTCTGCATGAAAGAAAAATCAAAAAACAATATATCATTGATATATAAAATTTTAATGAGTAGAGACAAGTTGGAAGTGCCGCCTTACATTAAGAAATGGGAAAACGAATTAGGGTCACAATATAATAAATGCACGTTGGAGACAATTTTGAAGTCGAAGCATAGTTCTGCAGTAGACACTAAAATGATCGAGACTAACTTTAAATGCCTGGCAAGGTGGTACGCGACACCAGATAAAATTAGTAAATTTCAAACGGATAAATCCGCTGAGTGCTGGAGAGGTTGCAAGGTCTTAGGAACAATGGCCCATTTATGGTGGGAGTGTCCCATTATTAAAAAATTCTGGAAGGAAGTCTTACAGCTTATAAAAGAAATTACAAACAAAAATATCCTGGAAGACCCGTGGACATGTGTGTTCCATGGGACAGACGGCCTTACTAGAGCATATAAAAACTCAATAGTCCCCATCTTACTGAACGTGGCTAAAAGCTTAATACCAAAAAAATGGCAGGAGGTGGACAGCCCTAAAATACGGGATTGGATATTCAGGGTTAACGAAATATGCAACTTATAGAAGTTAGAGGAAGGGGAAGTGGAATCGGAAGAAGGTATTGATTGCAAGGACAAATGGGCTAAGTGGGTAACGTTTAAAACAACGTGGAGATATGTCGAGGAGATCACAAGATAAATATAAAGGGGGTAGGAATAGGTAACTAATAGATTTTAAACCCCTACTTTTATGGAACTCTACAAGATAGGGGAGGGGGAGGGAGGGTTTTAAGGGTAATGGTGGTTCATTTGTAATAAAGGTATATTTTTCTTTTTTTTTTTGTTGTATACCTGATGTATGTGATTGTCCTGTTATTTATCAAATTAAATAAAGAATTAAAAAAAAAAAAGACACTTATCCCTTTAATACATGTTGATGGGCGGCGTCCTCATGAAGAAATGACGATATAAAGCGAGTGAGGCCCGCCGTCCAATGATCGTCTAGATGAAGCTATGTTATCCCTTTCAGCGAAACGTGTTGACGTCATAGCCGCTCCGTCACGTCACGCCGTTTCCGCAATGTTCCCAGAAATAGAGGACGCTAGATGAGTATAGAGATTCCTGATTATGATTGGCTTGCTGCCGAACATCCAATGTTGATTCCACACCAAATCCCTGAATGGGACCACGAAGCATGGAGACAAGCTGAAACCCACTACTGAGGATGGTATAGTACCTCCACTATAGGGCGACTAGTGAGCCCAAGGATGTGTTGTGCTGTTTGAATCTACTGCATGAAAGAAGTCTCCCTCCCATTGTGTTATCTTGCCGTTTTGTGATGATCACAATTGTGCAGTCCCGGTGGATTTATGACTAATGGCAGACCAAGTTCACTTACAGCCAGAGAGTGTCTGTTTTCAACCTAAAGACTCATTTTAGATACCCACCTCTAACTAAGGGTATACCAGACATTGATACCGGGACTTAAATGAGCTATTGTTTGCATACAACATGGACTTCCTTTTGATAAAATAACTCCTTTCTTTCTAGCTCATTATAAGGTGGTCATTAATAATTGCTGGATGGACCAATCAGGACTAAAACCGCTAACTATTATGATAAACTGAGCAGGTCTAGCTCTTCTGATATATTACACCAATATTTACTAGCTTTTCTCCTTTCCTCTATTGAGATCTCTACTGGGGCCACACGCGGCTGGGCTGTCATTGACTGTTATAGCCAATTAGGCTTCTCTCCTTTCTATAGGAATTACATCTATGATGATTATTTTCATCTGACAGTTTGCACGCGTGTTGTCACACGGCGTCCGGATGTTTCCGTTTTATTGTCTTAATTGTTGTCTTGTGTCTGTGTTTTTTTGTGTGGTGACTATTTCATCACTGTGATTTCCAACAGGCAAGCCTTGGTGAAGCTGTATTTTTTTGATACTTGGGTCTGACCAACCTTTTTGCATCTCAATAATAAAAACATAAGATTTTTATGATAACTCTATTATGATCTGATTTTTGCTGCCATTTATAACCCTTTCCCGGTGTCCTTTGCCGGGTTGCTACTTGTGATATATGCCAGTGATGTCACTGGCTGCATGTAATGTAATCTCCTAAAATCTCCTAAATCTCCTATTTACACTACCTATAGGTAAGCCTTATTATAGGCTTACCTATAGGTGAATGTCAGCAGAGGAAGTTTACTTCCTCTTTAATGGCATCCCAGTCTTAGTTTGTAATGCTCAATATTGAGTTGGCTCACCCATTGCAGCTATAACAGCTTCAACTTTTCTGGAAAGGCTGTGCACAAGGTTTAGGAGTGTGACTATGGGAATGTTTGACTATTCTTCCAGAAGCGCATTTGTGAGATCAGACATTGATGTTGGACGAGAAGGCCTGGCTCGCAGTCTCCAAGGTCAGGACTCAGCCAGGCCTTCTCGTCTAACATCAGTACCTGACCTTACAAATGCGCTTTTGGAAGAATGGCCAAACATTGGGTAAATTGTTTGGCATAGCTGTGTTTGAATCTGGGTCAGGGTAAGTGACTCAAGGAGGCTGGATGACTCATCAGGCAGCACCTCTGGTACCTCCCCCTACTTGCTGGAACTTTGGAGAAACTTCCAGAAGAATAGGAGGGAGGTTAGGAGGAGCTGCCTGGATTATTGATGAGTATTGATGAGGGCCCCTGCCAAATAAGCTGGTGGGGGGGGCACCTCTTAAATACTCTGATTCAGCTCAGCAGGGGTAGTGTGGTGTCAGGTGGAAGATTGGAGATGGAGTGCTGAGGAGGCAGTCGGAGGCCCTTGAGGGTGCCCCCTAGTTTGGGGGGGTGACCTCGTGTCTGGGGGTCGGGTGCTGGAGAGATCCTCTACAACACACAGAGGAGTCCTGTCCTGGATGCATGATGGGAGCATGTGTGAGGACAGCGGGAGAGAGTCAGCACATCCGGAAGATCTCCAGGGAGAAGTCAGCCAAGAGGGCTGGTGAGTGAGCAGTCTGGCAGGACTGAGGGAAGTAGCCAGGTGGACTAGTGAGAGAGGCAGCTGCAGCCAGGTGGGCTGGCAGTGCCTGAAGAGGTGGTGCTGGGATCAGTAGCCACAGGGATATAGGGTGGACACTGATGTTACACAACCCAGGGGCCCGTGGTACCTGTCGGTAAAGTGCCTTTGCTGCATCTGACTGACCTTTGTCAGAGTAATTAACAGTGTGCCAGCTGGAACTGTGCTGTAAGCAAGTGATGTGCTGGAGGAAGCTGGGGAGTGTGTAAATAGACTGCACATAGGAGAAGTGTCCCTGAAGAGTTATTTGAAGTCAAGTGGGCATCCCATAATTTTCCCATCCCCATCCAAGTTCAATACCCCTAATAAATCCAAAAACAAACAAAGCTGCTGGACTGTTTCCTGACTCTAGTGTGCCTGTGGAATTCAGTATACCTGGCTTTGCAGGGTGGGGGATCCCATTCACCAGTGACTCGTATGGGGGATGCGCCAGGCACAGGCCCACAATGGGCAGGCACAGGCCTGCCTTGAGGAAGTCCTGGTGCAGAGCCATGAGCAGGTCCTGGCACAAACAGTCGCTGCTTAACCACTTGCCGACCAGCCGGCCGTCATTATACTGTGGCAGGTCGGCACGTTCCCACGAGCCGTCGTAGCTATACGTTGGCTCCTTTAGGCGGGATAGCAGGTGCGTGCGCGCCACCGCTGCACTGTGGGTGGTGCCGATGCTCACGATGACCGCCGGCCAGGAGCGATCGCGGGTACGAAAGACAGAACAGGGACGTGTGTGTGTGAACACACAAATCCCCATTCTGTTCTGTGAGGAGAGACAGATCGTGAGTTCCTAATAGCTAGGAACCACAATCTGTCATCACCTCTAGTCAGTCCCCTCCCCCTACAGTTAGAACACACAGTCAGGGAACACATTTAACCCCTTTATCACCCCAGTGACATTTATACAGTAATCAGTGCATTTTATAGCACTGATCACTGACTAATTGTCAATTGTCCCAAAAATGTGTCAAAAGTGTCTGATGTGTCCGGCATAATGTCGCAGTCACGATAAAAATCGCAGATCGCTGCCATTACTAGTAAAAAAAAACTAATAATAAAAATCTTATCAGACCCCGGAAAGAAAGAGAGGGTTTGACAGTCAGTCAGAAAGTCCGTGAAGACCCAGACACTCAGATTAGGAAAGCAGTGCATAGACCTGGTGGCGTACATTGGAATGTGGATGCCTTTTCCCAGGTCTAGGCCATTGTGTGCGTAGTGTCCAGACCCCTGGTCTGGAATAGGATATGTGTAGCGAGTCAGCCTGGGGCAGGTTTATGAGGGGGTTAATTATAGAGGGCAGGTAGTTCCTCTTCAGGTCTCTTTTATTAAGCAGCTGATCAGAAAGGATGAATGCTGTCAGTTTTGCTGTCCACAAGAGGAGAACTGCAGCAGCCTGAAAGACTTGTCAGTCTACAATTTACCTCTTTGGAGAGCTTACCTTTAACAGAGACTTTGAAATACTTTGTATGCTATGGCTGGGATGCTGAAAGTGATCTACATGAGACTGTTTTGTACTGATGGGAAGATTTACCTGTCGTATTTAAACTGAATCTGAAGACAAAGCCTGTCACTTTTCTGTTTGGTGATAAATGAACCTGATTTGAAGTTTTTTTGAACTGTAGGCAAAGAGCCTGTTTACTCCTTGGATCCCGACAATCAGGCCCAGACTGGCCATAGGGCACACAAGGCTGGGGCCACAGGGCCACATGTCCTAACAAGAGCGGCAAGCGGGAGGCAAGCAGCAACCGCGGTCCAGACAGGGTCCACACAGACTTCGGTTGCCGCTCACCTCCCGCTATGCGACCATGCCTGTGTCTCCTCCCCGCCAACGATGTCTCCTGTCTAAATTGGCCCCAGTATGTATGAATGTGTAATGTCCTTATCCCTCCACTGGAGGCTCCGACATCTCTCCTGTAATGTCTTTATCCCTCCACTGGAGGCTCCGACATTTCTCCTGTAATGTCTTTATCCCTCCACTGGAGGCCCTGACATTTCTCCTGCAATATTCTTATCTTTCCACTGGGAGCTCTGATATCTCCACAAACTCCGTCACAGATTGATGATGTCACAACGACATCACCTGGCTCCTCCTCTTGTCCCTACTTAAACAGCCGACGCCATTTGCTTGACGTTCGTGCTAAGTACCTGATGCCAGGCAAAGATCTCCAACAGAAGACTACTGTCATCTCTCTCTTTTGGGCCGGTCAGAGCCCCGACTATCATCTCTCTTTTGGGCCGGTCAGAGCCCCGACTCTCATCTCTCTTTTGGGCCGGTCAGAGCCCCGACTCTCATCTCACTTTTGGGCCGGATAGAGCCCAAAATCTTAGGGACCTTAGATTGTAAGCTCCTTGAGGGCAGGGACTGATGTGAATGTATAATATATGTGTACATTTTTGGTGCTCTAGAAGTACCTGTAATAAATAAATTATGGTTCAAAAGCTGAACAATTTTAAAAGCTGTGCCAGCAAGAAGCTTTTAGGATATGTACACTTAATACATTAGCACTAGACATGTGCAATTCATTTTGGTCCTCATCTAAATTCAGACATATTTTTGGTTATTCGGAGATTCGGATATATCTGAATCTCAGAATGATAATGGTAACGAATTTCGTTGAACTTCATTTAGTTTAGTTTATACATTTTTAAACAAATTCCAAGTTTTTGGAACGATTGGAATTTGGATAGGTCAAAAAATGGTCAACCGATCCCCATTCTGTGTGAAGAATAGCTAGTTGCCGGCACATTCTTAACAACCGCTGGCTCATCAGCTGTCAGCGGGTTTCCCTGATGACAGCTGAATGTAAACAGAATTGCCAGCAAATAAAAATTTAGAAACATTTAGAAAAAAAACTGCATGAGGGTCCCCCCCAACCATACCAGGCCCTTATCCAAGCATGCAGCCTGGCAAGCCTGGAAAGGGGGGGAGAGAGCGTGTGCCCCCTCCTCCTGAAACAATACCGGGCCACATACCCTCAATTTGGGGCCCGAAGCACCTTGTACCCATGTTGATAGGGACAAGGGCCTTGTGACGGGGGTCACTTTGGGTGGGGGGCCTGTGGAACCCTGTTTCCCTTGGAGAGGTTGGGAAACCCTTGCTTCAGCCCCCAATGCCCTAATATGTAAGTCACCCTGTGTCTATTAGGGGCACAGGGTGACCAAGAAAAGGATGGCAAACTACTTAATGGACACTGAGAATGTGTATGTGTGAATGTATATATATAGTTTTTTTTTTTAAGCGAATCTACATATATACAGTATGTGTATGTAATCTATTTTTTTAGGTTCCTTGTATATACCTTTGTACATCTGCTTATTCTTTTTGAATTTCCTATATAGGCTGCTTCATGTAGTTCAATAGGTATTCCATCACAGCAGGTGTATAGTGATAAATAGCTCCCTCCCTAGGTATGCCAGTAGGCTTGACAAAGAGGCAGTGCTGCTCTGAAACACATTGCCACGCCCCCTGCACACATCATGTGTTACTCATCTGCACTCATCTATTGCCCTGCCTGTTGCAGCTGACAAAATACCTAGTGAGGTGCAGTCCATCCAACCAGCCGCTTCCTTGCTTTACTCTGCCATGCCTGGCAGCTTTCCTAATAAACTCTGCAGATGATTGCTGGTCTCTTTATACCTGCAGCAGATGATCTGATCTAAGGGAAGGATACACTGGACCCAGGACTTTTCTTTTTTATCACAGATAGTGGATATATAGTACATGTGTTTTTTTTTTATTTATCAATAATTCTAAACTCTTTTTCTTTGTTTGTTTTATTAAAATTGCTGGTGAATTTGTATGCATGTGTATATAGCATGTATACAATGTGCATGTGTGTGTATACAGTGTATCGGTGTATACCGTATACAGTGTATGTACATAGGTGGTACTGTTGTGCAATGCATAAGGGGAGGTGGTGATAAGAATCATAGGGGGTGCTGTGCGCTGGGCTGTATATACTTCTGACCCTTGCACTGTATACTTTACATACACCTGTCCCCTGCACTATGTGTGTTACCCACTGTGGTCACCTACTCTGTGTACATTACATACACCTGACTTCTGAACTCTGTACATTGCATAATCTTGACCTCTGCGCTGTGTACATACAGTACATCTGATCCCTGCACAATGTGCATTACATACACCTGACCCCTGCATTATGTACATTACATACTCTTGACCCCTGCACTAACACCCCTCTTCATCTCTGTGTGCCCAAGGGTACCTCCAAAATCATATATTTGAGAGAGATGAATCCTCTTCCCTCTCAAGAAAAAAAAAATATCTACACCCCTATTACTGCTTATTTTACCAGTGCTGTCAAAAGCCGATCCTGCTATTTTTTCCTCCCAATACTTTACTTACACAGCATTGCTTCTTTTTTACTATAATTTACTACCACTCAGAATCTCATCAAATACTGAATTTAAAAAAAATGTAGTATTCGAGTAATGTATAAACCAACTCCACATATAACTATTTTATTTAAGTTTAAGGCATAACCTGGTGTTTTGAATCACATTTACTCATCAATATTTCTTGGAAAAACTCTCCTGCAGTATTTCTTAGAAAAACTCTCCTGCAGTATTTTGTTAATTAACCCACTTTTAAGCCCTTCCTGCCCACCCTAGCGTCCGCTTCAAAAATTCTTAATGCCCAGGAGGCGGGAAGGATCAACAATCATGTGATTACTGTGATTGGCTGTCACAGTGAACACATGATCGGAAAGCTGGTTCCGCCGGCTACTGATGTTTTCTTGGGATCAAGAGCCGTTTTTGGCAACTCGGTCTTTATGCTCCCTGCGCACTCCCAGCACATAAAAAATTGCCCAGCTTTTTGCCACTGCGCATATGGGTTACTAGGCTGTAAAGGGTTAAAGGCAATTTTATTTGCAGCTGTATTTACCCACTTTCTGTTTGTTCTATTCTACAGGCAAACCATATTGGAGCACAACACTATTGCTTGATTTTGTAAAGACTATCATTTGAATTTTTCCTTTCCCGTAGTGATTGTTTTTTTAACATTCTGCTAAAACTTTTGTGAATTAGTACTGCTCAGACCTTGAAGAAGGGGACATACCACGAAAGCTTGTCCTTAAAAATTGTATGTTAGTGCAAATAAAAAAAGTATCACAGACAGTACTCAATTGTTTCTGTAAAAAGGACTAATGCCGCGTACACACGAGCAGACTTTACGGCAGACTTTGCTTGGCGGACTTTTCGACGGACTTTATGACGGACTTTCCGAATGAACGGACTTGCCTACACACAATCCACCAAAGTCCGTCGAATTTGTACATGATGACGTACAACCGGACTAAAACAAGGAAGTTCATAGCCAATAGCCAATAGCTCCCCTAGCGTGGCTTTTTGTCCATCGAACTAGCATACAGACAAGCGGACTTTTCGACCGGACTCGAGTTCGACGGATAGATTTAAAACATGTTTGAAATCTAAGTCCGTCCAACTTTTGAGAAAACAAAGTCCGCTGGAGCCCACACACGATCGAATTGTCCGAGGAAATCCCGTCCGCCGGGCAAAGTCTGCCGTAAAGTCCGCTCGTGTGTACGTGGCATAAGAATTTAGGTGGGGACGCTGCTCCACTGGAGTCAATAGAGTTAGATATATGGTGTAAGAAGCCAGCATGTGATCCAGCTTACCAGAAACCACTAAGAATTAAAACTAAAATTTTGAGTGAAGCTGCCATTTAATGGACAAATAATATTCACTTCCACCTTCAACTCTCCTCTTGCCTATTCTAGCCTGTGCTGAGTTTAAGACAGGAGACTGCAACACAGAAGTGTATGGAAACTCATGTCACACAAGAAGCTTTAAGAAGAAGCCTGAACAAAATGTGTAAAGTTTTATTTAAACCCCCAGGGGACTAAATGCATGTAGCACGTGGTCAGACAGTTTGCCCACAGCTTTCTAACTGTAGTGCTAGAAAATTCGATAGCACTGTGGGCTGTATGTCTATCTGTAGTTGCTTGTACATATACACAGCCCTAATAGATAGATCACACAGCCTAGAGCACAAAGTAATCTTTTACTATTATGAATGAACAGGTAGTGCACAGGGCAGTATCAGAATCATACATGGTACTGTCCCCCAACAGTGCTGATTGTTTATTCATAATAGTAAAAGACTACTTAGCTCTGTGGGGCTGTGTGATCTATCTGCCAGGGCTGTGTATGTTCACAATCAGCCACAGAAAAATCACAGCCCAGCAACACTGAATGATCTTTGACTATTAAGAATGAACAAGCCGAGCCCTCGTTGTGTGATAAAGCTGCCAGTGCCCAATATGTTTACTAGCAACCTGCTGCTCTATCATATAACCCTGCAGTGCTGATTTCTCATTCCTAATAGTATAAGAACAGTCAACTTAGAAATGGGTAGGTGGCTGTATGCCCCTCCCCCTTCACAGGAATGCCCATTAATTGGGCTTCAGACTGGAGTGAAGCCACAGCCAGCAAAAAAAAAAAGATGTTCCTCTAAATCTCTTAAACCGCATTCTTTGGTATTTCACACACATCCCATCTTCTTATTCTGTGAGCCAGCTTCTTTCAAACTGTAGTTTATCTCCAACCGACCCCCCCCCCCCCAATACCCCCTCCACCTTTCCGCCACCCCAATAGAAAGTGTATGGGACTTTCCCAGCTATCCAGATCAGAGTGCAGGGGTAACATTTTTTTTCTCTACAAAATTTTTTTTTCTTTACCAAGAACTTCCGTTCAGGCTGGGTTCACACTATCTTCGCATGCAGCTTACAGCAGGGGTCCGGTGCGTCCCCGTTTACCATTTCAGGTCCGATTTCAGCCCAAATTTTTGTCTGAATTCGGACCTGAAACGGACCAAAAGACACACAGGACTCCAATGCAAATTCACACCAGAGCCGCATTGGAGATATGTGAACAGGCTCCAAAGAGAGCCAGTCAAAATCTCCTGCTATTGCGAATTGGATACGTAGAACCAGCATCCAATTCTCAGTAGTGTGAACTCAGCCTTAAACTTTTTCATTTTTTTTTTTTGCATTGTTTAGTAACGTTTTTGAAAAAATTTCAGTGACTTTTATCTTTACTGGAGTTCTCATTTAAAGCGGATCTTTCCACTCATGGCAGGGAATGTTCAAATCTTGTCTGAAATCATGTCCAGAAATGGGCTGGATGTTAGACGTGATTTATAGGCACTCCAAGTCATTCAAAACCTAGCCTTTTAAAGGACAAAGTCTACAAAACTTCAACTGCCTATATCTCTGTGACCCATATGCAAAGAACTTAGAGAGTCGCCCAAAGCTCTATAAAGCTTCCCCTTGCAGTGCAAAGCAGAAAATGGGTGCGTTCAAACAAGCTGATCCAGGCTAGAAGAACCAAATCAGAAGACAGAAGGTGGAAATGTCACACACCGGTCTAGGTTTCAGCCTAGATTCCTCCTGACTACACTCCTCTGACATGTTTCGCCGCATCCATGGGGCTTAATCATAGAGAAGACTTGTCTTCTGATTTGCCTATTTTTCTGGACCTACTGATTCTTCTACTGTTTTCTTTTGCAATATTCATCACATGCTTTAAATGGCCAGTAAATAAAATCCTTAGAATTTTATGGCTTCTGTAAAATAATCTTGATAACTTTCATAGGGGAAACCCTATAAATGTGTCACAACACAATCATCTGTTAAACTGGTGCTAATCTTTATTATGAGTTTGAAAACGTTGCTGGTTTTTATAAGCATATACTTCTAGAAGGAGTAATTTGTATGACTGTTGGTTAAAAATAAAAACAGCAAAACACAGTAATTTCATTGTATGTAGGGTTTTATTGGATTGTTAGGACATTCAGTAACGGTTAGTGCATGCCGCATGATGAAACACCCATAATCTGGTCCGTCAAAGTGGTACATCTTTTTTCCAGCCTCGCTCATATGTCCAGGCTTGATATAGAGACAGCCAAGGTGAATGTGAAGCACAACGTCCTGGATTTAAATGTCTTGTTTCCATTATACGATCACTTTGTTGTGTATACCACCAGAATTTGTAGGCTTCTATGAATGAACCATTTCCTGAAACTCTACAAATCCAACAGACGGAATTGTTTAGTTAAGTGTCACAATCACATTATTATTTACATTTTTTAACTTGTACTACATAAATGTGTATCTATTTAAATTTCCTTACTCATATTCCTAGAAAGTGTAACTGGACCCAAGAGCAAACACTTAATATATTGCAGCTTTCTAGTCCTTTGATGTGGTGGCTGCATTAGATTCCCTCTTTTATGGCTTACTCACAGTAGCAGTTAGGGGGGTGTTAAAACCCTGTGGTTGAGCTGTGATTTTTACCACTCCTCTTTAAGCTGTAGAGGCAGTGGCCAGGGTACACATGCCATGGTGTTGATGCTTTGCAGCTGCGGCAGGAATTATACCCTCTGGTGCTGTCAGTGGGAATAACACCCATCAAAAGCAACCCATTCAAGTGAATGGGCCACACTGCAAGAGCCCCACAATCGCATACAATGCGCATGGTTGCTTTGCGCTAGTATAGGATTTATGCCCCCTCACTGCCTGTCCAATGCTCTCTAGAGAGGAATCCAAATTCTGATTGCTCTTCAGAGAGCAAAGCTAGTGTTAATGAGCCCTTAGGCTTTTTTCCTTCATTTTCACCTGGAGATCCTGCCAGTAACACACTACATGTCCTAGGGTGACAAAGATTACTCACTGTACTGTTTCTATGAAGGAGCAGTGTTGTCAACCCAGGACAGGACTACAGGACATATAACATAGAGGGACAGGTTCTGTAGTCCTCAAAGATACTGTAAATGGGAAAAAAACATACTGTATGCATGTGGCCTAAAACTGATAATAGCTGGTAGCAGTTATCCACATTCAGCCAGGCTTGTTCTGTGATACTGAAGACATTTTGCAACTTATCCGAATGGCTTTTTTACATTTTACAGTACATAGGTATATACATTATTATTTGCAGTAACCTATTTGCAGTAAATGGGTCCTTTATACTGTCTGTTTTTTATTGCTAGTACCAGGATAAAAAGTGGGCCCCAGGCAAGGATAAAAAAAAATGCGGCGTGCTCAGCACACCACTGCAAAATGTGGGTGTGGCTTAAATTGCATGAAATATTGGGCGTGGCTTAAAAGGGGTGTGCTGAGTGCATGGAGGTGGGTAATATGTGCAGGAGAGGAGAGCGGTGTGTATGGGGTATAGCGGTGGATAGTATGTGTAGGAGAGGATGGGTAGTGTGTGCAGAAGAGGAGTAGGGAGTGTATGGAGGTGGGTAGTATGTGCAGGAGAGGAGTGCTGAGTGCATGGAGGTGGGTAGTATGTGCAGGAGAGGAGTGCAGAGTGTATGGAGGTGGGTAATATGTGCAGGAGAGGAGTATAGAGTGTATGGTGGTGGATAGTATGTGCAGGAGAGGAGTGTGTAGAGCATGGTGGTGGATAATATGTGCAGGAGAGGAGTGTGGAGAGTATGGAGGTGGGTAGTATGAGCAGGAGAGAAGGGCTGAGTGTATGGAGGTGGGTAGTATGTGCAGGAGAGGAGTATGGAGTGTATGGTGGTGGGTATTATGTGCAGGAGAGGAGTGCAGAGTGTATGGAGGAAGGTAGTATGTGCAGAAGAAGCGTGCGGAGTGTATAGAGGTGGGTATTATGTGCAGGAGAGGAGTATGGAGTGTAGGGTGGTGGGTAGTATGTGCAGGAGAGGAGTGCAGAGTGTATGGAGGTGGGTAAAATGTGCAGGTGAGGAGTGCCGCGTGTACGGCAGTGGGTAGTATGTGTTGAATGTTGTCAGTAGGGCAGTGGATGGTGTCAGTACAATGGACAGTGTCTGAATTTTTTTATTTTTACTATTTTTTACAATTTTATTTTTTAATAATTTTTTACAATTTATTTTTGTATTTTTTTTTCTTCACAATGATTGGGTGGGGAAGGGGGGGGGGAGACAGAAAAAGGGACTGAGGACACAGATTCCCCAGTCCCTTTCTCTGCAGCTTCAGCATTGAAAATTAATGAACAGCAGAGAGAGGCTCCTGTTCATTTACAAACTGAAGCAGAGTAACACACAGTTTACTTTGCTCAATTATTACAGGACACCGTAGTGTTGCTCACTGTGTTCAATTTAGAAAAGGAAGGGGCTGGTAAATGACATATTTACCTGCCCCATCCTCCACTCTCCACCCTGACATCCCCCACAGCAGCCGACGGGAGAGGAGAGAGGAGGGAGCCAGCTGTGGGGGGACAAGGGGGGGGGGGCGGTGGAGGAGCACACAGCGGGCCAGAGGAGGAGGACACAGGGGTCCGGGGAACACAGGGGTGGAGGAGGAGGACACGGCGAACAGTGGGGGATGATCGGTGCGGCGGGGGGACAGTTGCAAGCACCGATCTCCCTGTATGGCATTTCAGTTGACAGCCGCGGGAGAGAGAGAAGGAGAAGCAGCTGCCTGAAAAGCCATACAGGGAAATCAGTGCTTGCAAATGTCCCTCCGCCGCACCGATCATCCCTGGCTGTCAATGGACAATCTTCCATGTGTGCAGGGGTGGGTCACAGTACCCCCCCCTTTGGGTGCCAGTGTGCAGCGAACACCCTGCACACAGGGTTAATACGCCACTGGCTAGTACACTGCCTGCATTACGAATGATTCTACTTGGTTTACCACTGATTATGCTTGTGTTGATTTGCCAACAGGCTGTGTTTGTGTACCAATTTAGAAGCAGCGCCTATTTTAGGATGAGATCCAACATGTACTGTATCTTGTACTCCAGTTTTATGAAATCATCCCCTTAGAGTCAATATACAGTTTTGTTAAGCAGAGCTCTGGGAAGTTAAATTATCCTTTTCAGCATTGCATAACAAGTTGCTGGTTTGAATCATCTGTGCCTTAATTCTAATTGCCTGTTGCTATCTTTAAATTGGAAACTGGTAGTTGGCATACAGTGCACACTTCAGCTTCTTGCAGTGCAATGCTGTAAGAAGCTGGAGTAGATTACAGCAGTAGAGAAGGTTAAAGCAATTACCTGGGAGACATTTTAGCAAAGCCTTAAAGTGTATTTCCACTTTTGTCAAATTTCAGAAAACGTCACCGTATGTTGATTATGTGTTTGAATTCACATAGCCTTTTTTTTCCTAAATTTTTTAAAAATTTCTTTCTTACTTTCTTTTAGATGTTTCTCACACGCACAAACAGGGTTAAAGCGGGGGTCCACCTATCTATCGTTTTTTCCGCCTGTGTCAGATTTCGTCGGAAAGAATAACTTATATTATTCACTGCAGGCGGTTTCCATCTTCATTGTGGGCATTTGAAGCCCACAAGCATTTATTTCCTGGATGTGGTGAATGCTGTGCTCCCAGCATACACCGCTCGTTCCCGCACATGCTCAGTGGCATCCTGGGAAGCCTAAGACTAGCTCCAAGGAGTCTGGGAGAGGCTAGAAACACGCCTACTCCCACGGGAGGAGAACCAGGA
The DNA here is from genome assembly GCA_037952925.1 of Lithobates clamitans. Lineage (NCBI taxonomy): Eukaryota > Metazoa > Chordata > Amphibia > Anura > Ranidae > Lithobates > Lithobates clamitans. Next base: position 6,688,833 of record JBBGZY010000254.1, read on the forward strand.
AGTGCAAAGAAGAATAGAAAAATAAAAGGTAATTACGGCGATTTAAATTTTTTTAAACGGCATGTCAGCATCTAGGCAAGGAAGAGAATACATACAGATATTGTTCAAAATTTGGGTGGAACCCCGCTTTAATTATGGTAAATGCAACTCCCCACCCCCTTTATAAAATAAGAAAAGTAGGATTTTCAGTGCTGGTGTTATCATAATTTTTTTAAATGGTAAGCAGCAATTTTGATATATTTTTTTAAATTATGCTATGTGAATGAGAACAAATAACAAATATAACGTAGATGTAATCCCAATTTGGCTGCAAAAGTGGAAAAAAACATTTAAAGGCAAGTGTAATACTGACCATGCACTAGGTAGCTGTGTTACAACTTCAATTAATTATGTCAACACCATAATGCGCTTGGCACAAGGTAACACTGCATTATACCGCTCACCTTCGGCTCCAATTTTCCCATCTCTGTCATGGTCCGCGGCAGCCATAAATTCTCTGGTTTCTGAGGCTGTTAGTTCTCGGCAGCTTGGATCAAAACGCTGAAGGAAAAACCTAAGCAAGAAGAAGACCCATATTATAATTTGGCTATGTCACATAAACCTTTTTTATGTCAATAGGATTTATGGCCGATTAGCATTGTGTTAACCTGACCATAGATTAATCAAATCTCGGCCTGTTCAGCAGGGATTGGCCCAGATTCAAATCATCTATGGGCAGGCTGAATGTACCCAAGTCGATTGATCAGTCAATCGAGCATATCAGATTATCGGCATGGTGTTTTTTGCCAGGGGCTACAGCCGCTAGAAATAATCCCTGGGTTCTCCAGGAAGGGATAGCACCCCCCCCCCCGCTGGAAGAACACAATAGCTACATGGGAGGGATTCCCCCATCAATATAGTTGGGGGAATCGAGCGACCCATGGTTGCAGGAAAGAATGTCACACCATCTATAGCCTGTTTAGGGATGAACCTGATAATAGTGTTATTGTGCTCAGAATTAAGTTCTCTTGAAGACAGTTTGTATTTGGGGCCAGTGTTTGAGCAGCTGCAGAAATATCAGCTAATCCAGTTTACTGAGAATTTATATATTGGTATACTGAGAAATCATATACTATAGGTAATACTGTGTTACCACTGTATGAGGGAGTACCATTGTATAATGAAATGTTTGAACTCCAGGCAGTAGCCTTTATTTTACAAGAGGGACACTTTTTGCAAAACACAAACTCGAGTACATGTTCAAGGTATAATTGGGTGTGTAGGTATGCCTGTGTGATGGGTTATCTTCTGGCGTCTGGGATGCACAGATATTTCGTGCAGGGGAATGCAGACAGTCTGTTGAAATCAATGACATGTGGCCAGCTGCATCAACCTCCACATGCATCCTGGAGTGCACATCCATGCAGATGGGGTACTGGTTTGATCAGACAGGAATGAGCAGGAATGGTCTATGCAATCGGCCTATGCAAAGGCGGCCCTTCGCACAGGCATACGGATTGGTAAATCCATGTGAATGAGGCCTAAGCTATAACATGCAGCTCTACAATTTTATCCAACTTTGTCACAAAATTCACAAACATCCTGAAAGGCACATGTTGACTCGCATTGTATTACTGTGTTATATTCTTATTGTCATTTTGTATATGTTAGATGATCCCCCAAATCTCACGGCTCCCAAGCTCCCAATCACTGTGGGCTAGCCAAGTGGTAAGCCCAGGAAACCATTCCCACTCCATGTAAGGTTTCATGTACACACTGCCCACATTCACTGTGGCAGTGGGAAAATGCAAACCACGGCACCACGATTTTGCCGTATTTTTGCCGCAGTTTGCGTTTGCGACTGGCAGTCAAAACATTCCTATCCTGAACACAATTCTTCTGTGTTCAGGAGCGGGAGGTTAAAGGAGCTTGAAGCTCCCCTAACCGCAGCAGCTCCTAAACTCTGCTAAAAGCCTATTTGTACATTGACACATAAGCTTTTATGGAGTTTAGTTTTTTTTTTTGCTTTGGCCATAAAAATGCCAAAAGCTCTTAAACTCAAGTTTAGGAGCTGCTAGTGTACATAAAGCCTAAGCACTAGACACCAAACAATGAACTGCATACCTGTGACGTTATTTGATTTGACAAAGTTTATTTAACAGATAGTACACATTGCACCCTTCCACTTCGGGCCCTCTAGAGCAGTTGTCCTCAACCTGGGGGTCGGGACCCCCTCGGGGGTCGAATGATGATTTGCCAGGGGTCACCAAATCCTGGGCTGTTCCTGAAGCCCGCACCGCTCTCCCAGCTATTTCGCGGCTGCCCAGCAGGGCTGTCCCTGGAGCCCGCAGCCGCCCACTCAGCCTCTTCACAGCCACCCATTCAGTTCACGGCATGGCTGGGGGGCAGAGACTAGAGGTCAGCTGACTGGTGAGGAATGTGAAGTGGGAGGGGCTGGAGGAGACCCTATCTCCTGATTTCGGCATAGGTGTCACTGCTTCGAGACACCACAAAGTCGGAGACACAGTGAAGCCAGGGATACAGTGAGTAACACTACCTGTGATTATAGTAGTCATTAAAAGTCCCCACTACAGTTCTCAGATCAGCAGATGACCTAAGTTGCCTGATGAAAAACTCCCCCCAGCACTGCCACTCATCCCATCCCACCCACCCCCCCCCCCACTAAGGAGTAAGAGAAGGAATAAAAAAAGAGAATACATGGAAGGGAGAGGAAAAGAGGGGAAGGAACAAAGAAAAAGGGAGAGAAGGAATAAGTGAAAGAATAAGAAAGACGGCAAGAGAGAGGAATGGGGGAATAAAAACAAGAAATTAGGATAGAGAAATATTAAAGGGAAAGAAAGGATAACAAAAGAGAAGGAGTGGTAAATCCTAAAATATACCATTAGGGGTTTTAATACTGTACGAGTAGAAGGGGCTAAATGTTCGTGGGTTTGGGGCGAAAATTACTTGTCTTGCCTTGGGTGCTGACAACCCACGCTACGAAAATAATTTTACTGTTAGGGGTCCCCACAGCTTGGAAAATGTTATCAAGGGGTCACGGCACTAGGCAGGTTGAGAACCACTGCTCTAGAGGGATGGTTCTAAGGTGGAAGGGTGCAGTGTGTGCTGTCAGTTGAATAAACTTCCTGTTCATCAAAGATGGCTTCAGTCTTCTGGGTTGAATGATGGCCAGGATCATTCCAACCCCCCCTAAATACAATGTCCTGCACTTACAGTGTATTAATGCAGATAAGTGGAAGTCTGCATCATTCAGAGTTGCCCCGGTAGAAGACCAAAGGGAAAAAAAAAGGAAAAAAAAAACAACATATTGATGGCAGGGGTCTGAAGACAGGGGACGGGGGATCCCAAACCTTTAAAGTTGGGCTTTAACATTTGTTAAGATGCATGCAATGCAGTGTAAATTTCGCCGACTAAAATATTTTCATTGACTAGATTAAATGGATTTTAGTCAACTAAAAAATTACTAAAACTAAAATGGCATTTTAGTCAAAAGATTATGACTAAAATGAAATTGAAATTTGATGTCAAAATGAACACTGCACTACCACATAGGGGCATCTACTAAGCTGTTGAAAGAAAAAAAATAAGAAAAAGGTTTTTCTTATTTTTATTTATACATTTTTAATGTTGGTAATATTTTCAGGTAATATGTGCAATGGCATTAGAGCCAATAGAGTTTAGAGTCTGTTTTTGTTTTTTTTATATATATATCTTAAAGTTGCACTTCTGTTTGTCAAAAAGCAGTATTTTTTATTTGCTTTTGAAACTTGGTTTTATTTATAAAGATGTTATATATCACAACCACTGAATCTGTGTCTGTAGTGCACGTTCAAACCTTAATTCCATAAATAATAAAATGTTATTGGATTTTTACTCCAGGAGTATATAATGAGTTTGGGAACTCTAGAGAAATGCTTAAATAATGCATTACAATATAACTAAACCCATTAGGTTTTAGTTGACTAAAATGTACTGGAGATTTAAATACGACTAAAACTAAAATGGCATTTTAGTCAAAAAGACTATCACTAAAACAAAACTGAAATTTGATGTCAAAATTAACACTGATACAATGGAAGAGGGAGCAGTAATCTATTAGCACCGTGTAGCTAGCCAAATGAGGAAGCAGAACCCGAGTATATAATGAATAAATATTCAGTACAAACCATGCACAGATTAAGGTTTTTAAAACATGAATACACATTGATAAGATTATTTAGCTCAAGTTGTTCTCATTTATAAGTCTAACAAAAAACTTGAAAAGACCATATATTCACCCTCAAAGTAAGAATATGAAGTATTCATGGAATAAAAAGTGAGTTTTTGCAAGGAGGATAAAGTCATCAAAAGTTCTTGGTCATCCTTTAACACTCTTATGCCCTGTACACACGATAGGATTTGGGCTCCATCACACATTTTCCATAGGAATTTCCATCACACAAAATTTGAGATCTATATCTATATATTTCCTACACCTGACCTTCATTATAACCCTATCGTATTCCCTACTCCTTAACTATTTTTTGCACTGGCTGATACTTGGGACAGTAATTGTCTTATTTCATCTTCACATCGTACTTATGCATTAGTATAGAACACAGTATGTTATCTTGACATACACTATTATACCAAAAGTATTGGGACACCTGCCTTTACATGAACGTTAATGGCACCCCAGTCTTAGTCCTCCACCCCAAATTCGCTCATCCATGTCTTTATGGACCTTGCTTTGTGCCCTGGTGCACAGTCATGTTGTAACAGGAAAGGACCATCCCCAAACTGTTCCCGCAAAGTTGGGAGCATGAAAGTGTCCAAAATGTCTTGGTATGCTGACGCCTTAGAGTCCCCTTCACTGGAACTAAGGGGTCAAGTCCAACCCCTGAAAAACAACCAGACACATAATACCCCCTCCACCAAATGATTTGGTGGAGACTGCGAGCCAGGCCTTCTCTTCCACATCAGTGCCTGACCTCACAAATGCGCTTCTGGAAGAATGGTCAAACATTCTGTCAGGGAAGACCAGCCAGTACTCAAGATGGCCGAAGGAGAAGTCGACCTGTGACCTCAGCCTGTCAGGGAAGACTAGCCAGTACTCAAGATGGCCGACGGAGAAGTCGACCTGTGACCTCAGCCTCTGTCAGAACACCTTCAGGTCACCTGTGTGCACATTACCAAGGGGCTATTTAAACCTGGTCTGTGCTTGCATCCAGTGCTGTCCGTTCTACAGCGTTCCCGTGTGTTCCTGCCTGCTTTACCCGTGATACCTGCACCTGTTTACCGACCCGGCTTGCCTCCGACTCTGCTACCTGCTGCCTGCATCTGACCCGGCTTGTTCTGACTCCGCATCTGCCTGCTCCTTCTACTACCGCGCTGCCAGCCCGTTGCCAACCCTGCCTGCATCCAGACTACGCACATGCCTCCGCTTCTGTTCCTGACGTTCCTGACAGTGTTTGACCCGGCTTGCCCGACCTGCATCTACCGCTCATTGGAGAACCCTGCTCCAGCACTGTGCCACCTGCCGCTGTTCCACATTACAGTGAAGACGAACTGTTTGGCACTTGTGCGACTCTGCACTTCTGCTCCTCCTGTCTACTCTATCAGGGGGCCAGAATCAGAGGAGCAAGAGAGGCCGTTCCCTGCACATCAGGCTCTACCATCAGGTACGTGACACATTCCCATAGACACACTCCTTAACCTTGTGGACAGCGTTCCTAGAAGAGTTGAAGCTGTTATAGCTGCAAAGGGTGGGCCAACCCAATATTGAACCCTATGGACTAAGACATATAAATGCAGGTGTCCCAATACATTTGGTAATATAGTGTATGTATGATGACTCATATTTAAAATGTTGTAAATACTCAAACTGTATATACTATTTGTACTTTATATCTTCAAACCTCAATAAAAAATTTTGTGAAACAAATTAATAACATGATAGTATTATAATGTTATCTCACTTGAGCTCTTCCTCTTCGATAAATCCACTCTGATCATCATCTAAAACCCGGAAGGCATCTTTGACTTGGCTGGCTGTTTTTTTAGTCAGCCCACAAGTTTGGAAAAATTTCTTGTAATTGAAGGTGTCAGGAGCTAAAAAAAAAAAGTGCAGAATTATGTTGGCTGTATTGTAGCAGTTGCCACACAGTCATGGCCTGTGCTAAGTAAATCTTATTGAAGACAGGGTGTTTCAGCCATACAGGGCCTTAATCATAGCAAACCAAACAACATATCACAATCTCTATTGAAAGACTTCATCTCTTGAATACTAGATTGAAGACAGGTAAGCAATAAAAGGTAATTACCGTTAGAGAAAAAAACAATGCACCTTAAAAATATCAATGTATTAAGAAAAAAAACACATTAACCACTTCAGCCCCGGAAGACTTGGCTGCTCAATGACCAGGTAATTTTTTGCGATACGGCACTGCGTCGATTTAACTGACAATTGCACGGTCGTGCGACGTTGTACCCAAACAAAATTGACGTCCTTTTTTTCCCACAAATAGAGCTTTCTTTTGGTATTATTTGATAATTTCTGTGGTTTTTATTTTTTGTGCTATAAACAAAAAAGAGCAACAATTTCGAAAAAAAACACAATATTTTGTACTTTTTGCCGTAATAAATTTCCCCAAATTTTTCCCTCAGTTTAGGCCGATATGTATTTTTCTACATATTTTTGGTAATAAAAACTGCAATAACGTATATTGATTGGTTTGCCCAAAAGTTATACCCTCTACAAAATAGGGGAAAGATTTATGGCATTTTTATTATTTATTTATTTTTTTACTAGTAATGGCGGTGATCAGCCATTTTTATCGGGGCTGCAACATTATGGCGGACAGATCGGACACTTTTGACACATTTTTGGGACCTTTGGCATTTATACATCGATCAGTGCATACTGTGTAAATGTCACTGGCAGGGAAGGGGTTAACAATAGGGGGCGATCAAGGGGTTAACTGTGTTACATAGGGAGTGATTCTAACTGTGGGGGGATGAGACTGCCTTAGTATACACAACAGATCGCTCTCCTCACCCCTGACAGCACGGAGATCTGTCTGTTTTCATTGACACATCTCTGTTCTCTCCCTGTGTGGAGCGATCGCGCGTGCCCGGTGGTCATCGCGACCGCTGGGCACTTGCATCAGCTCCGCCGGCAGCGCGTGCGCGCACCCCCTAGTGGTCAAAAGGCGAGACGACGTATAGCTACGATGGTTCGCCCAGGGGTGCCAACCTACCTCAGTATAACTGCAGCGGCTGGTCGGGAAGGGGTTAAATAAAAATTTAACTTAAAAAAAAAATCTATAGCATAAACTTATATAATAAATAAAATAAATATTCTCCTTGATAAAGTCACGTGGAGTGTGATGAAACTAGTCTAGGGCAGGGCCTGGTGACGTCAGCGCGCTTTCAGAGTAAGATTGCACCCTGTTTGGTGGTTGCCAGTACTACATCCAAGCGATCCTTAACAGGGCTGCACTCCCTTATTGTGCTACGCATGCTATTTGAGTGCACCAGAGCTAGTGCACTGAGAAATGTGAGTTGTCATTTCTTATGGTTTTTATTAAAGTGGCTTTAAATGGTTCAGCATGTCAGTTTTCTGATTCCTTTATGAGTACTACCAATAAGGATTGTCACAGGAGATAGAGGATTTACTTATCACCATGGATCCAACCACCTATCAGAGGTTTCTTTAGCCTCTTAAAGGGGAAGGCGCATATTGACCTGTGGAATGTCAGTAATGGAGGTGAGCTCATAGTTTGGAAGGTGGTGGGCACTGGAAATTGCTGTAAACCTTATATGCCCTGTACAAACGGTCGGATTTTCCAACAGAAAATGTGTGATAGGACCTTGTTGTCGGAAATTCCGACCGTGTGTGGGCTCCATCACACATTTTCCATCGGATTTTCCGACACACAAAGTTTGAGAGCAAGCTATAAAATTTTCCGACAACAAAATCCGTTGTCGGAATTTCCGATTGTGTGTACACAAATCCGACGCACAAAGTGCCACGCATGCTCAGAATAAATAAAGAGATGAAAGCTATTGGCTACTGCCCCGTTTATAGTCCTGACGTACGTGTTTTACGTCACCGCGTTCAGAATGATCGGATTTTCCGACAACTTTGTGTGACCGTGTGTATGCAAGACAAGTTTGAGCCAACATCCGTCGGAAAAAATCCTAGGATTTTGTTGTCGGAATGTCCGATCAATGTCCGACCGTGTGTACGGGGCATTATGGGACCCATGGACTAGCCTCTTCACTATATTGGACTTTTTGTGTTTCAAGCTTGCTTTATATCACTGGAAACGCCTATCACTGATTATCACTGGTTTAGGCATCACAGTGGTGTTTTATTTAAAGTGTCTTTTGTTGTTTATTATTTATATATTCCACACAATGCATTTGGTTCTAATGATGTATAGGACCTCACATGTAGTGTGCTCTTAGTGTGTTGTATTATAGATTATCAGTGTGTTTTACTATGCAGTACTAGTGAGGAGTGCTGTACTACATATCTAATTTTTATATAAGAATGAAACCGTTGTGCAGCTGAAACAACTCATTGCTGAAAGGGATGGGTTAGATTTTTATATATTAATGTTAACAAACAAAAGTAGAAGTTCCCAGGAGCAGATGCCCTTTGCATATTGTGTTTTGAAGCCTGGTGCTTGCTAAGATCATGATGCCCGCTCTGCAATTTCTTACACTCCTCTGGTGCTGAGACTACTGGTCTGATCTGGGGTATTATTAATGCTTGGTTATTGTGACCACACAGCTAGCATGACCCACTGACAATGCATACCACTGGTAATGGAACTTCACCAATACAGTTATGGGAGTATTTGTGTAGAGATTTAGAAGACTTTTTCATACTCTATGCTAAAAAGAAACATAAAAATGCAACTATGGGCAAATTAAACATTACATATATGATACAATCTGTCATCAGCATTAACAGAGCATTGTCAATATCTTTGGCAAAGAATACTATTGACAGACAATGCTGTCAATAGAATTAACACAGCAATGTTTGGTGAACTTCTGCAAAGAGGCTTCTGCAAGTAACAACAGAACAAGCTGAGAACCATACGAAGGCCCAAAAGATACTGGTTGTAGGTCATTGTTTGAAATGCCAGAATAATTAGATGCTCAACTCTTTTGATAAGTTTGGACCCTGATTTTTATTAGCATCTCACAAACAGTATAAAAAGATAGATTTTAATGTTTTTTGTGCTTACAAGGTAAAATTGTGTTTTTATTTTGCTAAATGACAAATTTTGGTTGCTGTATATTTTTTAATATACAGAGTTTTGGTAGCTGAAATGAAAACCAGTACTAGGGCCACCAAGGTCTGAAAGCCTGTACTGAAATTAGTGCTGAAAATTACCAATGGGCATAGTACAATTTTGCCTATAGGCTGCAAATCATAATAATAATCATTTTAATCATCATCAAATCATCATACATTTGTCTCATACACGCTTATTTACACGTTGAAAAAACATAAAAACACTTCAAAGGTATAAACAACATCAAAAGAAAACTTACACACAACCATTATAGTTTATCTTAAAGATTACATAAAAAATGACTGTGTTGTGGGATTTAAATAGCCATATAATGCTCTTCTGATTATTCATGATGGCCTTTTATATTCAACTGTGGGTTTTTCCAACCAAATTTCTATCTTGGAATCAATTTTTCAAGTCTCAAAAATACAAACAAAAATAGCTAAAATAATTTAAACTTCAACTATGTAGTGTAGGCCAATGTAATTTAAAAAATATATAGTGGAAGTTTGAAAATTATTTAATGTATTATAAATGAATATCATTTTTAGCATGTATTAGTACAATTGAAATGCAAACAAATTAGAAAATGTTTTAATTAAACAGATACACAGACACACTTCATTCTGAAACTATTGTAGATATCTATTTGTTTATTTAATTTTTGTTGTTTTTATATTTTAATGCACAATTGTATGATACTCATATTTTTGGATGTTTTCTTTTAACAATTGACAACTGCCAAAAAAATGAAGAAATAAATATATAAGTTAATACCACTTGTTTATTTTCAAATATTTGCAGAAATGCTGATTTAGCAAAAGATTTGAGAATGTTCACACAATAAAATGTGTTAGGATTCACGTTAGTTTTCCAATATTGTGAAAAAAAAGACCCTGTTTACTTATTTAATCTACATATGATTGGATAATCAAAGTGAATATTTACACAATTAAGCTTTACCTTGGCACTCCCTTAGAGCAGCAGCAATGTCCGAAGCACTGAGCATGTCGGTGAGGGTCATTTTGAATCTGTAAGCAGGAACATAGGGTGAATATTAAGTACAATTTTATTTTCAAATACTTTTCACAAAGGATTGTTCCACAAAAAGGTAGTGGTGCTGTAGACAATCATTTGTAATAGGATGATAATGATGCAGAAATGCAACACTATTGGGCATATGTATAAAGCAGTGAGTGTGACATTCAGTACCAGGAAGATTCACTTGCAGTAAATGTTTGGTAAATTTCACAATCTTTGCCTTACAAATATACTCCTATATTTACAATAAAAATAGTGAAATACCCTTAAACTCATCTTGAAATTAAATGTTTGAAATTTGTCATTTTTTTTCTTTTTTTTGTTACTTTGTATTTTGTGATTCTTGTGATTTTATAAGTTTAATGTATTAGGCTTTGTTAAATGTGCATATTTTTTCAAAAACAGGTTGCCAGGTTGAATTTAATAGAAAAATAATAGAATTGTTATCTTCTTTCTAGATTCCAGATGATGATATATTCAATCACCAGTACGTTAGTGAAAAAACACAATTGAAACATGAAGGTGGCAGTTGCTGGCCGCTCCTACTAAAAACTTCCTGACTACTATGGTAACCCTCTGACTTCAAGACTGACCTGGAGAAAGCACAGTATGTAGATACGGAGATCTGCCCTTGCTCTAGCTTTCCTGATTTGTTCCAGATCAGTGGCATAGCAAGTATTAAAGCCAGAGAGTCAGCAAAGCAGCCAGGCAACTATCATTAGCAGCAACAGGGGTGCGTTAAGAATTATATAATTTTAAGGATATATATATATATATATATATATATATATATATATATATATATATATATATATATATATATATATATATATATAGAAAAAGAGTCCAAGAGGTTGCTGCACTTAAAAATTTCTTTGCTTTATTTCACAAATTGTTCAGTAGGGATTTACAAAGCAAGTATAATCCAAAATCACAGGCACGAAATGCCTACACAGTTTCTACACAGGTAGATTCAGATATGGATGGATGGATGGATTACGTCTCGGGCTAGTCAGCTTACGCCCTTCCTAAGATCCATTGAAGCACAACAAGCTCCACAAGTGAATATATATATATATATATACACACGCAGTATATACTGTTAAATCACTAACTTATTTTTTTAACTGAAGCAAAATGTTGTGATATTTGCAACAAAAGATCAAGACATTGCACGGACTGTACAATGCTCTATAATGCGAGTAAAATATCTATTTAATTGAAAGATTTTTTTTTAGGATAGGATACTCTCTATGGCTGCATTATCCTAAATTTCATATAAAGAGCAATTATTTGCCACTCTGTCTCTTACATTACCATATAAATTGTTTATTTCTCTAAGAATTATGCAAATTAAATATGAGTGTTGAATATAAACTGTGTGTGTGACACTTTTAAAGTGTAGGTGAGCTTTTATAACACATACACCTCCCTATCACCCCTATCAAATATTATAGATAAACTCTTCAAATTCAGGCAAGGCAAAGTTTGCATTGCACTCCCTCTCCAGGACCGGTTCAGTGTTTATGTCCTCAGAATGCTTCTGATATCATCTAAATCATGCTAATTCTTTGAGTCTGGCTATGGAAAATAATGTCTGGCTCCATTTGTAGCTCAGTACATGCACCCAGCATGGCCTTTTTATTATTATTTTTATTTAATATACAGGATTTATACAGTGCCAACAGTTTGTGCAGAGCTTTACAACCTGGGGGCAGACAGTACACTTACAATACAAATCAATACAGGAGGGGTCAGCGGGCCCTGCTCGCTAGAGCTTACAATCTAGAAGGAAAGGATTATACTCTTTGATTGGATTGAAGAAGCTGGGAGCAAAGAACATAAATGCTTTGCTATCCCTAGGCAAACTGGAGAACACATCTTCAGTCTACATATGTCATCTATGCTTTAATAACTAACAACATTCATTTACTATATTGTAATTTTGGTTTCTGAACTTTTCGAAAAATTATTTTCCAGATAGTAGATTGCACAACTGTACAGTATAGCATGGAAGCAGGGCACCTTAAGGTTGTATTTTTTTTTTAATTAAAAAAAAATACATTTTATTCAAGGTAGTAAGTTAAACATAGATTACATTTGAGTTGATACAAATATTTATGTAACTAAAAAAGAGAAAACAAAAGAAATACTATATAAATAAAGTAATAATAATTATATTAATAAAATAATAATAATTATATTGATATTTGATGCAATATCAGTCTTGAGAAGTATATATTCATCAGGCAGAACATAGTTAAATTGGTCTCACCTTGTGTAGTGGGAGGAGATGGTACTCGTAGAAATACAGAGGATGTGTAAGGTGACAGAGCTGAAATGGAAGGAAACAGTGTGGTATATATAGGATACCACAGGTGACAATAGGCTTGACTTGGATTACCAATTCAGGGATCAAATGCACGATTTGGTGACAAGCTCAAGTTTCTCGCCTAACTAATCAACCTCTCTATTTATAACTTTGTGGAATTTACATAACAATACTATTAATGCCATTTCTTGGTTATTTTTTTTAAATATTTTTGTATCTTCTATCCTTACGATGGCAGCAGTGTAACCACACTTTGCATATGTTTAAAGAAAGTGTATTTTAGCACTATAGTCCTGCCGAATTCCCATTCCCTTCAGACTCCCCCAAAATGTACCAATTGGTAAAGTGGCCTAAACTTTTCTTTTCTTTAAATGGCAATACAATGAAAATCCTAAAGCACAATGCAGGATCATTGAATCATTGTCCTAAAAATTCATGTTATAGCCCATAAATGCAAGCCAGCAATTGTTTGTTGATATCTGAGGCAGAGTGTGCCAGTTTATGTTAACAAAACATAATGAAGCATTTAAAGGATGTCACTAATCAAGATGTGGTGTGTTTCAGTATGTTTGACCAATCAATGTATGTTTCCTGTTGAAAAATATCATCAGCCACAACAGAACAAGGTTTATACATGTTAGTAAAAGCTAGACAGTGGTACTGGGAATTTTCTTCAACCTGTGGACAGTAGATTACATCATGTATATGGCAGAGCTGTGATTCTAGACTGATAACTTCATACAGTTACTTTGTTAATTATAACAAACTGCATGTACAGTGTACATTTATTACAGTGATTAAAGGATAGGGACATTGTATTGGGTTTGCATTAAAGTGACACCAAACTCTGGTCTAAAAAGAAAAACATTCCATTTAAATATAAATTCTAAACACAAACAAAAGTCCCTTCTATTTGCTGGCAGCACAAGGAAACCACATGCTGTTAACTTTATTTGATTGTCAAGAGTTAGCATGATTAAGTAAGAGCATGGTTGAGTAAAGAGTTAGGATGATGGAATGGCTCTTATATATGAGTTAGTGCCTCTTGTGGCTGGAGGCCAAACTACTGCCCTGGCCCCCTCACCGGAGGTATGTCTTTTCACCCACCAGTGACACCCGCTCCAGCACTGACTACAGAGTCATTTTGAGGCAAATAGCGTAGAACACTGATTTTCCTCCACCAGTTCTTTACACATAATACACTTTACTATTCAGTCTGAATGCGTGGAAGGAAGCTGCTGTATACTTCACAAGGCCTGCACACCCATAATCTAGGTCCAGGGTTCTGCTACACAATGGACCCTAGCTTAGGGTTCCGATGCTTACACAGAAGGGTAGAAATGGGTTGACTATACAGCCACCAATCTATCCCTTCTACAGATCTTCTGCCACTGGCCATCACCGCCTCCTTCCCCGAACTGGCTACTCCTCCTTCCTTTTTTATTTTTACTCTACAGCACCCAGAAGGTTAATAAGAAGGCTTCCACTTCAAATCCATCTTCCATTCACTGTAGCAGCTCAATTTCACTCTCTGTTGACAGTAAACCAGACCAGACGATTAACTTAACCAGCAATTTTTTTTACTGAATTAAATAGAAGAACTTACAATTCCTCTATAGCTTCACAATAAAGTTCTTCTATCAATCACATGGGGATTGTAACAAGTTACACCAGAACTGTGTTCCTTTTCAGGCTGGAATTGGTCTATGCTGTGGTGTCATACCTCTAGCTTGTAACAGTTTCCAACTTATGGTAACATGGCTCCCTTTCAGTCCCATTTTAGGGTCCCACCAAGGGGTAAATCCACTGTGTAACTGTAGAGCTCCTTGTGTATGGTCCTTTTCACACTCACAACTAACTATTGACCATTCTTAGCCCAACCCCTTTCCTTCTTAAATACCCATGCTATGGGAAGCACCACAGACCAAACAGCAGACACACCACAGCATATTAACCCTTAAAGTGGATCTAAAGGCTCAAGTGCAGCACCCTTCCCAGTCCCCCTAATACTTACCTGAGCCCCACTGCTATCCAGCTACGTGTACGAGAGCCCTGGCCTCTTCATTGGCTGAGACAGGAGCAGGAGCCATTGGCTCCCGCTGCTGTCAATCAGCCATTGAGACAATGAAGAGAGAGAGGAGGTGGGGCCGAGCTGTGGCTCTGTGTGTGAATGCCAAACAAACACTTGGGGGGCACACCCTAACTATGCATTAAATTAAAGATGTTGCTGCTATAAGACCATACAAACAGAACAAAAGATTATATCGAACACATGCAAAAATCCCAGATAGCAAGAATAACTTGCCACACATTTGTGGCAGTATTGAATTGTAAGTCTTGTTAACTTGCTGCACATCTTCCCTGGCAAGTTGTATACTTGCAGAACATTTGAAGCACAAGTTCTAGTTGACAATTTTTCAATTTGTAGCAAATTTGCATGGCAAGTCTCTAGCAAGAGCGAAGTTGCAGTGGTGAGTCTATAGAAAGAGCCCTGCAAGTCTACAGCAAGAGCCCTGCAAGTCTATAGCAAGAGGCCTGCAAGTCTACAGCTAGAGCCCTGCAAGTCTACAGCTAGAGCCCTGCAAGTCTACAGCATTAGCCCTGCAAGTCTACAGCAAGATCCCTGCAAGTCTACAGCAAGAGCCCTGCAAGCCTACAGAAAGAGCCCTGCAGGTCTATAGCAAGAGCCCCACAAGTCTACAGCAAGAACCCTGCAAGTCTCAGTTTTTGGCAAGCAAAAAAAAGAAGCAAGTAGCGCAAATCTATAATCCCACAATCTGGTGATAGTGAACCTACTGCTATCAACCTAATCCCTTACTGTACACATGTGAAATACATTCAACCCAACAATCATATATAATGATAAACTCTGTGTCATTGCATATATAATTCATCTATCATATAAAATTATTTGTTTCTATGAAACAACCCAGATAGCAAGTAATTGTGCTGTAAGTTTGAAAATGACTTGCATTGCATGACTCCAGATCAACTGTCTTTGCAAACATTCTGCAAGTCTGCTGCAAGGTCTGGTTCAGTTATGTTGTGTAATAGTTATCCCACCACTGTGGTTGAAATTTCATCATTGCCCCCTGCTGTGTGTAAGGTTTTTCCTTAATTGGTGCTGGGGTAGCCATAGAATAACTTTGGGAGTGGTGTGCAGAGAGGTGAGTGGTAACCATGAGATCTGATATGGAGTTCAGGGAGGTAGAAATCAAGGAGTGACTAACCCTAATATCCCATTGGTGTAGCACAATTTGGAACGTTTTATTTTTGCTTGTTTATATGCTGAGATTTATCAGAAAATGTGTATTTAATGAGAGGTAGAAATAGAAACCTCAAAGACCCGATGCAAGAAACCTGGTAGTTCCACCACTGTATAGAGGACTAAAAATCCCAGCAATACAGTAACAATGCAGAATACCACCAGCTATAAGGGTTGTATATAGAGAGCCATGCATTGTATATAGAGAGATGACTGCACTGTACTGTGTTGTAAAGAGATCCATGTACTGTACTGTATACAGGGAGACTCATGTATTGTGCTGTATACAGAGAGACCATGCATTGTGCTGTTTACAGAGAGACCCATGCATTGTACTGTACAGAGAGACCCCTTTCATGGGAAATAGGAAAAGGTGGATACTTTTGTCACCATCTATACCAGGCTCACCTCACTTTAGTGTGTGCAATGTCTACCATTTCCCTCTTACATTCTGTTGAAGTCTTCTGTAGCTTTATTCCTGGCTGGCTATTCTCTGCAACCTCTGTATTTATGCATCTGTTGCTTCTTGATCTGAAAACACGATTCCCATCATGGGATGCTCTGTGTATTTGTGTATATGTAATAATAAAAATAAAAAATGGTGTGCTTATTCAAGAAGCTATGCAGCAAAAATATGCAAATATCCATGAATGACTATCCCTAATTTAAAAAACAAATGCAGTAATATGCCATAATGTAGCTTTGTGAATTAGCCCATCATTTTTTATTATTAATATTACATATACACAAATACACAAGTACACACAGGGCATCCCATGATGGGAATCGTTGTCTTTTCAGATCAAGGGGCAACAGATGCATATGATTATATTCTCAGACTTTACTGTACATGGAAGAATCTGTTTAATAGTTGTTCTTAGAAACAGAAATCAGGTTACTTTTGAGTGTTTGAGTGGACTTCTCAAATAAATGCAGTTGGGCATACCTAGACCAGAAAGGTCATGTGACCTGAGACCTTTGTAGAGTGAGGTGAGCCTGGTATAGATGGTGACAAAAGTATCCACCTATTCCTATTTTCCATGAAATGCATGGGTCTCTCTGTATACAGCACAATGCATGGGTCTCTCTGTATACAGTACGGTAAATGGATCTCCTGGGGGCATTTAGCAGAAGGGAGGGTCCAGAAGTGCTGGCGGGGGACCCAATAAGAGACCAAATACCAAACAGTATCTCTTTAATACAGTATACAATTGACACTTTAGACACCTGCCTATACATTGATCTCAGCTCTCCCCCTATCTCTCAATTCTTTTTTTTTTTTTTGATACTGTGATCTGACTTCCTGTTAGAGGTTGGCTACATTTGTTCTCCATGGTCCCACTGTATGTAGGAATGTAACCACCCTCTCTTGTTTGTGCCTGACATGGACTAGGGACTATGGACTTAGGGATTTGTAGTGTGCATAGAGCAGTGCACATGAAGGCAACTAACATGCTCGTTCCAAATAAATGGAAGTGTGTTTGGGGGGGGGGGGGCAAAGGTTCATCAGTTCACAGAAGATGTTACAAGGATGCAGAAAAACACAATAGGAAACAATATGATGTGTATGGATTATTTTTTAGTAGTTAGAATATCATTTAGTGTCACTTTAAGTTAGGTTCCTATAAAGTAAAGAATAAGGCGCTATACATGTTCATGTAAAAAATACTGACACAAAGAAAACACTGCATCAAACTTAAATGTGCATGTTAATGACTGAAAAAATAAGCAAGCATAAAGTCCATAAGTGAATGAATCCCAACACCAAAATGGAATACTCTGAGATAAAACTTCTAGATCTTCCACCACGAGTACTCTGTATGAAGATGGCCACTCACCAGAGCTGTTTGACCCCTTTTTACAGGACAGTCAAAAAACTCTTTGGGGACACCAGATTGGTTCCACTACTGGAATAAATCCACCCAAAGGCCACTCAGGAAGTTGCTAGAATGTAAAAAATGACTCCACTACTCATAGTATAGTTATTTTTAGTAAAGTAAAGTAAAAACAGCAGCAATGATAGCAGTCACACTCACATGTAATAGTGCCTGACCTGGCACTAGGTGTAAACAGCGTGTGTGTCAGCTGATCCCTGGGGGTGGCGTGTGTTCCACGGCTCCCTCCAAAGATGCAAAGCCTGGTGTGGGGTATTAAATATGGACCCGGAAATGATGGATCCTCTGCTCCGACATATGTTTAGCCGTAAATGGCTCTTCAAAATTACTACACTATGAGACTTTCATCCGTGTCTCCTGTGGAGTCATTTTTTACATTCTAGCTCCTTCCTGAGTGGCCATTTGAGTGGATTTATTCCAGTAGTGAAACCAATCTGGTGTTCCCAAAGCATTTTTTGACCGTCCTGTAAAAAAGGGGTCAAACAGCTCTTGTGAGTGGCCATCTTCATACTGAGCACTTGTGATGGAGTATTCCGTTTTGGTGTTGGGATTCATTCACTTATGGACTTTATGCTTGCTTATTTTTTCATACATTAATGTGCACATTTAAGTTTGATGCAGTGTTTTCTTTGTGTCAGTTTGAACATGTATAGCGCCTTATTCTTTATTTTATAATTTTGCACAGTTTATTGATTTGTTCACTTTAAAGGGGGCAGCTGTTTGTCTACATGTTCTCATCCCCACAAGGCGCCATTTTTTTGGTACACATTTTTGCATAAGTTAGGTTCTTACCTTTCTCTGTTTTTTGTTATAAAAAGAGTGGGGGAGGGCTAGAACACCTGTCAGTTTTTACTGCTATCTATGGCTGTGTTAAAGAGATTTCACATTACCTTTTACTTTTGGGACGTTTTACCAAACAGGAACTGAGGAAAAAACACGAAAACCGACAACAATGAAATCTGATTGAGGTTCTAGCATTACCTACCTAATTTAACCTAATATGACAAATATTCTAATGGGTACCATTAACAAAAAACTCCCCTAATCTACAAGAAAACTATTTTTTTTGTTGGCTGTATCCCCATTAGGGATCAAACTGAGAGGAAGCAAGGAGATTTCCGCTTATTTGCTACTCTGTCTAACACACAGCAAACAGACAAGAAGAGAGGGGAAATCACCTATATACAGTAGCAAATAGCTATTTATAGCACAGATAGGAAGAAAAAAAGCCAATAAAAGTTCTAACTCTTCTCTAAAAAAAAGTTTTGGCTGGATTTTTTAATTTGCTAGTTGCTTTGCTCGTCCGTTGATCCAAAGGCAAATACTGACCTGGAGATCAGTGGATCTGACTTTTCTCTGACCTCATTAAGTGAATGCTGGTTCTAATCCATTGATTCAGAAAGTACAGTATATGCCAAAAGCAGCCAACAGCCAACATTTTAAATGCAGGTGAGTAGTGGCAGCTATTTAGCTCTGTACAACTTTCCTCCACTTCAGGTTCTTTTTCCCCATGGTCACGTGGCACTGTCACAAGATTGATATTCAAATATTAGGTTCCAATCTAATAGCTGTTATCTAATAGACAGCATTGTTACTTTGGTCATCATGTGGAGCACACAGGTTTACTTTTCTATGACAATAGGAAGGTGAAAAATGCAAAAATTCATAGCAGCCAACCAAAATGTAGAATCAGTTTTTCTAGTGTGAATAAAACTTAAACTGATTGCTACTTTTTTTTTTTACAGTTTCTTTAATCCCTTCCTACTGTGTTGCGTTTGATATAAATATATGTCTTTTATGATTATATTCTCAGACTTTACTGTACATTGAAGAATCTGTTTAGTTCTTAGAAACAGAAACCAGGGTACTTTTGAATGTTTGAGTGGACTTCTCAAACAAATGCAGTTCGATGCAATGGGAATAATGAACTATTGTTCCCATTTCAGTTGACAGTGTTTATTGTCTCTGTAACTACAGTAAACAAGTCTGTAACCTGGGAAAATAGCTTGGATTTTCTGACATATATAACCATTGTTATGATCCAAAAGAGCCATCTAGAGGGAGAATTGGAGCATGCTTATCCTGTTAAGCTCAGTTTTTCCACAGGGGCCACACCCATGTGGGATGATACATTTTTGCCAAATAAAAGGTTGTCAGGCATAAGTTGACAAGAGGACTCCAAAATGCCTTAACATCAAGAAAGGTCTGTACCAACCAGAAGAAGCTATACCTGAAGACGCTTTCACTTGATCTCCAGCAACTGCTAATAGAATAAGCCTGAGTCCTCATGGGCTACGGAGATCATGAACTCGTATTTCTACTGTTTACAGACCATAGTTTCTGCTTATTTGCTAGGCATCTTGCTTGTTATATCAGTCAGTCTTGTATTATATACTAATATTGTAATATTGTTGTATGTACAGCATTTTTGTATAGTAAAAGCACATTTATACATTGCAGAGGTCTGAGCTTCTTTGCTTGTACTGCAAAGTAACCTTACTAGACAGATGCAAGCAAAACAATTGGGGGCTCGTCCGGGATGCAGCGCTAAAGTTCAACTGAAGCAGACCGTTTTTTTGTGGTGTGTTGTGTAGCTTGTGCTAAAAATGCTAGGTAAGCTGTTTAGGAAAAGCAAGGCTGCACAGGTTTCTGGTGTCCAGAAAGGGGTATGCAGCTTGCCTATCTGGGCCAGAGACAATGAGTGGGTGCCTCAAGCTAAAGAATTTGCAAAGTATGCTTCTCCCTTAATAAGACTCGGGGTGAAAAATCTCCGATCATTTTGTAGATTTTAGCCTTAAGGGGTTGGATTTAAGTAAAGCAGAGAAGAAGACAGTGTCCACAGTGGGTTGGTACTTTCTTTGTGCTCTCTATACTGAATCACAAAGGAGGGAGAAGGCAGATGCAGGTATTAAGGCATTAAAAGAGCAGCTAGCAGTTGCTTTGGAATATGTACGTTCAACTGCTTGTCGGGATGATGATTTGCAAGAGCGGTGTGCAGCCCTCATGACCAGATCAATTAATGCCTTAAGTAAAAAAAGGAAGGGTCATAAACCTAGTAAAGCCAGGGTACGTGCTATTGTCACATCCCAAAACTGGGATTGTGAGGATGTGCTCTCCTCAAATGATAGTGAAGATGAGGAGATAGAGTTTGATATTTCTTATGATGATCATCCAGTGTGAAAGAAAAAGTGTACAGACCTCTCATTACTAAGCATAGGAAAAGGCAACATTATAGAGAGGATATGGCAGATGGGGAGGTGCATTATCGCAACCCCAAACATGTGGAATTTAAAGAAGTAAGGGAGTTTACACAAACTAAACTTCATGAGCTGGCAAAACAATACAAACAGAGGTCCGGGGTTGGCTCCTACGTTTGTGGGATGAAGGCGCAGACACTTTTGTTTTGTCAGGCAAGGAAGCAGTGGATATGGGAGTGTTAACCCATGATCCACAATTGCATCAGGCAATGCGAAAAGCCAGAGAGTTTACTTTGAATTTTTCAATGTTAGAACTCGTGAGAGATGAGATAGTCAGAGTATATGCTAATCCTAGTGACCTGAAAAATACCTACTCCTGGAGAACAATAGGAGAGGGTATTTCCAGGTTACGTTAGATGGGTTGTGTAATTGGATTAAATACGTTTTCAGAATAAATGGGTCCAGATATGGAACCCTTTATGTCTGCTCTACGCTCCAAGCTGATGAAATCTGTGTCATTTAATCTCAGGGCTCCTTTATTGTCCTTGCTGGGAGGCCTGGGATTAAGCAACAAGATTCATTAAGCCACTATACTTTTAAGCCAGTTGGGGGAGCTAGAGGAGACTAAAACAAAATCTGTCAGGGTAATAGATAAGGTCAAGACTAGAAAGGAAAAGAACAGGCAGAAAAAAACAGCGAAGGAATGTGTGAAAGAAGACAGGAGGTGAAGAGAAAACCAGGCTAGTTATATCTAGGAAACAAATGTGGGTGGACCTATTAAAGGCAGAAGTACCTAAAGACGATATAGATGGAATTTCTCCTGCAGAATTGCTGAAGAGGTGGAAACATTTAGTGGGGAAAACTGTCAGGGTTAGGAACACCACTCCTAGTGAAGATAACATCAGCCCAGATTTAGAGAAAACAGAACAAACCCCTCCTGTTAGCTCCAGACCAATTTCCAAAATGGCACATGAACCCAAACCCCTTTATCCTGGGGAGGAGTTAGAGAGACTCAGAAAAGGGGATTGAGAGGTTCCTTATTCTTTATGAAGGGAAGGTGGGTCTCCTGTAATAGCAGTGAGGGCAGTGACAGCAGGCAGGGCCGGTGCAAGGATTTTTGACACCCTAGGCAAAACCTAATTTTGCCAGCCCCTATTGGCTCTGCCCCTGACTATAAGGTGGAGGTGATGGGGGTGGAGATTTTTGTGGCGCCTTCTAATGACCTCCCCCTGCCTTGTAGTGGAGGTGTGCTGTGAGGTGTAGTGGAGGTCCACTGTGCAGTGTAGTGGAGATGTGCTGTGCAGTGTAGTGGAGGTGCGGTGTAGTGGAGGTGTGGTGAGCGGTGTAGTGGAGGTGTGGTGTGCGGTGTAGTGGAGGTGTGCTGCGCGGTGTAATGAAGGTGTGCTGTGTGGTGTAGTGGAGGTGTGATGTGCGGTGTAGTGGTGGTGTTATGTGCGGTGTAGTGGTGGTGTGCTGTGCGGTGTAGTGGTGGTGTGCTGTGCGGTGTAGTGGAGGTGTGCTGTGCGGTGTAGTGATGGTGTGCTGTGTGGTGTAATGAAGGTGTAGTGGAGGTGTGCTGTGCGGTGTACTGAGATTGTGATGTCCAGGATGGCATAGCTGTATGACAGGTGGGGGGGGGTGGTGCGTGGAAGTCCTGCTGATCAAATCTTATCGTTCATAGAACGCATAGTAAGTGTCCATGCCTCCACCCACATTACTCTCCTGTCCCTGTGCGTGTTGAAACTTAAACAGCATAGACCTGCTTGGTGCCGCCTGCTTCACGATCGCCGCTTGCTCCTCCAGGCTCCAGCCCTCCATTGATAGCAGAGATCATGAGATCCCCCAGCCCCGCCTCCCGTTCACTGCAAAGCCGCCGCTTCTCTTTGAGCTGTGCTATCAGAGGCGTTGCCTGTGTCACCGGCCAGAGATTGTGTAATATCATCCGGGGTGAGCGGACCAGCTACCCCCCCATTATGGCGCTGTTGTCATCCATCCCTGCCACCATGGCGGACAGCTTTTCACTTCCTTCTCCTGCCGGCTTGTTCATTTTGCTAATGGCTTCCCCATCTTCTTCCTCCCAGGGGCCGTGGCTGCGCCCTAGTTGGCAGTGCGCCTTGGGCGGCTGCCTAGTCCGCCTAGTGGTAGCACCAGCCACGACAGCAGGAGACTGACGCCCATATACAATGTCAGCAGGAAAAAGAGTTCTCATGGGGTCTAGAGCAGCAGACCACATTCCAAGCTGCTAAAGAAGCCATTTTGCAGCATCAGGGATTGGGACCCGTGAGACAAGGAGTACCATTTCAGCTGGATGAAGTGGAGCAGGATGGCACCATATCTTGGAGTCTGGGGCAGCCAAATGAAAGGAAAGGACAGAGAGCAATACACATTGGATTTTGGTTCAAGCAACTGACAGGGGCACAGAAGAGAAGTACCCCTAGAGAAGTACCTGTTTGGGGCCTACACAGCACTTCAACATGTAGAGGCCATCACAGGAAAGGACACATTCACCATCCATACTGCATTGCCAATAGCAGGATGGGTGAGAGATAATGGACTGACCACTAGGGCAACTGTAGCCTAGAAGCAGACACTGATGAAATGGATGTGGTACCTTCAAGAACAACAGGATTATTGCAGCTGGGGATGTCAGAGA
Organism: Lithobates clamitans; assembly: GCA_037952925.1. Taxonomy (NCBI): domain Eukaryota; kingdom Metazoa; phylum Chordata; class Amphibia; order Anura; family Ranidae; genus Lithobates; species Lithobates clamitans. Next base: position 6,712,509 of record JBBGZY010000254.1, read on the forward strand.
CATTTCAAAACAGTTGGCAGGGCTTGTTACTTTGACCAGCACCAAGCCTGAAGAAGAAATTTCTGTGCTGCAGTCATCCCCGATGCAAGAGCCTCCACCCTTTGAGTCTCTGTCAGAAGACATGAAAGAGTCAGCATGGTTCACTGATGGTTCAGCCATAGTCACCTCATCTGGGTGCCAATGGACAGCAGCATCCTACAACCTGAGTACAGACACAGTCCTACAGGAGACTGTAATTGGAGGGTATGCAGATTTGAAAGCTGTAGTAAAGACTCTTCAGGCGGATCTTTCTTCCCATGTCACTATCTACACTGACAGCTGGGCTGTCTTTAAAGGACTGACAACTTGGATGCCCACATGGAAGTCCAATGAATGGATAATTCATGTAAAGGTGGTGTGGGGAGGCAAGGAAGTCTGGGACTACATCAGGAAGGAAGCTCATTCCCGTACCATAAAAGTGGGGCATGTTGATGCACATGTGCCCCTAGTCCCAGATTTTGAGAACTATAACAGAGTTGCAGATGAAATCGCCAAAGTGAAGGCAGTTGTGCCAATTGATCCTGTCTTGATGAACTTGGCCAACTGGGCCCACAAGCAATATGGACATTTGGGGCAGAAATGGTCACAGCAGAGAGGATTGCCTATATCCATGGACACGATAAAGACTGTAATAGGGAACTGTACAGTGTGTGGAGAAGTGTAACAATGGCCATTGCAAAAGTACTCCACTGGGTCAATTAAGAGGGGAGAGAGGCCTGCAGAGATTTGGCAGATTGACTTCATCCATCCCCTGCCCCGGGGAAACAATAGACAAAGATATTGTTGCACTGCAGTGGACACCTATTTAGGACTTTTGCTTGTTCATCCTTGCAAACTTGCAGACCAAGCTGCAACACTTCAACTGCTCCAGAAACTTGCCGTTGCTTATAGTTGTCCCAAACAAGTCCAAAGTGATAATGGCTCACACTTCACCGGATCAACTGTACAACAATGGGCCAAAGCTTCTGAAGTGTACTGGTTGTGCCACATCCCATGCCATCCACAGCTGGTTTGAGTGAAAGATACAACAGTTTTTTGAAGGACCAGATACGCAAACTTACACCCATACATACACTAAAGGGGTGGGATTGGGTCCTCACACAGGCAGTCATGTTGTTAAATTCTAGGCCAATAGCCAAAAGCACACCATATGAGAGGATGGTGGGGGCTGGGGCACAGATTCCACAGCTGGAGTGCAGAGTTCAGTATTTAGGTAAGGTTGCTGAAAGAACAGGGCCTAACAGGTACCAAGTTACTGCTTCCCATGACATAGAATCCAAAAGTGACATATCTGAAGCTGAAGCCTATCTAGGAATGAGAGGGAATCTGGCAGGAAGGTTTGAAGTTATATTTGCAGTGGCAGATGAGCTTCAGGACAGTGGCTAAGACTCTGATTGGTTAGTAGATACTTCTCAGCTAGAGTGGAAAGTGAGGCTCTATAACATCAAACCTTCCAAAAAAACAGCAGTGATCTTCTGGGAGATATCAGTATATTTCCTCTCCTCCCTATCGGTATTCTTTGGGATGGTCAGAAATGGATACAGGCAGGTGGCAAAGTGTCGGTCAGAGATCCAGACAAGAAGCCAGTTAGAGGAGAGATTGTAGCTGAAGAGCCGGGGTCTACAGTTTATGAATTATTAGACGGAACAAATAATCCGCTTTGTTACCACTCCACAGGCTGTCTCCGATTTGACCCATAAGAAGGCCAGAGAAAAGTGACTTCATGATAAACAGAATAATGGAAGACTGCAGGAGCTGTGGAAGGCAAGGCCTTTGATGTGTTACAAGCCTGGACTTGTTTCTAATGGACTTTCTAAAGAACTTTTGCAAAAGACTAAAACACCTTCTAAGTTGCAGAAATATGGGAGGGGACTGAATTCAAGGTAAATTCATTTTAGTATGAGTTGCTAGTAATGAAGAGATTTTCTGTGTGAGGTCTGAGAGAAAATTAAGGGTGGAATGTGTTGCATGTGATATAAATATATTTCTGCTTTATGATTATATTCTCAGTTTTTGCTGTACATGGAAGAATTTGTTTAGTAGTTGGTCTTATAAACAGAAATCACATTACTTTTGAGTAAGTGGACTTCTCAAACAAATGTCATTGGATACAATGGTAACAATAATCTATTGTTCCCATTTCAGTTGACAGTTAAGCCTCGTACATACGATCGGACTTTCCGATGGGAAATGTTCGATGACAGGCTGTTGTCGGTAAATCCGACCGTGTGTATGCTCCATCGGACAATTGTTGTCGGACTTTCCGTGGACAAATGTTGGCTAGCAGGTTTTCACATTTTCCGCGGACAAATGTGTGTTGTCGGATTTTCCGAGCGTGTGTACACAAGTCAGTTGGACAAAAGTCCAAAGTACAAACACGCATGCTCGGAAGCAAGGACGAGCCAGAATCGGTCGGTCTTGTAAACTAGCGTTCGTGATGGAGAATTAACATACGTGACCTGGCCAATTATGAAATCTCGAAATGCAGCACACATTCTCCTCTTCTTTAATGGGATAATAATGAAGCTGCTTTGCTGGTGATACTGATGGTGTTATTGCAAACAAATTTTCAAAGGCTTTTTATTTCTAGTGATATCAAGAATAATATTATTATGCTTTTTTTTTTTTTATTTGGGCAAGTTACCACAACACCGTTATCCCGTAATTTTTAAGATCAAAGATACAATTATGTTGGTGTCCCTTGTCAATTTTACATTGTATTTTTTAAAATGTAACTGCCTACTCCCAAACTGTCATTTGAAGTAAAACACATAGCCAAGTATTATTCTCCACAATTTTTTTATTGTGCTTTAAAAAAAGAAAACAAATAAAATTAGACATGCTATCTGCCAATATAACTTAACCAAAAAGTGCATTCTATGCATCCAAAAATATAGAGAATATACCAAATGAAATCATTATTTAACCCAAAAAATAATGTCAAAGCAATAACTCCAAGGCCAATAATAAATAGCACGTTATCTCCCCCAATTCCACAACATGGCTGGTTGACGAACGGCCGCTCAGAAACTAACTGAAAAGCGCGAAATGAAAAGTGCGAAATGAAAAGCGCGAAATGAAAAGTGCAAAATGAAAAGTGCAAAATGAAAAGCACGAATCAACACTCACCAAACTTCTACCAACACGAAATTAGCAGAAGGAGCCCAAAGGGTGGGCATAAAGAGCTGAAAAACAATTTAGTATGTCACTACGTTCAAATTTGTTGGCCAACAATTGTGTGGCCATGTGTATGCAAGACAAGTTTGGGCCAACGCCCTTCCGACAAAAGTCCACGGTTTTGTTGGTCAACAATCCAATCGTGTGTACGAAGCTTTAGATGTTTTTATTGTTTCTGTAACTGCGGTAAACAAGTCTGTAACCTGGGCAAAAAATCATGGCTTTTCTGACTTGTATAACCTATGGAATGATAGAAAAATGCCATCTAAATGGCGAATTGGAGAATGCTTCTCCCATTAGGCTCAGTTTTTACCAAATAAAAGGTTGTCAGGTATAAGTTGACAAGAGAAAGTACATTCGATCATGCGCACTCGATCAGCTGAATAAAGAGTGGGTTATTTGAACTCTCTTTCACATCAAGTTCATGTGGAGGGGTACATTTGTGGCACAAGGACAGCTGAAGTGTTCTTAGATAAGCTGACTGTGGATGGTTGCCAGCTCGTGACAGGCTAGAAGTAACTCTGGAAGGCAAAGGCAGAAGGAGAGCAGCGCCATCTAAATGCAGCATTATTAAGACATTTTATTCCATAAAAGACAATTGGTAACTCACAAGATGTATGAGATGTCAGCGCATGTGGGATTAATAATGTGGTTCATCTGCTTGTGGGGAAGACGATCTTCTCACCAGTGAGAAGATCGTCTTCCCCACAAGCGGATGAACCACATTATTAATCCCACATGCGCTGACATCTCATACATTTTTTGATTTACCAATTGTCTTTTATGGAATAAAATGTCTTAATAATGCTGCACTTAGATGGCGCTGCTCTCCTTCTGTCTATAAGTTGACAACAGGACTCCATAATGCCATAACACCAAGGAAGGTCCCGTGTATAGCCAGAAGAAGCTATACCGAAAGACTCTTTTGCCTGATCTCCAGCAACTGCTAATAAATTAAACCTGAGTCCTCGTTGGCTACGGAGATCATAACTTGAGTTAAGTAACTTTTAAGCGTATTTCTACTGTTTAGAGATCATAGTTTGTACTTATTTGCTAGTCATCTTGCTTGCTATATCTGTCAGTCTTGTATTGTATTCCTAATATTGTAATATTTTGTATGTACAGCATTTTTGTATAGTAAAAGCACATTTATACACTGCAGAGGTCTGAGCTTCCTTGCTTATACTGCAAAGTAACCTTATTCAACAGACACAAGCAAAACACGTACGCACATATGTGGCTTCACTGGAGTAGGTCTTCTTCCATAGAGCTGCATATACAATATGTGCACCTGTGCTGGTACTAAGAGGGCTTCCAGCACAGAGACTGAGCTGTCACCAACACTCCAGGTCTTATGCTAATGAGGGAGGACTGGCTCTCCATCACCCGATCATTGTGACAACCTGTGATTAGCTATCACATTGATCAGTCACTCGGTCACTATATAGCCCATCGTTTTAGTTATCTATCTATCGATCAATCGATCTGTCTATCTGTTTGTTTGTTTTTTTCTCCTTGCTAGAGGAGTAGATTGTAAATGCAAAAAAGTGTGTAAAAAAAAAGATTAAATAGCTAGATCAGGGTTTGATCTAGGTCAGTGTCAGGATTAGGGTCAAAATTTGTGACAAAGGAATAAAAGGTCAGAGCCAAGAGTCAGATTCAGTATGTTTTAGGTATGATTGAAAAAAGCATTTTTAATTTAGTATCCGTGTCTTTTAGGGGTTTATTTACTAAAGCTAGCAAGGGCAAACTTAGTCACAATTCTGCAGAGAAACCAATCAGCTTCTAACCTTAGCTTGTTTAATTGAGCTTTAGCAATAAAACCTGGAAGCTGATTGTTCTTTCTGCAGAATTGTGACTAAATTTGCCCTCTAAAGCTTTAGTAAATAAACCCCTTAGTGCCAGTGTGTTTTAGGTAGAATAAAAAAGTGAAATGCACACTATTTATTCTGGGCCCTACTATGGATATAAACAACAATTAATATACACATACGTGGTTATCACTGCAATTGTCAGGACCAGGAGAATTTGTTGTGGGTTGTTCTATTATGGTATGTCATGGTAATAGCAGGAAGTATACAGCTAAATTAAAAAGAATATATGTTTTTTACTATTTTGGGATTGTTTTCAATTGATAGTAAAAAAAATACCCATAAATTATCCATTACGACTCACCACCAAATGAAGGCCCAGTTGTCCTGAAAAAAAAACAAGGTATAATTCACCTGAGTACACTAAATAGTTGTGATGATATGTACAGTTTTATTAAAACATGTCAAAATTACAAAACTGTGTTTGTGCATTATTAGTTTTACCTTCATCACGATAGGGTTAAATAGGCCAGTTTCCTAGAAAATGTGCTTTATTTCCAGGTACAGTCATTAGGCAATTATCAACAGAAAGTGATTATATCAAGAAATTTAGACAGCAAGAAGGGTAAAGGCCATGAATTCAGTAAACCATGTATATTTTATGCATGCATGACAAGCTGGTTTAATGTGTTTCTATCTAATGTCAGAGCCAAAACTGCAGGTAAATCTTAGAATAAAACTCTTCAAAAGAGTATACTTCTAAAATGCAAGTAGCCTGATTAAAGGATATATTGGCAAAGAGCAGCAGTGATGTATAAGGTATTTGTAACCGACAGTCCACTTGTTTCCCATCCACTGAATAAAATACCTAGAAATTAAAAAAAAGAAGAAATAAGGAAATTATATTTACCTTGGACCCCAGGCTTTGGTGGCTTCCTGTAGGTGCTGGTGACTTTCAAAAGGATTGAATCTAGCCTTCTTTCAAAGAGATTTTCTACCACAATCAAAAAATGAAGGAGGTTCCTTTTTTAATGTGAAGGACTTCGTTTCAAAGTTACAACTATTTGTAAAGTTTCTTCAAAAATGTAGGAACTGCCAAATAAGAATTACAGTATATACAGCAGGAGGAAGGGCACTGTGTATTGTAAAACACTATTAAAGGATCTAGATTTCTAAACAAAGATGTACACATCATACAGCCCATGAAGTTTATATACCGGTAATTATAGATACCCTAGTATGAAGTACTATGTGCATTTACATTTGATTTGCAGAGTAGATTGAGGGCATTTTGAATGAACCATTTAAATAATTTTTGCAGCATTGTAACTTCTCTAGTCCAAAGAACCCTCTAAATATTAGCACTGTATCTGTGCCATGATAAAATATGCCACAAATAAAATGACAGAGCCCCATCAGAGAATATTAGGTTTACTCATCCTCCCAGGTATGACAGGACCTTTGTCATCCCTGTTGTATATTCTATCATGGTTAGGATTTAACCACTTCCGCTCTGGAAGGTTTACCCCCTTCATGACCAAGCCATTTTTTACGATACGGCACTGCGTTACTTTAACTGACAATTGCGTGCTAGTGAGACGCTGTACTCAAACAAATTTGATTTGTCCTTTTTTTCTTACAAATGGAGCTTTCTTTTGGTGATATTGATCACCTCTGTGGTTTTTATTTTTTGCGCTAAAAAACGAAAAAAGGCCAACAATTTGAAAAAAAAAAAAAAAAATTGTTTAGTTTCTGCTATAAAACACATCCAATAAAAAAAAATATATAAAAAATCAAGTTTCTTTATAAATTTAGGCCAATATGTATTTAGCTACATAAAATGTAATAATTTGTCCTATGTTTCTAAGTGCTGAATCATAGTTGCAGCTTGTCCCAGGTATGAGCACTTTCCCGAGACAAACAATGGCAATAGGAATGCAGTGGTTGACACGTTCCCTCTCCTTCGGCAGTCTTCTTTCTATTGCTTGGCTTGCAACTACGAATCAGCCATCTCCTTCACAGCTGTTACATAGTTGGTAAGGCTGAAAAGACACCAGTTTATCCAGTTCAACCTGTGGTGGTGTGTGTATGTATTTTTGTTTTTACCACTTACCATATCCCTGTATATTGTGTTCGCTAAGATGGCTCTAAACGTTTTTGAAAATGAATCACCACTGATTGTGGAAGGGAGTTCCACATTCTTACTGCTGTAAAAGTAAAGAACCCCCTATACAGAATAAACTACTTCTCTTCCAACTTCATTGAGCTTTTATCGGAATGGCGACAGCAGGAGGGGAAGGGAGCAGGTTTGACCTCATAACTAGGGTTAGAAAACACACAGCAACATGGGACAAACTATACATGTAAGTGTACTGTAGTTCACAGGCAGGGTTGATAATATTGTCTGAGATCATAGGACAGCACTGGAATTCTGGCAGGATCAACAGATATTATTTAAGTTCTTATCAAATAGATAAGATATAAGAAACAGTTTCAATGGTACCAACTGGGAATGGTACCGGCTGATTGGAGAAAAGCCAATGTAGCACCAATATTTAAAAAGGGCCAAAATACATCCCTGGGAATTACAGACCAGTTAGCCTAACATCAATAGTATGCAAGCTCCTGGAGTGGATGATAAGGGACTATATACAAGATTTTGTAAAGAAAATGGTATCATTAGCAGTAATCAGCATGAATTGTTTTTGCCAAACCTATTAATCTTCTATGAGGAGGTGAGCTGCCATCTAGATAAAGGAAGGCCCGTAGACGTGGTGTATCTGGATTTTGCAAAAGCATTTGACACAGTTCCCCATAAACGTTTACTATACAAAGTAAAGTCCGTTGGCAAGGACCATAGGGTGAGTACATGGATTAAAAACTGGGGTCCCCCTGGGATCTGTGCTGGGACCAATCATATTTAATTTGTTCATAAATTCCCTGGATGATGGGATAAAGAGTTCAATCTCTGTATTTGAAGACGATACTAGGCTAAGCAGGGCAATAACTTCTCCACAGGATGTAGGAACCTTGCAAGAAGATCTGAACAAATTAATGGGGTGGACAACTACATGGCAAATGAGGTTTAATGTGGAAAAATGTAAAATAATGCATTTTGGTGGCAAAAAAAAAAAATGCAATCTACTCCCTGGGGGGAGAACCTCTGGGGGAAACTAGGATGGAAAAGGACCTGGGGGTCCTAGTAGATGACAGGCTCAGCAATGGCATGCAATGCCAAGCTGCTGCTAACAAAGCAAACAGGATATTGGCATGCATTAAAAAGGGGATTAATTCAAGAAATAAAGCTGTAATTCTCCCACTCTACAAGACTCTGGTCCGGCCTCACCTGGAGTATGCTGTCCAGTTCTGGGCACCAGTCCTCAGGAAGGTTGTACTGGAAATGGAGCAGATACAGAGAAGGGCAACAAAGCTAATAAAGGGATGGAGGGTTATAGTTATGAAGGTTGCAAGCATTGAACTTATTTTCTCTGGAGAAGAGACGCTTGAGAGGGGATATGATTTCAATTTACAAATACCACACTGGTGACCCCACAATAGGGATAACACTTTACAGCGGAAGGGAGTTTAATGAGACACATGGCCACTCATTAAAATTAGAAGAAATGAGATGTAACCTTAAACTGCGTAGAGGGTTCTTTACTGTAAGAGCGGCAAGGATGTGGAATTCCCTTCCACAGGTGGTGGTTTCAGCGGGGAGCATCGATAGTTTAAAAAAACTATTAGATTATCACCTGAATGACCGCAACATACAGGCATATACAATGTAATACTGACATATAATCACACTCATATGTTGGACTTGATGTCTTTTTTCAACCTCACCTACTATGTAACTATGTAATGGTATATTTAACAGTCAAAAATAGCAGCAAATGAGAAAAGTTAATTGTTAAAGCAGATCTTTACCTTAAATGACTTCTTCTGCTGACCTGACTCTTCCCCCCTCTCTTACCAATGGACATTATTTTTATAACAATATACTTAATTCTTGCTGCAAAGCAGCACTTCCGCTTTTCTTACCTAGGCGAGATGTTCTACCTGCTCCCTGCTCGTGGGAGCCCTGCAGCACACCCGCGCACGCACAAAGACGTTCAAGTTCGAAACCTTCCCTGTCTTTGTGCAAACTTAGAGACCCCCTTTACATGCACAGATGGGCTCTTTCGGGATAAGCAGTCTAATTGACTGAGTGTTGTGTGAACAATCCCATTAATAATTCATTATGCTACAGAAGTAACATCTTAGTTCCCCATTGAATATCTGCACAATAACAATAAATTCAGACTGAAGCCTAATAAAGCTTTATCCATTCAAGGTGTATTTGTTTTCTTAGAGCTGTGCACAGAGTAAGAGGATCTCCGCCTGAAGCAGTAACATAAGAGGCACTCAGTAACCCTGTCCCTTTCAGATCCTCATTGAGATCAGCTCAACTGACACTTTTGCTCCTCCTGCCAGAATGTACTGCAGGGTGTGCAGGGTGTATTGCCACCATGTCAGGTTCATCATGTGTAATCTAACTGGCACATCAGCCAGCAGCGATGCGTGGTTATGTAACTTGTGTTTTGTGCCAAGCATGATGCTAATAAATTCAGGGAATGAATGGAGTTTGATAGACTTGGGTGAGAGTGGGGCAGCAAAGTGCCAGGCTGGTAAAGTTTTAATGATGTCATGTCTGTATTCTGTTGATAGACGTTTCCAATGAAATATTCAAGGAACTGGAACACAATTCCTGGAAGAAGTGAACTTACAGCTGTTAATAAGCCTTGTTATGAAAATAATGTGTTTATGCTGTGAAATGTATTGTATATAAAAGATATCTACATTTGTCATCTCTTAAGCCACATTTGGTTCGCCACCTATTCTTCAGACCATACCCGAACACTTTAGCGGCACATAGCAATTTTTTTTTCCTTTTTAAATCCCCATATATCAGCGAACCCCCCTTAGAGATCAACCGCTGGTCTCTAAGGGGGGTCGCTGACTGATCTATTGGTTGGTCAGCATTAGATTAGCATTAGATCAGCAGTCAGCATCCCCCATTAGAGAATTCCATTAGCTCGCAGTGCCCTTATATAAGTGCTTACCCCTTATAAAAGCACCCCCTGGCCTCTTCTATAGGATTGTCTAACGCCTTATTGGTGGGAGGGACTCTGCAGCTGCTGCAACTGCAAACAAGTAAGTGTGTGGGAGGCTGGGAGCCAGAGTTAGGGGACGAAGCTGGGGAAAATCCCATGTGTGCTAGGCAAAAGCGTCATCGGTGGCTAGGACACCAGTGGTCTAGCAACCAATGACTGCAAAGCAGATCATTCGGTCGGGGGTGGGGGGGGGGGTTACAATAGGTGCAGGGTGGGGAGAAAGCAGAGCAGAGAGCACATGAAACAGTAAGAGCAAGGTGCAGCTGTCAGCAATTCCTGAGGATACCCCACTGAGATCCCTTACTGTACTGGGATAGATTTAACTGACCAGACTGGAGGTACAATATTTTGTATCTGGATTTCAGGTGGACAGAAACCTAGACACAAGTTGCCAAACCCAGACTATCCGGGTCAAACCCATACAGGTGGCAACCCTAAGCCACATTCAAATATATGAAATTGGTTTTACAACTGAGCCAGCTCTACTTTGGACTGTCCAAGGCAATACTTATATGTCCTCCCCACTTTTGGCCATTAAGGTCTGCACCTCACTGGCGTGTCCTTACCAGCAACAAAAATGAGAGGAAACTGCAAAAATCGAAATCCATTCCAAGGCAGCTGGTGATAACTAGGAGTTTGTCTTGAACAATGAGTCAAACGGCCAAACAGCGAACATTATGGTGAGTTCACGGGAAATTTGAGCGCTGTGGAACGCCTCATAATGCACTGCGAGATTGCAGTGCATTGCTGTATGATGATTGGCCAAAGCATGCACCTGACCTGCATGCTTTGGCCAATCACAGCGCACTCTGCTAAGAGAGCCATAATTCTCCAAGGGCATGGTGCCTTTGGGCAATCGTGGCTCAGGGGGACTAAGTCCACATTATATAAGGCTGCTTACACGGTGGCCGCGTGTAGTGTTGTTGGCGTGGACAGAGAGATAGCTTGATTTAGATTAAGCAGGCAGGTTATTCAGTTAGTGGCAGTGTATTTGATATATAGATACAGTCAGGTCCATAAATATTGGGACATCGACACAATTCTAATATTTTTGGCTCTATACACCACCACAATGGATTTGAAATGAAATGAACAAGATGTGCTTTAACTGCAGACTTTCAGCTTTAATTTGAGGGTATTTACATCCAAATCAGGTGAACGTTGTAGGAATTACAACAGTTTGTATATGTGCCTCACACTTTTTAAGAGACCAAAAGTAATGGGACAGATTAACAATCATCCATCAAACTTTCACTTAATACTTGGTTGCAAATCCTTTGCAGTCAATTACAGCCTGAAGTCTGGAACGCAGACATCACCAGACGCTGGGTTTCATCCCTGGTGATGCTCTGCCAGGTCTCTACTGCAACTGTCTTCAGTTCCTGCTTGTTCTTGGGGCATTTTCCCTTCAGTTATGTCTTCAGCAAGTGAAATGCATGCTCAATCAGATTCTGGTCAGGTGCATAACATTCCACTTCTTTCCCTTAAAAAACTCTTTGGTTGCTTTCACAGTATGCTTTGGGTCATTGTCCATCTGCCATGTGAAGCGCCGTCCAATGAGTTCTGAAGCATTTTGCTGAATATGAGCAGATAATATTGCCCTTCAAAATTAATCCTGCTGCTTTTGTCAGCAGTCACATCATCAATAAATACAAGAGAACCAGTTCCATTGGCAGCCATACATGCCCACGCCATGACACTACCACCACCATGCTTCACTGATGAGGTGGTATGCTTTGGATCATGAGCAGTTCCTTTCCTTCTTCATACTCTTCTCTTCCCATCACTCTGGTACAAGTTGATCTTGGTCTCATCTGTCCATAGGATGTTGTTCCAGAACTGTGAAGGCTTTTTTAGATGTTGTTTGGCAAACTCTAATCTGGCCTTCCTGTTTTTGAGGCTCACCATTGGTTTACATCTTGTGGTGAACCCTTTGTATTCACTCTGGTGAAGTCTTCTCTTGATTGTTGACTTTGACACACATACACCTACCTCCCGGAGAGTGTTCTTGATCTGACCAACTGTTGTGAGGGTGTTTTCTTCAACAGGGAAAGAATTCTTCGGTCATCCACCACAGTTGTTTTCCGTGGTCTTCCGGGTCTTTTGGTGTTGCTGAGCTCACCGGTGCGTTCTTTCTTTTTAAGGATGTTCCAAACAGTTGATTTGGCAACATCTAATGTTTTTGCTATCTCTCTGATGGGTTTGTTTTGTTTTTTTCTGCCTAATGATGGCTTGCTTCACTGATAGTGACAGCTCTTTGGATCTCGTATTGAGAGTTGACAGCAACAGATTCCAAATGCAAATAGCAAACTTGAAATGAACTCTGGACCTTTTATCTGCTCCTTGTAAATTGGATAATGAGGGAATAACACACACCTGGCCTGGCCATGGAACAGCTGAGCAGCCAATTGTCCCATTACTTTTGGTCCCTTAAAAAGTGGGAGGCACATATACAAACTGTTGTAATTCCTACACCGTTCACCTGATTTGGATGTAAATACCCTCAAATTAAAGCTGAAAGTCTAGAGTTAAAACACATCTTGCTCGTTTCAATTTAAATCCATTGTGGTGGTGTATAGAGCCAAAAAGATTAGAATTGTGTTGATTTCCCAATATTTATAGACCTGACTGTGTATATATATATTATATATATATTATAGTAGCAGCTGATAAATTCACTTTCCCATTCATGTTTTTCATAGTAGCATATTCCCACCCGCGCTCCCCGCCCGCTGCACATCCCTCACCCGGCGCCCGCTGTATATTCAGTACGAGGAGGAGGTAGGCTAGGTCTGCCCCACCTCCTCCCCATGTCCCCCCTGTGCCTGCCTTCCATGTGCCATAGTGATCCCTCTTTCCTGCCTTCCATGTACCATAATAATTCTTCCTGCCTTCCAGGTGTCATAGTGATCCTTCCTGCCTTCTGTGTGCCATAGTGGTCCTTCCTTCCTGCCTTTCATGTGCCATAGTGATCCTTCTTTCCTGCCTTCCATGTACCATAGTAATCCTTCCTGCCTTCCAGGTGTCATAGTGATCCTTCCTGCCTTCTGTGTGCCATAGAGGTCCTTACTTCCTGCCTTCCATGTGCCATAGTGATCCCTCTTTCCTGCCTTCCATGTACCATAGTAATCCTTCCTGCCTTCTATGTGCCATAGTGATCCTTCCATGTACCATCGTGATCCTTCCTGCCTTCTATGTACCATAGTGATCCCTCCTTCCTTTCTTCCATGTATTATAGTGATCCTTCCTGCCTTCCATGTACCATAGTGAGCCCTCCTTTCTTTATTCCATGTACCATTGTGAGCCCTTCTTCCTTTCTTCGATGTACCACATTGAGCCCTCTTTCCTTTCTTCCATGTACCATAGTGATCCTTCCTGCTTTCTGTGTGCCATAGTGATCCTTCCTTCCTGCCTTCCATGTGCCATAGTGATCCCTCTTTCCTGCCTTCCATGTACCATAGTAATCCTTCCTGCCTTCCAGGTGTCATAGTAATCATTCCTGCCTTCTGTGTGCCATAGTGGTCCTTCCTTCCTGCCTTCCATGTGCCACAGTGATCCCTCTTTCCTGCCTTCCATGTATCATAGTAATCCTTGCTGCCTTCTGGGTACCATAGTGTTTCTTCCTTCCTGCCTTCCATATAGCATAGTGTTCCCCCTTCCTTTCTTCCATATACCATAGTGATCCCTCCTTTCTTCCATGTACCAAAGTGATCCTTCCTTCCTTCCTTCCATGTACCATAGTGACCCCTCCTTCCATGCACCATAGTGATCCCTCCTTCCTTTCTTCCATGTACCATAGGGACTCTTCCTTCCTGCCTTCCATGTACCATAGTGATCCCTCCTTCCTTTCTTCCATGTACCATAGTGATCCCTCCTTCCTTTCTTCCATGTACCATAGTGTCCCCCCCTTTCTTTCTTCCATGTACCATAGTTATCCCTCCTTCCTGCCTTCCATGTACCATAGTGATCCCTCCTTCCTTTCTACCATGTGCCATAGTGATCCCTCCTTCCTGCCTTCCATGTACCATTGTGATTCCTCCTTCCTTTCTTCCATAGTGATCCTTCCTTCCTGCCTTCAAGGCTGCATTTGGTGGGCACAGGTAGGCTACAATTGGTGGGCACAGGTAGGCTGCAATTGATGGGCACTGGTAAGGCTGCATTTGATGGGCACTGGTAGGCTGCAATTGGTGGGCACTGATGAGGCTGCAATTGGTGGGCACTGATAAGGCTGCAATTGGTGGGCACTGGTAGGCTGCATTTGATGGGCACTAATGAGGCTACATTGAACTTTTGTATCATGTCTGCAATCTTTGACCATCTCCTGTATCATGTCTGCAGTCTCTGACCATCTCCTGTATCATGTCTGCAGCCTCTGACCATCTATTGTATCATGTCTGCAGTCTCTGACCATCTATTGTATCATGTCTGCAGTCTCTGACCATCCATTGTATCATGTCTGCAGTCTCTGACCATCCATTGTATCATGTCTGCAGTCTCTGGCCATCTATTGTATCATGTCTGCAGTCTCTGACCATCCATTGTATCATGTCTGCAGTCTCTGACCATCCTTTGTATCATGTCTGCAGTCTCTGACCATCCATTGTATCATGTCTGTAGTCTCTGACCATCCATTGTATCATGTCTGCAGTCTCTGACCATCCATTGTATCATGTCTGCTGTCTCTGACCATCCATTGTATCATGTCTGCAGTCTCTGGCCATCTATTGTATCATGTCTGCAGTCTCTGACCATCCATTGTATCATGTCTGCAGTCTCTGACCATCCATTGTATCATGTCTGTAGTCTCTGACCATCCATTGTATCATGTACCATAGTGACCCTCCTTCCATGCACCATAGTGATCCCTCCTTCCTTTCTTCCATGTACCATAGGGACTCTTCCTTCCTGCCTTCCATGTACCATAGTGATCCCTCCTTCCTTTCTTCCATGTACCATAGTGATCCCTCCTTCCTTTCTTCCATGTACCATAGTGACCCCCCCTTTCTTTCTTCCATGTACCATAGTTATCCCTCCTTCCTGCCTTCCATGTACCATAGTGATCCCTCCTTCCTTTCTACCATGTGCCATAGTGATCCCTCCTTCCTGCCTTCCATGTACCATAGTGATTCCTCCTTCCTTTCTTCCATAGTGATCCTTCCTTCCTGCCTTCAAGGCTGCATTTGGTGGGCACAGGTAGGCTACAATTGGTGGGCACAGGTAGGCTGCAATTGATGGGCACTGGTGAGGCTGCATTTGATGGGCACTGGTAGGCTGCAATTGGTGGGCACTGATAAGGCTGCAATTGGTGGGCACTAATAAGGCTGCAATTGGTGGGCACTGATAAGGCTGCAATTGGTGGGCACTGATAAGGCTGCAATTGGTGGGCACTGGTAGGCTGCATTTGATGGGCACTAATGAGGCTACATTGAACTTTTGTATCATGTCTGCAATATTTGACCATCTCCTGTATCATGTCTGCAGTCTCTGACCATCTCCTGTATCATGTCTGCAGTCTCTGACCATCTATTGTATCATGTCTGCAGTCTCTGACCATCTATTGTATCATGTCTGCAGTCTCTGACCATCCATTGTATCATGTCTGCAGTCTCTGACCATCCATTGTATCATGTCTGCAGTCTCTGACAATCTATTGTATCATGTTTGCAGTCTCTGACCATCCATTGTATCATGTCTGCAGTCTCTGGCCATCTATTGTATCATGTCTGCAGTCTCTGACCATCCATTGTATCATGTCTGCAGTCTCTGACCATCTATTGTAGTATGTCTGTTGGCTCCATGTACATTAGAGAGACCCCTCCTCCAGGTCCCATTAGAGTACTTTGCTTCTCTTTCTGTATTTTGTTTATTGTTAAGAGATCATGGGAGGATCCCAGGGTAGCGAAGACTCCTTAGTGGAGCATCTCTGTGTTTGAGTCGTTGCCATAGAAACATTTGTAAAGGGGAGGAGTTAGTAAGATAACCACGCCCATGTGGGGGCGCCAGAAATATTTCTGCACACAGGCGTCTGTGACCCTAGGATCGGCCCTGGCAACCTGCCCACCAACCGCCTCATTTGTGACATGCCCACCAGGTGGAACTCAACATTGGCAATGCTGCAGCAGCTGCACACACCATGTGCGAGTATGGAACCAGGACAGGGTAAGGGGAGCTTGGCTTCTTTTCGCCACGCCAGTGCCTACTGATCAAGGATGCATGCACTGTCCTGTCACCATTTGAGGAGGCCACAAGGATGGTGAGCAGCAACAACGCATGCATCAGTAAAACTATCCCTCTAGTCTTCCTGTTGGAGCACACGCTTCGTGGAATCATGGAAAGGGCACTTGAGGCAGAACAGCAGGAGGAAGAGGAGGATTTCCTTATCTCTCAAGGCCCCCTTTATCCAGATAGCATTCCTGTGGGCCTGCCAAACACACAGGAAGAAGAGGAGGAGGATTGTGTCAGCATGAATGTAGAGCATAACACTCAGCAGCAGTCTTCAAGGAATGGTTTTCAGTCCCCAGAAACCCAAGGAGTTGTACGTGGCTGGGAGGAGGTAGTTACGGATCATGTGATCCTTAGTGACCCAGAGGACTCAGAATCGAATGCTTCTGCAAATTTACGCTGCATGGCCTCCCTGATTCTGCAAAGCCTGCGAAAGGACCCTAGGATTCGTGGTATCAAAGAGAGGGAGCATTACTGGCTGGCAACCCTTCTTGAACTTGGAGACCTTTCCAACAGAGCATCCACTGGGTTACTGGGTCTTGAGGATGGACCACTGGCCAGAACTTGCTCAATATGTGTCAGAAACCATGAACCAGACTGAGACAGAAGTAAAATCACACTTGTTTATTAATTAAAATAAAAAGGTAAATAGAGTAAGCGTAGTCAAAGCATAGCCAGATTCCAGTAACCAGATCGGGTAGTCAGCCAAGCCAGAGTTCAGTAACCAGATTGGGTAATTAGCCAGGCCAGAAGTCAGGGATCTAAGTTGAGGAACAGCAAGCAGGATAAGGAGCCAGAAGGTATGTCAGCAACGCCAGTCTTTAAACAGGAACAAAGGAGATGGTTTCTTGTGATGTGACCAAGGTGAAGGCAGGAATAAAGTGAGCTGGAGATCTTTAATTAGGCGGGACTGACGAGCAGATCCACAACAGCTGGTTAACTGTGGAGAGAGATGAGAGCTGGCAATTAGCCGACAGCTAAGCAGCCAGCTCAGAGTAGGAAGGGCTGAGCCAGCCCTGACCATATGCAATTGAGCTACTGGCCTGTCCTGCATCCAGTGTGCTTTCTGAACGCACAGTCAGTGCTGCTGGAGGGTTTCTAATGGATCAAAGAGTAAGCCTGTCCACAGACTCTGTTCATAGGCTCACATTCCTAAAAATAAATCAGTCTTGGATCAGCAGCTATCAAGCACCTGATGCTGATGTAACTGATTGAATTTTCTATGGATGTGGGATCCCTTAAAGTCTGCCTATGCTGACTATCCTATTACTCCTTAATCTCGATGATGCTAGCTTCCAACAATATTTTTGGTTAAGGGGACCACCACCACCACCCAAGGCCCAATTTTTCTGCCCCTGTTAAACATGTAATGTAACTACAATTTTTGATATAATATTTCAATGCAGGGCCCGTTCCTGCACCCAACAAGAGTAACTGTGAGGGCTTACAGTATTGTGGCACCACCAAAGGCCCAATTTTTCTGCTCCTGTTTACCAGCGGAATGTATATACAATTTTTGATATATTTCACAGCAGGGCCTGTTCCTGCGCCCAACAAGAGTATCTGTGAGGAGTTATGCCGCGTACACACGGTCGGACTTTTCGTCTACAAAAGTCCGACGGACGCCGACGGACCAAAGCTGGCTGACAATCCAATCGTGTGTGGGCTTCCCGGAACTTTCAGCAGGCTTTTTCAGCCGCAAATCTGACGGACTTTAGATTTGAAACATGCTTCAAATCTTTACGTCGTAACTACGCCGGACCCAGAAATCCGCTCGTCTGTGTGCTAGTCCGACGGACAAAAACCCACGCTAGGGCAGCTATTGGCTACTGGCTATCAATTTCCTTATTTTAGTCCGGTGTACGTCATCACGTACGAATCTGTTGGACTTTTGTGTGATCGTATGTAGGCAAGTCCGTTCGTTAGAAAGTCTGCCGCAAGTCCGCCAAAAGTCTGTCGAAAGTCTGTCGGACGGGCTGTCGGACTTTTGTAGCTGAAAAGTCCAACCGTGTGTACGCGGCATTACTGTTGTGGCACCATCACCACCACCCAAGGCCCAATTTTTCTGCACCTGTTTAACAGGGGCATGTAATTACAATGTATTTTTTGTGATACAGCACTGCGTTATTTTAACTGACAATTGCACAATTGAACACCTCTGCGGTTTTAGTTTTTGCACTATAAACAAAAAAAAGACTGACAATTTTGAAAAAAAAAAACAATATATTTTACTTTATGCTATAAAATACATTCAATAAAAGAATGTAGAAAAATCAAATTCCTTCATCAGTTTAGGCCAATATGTATTGTGTTACATACTTTTTGGTAGAAAAAATCCCAATAATAACAAACTAGCGGATATTGTTATAGAATTTTTATTTATTTATATATTTTTACTAGTAATGGTGGCCTCCAGCGATTTTTTTCTTTTTTAAATTATTATTATTATTTTTTTTAAATTTATTTATTTATTTATTTATTTTTTGGGACTGTGACATTGTGGCAGACAAAGAAACCTGACACTTTTTGGGGACCAGTGACACTAATACAGTGATCAGCGCTAGATAATATGCACTGTAACTGTACTAATGACACTGCCAGGGAAGGGGTTGACATCTAGGGTGAATAAAGGGTTAAGTGTGCTCCTAGGGAGTGCTTTATAACTATGGGGGGAATGCTGTGACTGAAGGAAAACAGAGATCTGCTTAGCAGATACACAAAATGTCCATCTTCCTCCCTCACAGAATGGCAGTCTGCCTTGTTTACATAGGCAGACCACCATTCTGCCTCTCCTGTAAACAATCGGCGGGTCCCGGTGGCTTACGCTGTGATTGGACATGCGCACCCCAGACCCACTGCACAAAATCACGTACCTGTACGGGATCTCACACAGGAGGGATGCCCTGCCTCAGTATTTCTGCGTGGGGCGGTCCCTAAGTGGTTAAAAGAGAAGTATGGGAATATATATATATTTTTTAAATCATACTTACCCAGATAGCAAGGATAACTTTCCACAAATTTGTAAGTCTGTTAACTTGTTGCACAATTTCACTGGCAAGTACACTTGCAGAGCACTTAAAGCACAAGTTCTAGTTGACACTTTTCCAATTTGCAGCAATTGCAGAATGTTTGCAAAGAAAGTCGATCTGGAGTCATGCAATGAGGACTTGCTGCAATTGTGCAACAAACTTGTGAAGCCTGGTAAGTCTAGCTTAGCTTAGCACGTCATTTTCAAACTTGCAGCACAATTACTTGCTATCAGGGTACCTAGGTGGATGCATCTGTCTCCCACCAGCTCTAAGACTGAGAACCGAACGATCAAACACTACTGATTGCTCAGTTCTCAGAGCTCCCTAAAGCAGAGAGCTAGTCACGATCTTTCTCGAGCCTGGAACGACTCTATGATGTCAGACGACAACAGGTAAAAACAGGTCACAGAAGTGCACTCCTGTGGTCCACAGGAGACGTACAGCCAAACAAGCTTTGGCTGTACCTCTCCTTTAAATTGATACATTTTACTTAGAGCTTTTTTGCAATCAGAATGATATGATTTAGAACAGTGGTCTCCAAACTGCGGCCCAGGGGCCAGCCAATGACACCAACAATGGAGCATAATTACTGCCACTGACACCAGAGACTATTCCTCCTACTGATATCAATGAGGGGGCACTATTCCTCCCCCAATACAGAAGATGGGGCATGGTTTACTCCCACTGGGCATAGTCTGGCCCCTGAACGACAGTAAACTGGCCTTTTGTTTAGAAACTTTAGAGACCCCTGATTTAGAACAAAGGAAAAAATATCAGTAAAACCAAGCAAAGAAATTCCAAATAATCCTGAGCCCATCAGTGCCCCCCTTACATCAGAGTCTCCATCTATGGGCACTGATAGGCTGCACTGATGAGATGCACTGATAGGCTGCACTGATGAGCTGCACTGATATAGGCACTGATGAGCTGCACTGATATGGGCACTGATGAGCTGCACTGATATGGGCACTGATGAGCTGCACTGATATGGGCACTGATAGGCTGCACTGGTGAGCACTGATAGGCTGCACTGATGGGCACTAATAGGCTGCACTGGTTGCCCCTGATGAGGCTACACTGATGGGCACTGATGAGGATGCACTGATGGCCACTGATGAGCTTGGGCACTGATAGGGCTGCACTGATGAGACTGCACTGATGGGCAATGATAGGCAGGACTGATGGGCACTAATAGGCTGCACCAGTTGCCCCTGATGAGGCCACACTGATCGGCACTGATGAGGCTGCACTGATGGGCACTGATAGGCGGCACTGATGGGCACTAATAGGCTGCACTGGTTGCCCCTGATAAGGATGCACTGATGACCACTGATGAGCTGCACTGTTGGGCACTGATGAGGCAGCACTGATATGGGCACTGATGGGGCTGCACTAATGGGCTTGTACTGTTGGGCACTGATAGGCTGCACTGATGGGCACTGATAAGGCTGCACTATTGGGCACTGATGAGGCGGCACTCTTAAGCTGCACTGATAGGGCAGCACTGATAAGGCAGCACTGATAGGCTGCACTGATGGCCACTGATGAGGCCACTTGGTAACCACTTTTAATGTAAAGAGCTGAAGAGGTGGAGCTCTAAGGAAAAGGTGGAGCCTAAATAGGAAGAGGTGTGGTTTACAGATAGGGCGGGTCTTAAACAGAAAGGGGTGTGGCCTTGACAGGAAGGGGAGGGCCATATATTAATTAGGGGGTGCATGAG
The DNA here is from genome assembly GCA_037952925.1 of Lithobates clamitans. Lineage (NCBI taxonomy): Eukaryota > Metazoa > Chordata > Amphibia > Anura > Ranidae > Lithobates > Lithobates clamitans. Next base: position 6,733,660 of record JBBGZY010000254.1, read on the forward strand.
TTTAGTGAGGCCTAGGGCAGCACAAAACCTAAATACACCACTGGGTGACCCCTAACCTAGACTACACAGTGATCCATCAGGGGTTATACTAGTGAGGAGGAACCATCCATTTCAATTTTTCAATATCATTTTTTTTTTAATTGCAAAATAAATCACCATTATAGTTCCCTTTGTGTCACAGCAAATAGAAATTAGTGTAAAAGCTTTTGGTATGGGAATATATATATATTTTTTAAATCATACTTACCCAGATAGCAAGGATAACTTTCCACAAATTTGTAAGTCTGTTAACTTGTTGCACAATTTCACTGGCAAGTACACTTGCAGAGCACTTAAAGCACAAGTTCTAGTTGACACTTTTCCAATTTGCAGCAATTGCAGAATGTTTGCAAAGAAAGTCGATCTGGAGTCATGCAATGAGGACTTGCTGCAATTGTGCAACAAACTTGTGAAGCCTGGTAAGTCTAGCTTAGCTTAGCACGTCATTTTCAAACTTGCAGCACAATTGCTTGCTATCAGGGTACCTAGGTGGATGCATCTGTCTCCCACCAGCTCTAAGACTGAGAACCGAACGATCAAACACTACTGATTGCTCAGTTCTCAGAGCTCCCTAAAGCAGAGAGCTAGTCATGATCTTTCTCGAGCCTGGAACGACTCTATGATGTCAGACGACAACAGGTAAAAACAGGTCACAGAAGTGCACTCCTGTGGTCCACAGGAGACGTACAGCCAAACAAGCTTTGGCTGTACCTCTCCTTTAAATTGATATATTTTACTTAGAGCTTTTTTGCAATCAGAATGATATGATTTAGAACAGTGGTCTCCAAACTGCGGCCCAGGGGCCAGCCAATGACACCAACAATGGAGCATAATTACTGCCACTGACACCAGAGACTATTCCTCCTACTGATATCAATGAGGGGGCACTATTCCTCCCCCAATACAGAAGATGGGGCATGGTTTACTCCCACTGGGCATAGTCTGGCCCCTGAACGACAGTAAACTGGCCTTTTGTTTAGAAACTTTAGAGACCCCTGATTTAGAACAAAGGAAAAAATATCAGTAAAACCAAGCAAAGAAATTCCAAATAATCCTGAGCCCATCAGTGCCCCCCTTACATCAGAGTCTCCATCTATGGGCACTGATAGGCTGCACTGATGAGATGCACTGATAGGCTGCACTGATGAGCTGCACTGATATAGGCACTGATGAGCTGCACTGATATGGGCACTGATGAGCTGCACTGATATGGGCACTGATGAGCTGCACTGATATGGGCACTGATAGGCTGCACTGGTGAGCACTGATAGGCTGCACTGATGGGCACTAATAGGCTGCACTGGTTGCCCCTGATGAGGCTACACTGATGGGCACTGATGAGGATGCACTGATGGCCACTGATGAGCTTGGGCACTGATAGGGCTGCACTGATGAGACTGCACTGATGGGCAATGATAGGCAGGACTGATGGGCACTAATAGGCTGCACCAGTTTCCCCTGATGAGGCCACACTGATCGGCACTGATGAGGCTGCACTGATGGGCACTGATAGGCGGCACTGATGGGCACTAATAGGCTGCACTGGTTGCCCCTGATAAGGATGCACTGATGACCACTGATGAGCTGCACTGTTGGGCACTGATGAGGCAGCACTGATATGGGCACTGATGGGGCTGCACTAATGGGCTTGTACTGTTGGGCACTGATAGGCTGCACTGATGGGCACTGATAAGGCTGCACTATTGGGCACTGATGAGGCGGCACTCTTAAGCTGCACTGATAGGGCAGCACTGATAAGGCAGCACTGATAGGCTGCACTGATGGCCACTGATGAGGCCACTTGGTAACCACTTTTAATGTAAAGAGCTGAAGAGGTGGAGCTCTAAGGAAAAGGTGGAGCCTAAATAGGAAGAGGTGTGGTTTACAGATAGGGCGGGTCTTAAACAGAAAGGGGTGTGGCCTTGACAGGAAGGGGAGGGCCATATATTAATTAGGGGGTGCATGAGTTTAGTGAGGCCTAGGGCAGCACAAAACCTAAATACACCACTGGGTGACCCCTAACCTAGACTACACAGTGATCCATCAGGGGTTATACTAGTGAGGAGGAACCATCCATTTCAATTTTTCAATATCATTTTTTTTTTAATTGCAAAATAAATCACCATTATAGTTCCCTTTGTGTCACAGCAAATAGAAATTAGTGTAAAAGCTTTTTGAACATCTTGCAAGGGCTCCAATATAAAATGTCCCTGTACCTTTCTGTGCTGCATTATTGTGAAATTGGCTTGTAGTGCCACCTTCTGGCGAAAGCTGGTAGCAGAGCCCAAGCACTGAGATAGCATGACAGGCCCTAAGGCACTATTATTATGTGTCAGTGGTTGGCCTTGGTCAAGTAATTGTAGCAGGGTTGAAAAAAAGAGGGGTCTGAAGTAAATGTCAACATTTTCATTTTCAACATCTTGCAATGACATAGAATAAGAAAGATTTGTATTGTTAAGTAGCGTAGGAGAAAACTTCATGAATTATTATGGTGCAACTCAATAGTTGTAAAGTGATGCAAACTAAGTGAGTTTATGTATACTAGTAGGTAGTGGAAAATCTCATGTTTAATGCTAATCTTCAACTTGAAAAGCTCCCCTATCAGCGAATGATTAACCCACACAATTTCAAATGATATATAAAAGCTGCCTTAAACCTTGCTCCACTTGATATAATATTGGGTAAGCTTTTTAGATAAGATAGACTTTGAATCAGGGGCGGATCCAGAGTCTAGTCTCGGGAGGGGCACTGCCAGAAAATTTTTTGTGGGCAATTTATTGGGGAAATGGCTGGTATTGGCGCTTCAATCATCCCGGTGTCTTGCCAAGAAAGTTCCCCCGGTGGATAAGGACCCCCTGTACTGCGCATGCGCTGCGCAGTACGAACAACTACGGAGCCGCCGAAAGACTCCGAAGTTGAACAGCTGATCGTCAGCTCTATACGGCGCCTGCGCACTGAGTTCAGGTTCAAGCCCCACCATCCAAGTGGACATAGAGTTTGGATACAACTTTGCCGAGTGAAGCGTGGCGAGCAAAGTGAGCCAGCGAGGGGCCCTGTTACAGGCGCCATGTACAGCTGATTCTCAGCTGTTCAGCTTCGGCTATTTTCGGTGGATCGTACTGCGCAAGCGCTGTGCCTGTGTAGTACAGGGGTGTTGTCACGTACCTTACAGCGGAGCGCGAAATGTTGAGGGTGGCCTCTTGCAGGGTTCCGGTCCAAGCACCCCTGGTGGTGGGTACAGGGAGTGCGAGGGCAATGAAAGGGTGCAGGTGCCTGCAGGCAGGAGGCTGAAACTTGAAGATATAGGAACCTCTGCTGAGGAGATGTGGAAACTGATCACCAAACTTGTTCAAACTTGTTCAGAGGGAGCCAGATCAGGATCAACTGCAGAATCAGGAACAGGCAGGAGTCGGCAACAGGCTGGCAGTGGGGTACCAAGTCAGAAGGCAAAACAGTAGTCAGGAACAGGCAGGGGTTGGTAACAGATGGGCAGCAGGGTACAGAATCAGGAGGCAGAGCCGTAATCATAAGTTCAAGCCAAGGTCAGTATTGCAGGTAGAGGCAGGTTCAGCAGGCAGGGGAGATCCAAGAGAATGGTCAGAAGATAGCCGGGTTTTCAGGAACAAGGTCAATCAGGCAGAGTAACAACAGGAACACAGGAACAAGCTGAAGACAATCCAGCACTGATGCTAGGCAGACTCTCTGTTTATATAGGGTGCTGTGTGCCAGGATTCGCGCCAGAGTACATGCGTACGCGCATGCGTATTAGCAAATTAGCACATTGGCACATCCGAGTTAGCACATTAGCACCTTGGCACATTGGCGCATGCGCGTTAGCACATTAGCACTTTGGCACTCGCGGGCGCGCTCGCATAGAGGTGCCATTGTGCATGCCCACCCTGGATCTCATTTGTCTCTGGCTATGGTTCCGTGCATGCACCTTGGCAGAACGAGACGGGTGCTTGCTGTGCGAGTTCTCTGACAGGTGTCCTTATGCGCCGGGGGGAACTTTGTCGGCAGAACACCGGCACCATGGTTGTTATGGTGTCAGGATGATTGAAGCGCATTATTTCTATTATTACATTGTTATATAAAATGAAATAGTTCAACTCACCATAATGCAGAGTCAATGGGAGCCCAAATTTGGATTGTGAATTGCCATGCCACCTGCCACAAGTTACGAACTGTCACTTGCCATGTCACCTGCCACAAGGTGTGGATTGACACTTGCCACCGTAGCCTGCCATCAGATGCTGATTGTCACTTGCCACGTCACCTGTCACAAGTTGTGTACTGTCACTTGCCATGTCACCTGCCACACGTTGCGGATTGTCACTTGTCACCGTCGCCTGCCACCAGATGCGGATTATCACTTGCCACGTCACCTGCCACAAGTTGTGGATTGTTACTTGCCACACCACCTGCCACAAGTTGCAGACTGTCACTTGCCACGTCACCTGCCACAGGTTGCGGATTGTCACTTGCCATCGTCACCTGTCACAAGTTGCGCACTGTCATTTGCCACGTCACCTGCCACAAGTTGCAGACTGTCACTTGCCACGTCACCTGTCACTCGTTGCCTACTAACTGCAAAAACCAACGAACACTATTCTGTACTCCTACTTCTGGATCTTTCAGCTGCCTTTGACACGGTTGACCACCCCCTCCTCCTTGAAAAACTTTACTCCCTCGGTCTCCGTGACTGCGCTCCTCAGTGGCTCTCATCCTACCTATCCCAACGCACCTTCAGTGTCACTTACAATTCTACTTCCTCCACTCCTCTTCCCTTCTCTGTCGGGGTCCCCCAAGGTTCTGTTCTTGGACCTCTTTTATTTTCAATCTACACCTCTTCCCTGGGTCAGCTGATAGCCTCTCACGGCTTTCAATATCATTTCTATGCTGATGACAAATCACACAATCTCTCCACCCCTCAACTCACTCCATCAGTCTCCTCACGCATCACTAACTTACTAACCGACATATCTGTATGGATGTCACACCACTTCCTCAAACTCAACTTGTCCAAAACCGAGCTTATAATATTTCCTCAACCATGTGCCTCTTCCCCTGACTTCTCTGTGAAGAGCAATGGCAAAACCATCCACCCGTCCCCACATGTCAGGGTGCTAGGTGTTATCCTAGATTCTGAACTCTCCTTTCAGCCCCACATCCAATCACTTTCCAAAGCTTGCCGCCTCAACCTCCGCAACATCTCTAAACTACGTCCCTTTCTAAACAGTGAAACCACAAAGCTCCTGATTCACTCCCTGGTTATCTCTCGCCTTGACTACTGCAACTCACTTCTCATTGGCTTACCTTTAAATAGACTATCCCCCCTCCAGTCCATCATGAATGCGGCTGGCAGACTCATCCACCTTACAAACCTCTCAGTGTCTGCTACCCCTCTCTGCCAATCCCTCCATTGGCTACCACTCGCCCAACGAATTAAATTCAAAATACTAACAATAAGTTACAAAGCCATCCACAACTGTGCCCCCAGCTACATCACTAACCTAGTCTCAAAATACCAACCTAAACGCCATCTCAGTTCCTCCCAAGATCTCCTGCTCTCTAGCTCCCTCATCACCTCCTCCCATATCCGCCTCTAGGACTTCTCCCGAGCCTCACCCATCCTCTGGAATTCCCTACCCCAATCTGTCAGACTGTCTCCAAATTTATCCACTTTTAGGCGATCCCTGAAAACTTTCCTCTTCAGAGAAGCCTATCCTGCCTCCATCTAACAACTGCACTATTTTCTCCATTAGCTCATCCCCCACAGCTATTACCCTCTTGTATAACTTGACCCTCTCTCCTAGATTGTAAGCTCTAACGAGCAGGGCCCTGTGATTCCTCCTGTATTGAATTGTATTGTACTTGTACTAATAAGTAAAAATGTCCAAATTGGGCCCAAAGTGTCAATATTTTGTGTGGCCACCATTATTTTCCAGCCATGCCTTAACCTTCTTGGGCATGGAGTTCACAAGAGCTTTATAGGTTGCCACTGGAGTCCTCTACCACTCCTCCATGATGACATCATGGAGATGGTGGATATTAGTGACCTTGCGCTCCTCCACCTTCCATTTGAGGATGCCCCACAGATGCTCAATAGGGTTTAGGTCTGGAGACATGCTTGGCCAGTCCATCACCTTTACCCTCAGCTTCTTTAGCAAGGCAGTGGTAGTCTTGGAGGTGTGTTTGGGGTTGTTATGTTGGAATACTGCCCTGCGGCCCAGTCTCCGAAGAGAGGGGATCATGCTCTGCTTCAGTATGTCACAGTACATGTTTGCATTCATGGTTCCCTCAATGAACTGTAGCTCCCCAGTGCCGGCAGAACTCATGCAGCCCCAGACCATGACACTCCCACCACCATGCTTGACTGTAGGCAAGACACACTTGTCTTTGTACTCCTCACCTGGTTGCCGCCACACACGCTTGACACCATCTGAACCAAATACGTTTATCTTGGTCTCATCAGACCACAGGACATGGTTCCAGTAATCCATATCCTTAGTCTGCTTGCCTTCAGCAAACTGTTTGTGGGCTTTCTTGTGCATCATCTTTAGAAGAGGCTTCCTTCTGGGACGACAGCCATGCAGACTAATTTGATGCAGTGTGCGGTGTATGGTCTGAGCACGAACAGTCTGACCCCCCACCTCTTCAACCTCTGCAGCAATGCTGGCAGCACTCATACGTCTATTTCCCAAAGACAACCTCTGGATATGACGCTGAGCATGTGCACTCAACTTCTTTGTTCGACCATGGAGAGGCCTGTCCTGTTAAACAGCTGTATGGTCTTGGCCACCGTGCTGCAGCTCAGTTTCAGGGTCTTTGCAATCTTTTCTAGCCTATAGGCCATCTTTATGTAGCGCAACAATTTTTTTTCCAGATCCTCAGAGAGTGCCATGTTGAGTTTCCAGTGACCAGTATGAGAAAGTGAGAATGATAACACCAAATTTAACACACCTGCTCCCCATTCACACCTGAGACCTTGTAACACTAACTAGTCACATGACACCGGGGAAATGGCTAAATGGGCCCAATTTGAACATTTTCACTTAGGGGTGTACTCACTTTTGTTGCCAGCAGTTTAGACATTAATGGCTGTGTGTTGAGTTATTTTGAGGGGACAGCAAATTTACACTGTTATACAAGCTGTACATTCACTACTTTACATTGTAGCAAAGTGTCATTTCTTCAGTGTCATATACATACAGTCATCTATAATAAAATATTTACAAAAATGTGAGGGGTGTACTTACTTTTGTGAGATACTGTATATATACACTCACTGGCCACTTTATTAGGTACACCTGTTCAATTTCTTGGTAACACAAATTGCTAATCAGCCAATCACATGGCAGCAACTCAGTGCATTTAGGCATGGGAAAGATGACTTGCTGAAGTTCAAACTGAGCATCAGAATGGGGAAGAAGGGGGATTTAAGTGACTTTGAATTTGACATGGTTGTTGGTGCAAGACGGACTGGCCTGAGTATTTAAAAAACTGCTCATCTACTGGATTTTTCACGCACAACCATCGTTTACAGAGAATGGTCCGAAAAAGGAGGTCAAAGGAGAATAGCCAGACTGGTTTCGAGATAATAGAAAGGCAATAGTAACTCAAATAATCACTTATTACAACCAAGGTATGCAGAATACCATCTCTGAATGCACAACACATTGAACCCTGAAGCAGATGGGCTACAGCCGCAGAAGACCACTCCGGTGCCACTCCTGTCAGCTAAGGACAGGCAACTGAGGCTACAGTTTGCACTGGTTTACCAAAATTGGACAATAGAAGATTGGAAAAAGGTTGCCTGGTCTGATGAGATTTCAGCTGCGACATTCAGATGCTAGGGTAAAAATTTGGTGTAAACAACATGAAAGCATGGATCCATCCTGCCTTGTATCAATGGTTCAGGCTGGTGGTGGTGCTGTAATGGTGTAGGGGATATTTTCTTGGCATACTTTGGGCCCCTTAGTACCAATTTAGCATAATTTAATTGCCACAGCCTACCTCAGTATTGTTGCTGATGTCCATTCATTTATGACTACAATGTACCCATCTTCTGATGGCTACTTCCAGCAGGATAATTCACCATGTCACAAAGCTCAAATCATCTCAAACTGTTTTTCGTGAACATGACAATGATTTCACTGTACTCCAATGGCCTTCAAAGTCACCAGATCTCAATCCAATAGAGTACCTTTGGGATGTGGTGGAACAGGAGATTCGCATCGTGGATGTGCAAACGACAAATCTGCAGCAACTGCGTGATGCTATCATGTCAATATGGACCAAAATCTCTGAGGAATGTTTCCAACACATTGCTGAATCTACTGCATGAAGAATTAAGGCAGTTCTGAGGGCAAAAGGGGGTCCAACCACTGGCTATTGGGTATATATATATATATACTGTACCATACAATCCCAGCACCACAGGAACCCGCCTCCTCAGGAGATTTACAGCCTATATGTGGGGGTCTTCTGAATCAGGAGAGGCTGAACCCGACAGGATGGATGGATGGAGAAAAAAAAAATAAAAATAGAAATAAACTTTAAAAGGCGTCCGGAGCGAGGACAGAAAAAGAACACGGGTGTGGGCAGACAGCCGCCCTTTTATGGGCTAGAAAAGAGGTGGTCCTGGAGGGGTCAGAGGGGGCGGAGTTGACCCATAGTAGGCTGACATGGGGAGGTCCAGGAAATATATATATATATACAGTATATATATATATATATATATATATATATATATATACTATATATATAGGCCACGTGGGTTTAAAGTGCACTGTTTTATGTGAGTGAATTTATATGGGTTTTTAACCACTTCAGCCCCAGAAGATTTCACCCCCTTAAAGTGGGGTTCCACCCAAAAAAACAAACATATCTAAATAATTCTAAAAAAAAAAACCAAAAAAAATTTGGATATTTTTTTTTTTTTACTTACCTCTAAATGCCTGTTGCTAGGTGGTCCCTCGTAGTCTGCCCCTTCGTCTGCCTGGGCTGGTGACATCACTTCCCCCTGGCACAGGAAGGGCTCGGCTCTTCTCCCTCCCTCCTGTCAATCATCTGGGACCCATTGCAGGTCCCAGGTGATTAAGCGGCCAATCACGGCGCTCGGCGCCGCTCGCGCATGCGCAGTGGGTGCCAGGCTAGCCACAGCCCGGCGCCCACAGTTGAAATGCCGGCGCCGACGAGCGGAGGGGGGGGGACGAGCGGGGCTTCGATCCCCCGCACCGCTGGACCCAGGGACAGGTGAGTGTCCAATTAAAAGTCAGCAGCTGCAGTATTTGTAGCTGCTGACTTTTAATTTTTTTTTTTTTAATGGCCCCCCTGGGTGGAACTCCTCTTTAATGACCAGAGCATTTTTTGCAATATGGCACTGCGTCGCTTTAACTGACAATTGCGCGGTCGTGCGACGCTTTACCCAAACAAAATTCTTTTGGTGGTATTTGATCACCTCTGCGGTTTTATTTTTTGCGCCATAAACAAAAAAAGAGTGTCAATTTTGAAAATAAAGCAATATTTTTTACTTTTTGCTAAATATCCCCAAAAAATATATAAAAAACCAAATTTCTTCTTCAGTGTATATTGATTGGTTTGCGCAAAAGTTATAGTGTCTACTTTTTTTATTAGTAATGGCGGCGATATACAATTTTTATCGGGACTGCGACATTGCGGCGGACAGATCGGATGCTTTTGAAACTATTTTGGGACCATTGACATTTATAGAGCGATCAGAGCTAAAAATACCACTGATTACTGTATATATATCACTGGCAGGAAAGGGGTTGAACACTAGAGGGCGATCAAGGGGTTAAGTGTGTTCCCTCAGTGTGTTCTAACTGTAGGGGTGATGGGCTACCACTGACAGACATCACTGTTCCCGATGACAGGGAACAGAAGATCCCTGTCATGTCACTAGTCAGAACAGGGAAATGCCTTGTTTACATAGGCATTTCCTTGTTCTGACTCTCCTCGCCGAGACCGCTGGCCGATGGCGGACATCGAATCTGCGGGACCCGCGGGCATGCTCCTGCAGCGCATGTGCTCCCACTATCCTGCTTTTGCAGACTGACGTACAGGTACGTCAGTTTGTGCAGGTGTGCCATTCTGCCGACATATATCGGCGTGAGCTGGTCGGTTAATAAAGATTACGCTTTTTGAGTAAAGCATGATGATGGCCTATCTTTGATTCTGTTTGAGCTAAGAAAGCCTAAGAACTTTATGCAGTGGAGCAAAAGGAGGTGCACCTGAACAATATCCCAGACCACTGGAGTTAATCCCCTGTAGGGATGGGCTGACTGTTCGATCGTTCGACGAAGATCAAACATTATGGGCCGTTCACACCAAATTCGAGTGGCGCGTCACGGCCCATAAAGCCCTGCGTCATCGCAGTGCATTGCTGGCTAATGATTGGCCAAGCATGCACTGTGGCCTGCATGCTTTTGCTAATCAGCGCCGTAAGCCAACAGAGCCATAATTGACCAAAAGCAGGGTGCCTTTGGCCAATTATGGCTCAGGGGGTTAAGTTCACGCCCCACACTATTTAAGGCCGCCTGCACGTTTGCCCTGTGTAGTGTGTTGCTGGCGGAGAGAGAGATGGATAGAGAGAGAGTGTGTCATTTCATTTACTTTGAGCAAGCAGTTTATTCAGTTAGCTAGATCTCTCTGCAGACCTTTCCTGCTGTAATATTTCTAATCTACTTCAGGCAGGCAGTTGATTCAGTTAGCTAGATCTCACTGCAGACCGTTCCTGCTCTACTATTTCTAATCTACTTCAGGCAGGCAGTTGATTCAGTTAGCTGCAGTGTATTCAATATATATATATACAGTCAGACTGCTATATATACATCCACTGTATCCAGTTTAGCTAGATCTCACTGCAGACCGTTCCTGCTCTACTGTTTCTAATCTACTTCAGGCAGGCAGTTGATTCAGTTAGCTGCAGTGTATTTAATATATATACAGTCAGACTGCTATATATATATATATATCCACTGTATCCAGTTTAGCTAGATCTCACTGCAGACCGTTCCTGCTCTACTGTTTCTAATATACTTCAGGCAGTCAGTTGATTCAGTTAGCTGCAGTGTATTTCATATGGCCCAACTGGTTTGGGCCATTTACCAACAATTCTGGTGGCCTAGTCTACGCGCTGATGTAACTGACTTCGTAGCTGCCTGTTCCATGTGTGCTCAGAGTAAGACTCCACGACACCTTCCAGTGGGCCTGCTACAACCCATACCCAATGGAGAGAGGCCCTGGACCCACCTGTCTATGGATTTCTTTGTGGAGTTGCCCAACTCCCAAGGCAACACAGTTATCCTTATGGTGGTTGACCGGTTCTCAAAGATGTGCCATTGTATTCCACTTAAGAAGTTGCCCACTTCTATGGAACTGGCTTCCATTTTTGCTCATGAGAGCTTTCGCTTACATGGGCTACCCAAGGTGACTGTCTCGGACAGGGGTAGTCAGTTTGTGTCTTGGTTCTGGCGAGCCTTTTGTGCACAGCTAGGAATTCAGCTTGCTTTCTCCTCTGCGTATCACCCGCAGTCTAATGGGGCTGTAGAACGAGCCAATCAGTCCTTGGAGCAATTCCTACGTTGCTATATTTCTGACCATCACAACAATTGGTCAGACCTATTACCATGGGCAGAGTTTGCTCACATCAATGCCTTGAATTCTGTTTCCCAATTGTCTCAGATTATGGCGAATTATGGTTTCCAACCTTTTATGTTGCCTGACTCTTTTGTTCCGCAGAGTATTCCTGTGGTAGAGGAGCATCTCCGTGGTCTTCGTTCCACTTGGGCACAAGTCCAGGAGACTTTGCGTCATGCTAATGATAGGTACAGACTTCATGCTGACTGCAGACGCCTGCCTGCACCTTCCTACCAGGTTGGGGACAGGGTCTAGCTGTCACCTTGCAACCTCCGACTTCGTGTTCCCTCACTGAAGTTTGCACCTCGGTTTATTGGGCCTTTCCGTATCCTTCGCAGGATTAACCCAGTGGCTTACGCATTGGACCTTCCTCCTAGTATGTGCATCTCAAATGTGTTTCATGTCTCCTTATTGAAACCGTTGGTCTGCAACCATTTTACCGCCACGGCTGATTATCCGATCTGGTTACTGAACTCTGGCTTGGCTGACTACCCGATCCGGTTACTGGACTCTGGCTATGCTTTGACTACGCTTACTCTATTTACCGTTTTATTTTATTAATAAACAAGTGTGATTTTACTGTACTTCTGTCTCGGTCTGGTTCATGGTTCCTGACAACTGCAGACCGTTCCTGGTGTACTGTTGCTAATATACTTCAGGCAGGCAGGTGATACAGTTAGCTGCAGTGTATATATACACATCCCGGATTTGTATATATATATATATATATATATATATATATATATACACAGTGTATAGAGTTTAGCTTCATCTCACTGCAGACCATTCCTGTACTGTTTCTAATATACTTCAGACAGGCAGTTGATTCAGCTAGCTGCAGTGCATTAATATATATATATATATATATATATATATATATATATATATATATATATATATATATATATATATATATATATATATACAGGCTTGTATATATATATATAGTCTAGCCAAGCCTATATCTGACTGTAGGCCATTCCTGGAGTACGTGTTCAGAGACACTTTAAGGCAGGCAGGCAGGCAGGTGACTCAGTGAGCTGCAGTTCATAAAATATATATCCACTGCATTGTAGTCCAGCCAAGCCTATACCTGACTGTAGGCCATTCCTGTAATACGTGTTCAAAGACACTTTCAGGCAGGTGAGTTCGCTGCTGACTCTGCGCGTTTTTCCAAAAGTTCTTTGGTGTGGGCCTTTTTTAAAATGTGTGCAGCAGATCGCACCATTGCTGTTTGCAACATATGTCTGAAGCGTATCAAGCATGGCCAAAACAGCAGCCGCTTGGGCACCACATGTTTGACCAGACATATGTCGAGCTCCCATGCAGTCCGTTGTCAACAGTACTTAAAAGACCCCCACCAAAGAACAAGGCGGACCTCTCCTTGCTCCTCATCAGCTGTACCCACTATAACTTCAGTCCTCTCAGAGACCTGCACAGAGAGGAATGAAGGCGTAGAATTAGGTGCCCCAAGCACTTCCGTGCAATCTACTAGCGGTACACCAACATCCAATTGTAGCAGACAAATTTCCCTACCCCAGTTGCTAAACCGGCGAAAGAAATTTGGTCCCAGCCATCCACATGTTCAGCGGCTGAATGCTAGTTTGGCTAAATTGCTAGCACTACAACTGCTGCCTTTTCAGCTGGTAGACTTTGCCCCCTTTCGAGAATTTGTGGAATGTGTGGTACCTCAGTGGCAGGTTCCCAAACGGCAATTTTTTTCTCGGAAGGCCATTCCAACTCTCTACCGACATGTGTCCTCTAAACCAGCGGTGCTCCGTAGGCGTTCTAGGGGCTACGCAAGCACTCAGACAAAAAGACGCCATGCAGTGCTTAAGTTGGTCTGCTTAGGGGACAGGAGCCACGCTGGGGCAGAGATTCTGTCAGCTCTGCAGGGGCAGGCTCAAAGGTGGTTGACGCCACGCCAGCTTCAGCCAGGAATGGTGGTTTGCGACAATGGAACCAACCTCCTCTCTGCCCTCCAACAGGGACACTTCACCCATGCTCCCTGTTTGGCTCACGTCCTTAATTTGGTGGTGCAGCAGTTCTTGTGCAGGTACCCAGGCTTACTGGATCTCCTGAGGCAGGCCAGGAAAGTCTGCGGGCATTTCCACTGGTCATATAATGCCAGTGCTCGGCTGGCTGACCTCCTAAAGGAATGTAACCTGCCCAAGAACCGCCTCATCTGTGACATGCCCACCAGTTGGAAATGCTGCAACGGCTGCACATGCAGCAGAGGGCCATCAATGAGTACCTGTGCAAGTATGGCACCAGGACAGGGTCAGGGGAGCTTGGCTTTTTTTCGTCACTCATGATCAAGGATGCATGCACTGTCCTGTCACCATTTGAGGAGGCCACGAGGATCGTGAGCAGTGACAGTGCATGCATCAGTGATACTGTCCCTCTTGTCTTCCTGTTGGAGCACACGCTGCATGGAATAATGAAAAGGGCACTTGAGGCTGAACAGAGGGAGGAAAAGGAGGACTTCCTTACCTCTCAAGGCTCCCTTTATCCAGATAGTATCCTGCAGGCCCGCCTATCACACAGGAAGAGGAGGAGGAGGATTGTGTCAGCATGGAGGTGGAGCCTGGCACTCAGCATCAGGAGCAGTCTTAAAGGGATCGTTTTCAGTCCTCAGAAACTCATGGACTTGTACGTGGCTGGGAGGAGGTGGCTGTGGATCAGGTCGTCCTTAGTGACCTAGAGGACCCCGGACCGAATGCCTCAGCAAACCTACGCTGCATGGCCTCCCTGATCCTGCAAAGCCTGCGAAAGGACCCTCGGATTCATGGTATCAAGGAGAGGGATCAGTACTGGCTGGCAACCCTTCTTGATCCACGTTACAAGGGTAAGGTGGCGGAACTTATCCAGCGTCGCATAGGGAGCAGAGGATGAAACATCTTTGGGAGGCCTTCCAGAAAGGTTTGTGCAATGTGTTTCCAGAGCCTGGGAGGTTACAATTTCCTGGTACTCATTGACAACGTGTTGCTGACGCTTCGGTCATTCACAGAAGGAGCGGTGGAGAAGGTGGCCGTCTGACTGATGCGTTCAGACAATTTTTTAGTCTGCAGCCCCAAGGTCTGATCGGTTCCAGCAATCACCGCCAGCGTCTGTTGTACATGGTGCAGGAATACCTAGGGGCAAGATCAGACTTGGAGACCTTTCCAACCGAAAATCCACTGGGTTACTGGGTCTTGAGGCTGGATCACTGGCCAGAGCTTGCACAGTATGCAATTGAGCTACTGGTCTGTCCTGCATCCAGCGTTCTTTCGGAACGCACATTCAGTGCGGCTGGAGGCTTTATAATCGATCACAGAGTGCGCCTGTCCACCGACTCGGTTGATCGTCTCACCTTCATAAAAATGAATCAGTCTTGGATCACCAGCTACCAAGCGCCTGATGCTGATGTAACTGATTATTTTTTTTATGAATGTGAGATCCCTTCAAGACTGCCTTTGCTGATGCTGAGTGACTATCCTGTTATGCTGAGTGACTATCCTATTCCTCCTCAATGTTCATGTTGATAGCTTCTAAGAACATTTTTGGTTCTGGGCACCACCACCAGTGGCTAAGGCCCAATTTTTCTGCCCCTGTTTAACAGGGGCATGTAATTACAATTTTTGCTGTATTATTTTGCAGCAGGGCTCATTCCTGCACTCAACAAGAGTGTCTGTGAGGGGTTGAGGTGTTGTGGCACCACCATCAATGCCTAAGGCCCAATTTTTCTGCCCCTGTTTAACAGGGGCGTGTAATTACAATTCTTGATCAAATATTTAAAAGCAGGGCTTGTTCCTGCGCTCAGCAAGAGTATCTGTGAGGGGTTACAGTGTTGTGGCACCACCACCACTGCCTAAGGCCCAATTTTTCTGCCCCTGTTTAACAGGGGCGTGTAATTACAATTTTTGATCAAATATTTAACAGCAGGGCTCGTTCCTGCGCTCAACAAAAGTATCTGTGAGGCTTTACAGTGTTCTGCCACCACCACCACCGCCTAAGGCCCAATTTTTCTGCCCCTGTTGAACAGGGGCATGTAATTACAATTCTTGATATAATATTTCACAGCAGGGTCCGTTCCAGCGCCCACCAAGAGTAACTGTGAGGGCTTACAGTGTTCTGGTACCACCAACACCTAAGGCCCAAATTTCCACAGAGTGTATAGGGCAGGCCGTATAGTATATACAGGCGGTCCCCTATTTTCAAAAATCCGACTTACAAACGACTCCTACTTACAAACGGAGGGAGATAACAGGAAGTGAGAGGAAATCTACCCCTAGTAAGAGAAATTCTCTCCTGTAATGCCCCGTACACACGGTCGGATTTTCCGATGGACAATGTCCTATCGGAGCGTGTTGTCGGAAATTCCGACTGTGTGTGGGCGCCATAGGACATTTTCCATCGGATTTTCCGACACACAAAGTTGGACAGCAGGAGATAAAATTTTCCGACAACAAAATCCGATCGCGTCAATTCCGACGGTGTGTGGCCTGTTCCGACGCACAAAGTGCCACGCATGCTCAGAAGAAATTCCGACACGGGACAGCTCGTTCTGGTAAACTTAGCGTTCGCAATAGATACAGCACTTTCGTCACGCTGCAATGTTCAAAATGGTTTAATACAGCGCACTCTCTTCTTCTTTATAATGTGACAAGAATTAAGTAGTTTTGCTGCTCATATTCACACACACTTCTCACAAACTTTTCTTTGTGTTTTTTTAGTGGGATTCCCTCAATATATTGTTATTAGTTGTCACATCTGACAGTTTTATATTTTTTATGTTGTTTTTTTTTTGGATTTTAAGCCTTTTTTTTTCTTTAATGTTTGGATTTTTTCCAAGGCTGATCTTTGTTCAATGTTATTTTTATTTTTACTCCAGAATATTTTTGTGTGTGTTTTGTGTGTCAAGTTACCCCAACACCATTGATAACTTTTATTATTTAATCTCCAGGAGATTTTTTGTTGTTGGTGTCCCTTGTTCATTTCACATTGTATATTTGAAATGTACCTGAATCCTCACAAACAAACTGTCATTTTTGAAGGAAAACACATAGGAGAGTATAATTCAAAACAAAAATCCTTTATTAAGGGATCAGAACCAAACAAAGAGGAAGGCAACACTGGATCAACAGCAGAAATTAGTGAAGCCTGGGACCCCCACGGCAGACATCAATTCTTCAACATCAAAATTGGTGGCCTGAGGAGTCCATATCTAAGGGAGGGCAGTCTGGTCCGGGATTCACAGAGACTCAGATAGCAGCAGATGACATCAGTGTCCCCAGGCTGTGGTACCACAAGAAAAACAAAGAAAGAAACAAGAGAGCGCACCAGCCTAGCGCATTATCCTTAGCAAGTTTAATGAATTGAAAACAAGGTAAAAAGCTACTCACAAAAGTCGCAGGTAAAAATGCATATCGAACGCACAAAGGCAATAGTTCCAGTGGTAAGCAGCTGTCCAGGTCCCAGGAGGGAGGCACACGGACCGCCGCTGGCTTACGCGTTTCAAAGGATTGACCTTCTTCCTCAGAGCCTTAGTGGTGGCAGTCTCCTGCTGACTTTTTATATACACATGTTAGGCTGAAGCAGACTGATATCGGGACTCCTCCCTTAATTGATGGGCGGTCCTCTGGGGGAGGGAGGGAAGGGGGGGTTTGTGTGTTATGGATCTTGGCTAGGTGAACATTGTTGAAGGGCCATACCATATTGATTTATTGATTTCATTTAATAATTAATTGGTGTACTTCCATATCCATTAATGTTATCGCTGATACAATTAGTCTAACCCATAAAGGGTGAGCTGATAGGGTCGTACCAGTAGTTACCCATACACAATTTGCTCTTTTACCCTTGCATTCTTATATCACATAAATGATACAGAGTAATGTGCAGTGATCAGAGGGTTAGGAATATGAGAAAGGGGGGTGTACCTTATCATCTGTAGATCTAATGCCATCACCTCTGCTCGAGTGCGTTTGTCTTCTGCAGGGGCTGTGTCTGTGTGGGCTGCCATTGCTGACACGTTCGCTCCTGTGCCCCATGGAGCTAGGTGGAACGCACGCCGCCGATTAACTTCCGGGTTGCGGTCCACAGGGCGGAAGTGCGGTCGTGATGTCACATCCCGTGCGCCATACGGCGCCTGGGATGTGACTCGATAGAGTAAACAGTGGCCTCCATCTTGCTGTAGACACAGATAGAGGTCAAAGTCAGACTGATAGCGTCTGACTTCGACTAAAAAGAGTGAAAATGTTTAAAATGTGTAACTAAATAGATGACAACAATAAATAGTAGTGAGCAATAGTATGCAATAATAGCAGGGAAATTCAAGGGGGACCATGGGAGGGGAGTGGTGGAATCTGGTCTAAACAATAGTAAAAATAGCAATGCTCAAAACATGTGTATTTGAAAGCCAGCAGGAGACCCACTTACATAGTATTTAAAATAAATGGTAATAAAATACATATAATACACCTTCTATAAAAAGTTATAAATATATGCATACACATATATATAGAAAGTAAAAGCCTTATACACATCCATCGCATATCCATATATGTGCATACGGTGATTATTAAAAAGACAAATCTTTTTTTATTATATATAAAAAGGAATTTTTTGTTAGTTAAAAATAGAATCCGTGTATAAGTACAACGGACTGTGTACCTTGCCTGTCTATTCTAAAAAGAGAGAGAGGGGAAGGGGGAGGGGGGAGGGGGGGGAGATATTGTTGCTATCACCTCATATAGACATTCCTATAGTGATTTTGTATATTAGAGCAAATAGCCCAGAGGTTATTTTAGTAAAAATCGGTGAACGAGATATAGTATGGGAGTGGAGGGGGGGGGGGGGGGACAGTCCACAACATTAAATGCCAATAATTATACTCCAATAATTATACTATTTTATGTACTTCTGGATCCTCATTTAGGCCTCCTGGAGTGAGACTACCGAGGGTAAAGATCCAGAAGGCTTCTCTTTTGCAAAGCCTCTGGTACCTTCTTCCTATATCTAGCTCCCTTCCAATCGACTCAATCCCAAATACTTTCATACCTGCAGGGTCCCCCTGATGGACTTCTACAAAGTGTCTAGGGACTGGGTATTTGTCTCTTAAATTTATTATACCACATTTGTGTTCACCAATTCTCACTCGCATTGGGCGTTGTGTGCGGCCTACGTATAGTCGCCCACAAGGACATACTATACCGTATACCACATATTCTGTTCCGCAGTTGATAAATTGCTTGATTGGGTGGATTTTTCCGTCTCTCCCAACCACCGTTTTTTTCCTATGCCACATATACATGCATGTGCCACAGTTCCTGACACCGCATCTATAACAACCTTTTTGATCGAAAATTGTTGCCCAGCTATTGGTTGGTTTGCTAGTACATGTTTTTACCCTGCTTGGGGCTATCAGGCTCCTAAGATCTTGGGGTTTCCGAAAAACTATATTAGGGTGATCGGGGAGTGTCTTACCCAAAACAGGGTCGTGCTTCAGAATGTTCCAATTCTTTTTGATAATATTCTGAATTTCGAACGCTTTGCTTGTGTATTGGGTAGAGAAGCAGGCCTGATGGATAGCTGGGGTGGTCTGGTGTCGGGGTTCTGTGTTGTTCAAATCTTTACTAGATTGTTCGTCGTAGAGAGCCAGATATTTAGAAAAGGCTGATTCTATGTGGTTGGCTTCATAGCCCTTCTCACTGAATTTCTGCATAAGAAGTTTGCTCTGTTCTAAATAATCCTCTTTCTTGGTACACGTTCTTCTGAGGCGGCAAAATTGGCCGAAGGGGACATTCTGTATCCACCTGGGGTGGTGGTTGCTTTTAGCATGTAGGTATGAATTGCCCCCACTGGGTTTAAAATGAGTTTTGGAAAAGATGTTACCATCTTGATCACTCTGTAGTTCCAAATCCAGGAAGACTAGACATTTCTCATCTAGGACATGAGTGAATTCTATTCCAAATGGGTTGTTTCTGCAATGTTCCAGAAACCTCTGGAGACTTTGATCTGACCCATCCCAGATGATCAAGATGTCATCAATGTATCTCGCATATAGAACCAGGTTTGCCCCAAAGGGATTGTTCTTCCATATGAAATGTTCTTCCCAAAATCCCATAAAAATATTCGCATAACTGGGGGCAAACCTGGCTCCCATAGCTGTACCTTTTATTTGCAAATAATGGTCGCCTAAGAAGGAAAAATAATTGTGCGTGAGAGAGAATTCCACACAATCCAATAGGAACTTAGCCTGCCGAGGATTCATCCTGTCATCCTTTAGTAAGAAATGGTTAATGGCTCTTAGGCCAAATGTATGGTTTATTGATGTATATAGTGAAGCTACATCCAAAGAGAGCCATCTGTAACCAGGTAGCCATTTGTAGTTTGACAGTATCTCCAGCACATGGCCAGAGTCTTTGACAAAGGATGGCAACTCGAACACTATATCCTGCAGGAAGTGATCAATATAACACCCCAAGTTACTAGAGAGGCTGTCAATCCCAGATATTATAGGTCTACCTGGAGGATTGAGGAGGCTTTTGTGTACCTTTGGTATATGATAGAAATGCGGGGTGGCAGCATGTCTATTATACAAAAAAAGGTACTCATTCTTGGTGAGGACCTCTTTGGATAAAGCATCATCTAAAAGTACCGTATTTATCGGCGTATAACACGCACCGGCGTATAACACGCACCCCAATTTAGGAGGGAATTTTAAGGAAAAAAAAACTTTTAGGAGGGAAGTTGAAGGGAAAAAAAACTTACATTTAAACGCCCATCATTGCAGCCTTGTCAGTGCAGCCTTGTCAGTGCAGCCATGTCAGTGCAGCCTTGTCAGTGCAGCCATGTCAGTGCAGCCTTGTCAGTGCAGCCATGTCAGTGCAGCCTTGTCAGTGCAGCCTTGTCAGTGCAGCCTTGTCAGTGCAGTCATGTCAGTGCAGCCTTGTCAGTGCAGACTTCCCCAGTGCAGCCTTGTCAATGCAGCCTTCCCCAGTGCAGACTTCCCCAGTGCAGCCTTGTCAGTGCAGACTTCCCCAGTGCAGCCTTGTCAGTGCAGACTTCCCCAGTGCAGCCTTGTCAGTGCAGACTTCCCCAGTGCAGACTTCCCCAGTGCAGACTTCCCCAGTGCAGCCTTGTCAGTGCAGACTTCCCCAGTGCAGACTTCCCCAGTGCAGCTTTACCCAGTGCAGCCTTCCCCAGTCCAGTCTTCCCCAGTGCAGCTTTCCCCAGTGCAGCCTTCCCCAGTGCAGCCTTCCCCCAGTGATCCCAGCCATTCTGGGCTTCAAAATCGCCGATCGCGATTTGAAAATGGCGCCGCCGGCGCCAAAATACACAGTGCCGGTCCTCGGCTCTTTCCGGCGGCTGTCGTTCATTTTCGGCTCCACTCGTAGTCCCGAGCGGAGCTATCCGAACCTAGCCGAGTAGGTTCGGATAGCTCCGCTCGGGACTACGAGTGGAGCCGAAAACGAACGACAGCCGCCGGAAAGAGCCGAGGACCGGCTCTGTGTATTTCGGCGCCGGCGGCGCCATTTTCAAATCGCGATCGGCGATTTTGAAAATATGACAGGTCGGGATCGCAGGGGATCGGCGTATAACACGCACCTGCGACTTTCCCCTGATTTTAAGGGGAAAAAAGTGCGTGTTATACGCCGATAAATACGGTATTTTAAGCTCCTTAGTGTATTCCAGAGTGGGATCTCTTTTTAATACAGCATATGTTTGAGTGTCACCCAGGAGTCTTCTTGCCTCAGATAGATATTCGTCTCTATTTTGAATGACTAGACTCCCACCTTTATCAGCCTTTCGGATAATTATATCCTTATTTTGTTTGAGGGCATCTATAGGTACAGCATTTTTGTCTATATTCATATTGGTCTTCATAGGTTTATCGAACTTAGCTTTAAACGTGTTAAAAACCGTATCATAAAGAGTTGCCATCCTTTGTCAAAGACTCTGGCCATGTGCTGGAGATACTGTCAAACTACAAATGGCTACCTGGTTACAGATGGCTCTCTTTGGATGTAGCTTCACTATATACATCAATAAACCATACATTTGGCCTAAGAGCCATTAACCATTTCTTACTAAAGGATGACAGGATGAATCCTCGGCAGGCTAAGTTCCTATTGGATTGTGTGGAATTCTCTCTCACGCACAATTATTTTTCCTTCTTAGGCGACCATTATTTGCAAATAAAAGGTACAGCTATGGGAGCCAGGTTTGCCCCCAGTTATGCGAATATTTTTATGGGATTTTGGGAAGAACATTTCATATGGAAGAACAATCCCTTTGGGGCAAACCTGGTTCTATATGCGAGATACATTGATGACATCTTGATCATCTGGGATGGGTCAGATCAAAGTCTCCAGAGGTTTCTGGAACATTGCAGAAACAACCCATTTGGAATAGAATTCACTCATGTCCTAGATGAGAAATGTCTAGTCTTCCTGGATTTGGAACTACAGAGTGATCAAGATGGTAACATCTTTTCCAAAACTCATTTTAAACCCAGTGGGGGCAATTCATACCTACATGCTAAAAGCAACCACCACCCCAGGTGGATACAGAATGTCCCCTTCGGCCAATTTTGCCGCCTCAGAAGAACGTGTACCAAGAAAGAGGATTATTTAGAACAGAGCAAACTTCTTATGCAGAAATTCAGTGAGAAGGGCTATGAAGCCAACCACATAGAATCAGCCTTTTCTAAATATCTGGCTCTCTACGACGAACAATCTAGTAAAGATTTGAACAACACAGAACCCCGACACCAGACCACCCCAGCTATCCATCAGGCCTGCTTCTCTACCCAATACACAAGCAAAGCGTTCGAAATTCAGAATATTATCAAAAAGAATTGGAACATTCTGAAGCACGACCCTGTTTTGGGTAAGACACTCCCCGATCACCCTAATATAGTTTTTCGGAAACCCCAAGATCTTAGGAGCCTGATAGCCCCAAGCAGGGTAAAAACATGTACTAGCAAACCAACCAATAGCTGGGCAACAATTTTCGATCAAAAAGGTTGTTATAGATGCGGCGTCAGGAACTGTGGCACATGCATGTATATGTGGCATAGGAAAAAAACGGTGGTTGGGAGAGACGGAAAAATCCACCCAATCAAGCAATTTATCAACTGCGGAACAGAATATGTGGTATACGGTATAGTATGTCCTTGTGGGCGACTATACGTAGGCCGCACACAACGCCCAATGCGAGTGAGAATTGGTGAACACAAATGTGGTATAATAAATTTAAGAGACAAATACCCAGTCCCTAGACACTTTGTAGAAGTCCATCAGGGGGACCCTGCAGGTATGAAAGTATTTGGGATTGAGTCGATTGGAAGGGAGCTAGATATAGGAAGAAGGTACCAGAGGCTTTGCAAAAGAGAAGCCTTCTGGATCTTTACCCTCGGTAGTCTCACTCCAGGAGGCCTAAATGAGGATCCAGAAGTACATAAAATAGTATAATTATTGGAGTATAATTATTGGCATTTAATGTTGTGGACTGTCCCCCCCCCCCCCCTCCCCTCCCATACTATATCTCGTTCACCGATTTTTACTAAAATAACCTCTGGGCTATTTGCTCTAATATACAAAATCACTATAGGAATGTCTATATGAGGTGATAGCAACAATATCTCCCCCCCCTCCCCCCTCCCCCTTCCCCTCTCTCTCTTTTTAGAATAGACAGGCAAAGTACACAGTCCGTTGTACTTATACACGGATTCTATTTTTAACTAACAAAAAATTCCTTTTTATATATAATAAAAAAAGATTTGTCTTTTTAATAATCACCGTATGCACATATATGGATATGCGATGGATGTGTATAAGGCTTTTACTTTCTATATATATGTGTATGCATATATTTATAACTTTTTATAGAAGGTGTATTATATGTATTTTATTACCATTTATTTTAAATACTATGTAAGTGGGTCTCCTGCTGGCTTTCAAATACACATGTTTTGAGCATTGCTATTTTTACTATTGTTTAGACCAGATTCCACCACTCCCCTCCCATGGTCCCCCTTGAATTTCCCTGCTATTATTGCATACTATTGCTCACTACTATTTATTATTGTCATCTATTTAGTTACACATTTTAAACATTTTCACTCTTTTTAGTCGAAGTCAGACGCTATCAGTCTGACTTTGACCTCTATCTGTGTCTACAGCAAGATGGAGGCCACTGTTTACTCTATCGAGTCACATCCCAGGCGCCGTATGGCGCACGGGATGTGACATCACGACCGCACTTCCGCCCTGTGGACCGCAACCCGGAAGTTAATCGGCGGCGTGCGTTCCACCTAGCTCCATGGGGCACAGGAGCGAACGTGTCAGCAATGGCAGCCCACACAGACACAGCCCCTGCAGAAGACAAACGCACTCGAGCAGAGGTGATGGCATTAGATCTACAGATGATAAGGTACACCCCCCTTTCTCATATTCCTAACCCTCTGATCACTGCACATTACTCTGTATCATTTATGTGATATAAGAATGCAAGGGTAAAAGAGCAAATTGTGTATGGGTAACTACTGGTACAACCCTATCAGCTCACCCTTTATGGGTTAGACTAATTGTATCAGCGATAACATTAATGGATATGGAAGTACACCAATTAATTATTAAATGAAATCAATAAATCAATATGGTATGGCCCTTCAACAATGTTCACCTAGCCAAGATCCATAACACACAAACCCCCCCCTTCCCTCCCTCCCCCAGAGGACCGCCCATCAATTAAGGGAGGAGTCCCGATATCAGTCTGCTTCAGCCTAACATGTGTATATAAAAAGTCGGCAGGAGACTGCCACCACTAAGGCTCTGAGGAAGAAGGTCAATCCTTTGAAACGCGTAAGCCAGCGGCGGTCCGTGTGCCTCCCTCCTGGGACCTGGACAGCTGCTTACCACTGGAACTATTGCCTTTGTGCGTTCGATATGCATTTTTACCTGCGACTTTTGTGAGTAGCTTTTTACCTTGTTTTCAATTCATTAAACTTGCTAAGGATAATGCGCTAGGCTGGTGCGCTCTCTTGTTTCTTTCTTTGTTTTTCACTATTAGGATAATCCCATCCTTCGAGAGCAGCAAAGCCGAAGTCCATAGTCCTTCTTGAACTTTTTTAGCTAACACACCAGTGCGCAAGAGTACTTTTTTCGTTTTTTTGTGGTACCACAAGAGGCTGCATCTTTTGGCCGACCAGACTGGACCCAGGGCAATCACTGTCTAGTCTTCCTTCCACGCTTCCTTCCGGGCTGTGGCTGTGCAGTTGGAGATGTGGCAGGAGGAGGAGTAGGACCTGGAGGAGGAGGAGGACTGGGGGGACCTGGAGGAGGACTGGGAGGACCTGGAGGAGGACTGGGAGGACCTGGAGGACTGGGAGGAGGAGGAGGAGGACCATCCCAAAGCTGTGTGTGAGGTGTAATTTGGCCCCTCATACCTTTCTCCAGAGCCTCTGATATGAGGGCCTGACACATGGCTTTTTGGCCCTCCTCCATCCTCTGCATTTTATATGCTATGAATGCAGCAATGTTCTCCTGCATGGTGTGTGGTGCTTCCAGGACCTCTGTAGCCCTCCAAAAGAATCTGATAGCCGCCTCCTCTAGGGCACTCGTCCTACTGCCACTTTCTCTTTTCAGGGGGGGTGGAGGGACCTTGATATCAGCCAGCCGGCTCGGCCCAGCCACCTCCTGGCTGAGACTTCCCTGTGTATGAAAAAGGGACATAGTTGTAATGTTTTGCATCATCAATCACAATCCTAAATTAGTACTCCCAACTAACATCTAGTTAACATCATTGATTGGACAAGCAGAAATATTTAGAGGAATGCTATACCTTGCTCAATCTGGGCTCCTCCACATGCGGCCTGGAAGGCCCAGGTTGGGCGTCAGAAGCCTCAGCCGGGGGGGGAGGAAGTGTGGAAGGAAGACTGGAGAGGGATGGCCTGGGTTCAGTCTGGCCTGCCAGAAAGTGCAGCCTGTCGTAGTACAACATCCTGGGGACATAGATGTCATCTGCTGCTCCTGATCTCTGTGAATCCAGGACTTTCTTGCGCTCCCTCAGATATGTGCTCCTCAGGCAACCAATTAATATCTTTAAATAAGTGATGTCTGCCGTGGGGATCACCTGCTTCACAATTTCACACAATTGCTCCAGTGCTGCCTTCCTCTTTGCTTGGTTCTTGAAATGGGGGTGGGTAATCTCCCACAGACAGGGCAGCTCACTTAGCATATCAATGAATAGTGACATGAAGTCAGTATCTCTCATTAAGATATCCATGTTCACTGCAAGACACAACACAAGACAAAGCCTAATGTCAGACAAAACTCTCCTAATCTTGTTACAATATAGGCCTCAATCTAGAAGCAGTATAGGCACAAGTTTGTCTCTTACCTTCGTTCTTACGATCGGCGCGTCCAATGCTCCTTTCTCCACTCACAGATCGTACGTAATACGCACGCGTGTTACGCTTTATACACACTGCGCATGCGTGTAACTCCGCCCGCCCCTGACGTTCTTTCTAGTGTATTCCCCGCCCCTTTTCGTTCGACGCAGTGGGTGAAGAGCATGATGGCAGAGTTACAGCAGGTGCATGCTAATTCTAGCAACGAAGAGGAGGAAAGCCCGGATCCAGGCACGTCCCGATCCAGAAGGAGACGTTTTAAGGCCACAAATATGTCCTTTGGGGAGATGTTGGAGATGGTAGACATCATGAGGAAGTCCGACTATGACGGAAAATATGGGCCTTACCCCCACCCCAACATCCAAAAGGCCAAAATCATTGGTAAAGTGGTCCGGAGTCTGGAGAGGAATTTCGGGGTACGAAGATCTAAAGATAAGCTCAGGAAGCGGTGGTCGGACCTGAAGTTGAGAGAGCCAGAGCAGTACAGAAAGATCCGGAGAGTGCTGCAAAAAAGTAAGTAGTTGTGCTGTGTTCCTATTCTTTCTGTCTTTATTACGTTCGTTCTGCTCCATATGCTTTTATTAATTGTAACGTTTAAAAGGGCAACTTTAATGTTCATGGGCCCATTATTCGTTCGTATCAAACATTTTTATTTCGGCCTCTAGAACACCATTGTTTAGGCCATATGCATTTTCACACATTTTTTTGGGGCCTACTTGGATGCCAAATATTTGTTTGTGTAGATGGGTTTGTTACTAGAATGAAATGACAACTAGATTGTGTGTAAGGAGAGGACACTGAGCAGCTGTTTTCACATCTGGACACTGGAGCACTAGTGTGGGACCCCAGAACACCATTTTTATTAGGGGGGCACACAGGTGCTCCAGTGTATACTATAGGGGGGTCTCCATCTGTGAAGCTTGTACCAAACAGGTAAAGTATTGCAGCTTGACAAAGGGCAATAAAAAAAATATACATCTTGGAACTCGGCTAAAATAGACAATTGTACCCCACTTCCAAGCAATGTTTCCTATTTCTAGTTCTGCCATCAAATATCTGTGTGCTAATTATAACATTTTTGTTTTACATAGGGGAGAAAAGACTCGGAGGACAGCCCTCATCTGAGGAGACCAGAGACCCCCCACCTATGGAAGAAGGTGAAATACCCCCAAACGAAGAAGAAGAGCAGGAGGAAGAAGAAGACGTGGTGGAGATTGGCACCACAACAGGTGAGTGTCTGCGACCACAGACTCAGGTAAACGAGATGGATGGTGGCAGATTTTCGAGACCTTTTTTTTGTTCTTTATCTCTTTTTAGGTGATCGTGATGTGAGGGATCCTGAACGCTTTACTTCAGAAAGTGCCCAGATACTGATCGGGGAGATCATGGGGTGTAATCTCCAATTGCAAAACATCCAGAAACAAATCAGTGATGTTATTAAAAAAAATAATAACATCATTGATGTTTTGGGGCGAATTTAAACCCCACAAAATCACCTGTTTTATTGTGGTCCAATCTTCCAAAAATGTTTAAAATGTTTAGAAAAGCCAAATTTGGAGGATGCACACAGTGTGCCAACATGTGCTATCTGCCATCATGGGAGATCAATGGACGCGTTTTGGGGGTGCAACACCTTCCTCAATTATAAAGTAGCAGTGAGGAAGGGCTTTCTCCCCCAAAACATGTCCCTTGATCCCCCCTGATGGCAGATAGCACATGTTGACATTCGTAAATTGGTGTGCATCTCCCAAATTTGGCTTTTCCAGGGGTGATTTCCCCCCATCTGAACGCTATATCAAACCCAGTTCCTAAATACTGATGTCTGATATAGCCTTCAGGTTTTACCTAATGTGAACTTTGTAAGTTCAAGTTTTTTGGCTTTCTTGTTGGTTTTACACAGGCCTGTTTTATCTGAAATGGTTATTTCGAGTTTTGATAATGCTACTGCAAAAATTGTTATACAACAAACATGTTGGTTTGTTTTAAAAACCTTTCGTAAATGCACATGTGATTGTGCAGGTATAAAAAAGTGCCTTACTCAAGAATGTGTGGATTATTGTTTCAACACTACAACAATTTTGGGGTGATGTAATTGCTGTTTTATGCAAAAATGGGGGTTATTTCCTAAGGGCAAATACACTTTGCACTACAAGTGCAGGTTCAGTGCAGTTGCAAGTGCACTTGTAGTGAAATGTGTTTTTGCATTTAGGAAGTACCAGCCAACAGTGTTTTTTATAAGGTTACCCAATCACGCCATTTTCTGCACTCCACACATTTCTGTCAGGGTCAGCTAAAACAAACACAAGCAGTAAATGGCCACAAAGAATTTCTTTTGGTTGTTTTTTATTTGAAAAAGGTGTCACAGATTTTCTGGCATATTGATAGCCCCCCTACCCGCAAAGAACTCCAGGTATCGTAACCGGACATCACGGGCACTCAGGGAGGGCAAGCCAGGATGGCCGCTTTCAAGCGCCGTCAGTGTTGATGGATTTGGGATTCCGGCCTCAGGCCCAACTGAGCCAGCATAGTTGGCTGAATGTTTTCGTAGAAAATTATGGAGAACACAGCAGGCAAGTATTATATGGTTCAGTTTATACTCCGCCATATGGATGGGTGTTAGAAATAATCGGAACCGGCTGGCCAGGATTCCAAATGTGTTCTCCACCACTCTTCGGGCTCTGGCCAGCCGGGAATTAAAAACCCTCTGTTCCGGGGTGAGGGTCCTCATCGGGAATGGCCGCATCAGGTGGTCCCCCAGCGCAAACGCTTCATCAGCAACGAACACAAATGGGAGACCTTCAACATTGTCCTCTGGAGGTGGCAAGTCCAAGCTGCCATTCTGGAGACGCCTGTAGAACTCCGTCTGGGCGATCACTCCACCATCGGACATCCGGCCATTCTTCCCCACGTCCACATACAAGAAGTCGTAATTAGCCGACACCACCGCCAACATCACTATACTATTAAACCCCTTGTAATTATAATAGTACGACCCCGAGTTGGGTGGTGGGACGATGTGGACGTGTTTCCCATCAATTGCCCCTCCGCAGTTAGGAAAGTCCCACCGCTGGGCAAAGTGGGAGGCCACAGTCTGCCATTCCTGTGGCGTGGAAGGAAACTGTTGAGGAAAAAACAATAAACATTACTATTTTTTCACAGAAACATGGCAAGCAGATTAGACACAAACATTATGGGGCAACCTCCAGATAGCATTTATTAAGGGGAATTTAACAACAACAAAGTATAAGGTACACCTATCATATTCCCCCTCCCCCCCTCTCATGGGCCATTTCTAACATTATAGGGGGGGAACTCTTGGACAGGTAACCCTCTTCACTTCATTTAGAGATGAATGCCTAAATAATGGGTATTACTTGGAACAGCCCCTCCTTAGTTACACTATTGGCAGCCCACTGGACAGGTAAGAAGTGTCATAATACAAAGATATAAATACACACTGTACACATTTGAGCACATTTGGACATTCTGCTATTACCTATCAAGATAATAATAGGATACAAAAACTTTAAACAGTACCATTGGAAAGTATACAGGCAGGCCCTTGCACTACATGCTTTGGGGAATTCATCCATAAATCTGAGCACTAAAGAGATGGGTATAGTGTGTATGGGTTTGGCAAAGTCAGCAGATAGATGATTGAGGATAGATAGAGAATTGGGATCAGCTGACTTAGCAGTTGGGGGAGGGAGGGATACAAAAAATGTGGGGACACCACAAAAAAAAAGCCTCTGGCCCTCTGCCTGAATTTAAATCAAAAATAACATTTCCAAACATTTTAGGGGGTGTTTGGGGTAAAGCACTACTATGGAGCTGAAAAAATACATTGTTAAGTGACTACATGAGGTGAATATAGGGGCAGGAGACACCATGCAGGAGAGGTTATTGAAGGGCAAATATGTA
Source organism: Lithobates clamitans (assembly GCA_037952925.1). Classification (NCBI taxonomy): domain Eukaryota; kingdom Metazoa; phylum Chordata; class Amphibia; order Anura; family Ranidae; genus Lithobates; species Lithobates clamitans. Next base: position 6,763,682 of record JBBGZY010000254.1, read on the forward strand.
TGAAGGACCTAAAATAATAATTATATAAAAATCCAGCATGCATGAGAACAAAGGGGACATTCACAGCATATTACAATCATGGTAATTAGGGAATGAGGAAAGAAATACAATATATTAGCAAACATTCAATAACATAAAATGTGATATAAAAGGATAAAAATCTTACCTTCATATACTCCTTCTGCAGGACCTGGATGATGGCAGAACAGGTCTCTGGAATAATGATACCCAGAGCCTGGGGGGAGATACCTGTCGAGAACTTGAGGTCCTGCAGGCTTCTCCCTGTGGCCAAATACCGCAAGGTAGCGACCAACCTCTGCTCCGGAGTGATGGCTTGCCTCATGCAGGTGTCCTGCCTGCTGATATAGGGGGTCAGCGAAGCCAACAGACGGTGAAATACGGGGTCCGTCATCCGGAGAAAGTTCCTGAAATCATCAGGATTATTCTCACGGATCTCACGGAGCAAAGGCATATGACAGAACTGGTCACGCTGAAGCAACCAATTCTTGGTCCATGAACTCCTCCCCACCCTGTTCATGGACTGGACTTGTGTCAAGGTCAGGACCCCAACACCAAGCCCCCGCACAGCAAGAACTCTACGAGGAGTACGCATACGAAACATGGCTAGAAAACGGTCGGCTGCTCAGAACGAAGTAACAGAACGCACTGAAGAACAGCAAGGCCTGTGAAGAGCGACCTGAAAACCAGTAACGAACGAACAAGAATACAGTGACTAAGGTCACGCGGAACTTGCTTGCACGCACTGAAGAGCAGATACAAACCCACAAGCACAAACTGAACGTCAGAAAACGATCTGAAAGCCACGAGTCTGAAAAAGCGCGAATCGTCTCTCACCAAACTTTTACTAACACGAGATTAGCAAAAGGAGCCCAAAGGGTGCCGCGCTTGGTTCTGAACCGGCCTTTTCTAGTCTCGTCGTACGTGGTGTACGTGACCGCGTGGTTGTCGATCGGAAATTCCGACAACTTTGTGCGACCGTGTGTAGGCAAAACAAGTTTGAGCCAACATCCGTCGGAAAAAATCTGAGGATTTTGTTGTCGGAATGTCCGAACAAAGTCCGACCGTGTGTACGGGGCATAAGAGTTAATATGGGAAAAAGGTGTCTCCTCCACTGATTTATCATCAATCCTTGTTTCCCTTAAAAACCCCAAATTTTCAAAATCCAATTGTCGTTGGGACAGAAAGTGAGGTGAAATCTTCTGAACAGGGGCACAGACAGCAAAACAAATGTTACAGGAGTGATAACCCTTCCTCGTGTTTTCCAAAAAGCTTTAAAATAGATTTTTTGGCTGGAGCTACACTTACAAAATGTATATGTTCCAAATTACAAACAGATTAACCATAAGAACAAACCTACAGTCCCTGTCTTGTTTTCACCGCCTGTATACTGCTGTTCAGAGTATATATGTAAATGTATATTTAATTTGGGTGCGGGGTTCCCCATAATATCCATACAGGACCGAAAGGGCCTGGAAATGGGCTGGGGGGTACCCATGCCGTTTGTCTCACTGATTTTCATCCATATTGCCGGGACCCGAAATTACATTAAAGCCTCAAGCAGTTTTAAATGACTTTTATTCTTTTAGAAGTGTCATTTTGTGCAGGGACTGTTTTAAGCACGGGAAACACATGTCACTTTACAGGCATACTATTGACACCCCCCAGGTACGATATTTAAAGAAATATTTCACTTCTATTTTTTCACTTTAAGCATCATTAAAATCACTGCTCCCGAAAAAATGTCCATTTTTAAAACTTTTTTTTCCAATGATACATGTCCCCTGGGGCAGCACCCGGGTCCCCAAACCCTTTTTAGGACAATAACTTGCATATTAGCCTTTAAAATTCGCACTTTTGATTTCTCACGTTCGAGTCCCATAGACTTTAACGGTGTTGGAATGTTCGCACAAACTTTCGGTCCGTTCGCATGTTCTGGATGCGAGCCTAACCGGGGGGGGTTTCGGCCCATCCCTAATACCCTGGTGGGGAAGGCATGTAGTGGCCTGTTTTCTAGGTCAAATGTAGAAGTGAGCACTTGATACAGCTGGTGACGGATATCACGTATTGCAACTGCCTTGGTATTGGCATTGTGCTCATAACTTAGGATACCAATAACTGGATTGTTTCTAATGGACTTATTGATGCACTGGACTTTATTATTTTATTTAGGAGGTTTCTACCACTATTCACTGTATGGACTTTATTATTTTATTTAGGAGGTTTCCACCACTATTCACTATATCAACTATATGTTGTTGAAATATTTGAGTAAAGTTATTGATATTCAGGTATTGCATGTTATTTTGCAGTATAAAAACACAATCACAAGGTGTATGGTATAGGATTTTATTTTATTTATATTTTATTTAATTTTCATTTATTGTGGTTCAACATATCATTGAAAATAGGAGTGGTAAGCTGATATTCTGTATAGGAAGTTTCCCACCATTATTTACGCATCAGTAAAGAAGTTACTTATAATCAGGAGGTTTTTACCACTATTCACACATATTGGAAAAATGTAGGTAGCGCTACACTTTCTTGTATTAACAAGCCCCCTATGTGATAGCATGGGCAGGTGAGAGATACTCTGTTAGACCCCCAGTGTCTCCCCTGCACTCCATTGCAGCTATTCAATAGACATTTGTGTTTCGTTTTGTTAAAATTCATTTTCGGATGAAAATTTCATTTGTATACAAATCTACGAATGGCAAGGAATCAGAAAAAAAAGTTATAAGGAAATTACAAAATGTATTTGTTTTATTCAGAGGACATCAGAGGACATCACATGACGCGATAGTAGTTCGGTCCCATAGAGAAATTAATTACATTTTCAAATTTGTTTGATAACTTGGATATGGGTAACAAATGGACCCGAATTTCGCTCCATTCTTTAACTCGGATGCACATGAGGCCAGCTGATATTAGCCAGTCAGCTCATGCCATTTCTCTTGGTGGGTTGAACTAGCATCCGAAAATATCGAATGGTTTCAAATCTTCAAATTCCTTTTTTTTGGGGCAGTGATCTGATTCTCTTTTAGAGGATGCAGAGGTGTAGCTTGAAGTTTGTGGGCCCGATGCAAAAGTTGACCTGGGGCCCCCAACTACCACCTGCCGTTTCCACCGTACGCCAATATACCCCCACCGTGCGCTAAGATACTCTAATGCACACACGGTTGGATTTTCCAACTGAAACTGTTCGATGGGAGCCTATTGTCGGAAATTCCGACCGCGTGTAGGCTCCATCAGACATTTTCAGTTGGAATTTCCGTCACACAAAATTTGAGAGCTGGTTCTCAAATTTTCAGACAACAAAATTTGTCAGAAATTCCGATCGTGTGTACACAATTCCGACGCACAAAGCTCCACGCATGTTCGTAATCAAGCAGAAGAGCAGCACTGGTTATTGAACTTAATTTTTCTCAGCTCGTCGTACGTGTTGTACGTCACCGCGTTCTTGACGTTCGGAATTTCGGTCCAACTTTGTGTGACTGTGTGTATGCAAGACAAGTTTAAGCTAACATCTGTCGGAAAAAAAACATGGATTTTGTTGTCGGAATGTGCGATCGTGTATACGCGGCATAATGCCCCGTACACGCGGTTGAGTTTTCCGATGGAAAATGTTCGATGGGGGCTTGTTGTCAGAAATTCCTACCGTGTGTAGGCTCCATCGGACATTTTCCATCGGAATTTCCGTCACACAAAATTTGAGATCTGGATCTCAAATTTTCCGACAACAAAATACGTTGTCGTATATTCCGACCATGTGTACACAATTCCGACGCACAAAGTTCCACACATGCTCGGAATCAAGCAGAAGAGCCACACTGACTATTGAACTTCCCTTTTCTCGGCTCGTCGTACATGTTGTATGTCACCGCTTTCTTGACGTTCGGAATTTCAGACAAGATTTGTGTGACCGTGTGTATGCAAGACAAGTTTGAGCCAACATCCATCGGAAAAAATCCATGGATTTTGTTGTTGGAATGTCCGATCGTGTGTATGCGGCATTAGAGCCTAAATAGTTATTTCAAATCTTTGTTTACTGTACATAATTTACATAATGCGAGGGTCAGTTCTTTAAGAAACTAAGGCCTAACTACATAGTAAGAAAAACTTAGAAAGCTATAATAAAATAAATGTCAGTGGCAGTGGATGGTGTCAGTAGCACTCTGAGGACTGATGTAAGGGGGAATGCTGCTGACTCTGGTGTAAAGGGAAACTCTGATGTAAGGGGGGTCTCTGGTTACATAAGAGTTCACAGAGCTCCCCTTAACATCAGACTCCACAGAGTTCCCCTTTACATCACAGTCCACAAAGTTCTCCCTTACATCAGAGTCCACAGAGTTTTCCTTTACATCAGGGTCCATGGATTTCCCCCTGTATGAGAAATCCCCTCACTGTAGCACCCCCATCAGTGTCCCCCTCACTGTAGCACCCCCATGAATGTCCCCCTCACTGTAGCTCCCCCATCAGTACCCCCTCACTCTAACACCCCATCAGTGTCCCCTTAACTGTAGCACCCCCATCAGTGTCCTCCTAACTATAGCACCCCCATCATTGTCCCCCTCACTGTACCTCCCCCCTCAATGTCCCCCTTACTGTAGCTCCCCCCTCAGTGTCCCCCTCACACCTGGGAACAGACACAGCCATCCCCCACCTTGGATTCCTTTAATCCAACCTTATCGAAGGCTGGAAGCTCTCAGTGGGTGGGACTTAGCAGTTGGGACTCGGTGGGCGAGGTTTAACGGACAATACAGTGGGGCAAAAAAGTATTTAGTCAGCCACCAATTGTGCAAGTACTCCCACTTAAAAAGATGAGAGAGGCCTGTAATTGTCATCAAAACCTCAAACAGTCACAATCTAAACTCCATTATGGTGAAGACCAAAGAGCTGTTGAAGGACACCAGAAACAAAATTGTAGACCTAAACCAGGCGGGGAAGACTGAATCTGCAATAGGCAAGCAGCTTGGTATGAAGAAGTCAACTATGGGAGCAATAATTAGAAAATGGAAGACATACAAGACCACTGATAATCTCCCTCGATCTGGGGCTCTACGCAAGATCTCACCCCATGGGGTCAAAATGATCACAAAAACGGTGAGAAAAAATCCCAGAGCCACACGGGGGGTCCTAATGAATGACCTGCAGAGAGCTGGGACAAACGTAACAAAGGCTACCAACAGTAACACACTACGCCGCCAGGGACTCAGATCCTGCAGTGCCAGACGTGTCCCCCTGCTTAAGCCAGTACATGTCCGGGCCTGTCTGAGGTTTGCTAGAGAGCATTTGGATGATCCAGAAGAAGAGGATTGGGAGATTGGGAGAATTGGGAGAATGTCATATGGTCAGATGAAACCAAAGTAGAACTGTTTGGTAGAAACACAACTCATCGTGTTTGGAGGAGAGAGAATGCTGAGCAACTAAGGAACACCATACCTACTGTGAAGCATGGGGGTGGCAACATCATGCTTTGGGGTTGTTTCTCTGCAAAGGGAACAGGACGACTAATCCGTGTACATGAAAGAATGATATCGTGAGATTTTTGTGTGCAAACCTCCTCCCATCAGCAAGGGCATTGGAGATGAAACGTGGCTGGGTCTTTCAGCATGACAATGATCCCAAACACACCGCCCGGGCAATGAAGGAGTGGCTTTGTAAGAAGTATTTCAAGGTCCTGGAGTGGTCTAGCCAATCTCCAGATCTCAACCCCATAGGAAACCTTTGGAGGGAGTTGAAAGTCCGTGTTGCCCAACGACAGCCCCAAAACATCACTGCTCTAGAGGAGATCTGCATGAAGGAATGGGCCAACATACCAGCAACAGTGTGTGACAACCTTGTGAAAACGTTTGACCTCTGTCATTGCCAACAAAGGATATATAACAAAGTATTGAGATGAACTTTTGATATTGACCAAATACTTATTTTCCACATTTCCACATAATTTGCAAATAAATTCTTTAAAAAAATCAATGTGATTGTCTGGATTTGTTTCCACATTTTGTCTCTCATAGTTGAGGTATACCTATGATGACAATTACAGGCCTCTCTCATCTTTTTAAGTGGGAGAACTTGCACAATTGATGACTGACTAAATACTTTTTTGCCCCACTGTACTTGGTGGGCAGAGTTTAGAAGACTGAACTCAGTGATCCCCGTATCACAGTTGGGGGTGGACCAACCACGTGGCTGGTTGCTATATGCCAAGCAGCCATAGCAACCAACCACTAATGCTGGGTACTGCATACAGAACTGGCTGTGGGACATAAGATGTATTGGAGCTGTACCCTGGGATTTTGTGGGGGAAGAATGCAGCATACTAATATGACAGGGGAGACGCACGGGCCCCCTGGAGCATGGGGCAGGGATGCAATTGCGACCCCTGCAACCCCTTACACTACGCCCTTGAGAGGATGGATACGTCTGTTCTCTATCATCCCACTGTAAGTAGGAACATATCTACCCTCTCTTGCTACCTCCCAAGATGGGCTAGGGACCATGGATTAAGGGATTTATAGTATGCATAGAGCAGTACTTATGACACAGTGTAGCAGCACATCCCAACATCACAAGAAATAGGGCAAACAAATATATCAAAATTAAATATAAAAGATGGACCCCTGAAGACCTGCATGTGCATGAAACATGTAGGGAGGAGCCTGACACACTGACATCGTGCCGCCACATCTGGTTCTCAGAGCGGCGGCCATCTTGGTATGTTCGGCCATTGAGTTTCTTTTATGAACAAGGAATTTTTATTCTGTATGCCTTTTAACTTAATAAAACACTATTAAATGATCTTAGGGCTCCACGTGGTGAGCTATTCCTTGCATAGGACAAGCGCTCAGATGTGCCTGACCATTACTGAAATATCCATTTCAGGGATCAGGAAAGAGACCCTAAGGGATGACATAATCAGACCAGGCAATTTGTTTGTTTGCTCTGGTGAGTGCATAGTGGTGGTGGAATCAGTGCACTTGCTGACACGTGTGGTTCCATTGTTACACCAAGGAGCACTTGTGGAGAAATTCATGTTGGAAGCATTCCTACTTGCACACTATAATTTATGAACTTTCCATTTATGATACACCTCGCTATTTTTACACGTTAATATACCAAAAGTATTGGGACGCCTGCCTTTACATCCACATGAACTTTAATGGCAACCCAGTCTTAGTCCGTAGGGTTCAATATTGAGTTGGCCCACCAACTCACTGCTTTTGTGAGGTCAGGCACTGATGTGGATAAGAAGGCCTGGCTCGCAGTCTCCGCTCTAATTCATCTCAAAGGTGTTCTATCGGGTTGAAGTCAGGACTCTGTGCAGGCTAGTCAAGTTCCTCCACCCCAAATTCTCTCATCCATGTCTTTATGGACCTTGTTTGTACACAGTCATGTTATAACAGGAAGGGGCCCTCCCCAAACTGTTCCCACAAAGTTGGAAGCGTGAAATTGTCAAAAATGTCTTGGTATGCTGACACCTTAAAAGTTCCCTTCACTGGAACTAAGGGGCCAAGTCCAACCCCTAAAAAAAAACCCTACACATAGGCGTGCACAGGGGGTGTGCCAGGTGTGGGCACACCCTAATCACTCTGTGCTGTGTCGATTTCCCTTACAGCTTTCCCCTGTGTTGCGCCCCCCCCCCCCCAGTGCTGCTGGCTTTCCCTCTCTCCTCTCCCCCCAGCTGTTGTGGGGGATGTTTCAGGATGGAGAGCAGGGGAAGGGGCTAGTCAATATGTCATTGGCTGGCCCCTTCTTTTTGTAAATGAACACAGTGAACACACTCACTGGGTTCATTTATGACTGAAGCATAGTAAAGTGTTTTACTTACTAAGTAAGTAGTGTTTACTATGCTTCAACTAGTGAAAGAACAGGAAGCCGCTCAGCACAGAGCACTTCCCATTCATTCACTGCCCTGTGCAGCTGAGGCTGCAGAGAAAGGCATTTGCGTTTGAGCTTTGGGGTGCACCCTCTAATGCAATAGGCTGCACACACCTATGACCCCACACCATAATCCCCCCTCCAGCAAATGATTTAGACCAGTGCACAAAGCAAGGTCCATAAAAACATGGATGAGCGAGTTTGGGGTGGAGGAACTTGACTGGCCAGTCATGGCTGGTCATGACTTGTTGGTTGAAGCTGAGTAGCAGGTACTTATGGTGGCTACAGAGGCACCACATGAATTGAAAACTCTATGATACATGTAATGCTGTATTGAGGCTTTTTTTAAACATGTACTGTATATGGTTTTACAGTATTCTATAAAATAAAATTAGATTTTGTTGATAGACAATTGTGGTATTTATTGGCACCTTTAGAGCTCCAACTCTGGTCATTTTGCTAAATTATATATCTACATAAGGATGTGGTGCTTTGTTGGCCCATCAGTCCAATAGATATTTGTTTTCAGAGCTTTCTTGAAATGCAATTCCTTAACCAACAATGATGGCCATCCCAGCAAGGAGATGTGTTACAAGAGTGTAAAGGACCCTCATCTAAGGATGCATTTGATGTTACTGTATATTGAGGTCACTCTGAAATATCCAGTTACTGACATAATTTATTTATAAAAGATGCTCCTAATGTGAAACACATCTTTCCTTCTTTCACAATTAGAGGAAATGAAATAGTCATTGCCATCTCTACTGTATATGCAGGCTTAAATACAAAAAAAATTATCACTTGATTGTTTGGTGCCTAGCTCCAAGCATATAAAAAAAAAAGAAAGGGATCCTGGTGGCTTACGTTCCAATGATTGCACTGCAGGAGTTTTTTCTCTGCATGCTTTTATTTCTTCAGTTTTGACCTGTTGATTCTGCCAATAAGGGACTTTCTGTTTCAGGGTGACAACGCTGACAGATTGTCACTCAGCTTCAGTGGTGGCCTGTGCATTAGGGGCGCACAGGCACCGCCCCCTTATCTACACACAGGGACACTGGACGCATGGATTCCAATAGCAGGAGTGTTTTTTGAAGCATGTGATTAGAGCCAGAGGCAGGGCCGATCCTAGGCGGGTGCACGGGGTGCAGTTCACCCAGGCGCCACAGAGGTGGGGGCGCTCAAGCGCCAGAGTGCTCCCCTCCCTCCTCCTCTTCTTGTTGGTGTCCACAGGCCGCTCTCTGCGCCGCCGCTGTGTTTCCTGCCCAAGTCCGTCCCCGCCCGCTCCATCCTCCTGTCAGAGGAGATCGGAGTGGCTCTCTCTGTTCGGAGAGAGAGACCCGTGCAGTGACGTCATTGGGGGGCGGGGCGGTCCGTGCCGCGCGGCGTACAGTGCCTGTCATTTATTTTTCTCCTCTCGGTCACGATCTTCTCCACCCGGGTGACGCGGCTGCACGCCCGGGTGGGGTTTGTCCTGGGGGGGGGTCTGTGGGGGGGGAGTCTGTACTAATAGAGGAGGGGGGTTTGTGGGGGGGAGTCTGTACTAATAGAGGAGGGGGGTTTGTAGGGGGGAGTCTGTACTAATAGAGGAGGGGGGGTTTGTAGGGGGGAGTCTGTACTAATAGAGGAGGGGGGTTTATGGGGGGAGTCTGTACTAATAGAGGAGGGGGGGTTATGGGGGGGGTCTGTACTAATAGAGGAGGGGGGTTTGTGGGGGGGGAGTCTGTACTAATAGAGGAGGGGGGTTTGTAGGGGGGAGTCTGTACTAATAGAGAAGGGGGGTTTATGGGGGGAGTCTGTACTAATAGAGGAGGGGGGTTTATGGGGGGAGTCTGTACTAAAAGAGGAGGGGGTTTTATGGGGGGAGTCTGTACTAATAGAGGAGGGGGAGTTTGTAGGGGGGAGTCTGTACTAATAGAGGAGGGGGGTTTATGGGGGGAGTCTGTACTAATAGAGGAGGGGGGGCTTGTGGGGGGAGTCTGTACTAATAGAGGAGGGGGGTTTATGGGGGGAGTCTGTACTAATAGAGGAGGGGGGGTTTGTAGGGGGGAGTCTGTACTAATAGAGGAGGGGGGTTTGTGGGGGGAGTCTGTACTAAAAGAGGAGGGGGGTTTATGGGGGGAGTCTGTACTAATAGAGGAGGGGGGGTTTGTAGGGGGGAGTCTGTACTAATAGAGGAGGGGGGTTTGTAGGGGGGAGTCTGTACTAATAGAGGAGGGGGGGTTTGTAGGGGGGAGTCTGTACTAATAGAGGAGGGGGGTTTGTGGGGGGAGTCTGTACTAATAGAGGAGGGGGGTTTGTAGGGGGGAGTCTGTACTAATAGAGGAGGGGGGTTTATGGGGGGAGTCTGTACTAAAAGAGGAGGGGGGTTTATGGGGGGAGTCTGTACTAATAGAGGAGGGGGTTTTATGGGGGGAGTCTGTACTAATAGAGGAGGGGGGTTTATGGGGGGAGTCTGTACTAATAGAGGAGGGGGGGTTTGTAGGGGGGAGTCTGTACTAATAGAGGAGGGGGGTTTGTAGGGGGGAGTCTGTACTAATAGAGGAGGGGGGTTTATGGGGGGAGTCTGTACTAATAGAGGAGGGGGGGTTTGTAGGGGGGAGTCTGTACTAATAGAGGAGGGGGGTTTATGGGGGGAGTCTGTACTAATAGAGGAGGGGGGTTTGTAGGGGGGAGTCTGTACTAATAGAGGAGGGGGGTTTGTAGGGGGGAGTCTGTACTAATAGAGGAGGGGGGTTTATGGGGGGAGTCTGTACTAATAGAGGAGGGGGGTTTATGGGGGGAGTCTGTACTAAAAGAGGAGGGGGTTTTATGGGGGGAGTCTGTACTAATAGAGGAGGGGGGGTTTGTAGGGGGGAGTCTGTACTAATAGAGGAGGGGGGTTTATGGGGGGAGTCTGTACTAATAGAGGAGGGGGGGTTTGTAGGGGGGAGTCTGTACTAAAAGAGGAGGGGGGTTTGTAGGGGGGAGTCTGTACTAATAGAGGAGGGGGGTTTATGGGGGGAGTCTGTACTAATAGAGGAGGGGGGTTTATGGGGGGAGTCTGTACTAATAGAGGAGGGGGGGTTTGTAGGGGGGAGTCTGTACTAATAGAGGAGGGGGGTTTATGGGGGGAGTCTGTACTAATAGAGGAGGGGGGGTTTGTAGGGGGGAGTCTGTACTAATAGAGGAGGGGGGCTTGTGGGGGGAGTCTGTACTAATAGAGGAGGGGGGTTTATGGGGGGAGTCTGTACTAATAGAGGAGGGGGGGTTTGTAGGGGGGAGTCTGTACTAATAGAGGAGGGGGGTTTATGGGGGGAGTCTGTACTAATAGAGGAGGGGGGTTTATGGGGGGAGTCTGTACTAATAGAGGAGGGGGGGTTTGTAGGGGGGAGTCTGTACTAATAGAGGAGGGGGGTTTATGGGGGGAGTCTGTACTAATAGAGGAGGGGGGGTTTGTAGGGGGGAGTCTGTACTAATAGAGGAGGGGGGCTTGTGGGGGGAGTCTGTACTAATAGAGGAGGGGGGGTTTGTGGGGGGAGTCTGTACTAATAGAGGAGGGGGGGTTTGTAGGGGGGAGTCTGTACTAATAGAGGAGGAGGGTTTGTGGGGGGAGTCTGTGCTAATAGAGGAGGGGGGGTTTGTGGGGGGAGTCTGTACTAATAGAGGAGGGGGGGTTTGTGGGGGGAGTCTGTACTAATAGAGGAGGGGGGGTTTGTAGGGGGGAGTCTGTACTAATAGAGGAGGGGGGGTTTGTGGGGGGAGTCTGTACTAATAGAGGAGGGGGGGTTTGTAGGGAGGAGTCTGTACTAATAGAGATGGGGGGGGTTGTGGGGGGGAGTCTGTACTAATAGAGGAGGGGGGTTTGTGGGGGGGAGTCTCTACCAATAGAGGAGGGGGGTTGTGGGGGGGAGTCTGTACTAATGGAGGGGGGGTAGTTTGTCCTGAAGGGGTCTGTACTAATGGGGGGGTTAGTTTATCAGGGGGTCTGTACTAATGGAGAGGGGTTTGTCCTGAGGGGGGGTCTGTACTTATGGAGGGGGAGTCTGTACTAATGGAGGGGGGTGGTCTACTCTGTACTAATGGAGAGGGGGTGGTTGGTGGGGGGGATCTGTACTAATTGAGGGGGGGTGGTTTGTCCTGAGGGGGGTCTGTACTAATGGGGGGGTGGTTTGTTGGGAGGTCTGTACTAATGGAGCGGGGAGGTTTGTCCTGAGGGGGGGGTCTGTACTGATGGGGGGTGGTTTATGGGGGGTCTGTACTAATGGAGGGGGGTGGTTTGTGTGGGGGGGTCTGTACTAATGGAAGGGGGTAGTTTGTCCTGAGGGGGGGTCTGTACTAATGGGGGGGTGGTTTGTCGGGAGGTCTGTACTAATGGAGGGGGGAGGTTTGTCCTGAGGGGGGTCTGTACTAACGGAGGGGGGGTCTGTCCTGGGGGGTCTGTACTAATGGAGGGGGGTCTGTACTAATGGAGGGGGGTCTGTACTAATGGAGAGGGGGTCTGTCCTGGGGGGTCTGTACTAATGGAGGGGGGTCTGTACTAATGGAGGGGGGGTCTGTACTAATCTAGGGGGGTCTGTACTAATGGAGAGGGGGTCTGTACTAATGGAGAGGGGGTCTGTCCTGGGGGGTCTGTACTAATGGAGGGGGGGTCTGTACTAATGGAGGAGGGGGGGTCTGTACTAATGGAGGGGGGTATGTACTAATGGGGGGTCTGTCCTGGGGAGTCTGTACTAATGGAGGGGTGGTTTGTCCTGTGGGGGTCTGTAATAATGGAGAGGGAGATCTGTCCTGGGGGGGTCTGTACTAATGGAGGGGGGGTTACCTGGGGGGGATCTGTACTGAGTAAGGTCTGTACTGAGGGAGGGGTTTATTCTTAGTGCGGGTTCTGCACTGACGGAGGGGGGTCTATATGTAGTGGAGGGGGGTCTGTACTGAGGGGCAACTATAGTTAGTGGAAGGGGGGTGACCCCAACCCTAGTGAAGCCAATGCAGCTGCAGGCTCTCCTTTCCCCCCTCCCTCTCCTGCGTGCTGCTGTACTAGTGAGCGGTGCTTGCCAGCACAGCTGCCCACTATGTTTCTTCCCCCGCCTTCATATCAACCAGGGAGGAAACAGAATAGAAAAAGGACCAGAGAAGAGGATTGTGGGACATATAGTCCCGAGGACTGGCAGCCCCACTGTAACATGGAAACTGCAGCCCACAAAGCAGGCTCAGCTGAATGGGAAAGAGAGAGCCACCAGAGGGAAAGCCACACAGCCTAGCGCCATCCCTGGCAGAGAAAGGAATGGAGTCATTGCAGGAAAACAGATCTGGGTGCTACCCAGCGGAGTCACCATGGGCAATTCAGAGTGAGCTGACTCCTGATCAGAGGACCCGTTGCTGCATCGCTGGGTCAGGTGAGAGGGCCGATCGGCCATTATGTACTAATGTCCATAGGAACTGCAGTCTCTGACCATCTCTTGTAACATGTCTGCAGTCTCTGACCATCTCCTGTAGTATGTCTGCAGTCTCTGACCATCTCTTGTAGTATGTCTGCAGTCTCTGACCATTTCCTGTACTATGTCTGCAGTCTCTGACCATTTCCTGTACTATGTCTGCAGTCTCTGACCATCTCCTGTACTATGTCTGCAGTCTCTGACCATCTCCTGTACTATGTCTGCAGTCTCTGACCATCTCCTGTATTATGTCTGCAGTCTCTGATCATCTCCTGTACTATGTCTGCAGTCTCTGATCATCTCCTGTACTATGTCTGCAGTCTCTGATCATCTCCTGTATTATGTCTGCAGTCTCTGACCATCTCCTGTTCTATGATTGCAGTCTCTGACCGTCTCTTGTATCATAACTACAGTCTCTGACCATCTCCTGTACTATGTCTGCAGTCTCTGACCATCTCCTGTACAATGTCTGCAGTCTCTGACTATCTCCTGTACTATGTCTGCAGTCTCTGACCATCTCCTGTAGTATGTCTGCAGTCTCTGACCATCTCCTGTTCTATGATTGCTTTCTCTGACCATCTCCTGTACTATGATTGCAGTCTCTGACTGTCTCCTGTACTATGTCTGCAGTCTCTGACCATCTCCTGTACTATGTCTGCAGTCTCTGGGCATCTCCTGTACTATGTCTGCAGTCTCTGATCATCTCCTGTACTATGTCTGCAGTCTCTGACCATCTCCTGTACTATGTCTGCAGTCTCTCATCATCTCCTGTACTATGTCTGCAGTCTCTGACCATCTCATGTACTATGTCTGCAGTCTCTGATCATCTCTTGTTCTATGATTGCAGTCTCTGATCATCTCCTGTACTATGTCTGCAGTCTCTGATCATCTCCTGTACTATGTCTGCAGTCTCTGACCATCTCCTGTTCTATGATTGCAGTCTCTGACTGTCTCTGACTGTCTTGTATCATAACTACAGTCTCTGACCATCTCCTGTACTATGTCTGCAGTCTCTGGGCATCTCCTGTACAATATCTGCAGTCTCTGACCATCTCCTGTACTATTTCTGCAGTCTCTGACCATCTCCTGTACTATGTCTGCAGTCTCTGACCATCTCCTGTACTATGTCTGCAGTCTCTGACCATCTCCTGTATCATGTCTGCAGTCTCTGACCATCTCCTGTACAATATATGCAGTCTCTGACCATCTCCTGTATCATGTCTGCAGTCTCTGACCATCTCCTGTACAATATATGCAGTCTCTGACCATCTCCTGTACTATGTCTGCAGTCTCTGACCATCTCCTGTACTATGTCTGCAGTCTCTGACCATCTCCTGTACTATGTCTGCAGTCTCTGACCATCTCCTGTACCATGTCTGCAGTCTCTGACCATCTCCTGTACTATGTCTGCAGTCTCTGACCATCTCCTGTATCATGTCTGCAGTCTCTGACCATCTCCTGTACAATATATGCAGTCTCTGACCATCTCCTGTATCATGTCTGCAGTCTCTGACCATCTCCTGTACTATGTCTGCAGTCTCTGACCATCTCCTGTACTATGTCTGCAGTCTCTGACCATCTCCTGTACTATTTCTGCAGTCTCTGACCATCTCCTGTACTATGTCTGCAGTCTCTGATCATCTCCTATATTATGTCTGCAGTCTCTGACCATCTCCTGTACTATGTCTGGGGGCTCTTTCTAACAGACTCTCTAACAGAAGCCCTCTTTGTGTGCATCAGAGAGACTCCCCTCCAGGTCTCATTAGTGTACGCTCTTCCTGTATTTTTTTTATTGTTAAAAGATCATAGGAGGATCCTAGGGTAACAAAGACTTCTTAGGGGAGCATCTCTGTGTTTGAGTTGTTGCCATAGAAACATTTGTAAAGGGGAGGAGTTGGTAAAATGACCACGCCCATGTGGGGGCGCCAGAAATATTTCTGCACCCAGGCGCCGGTGACCCTAGGATCGGCCCTGGCCAGAGGCGAATGATAGCGAATAATTATTTATTATCGCCACACTGATCCTCCTCCCGGCCAATCAGGAAGCGAGTCTAAGACCCGTCACTCAATTGGCTGAAAGGACAGGCGATCCTATTGGACACCTAGCATGAGGAGAGAAGAGACTCACGCCGAAGCTGCTGTCATCTAGGAGAGGACATAGGAGCTGCTGCCTGACCCACAGCTCGCCTCCCATCAACTGCTGCCTGACCCACAGCTCACTGCCCATCACCTGCTGCCTCACCCACAGCTCACCGCCCGTCACCCGCTGCCTGACCCGAAGCCCAGCCCGCCCGTCACCTAGATGGGGTAATTGCGAGTAGGCGGGTGCGGGTTTGTTTGCCACCCCCCCCCCAAAAAAAAAACCACCAGATGCCACTGCTCAGCTTCTGTACCACCAAGACCCACTCTTGAACTCCATGCATTATTTTTAGAAATGTTCAGTTTATTAATGTGTATCTATGGTCAAAATGTAAAATCATATATTCATTTCAACATTGTTTTGCAATTATTGCTAGTCTACTCTTATTAATTTGAGAGGTCTTGGAGTTTGTAAACATGCTTTGTGAAGATCTCATCATTTTCTTCCATGAAATCAGTGACAGGTATTTACTTTGCCTTCTGAGTGGGTACTGCTGTGTTACACATTTTACAGACCCTGCCTTCTGAATGACAGAGCTGCTGGGAGGAGGAGTTTCAGGAGGGGGAGTCACTACAGGATTCACTGCTTGCAGGCAGCAAGGTACTATGGGATATGTAGTCCTTAGAACTTGAAAGTAAACAGCAGTGGAGAAGCTGCAAAGCATGCAGGGAATCCAGGAAGTTGTGGAAAGAAATAACCAACAGAAAGGCAGAACTCTCAACATGAAAGGAGATACAGTGGGGACGGAAAGTATTCAGACCCCCTTAAATTTTTCACTCTTTGTTATATTGCAGCCATTTGCTAAAATCATTTAAGTTAATTTTTTTCCTCATTAATGTACACACAGCACCCCATATTTACAGAAAAACACAGAATTGTTGACATTTTTGCAGATTTATTAAAAAAGAATAACTGAAATATCACATTGTCCTAAGTATTCAGACCCTTTGCTCAGCATTTAGTAGAAGCACCCTTTTGATTTAATACAGCCATGAGTCTTTTTGGGAAAGATGCAACAAGTCACACCTGGATTTGGGGATTCTCTGCCATTCCTCCTTGCAGATCCTCTCCAGTTCGTCCAGGTTGGATGGTAAACGTTGGTGGACAGACATTTTTAGGTCTCTCCAGAGATGCTCAATTGGGTTTAAGTCAGGGCTCTGGCTGGGCCATTCAAGAACAGTCACGGAGTTGTTTTGAAGCCACTCCTTCGTTATTTTAGCTGTGTGCTTAGGGTCATTGTCTTGTTGGAAGGTAAACCTTCGGCCCAATCTGAGGTCCTGAACACTCTGGAGAAGGTTTTCGTCCTGTACTTGGCCGCATTCATCTTTCCCTCGATTGCAACCAGTTGCCCTGTCCCTGCAGCTGAAAAACACCCCCACAGCATGATGCTGCCACCACCATGCTTCACTGTTGGGACTTTATTGGACAGGTGATGAGCAGTGCCTGGTTTTCTCCACACATACCGCTTAGAGTTAAGGGCAAAAAGTTCTATCTTGGTCTCATCAGACCAGAGAATTTTATTTCTCACCATCTTGGAGTCCTTCAGGTGTTTTTTTAGCAAACTCCATGCGGGCTTTCATGTGTCTTGCACTGAGGAGAGGCTTCCGTCGGGCCACTCTGCCATAAAGCCCCGAATGGTGGAGGGCTGCAGTGATGGTTGACTTTCTACAACTTTCTCCCATCTCCCGACTGCATCTCTGGAGCTCAGCCACAGTGATCTTTGGGTTCTTCTTTACCTTTCTCACCAAGGCTCTTCTCCCCCGATAGCTCAGTTTGGCCGGACGGCCAGCTCTAGGAAGGGATCTGGTCATCCCAAACGTCTTCCATTTAGGGATTATGGAGGCCACTGTGCTCTTAGTAACCTTAAGTGCAGCAGAAATTTTTTTGTAACCTTGGCCAGATCTGTGCCTTGCCACAATCCTGTCTCTGAGCTCTTCAGGCAGTTCCTTTGACCTCATGATTCTCATTTGTTTTAAAATGCACTGTGAGCTGAAAGGTCTTATATAGACAGGTGTGTGGCTTTCCTAATCAAGTCCAACCAGTACAATCAAACACAGCTGGACTCAAATGAAGGTGTAAAACCATCTCAGGCTGGGTTCACACTGGTCCAACAAACGCTCCGACATTGGGAGCTCATGTCGCATGACGTGTGAAATTCAATGTTTCCCTATGGCTGGGTTCACACTGATGCGACACGACAGCCGTCCTACTTTGGATCCGACTTTGCCCTGCGACATGAAGCCGGCATGTGTCCGACTTTCAATGAACGGGGATCCGACTTGGATCCCCGTCAATGCCCGGCACTGTGTTTGGTATGACTCTTTAGGGGGAACTCTGCGCCAAATTTTAAATAAAAAACCGGCATGGGTTCCCCCTCCAAGAGCATACCAGGCCCTTGGGGGCTCGTCCCCACCCCCATTGCTGACCGGCCGGGCTGCGTGCTCGGATAAGGGTCTGGTATGGATTGGGGGGGACACCCACGCCGTTTTTCGGCGTGGGGGATTCCCCTCAAGGTCCATACCAGACCTAAGGGCCTGGTATGCTCTTGGGGGGAACCCGTGCCGGTTTTTTATTTAAAATTTGGCGCGGCGTTCCCCCTCAAGATCATCTGAGCATAAGTCGCATGCCAAAGTCGGGTCATGCGAGACGGAGATTTGACTTTGATCCGACTTCAATGATAGTCAATGGCCTGAAGTAGGATCAAAGTCGGACCAAAGTAGTACAGGGAGCATTTCTAAAGTCGGAACGACTTGTGTCGGACCAGTTAGGACGGCTCCCATAGGGAAACATTGGATTTCACACGTCATGCGACATGAGCTCCCAATGTCGGAGCGTTTGTCGGACCAGTGTGAACCCAGCCTATGGGAGCCGTCCTAACTGGTCCGACACAAGTTGTTCCAACTTTGATAATGCTCCCTGTACTACTTTGGTCTGACTTTGATCCTACTTCAGCCCATTGACTATCATTGAAGTAGGATCAAAGTCGGATCCTTGTCCTAACCATCCGACTTTGGCATCCGACATTGTGTTATTTCCTGCCCCCTGCTGTAGCCCCTCCCATTGTGTGTTAGTTTTGATTGGTCAAAGGACAAGTGTACTATCTGAAAAGTCGGATCAAAGTAGTATTCTGTTCATGAAAGTCGGATGGATGTAGGACCAATGTAGGATAAATGTAGGACCAATGTAGGACTGATGTCGCAGAGCAAAGTAGGATGAAAGTTGTACTACTGTCGAGTAGTATAGTGTGAACCCAGCCTTAGGCTGGGTTCACACTGGTCCGACAAACGCTCCGACATTGGGAGCTCATGTCGCATGACGTGTGAAATGTAATGTTTCCCTATGGGAGCCGTCCTAACTGGTCCGACACAAGTCGTTCCGACTTTAGAAATGCTCCCTGTACTACTTTGGTCCGACTTTGATCCTACTTCAGCCTATTGACTATCATTGAAGTCGGATCAAAGTCGGATTGCCGTCTCGCATGATCCGACTTCGGCACGCGACTTGTGCTCAGATGATCTTGAGGGGGAACTCCGCGCCAAATTTTAAATAAAAATCCGGCATGGGTTCCCCCTCCAAGAGCATACCAGGCCCTTGGGTCTGGTATGGACCTTGAGGGGAACCCCCTACGCCGAAAAGGCGGCGTGCGGGGGTCCCCCCCAATCCATACCAGACCCTTATCCGAGCACGCAGCCCGGCCGGACAGGAATGGGGGTGGGGACGAGCGAGCGCCCCCCCCTCCTGAACCGTACCAGGCCGCATGCCCTCAACATGGGGGGGTTGGTGCCTTGGGGGAGGGGGCGCGCTGCGGCCCCCCCAGCCCAAAGCACCTTGTCCCCATGTTGATGAGGACAAGGGCCTCTTCCCGACAACCCTGGCCGTTGGTTGTCGGGGTCTGCGGGCGGGGGGCTTATCGGAATCCGGGAGCCCCCTTTAATAAGGGGGCCCCCAGATCCCGGCCCCCCACCCTATGTGAATTGAGTATGGGGTACATAGTACCCCTACCCATTCACCTAGGGAAAAAGTGTCAATTTAAAAAAAAAAACACTACACAGATTTTTAAAGTATTTTATTAGACAGCTCCGGGGGTCTTCTTCCGACTTCGGGGGTCTCTCCGGTTCTTCTCCGCGCTCTCCGGGTCTTCTGCCGGGCTCCTCCTCTCTCTTCTGCTCTTTTGCCGCTCTTTTGCTAAAGAGGAGGAGCCCGGTCTGCTGCCTTCTTCTCTTCGGGGGTCTCTCCGGTTCTTCTCCGCGCTCTCCGGATCTTCTGCCGGGCTCCTCCTCTCTCTTCTGCTCTTTTGCCGCTCTTTTGCTAAAGAGGAGGAGCCCGGTCTTCAATCTTCTGCCCTCTTCTCTTCTCCTGATGTTGACACGACGCTCTCTGGGGCTAGAATGCTCTCTGTGCGCTCTGCTCTGACTTATATAGGCGGTGACCCCGCCCTCTTATGCCGTCACAGTCCCTGGGCATGCTGGGACTGTGACGTTTTAGGGGGCGTGGTCATCACCCGATGACCACGCCCCCTGTATGCCGTCATAGTCCCAGCATGCCCAGGGACTGTGACGGCATAAGAGGGCGGGGTCACCGCCTATATAAGTCAGAGCAGAGCGCACAGAGAGCATTCTAGCCCCAGAGAGCGTCGTGTCAACATCAGGAGAAGAGAAGAGGGCAGAAGATTGAAGACCGGGCTCCTCCTCTTTAGCAAAAGAGCGGCAAAAGAGCAGAAGAGAGAGGAGGAGCCCGGCAGAAGATCCGGAGAGCGCGGAGAAGAACCGGAGAGACCCCCGAAGAGAAGAAGGCAGCAGACCGGGCTCCTCCTCTTTAGCAAAAGAGCGGCAAAAGAGCAGAAGAGAGAGGAGGAGCCCGGCAGAAGACCCGGAGAGCGCGGAGAAGAACCGGAGAGACCCCCGAAGTCGGAAGAAGACCCCCGGAGCTGTCTAATAAAATACTTTAAAAATCTGTGTAGTGTTTTTTTTTTAAATTGACACTTTTTCCCTAGGTGAATGAGTAGGGGTACCATGTACCCCATACTCAATTCACATAGGGTGGGGGGCCGGGATCTGGGGGCCCCCTTATTAAAGGGGGCTCCCGGATTCCGATAAGCCCCCCGCCCGCAGACCCCGACAACCAACGGCCAGGGTTGTCGGGAAGAGGCCCTTGTCCTCATCAACATGGGGACAAGGTGCTTTGGGCTGGGGGGGCCGCAGCGCGCCCCCCTCCCCCAAGGCAACAACCCCCCATGTTGAGGGCATGCGGCCTGGTACGGTTCAGGAGGGGGGGGGCGCTCGCTCGTCCCCACCCCCATTCCTGTCCGGCCGGGCTGCGTGCTCGGATAAGGGTCTGGTATGGATTGGGGGGGACCCCCCATGCCGTTTTTTCGGCGTAGGGGGTTCCCCTCAAGGTCCATACCAGACCCAGGGGCCTGGTATGCTCTTGGAGGGGGAACCCATGCCGGATTTTTATTTAAAATTTGGCGTGGAGTTCCCCCTAAAGATTCATACCAAACACAGTGTCGGGCATTGGCGGGGATCCAAGTCGGATCCCCGTTCATTGAAAGTCGGACACATGCCGGCTTCATGTCGCAGGGCAAAGTCGGATCCAAAGTAGGACGGCTGTCGTGTCGCACCAGTGTGAACCCAGCCTTAAGGATGATCAGAAGAAATGGACAGCACATGAGTTAAATATATGAGTGTCACAGCAAAGGGTCTGAATACTTAGGACCATGTGATATTTCAGTTTTTCTTTTTTAATAAATCTGCAAAAATGTCAACAATTCTGTGTTTTTCTGTCAATATGGGGTGCTGTGTGTACATTAATGAGGAAAAAAAATGAACGTAAATGATTTTAGCAAATGGCTGCAATATAACAAAGAGTGAAAAATTTAAGGGGGTCTGAATACTTTCCGTCCCCACTGTATTTCAAGTAAGCTTATACTGGATTGTCAAAAATAACTTGTATATATTTGTAGCACACTGATCCAGGTTCTTGTGTACCACCCAGACAGCGTCTGGGTGGACGTGTGTCATATGCTCTGGGCTGCTAGGCCGGAGATTGGGCCTATCCCAGGGGCATCTGGCTGCCAGGCTGTGTGAGGGCCTATCCAGAAGTAAGAGGGCAGCGCAGGGTTGGGACTGCAGCTTGCAGTCCAACCAAAGGTGACAGTTCTGGCGGCCGAAGAGCCTGTTAGTGGTCGGAGGTAGAAGGCAAGCTGTTGCCACAAAGGGACCATCGCTTTTACCAGGGACCACAGTGAGTAACTGAAGCAAGAACCAGAGCAGTATTCTCACTAAACGGGCACGGTGGAGAATCGGGAAACTTCAGGCGGTGATCAAGTCCGGGACCCAACCAGCGGAGGTGACGCTTGCAGAGCAGCCTTATGTGTCCAGCTAGGGAACGAGCAGGGATGACGCTTGAAGGTATCCAAAGTGCCAAGCTAAGGACCCAGCAGGGAAGCGTGGGTGACGCTTAAGCGAGATTCCACCACAAAAGCCTTGAGGAGCTCACGGGATTCAGAGTTAGTGAATCAGAGGGTCTGGTGAGAGACCAGGAGCTCAAGGGGCTGAAGAACTACAAGAAGAAGTTGTAGTACAGCTGAGAGAACTATTACTTTGTGTTAGGAACTGTTTAAGTACTGTTGCCATAGGAGACAGCAAATCCTGCACATGCAGAAGTGGCACCTTGCTGTGACCCTTCCCTGTATGGCTGTTCTCTTATTGAAGTCTCGGAGTCTACCATTTGAAATTGCAATTACTTAAGGGTGTCCTGGCCCTGACCCTCTTTCCCCTACAAATTATAACAAGGACTGTCAAAGAAATAAAACCTCTTTTACATTCAAGAAGTGTCTGGCGCCCAATGACTTCTACCACCTTGGTACCCACTATGCCTCACAACCCACCACTTATTGAAGGATGTCAGCTATCTTTGGCCTTGAAGGTTCCCATTAGATTGGAAGAGGTCAGAGATTCTGCTAAATATTGTTAAACCGTATATTGCTAACCCGTATATACAATGGCTGAGCTAGGTACTATGGGTGACGTCACAGCTCCTGGAAGTAACAGCCAGTGCTCCCTGAGCCAAGACTGCAGGAACCTGTGACTGGACCACAGGATATTAAAACTAGGTAAGCACACACATCTTTTTTATACAGGTTAGGCAGGATAGGTAGGAGAAGGGAGAGGGAATATTTTTAAGAATTGTTGGACTTTTCTACCGCTTTAAATATAACAAGATTAAATGAGAATAATTCAGTTTGGAAACAGACAGTTTGGAAATACAGATGATTTCCAATAAATCTTTTTTTTTGTGGATGGAGTTGGGAGATGTCTTTACTGTTGCCCTCACTCTTTTCAGAAGACATACTCATGCCTAGTGTTGCTGAGACAACCAGGGCTTGATTTTGCAGATATCAGCTGTACAAATATCAGTGGTCCCTAATGGATTCTCCATAGTAATATACATAGAATGCACTCATGAGAAGGGAACTGCACATGCAGATTACAGTACAGACCTATCTGTCACAGCCAGGGCTGGACTGGCCTACCAGGATACCGGGAAATTTTCCGGTAGGCCGGCTGCCCTGGGGCCGCTTTGAGGGGCGGCTGCAGTGCTCCCTTGCCTCCCTCTGTCCTCCAGCTCCTCCTCTTGTATGGCACGGAGCTGGG
Source organism: Lithobates clamitans (assembly GCA_037952925.1). Lineage (NCBI taxonomy): Eukaryota > Metazoa > Chordata > Amphibia > Anura > Ranidae > Lithobates > Lithobates clamitans. The sequence continues at coordinate 6,786,789 of JBBGZY010000254.1, forward strand.
TCTGTATGTGTAAGGCGGAGCTGTAACAAAGTCCCTCCCCCATAGACCGGCTCATGTGATAGTCTTCTAGATGGAACACTAATTGAATCAGTGTTCTGCCTATCACACGAGCCGGTCTAGGGGGGTGGGACCTTGTTACAGCGCCCCTTACACACACAGACCCAGCTCCGTGCCATACATCGGCTGCTGTGTCTGATCCAGGAAATGGTGAGGCTGCAATTGGTAATCACAGAGGCTGCAATGGCTGGCACACAGAGGCTGCAATGGCTGGCACACAGAGGCTGCAATGGCTGGCACACAGAGGCTGCAATGGTGGGCACACAGAGGCTGCAATGGTGGGAACACAGAGGCTGTAATGGTGGGCACAAAGAGGCAGCAATGGCTGGCACACAGAGGCTTTAATGGTGGGCACACAGAGGCTGCAATTGGGTGGCACAGAGAGGCACTGCATTGGTGGGATCAAAGAAGCTGCAATTGGTGGGCACACATAGGCTGTAATGGGCACACAGAGGCTGCAATGGCTGGCACACAGAGGCTGCAATCGGTGGGCACAGAGGCTGTAATGGTGGGCACACAGAAGCTGCAATGGTGGGCACAAAGAGGCAGCAATGGCTGGCACACAGAGGCTGCAATGGCTGGCACACAGAGGCTGCAATTGCTGGCACACAGAGGCTGCAATGGTGGGCACACAGAGGCTTCAATGGTGGGCACACAGAGGCTGCAATGGCTGGCACACAGAGGTTGCAATTGGTGGGCACAGAGAGGCTGCAGTGGTGGGCACAGAGAGGCTGCAGTGGTGGGCACAGAGAGGCTGCAATTGGTGGGCACAGTGAGGCTGCATTCACGGGCACAGTAAAGCTGCATTTGATAGGCACTGATGAGGCTGCATTGATCTCTTGTACCATGTCTGCAGTCTCTGCCCATCTCTTGTACTATGTCTGCAGTGTCTGACCATCTTTAGTATGATGTCCTCAGTCTCTAACTATCTCTTGTACCATGCCCGCAGCCTCTGACACCTACTGTGTCATGTCTGCAGCCTCTGGCATCTACTGTATCATGCTTGCAGCCTCTGACCATCTCTTGTATCATGTCCGCAACCTCTGACCATCTCTTGTATCCTGTCCTCAGTCTCTAGCTATCTCTTGTATCATGTCCTCAGTCTCTAGCCATCTCTTGTATCCTGCCCTCAGTCTCTGACCATCTCTTGTATCCTGTCCTCAGTCTCTGACCATCTCTTGTATCATGTCCCCAGTCTCTAGCAATCTCTTGTATCATGTCCTCAGTCTCTAACCATCTCTTGTACCATGTTCCCAACCCCTGACCATCTCTTGTCTTATATCATGTCTGCAGTCTCTGAGGGGGAGTCTGGAGAGGAGTCAAGAGTGGGAGTGCTGCCAGGATGGGGGTCATGGGAGAATTAAAACGTGTGTGGACTGTGGAGGAAAGACTATGGGGTAAAACCAGAGTCACCAACCTGGAGCCGTCTAACTGAGCCCTGCACGGTGTACCTGAGAGGAGGTCAGTGACAGCATCGCCAGGCAAGTCTGAGGGGGGGATTAAATGCAATAATATAAGAGGGCACTGATATAAAGGTTTCCCCCTTATATCAGTAACCCCCCCCCCATTCTTTCTGTGAAAGGTGGTCTCTGGAAACCAGAGCCCACCCCCCACACGTTCCTGGGGTGCCCCTTGACGATGGACCAATTTTACCACTTTTAACTGGAATTTGTTTTATATATATATAGCCCTATGTGCTTTTATATCTGCTATATATATATATATATATATATATATATATATTTATATATATATACACACTCTACAAATGTGCTTTAAAATGCATGGTTTTCCTTTTCATGAACAAGGAAATAATGACGTTATGATGTTGGGCTGGTATAATAATGTTATGGGGCTGGTATGACATTTTTTCCAGGGCTGGTTTTTATTCCCAGTCCGGCCCTGGTCACAGCTCTGAGGTAGTAATGGCCATTGGCATGGTTCTTTCAGGATGGGACTTATGTACAGAACAAGTCTCCCACTCCTGGCAGACCTTCTGGACCCATTCCACCATTCCACCAGTCGAGGGCAGAAGTAATATCTCCTGACCAAAGACTCAGTCCTGTCAGCCACAAAGTTTCCACTTGCAGTGTGTAGTACTCGGCCAACTTGGAGGATGTGCGACTGGGGGACCACAATTTGTAGGATGTCCCACTGCTTAGTAGAAACGCGTGCCTGGTGCTTAGTAGGAACGCGTGCCTGGTGATACAGCACATTGTCCTGTGTCTCAAGTCGATCCCATTGCTTCAGAATTGCGGTGTATGTCAAGTCACCTGAGGCCAGGTGACAGATGCACACCGATGGGGTTAGGAGCGCACCGCTAAGGTTGTGGATCTTTCGGCTGACTGCTGCGGATGGAGCTCTGGGTGGTTCAGGAAAGCAACTCCACCTGAACACTGACAAGGACCAAACAGGGAGCTAGAGCGTAAGATTCCCCAGGGCGCAGAATCTAAGAGCCAGCAGGTTTTCACCAGAGCCTCTAGTGGTGAGGGTGGATTTGGCTGCAGCTGACTCCAGGTCGCAGCCCCTGGGGTCCCTCATGCTCACGGACTGGCTCTGGTGGACAGAGCAGAAGCAGTAGTACAGGGTTAAACACAGGATAGAGGGAATAAAGAAAAGAGGGCACACCAGCCTTGTGCATTATCCTTTATTAAATGTATTTGTAAAAACAGATTAAAAACAGATTAAAAACTACTCACAAACATGTTTTGAAGGGATACCTTCTTCCCCAGGCTCTGGGGAAGAAGGTATCCCTTCGAAACATGTCAGCCAGCAGTGGTCCTCGAGTCCTCTCCTTCACCATCTGAAGACTGTCGTACCTAGATTGAGTGCCACCATTTGGAGGCTGTTACAAAATGAATACCTTCACATGTTTGTGAGTAGTTTTTAATCTGTTTTTACAAATACATTTACTAAAGTATAATACACAAGACTGGTGCACCCTCTTTTCTTTATTCCCTCTCTTGATTGCTACGATACCCCTATCCTGGAGGCAGGGGCGGATCCAGGGGGGGCAACGTGGCAATTGCCCCCCCCCCCCCGAGAAATGCAGGTGAGAGAGCGTGCAGCTTCCCGGGCGGCTCTGCGGATGGCTCCACGGGTGAGAGAGCTGGCGGCTTCCCGGGCGGCTCCGCGGGTTAGAGAGCAGGCGGCTTCCCGGGCGGCTCTGCGGGTTAGAGAGCGGGCGGCTTTCCGGGCGGCTCTGCGGGTTAGAGAGCGGGGGGCTTCCCGGGTGGCTCTGCGGGTTAGAGAGAGGGTGGCTCCACAGGCTGTCAGGCGGCTCGGTATGTGAGAGATCAGGTGAACAGCTGGGCGGCTCGTGGGTGAGCAGATGGCTGGCCAATGAGGGAGCTGTGGGCGGGGGAGCAGAGAGATGACATCTCTCACTGCCCGGCGCCCGCCCTGAATCCCTGCAGTACAGTTCCGCCTTCACTGTGCAGGCAGCTGCGGGAAGCAGAGAGATGACATCATCTCTCTGCTGCCTGACTGATAATCTGCTGCCTGACTCTGGGACACAGGAAAGTGACACAGCAAGTGACAATCCACAACATGTGTTAGGCGACGTGGCAAGTGACAATCCGTGACGTAGCAAGTGACAATCGGTAACCGCTGGCAGGTGACGTGGCAAGTGATGATCTGCATCTGGTGACAGGTGACGTGGCAAGTGACAATCCTCAACGTGTGGCACGTGACGTGGCAAGTGACAATCCATGACGTGGCAAGTGACAATCCACAGCGTGTGGCAGGTGACGTGGCAAGTGACAATCCGCAACGTGTGGCAGGTGACTTGGCAAGTCACAATCTGCATCTGGTGACAGGCAACGCGGCAAGTGGCAATCCACATCTGGTGACAGGTGACGTGGCAAGTGACAATCCGCATCTGGTGACAGGCAACATGGCAAGTGACAATCTGCATCTGGTGACAGGTGACGTGGCAAGTGACTATCTGCATCTGGTGGCAGGCGACGTGGCAAGTGACAATCCTCAACGTGTGGCAAGTGACAATCTGCATCTGGTGGCAGGCGACGGTGGCAAGTGACACACTCAGGGCTCCCACTGATTCTGCATTAGGGTGAGTTTAACTATTTTATTTTTTTATAACAATGTAATAATAGAAATAATGCGCTTCAGTCATCCTGACACCATATCAACCATGGTGCCGGGATGATTGAAGCGCCAACACCAGCCGTTTCCCTGACAAATTGCCCCCAAAAAAACATATTTTTGTTTTTTGCCCCTCCGGAGACTAGGCTCTGGATCCGCCCCTGCCTGGAGACCTGAGGAATTATTCTTTGAACATTATAAAACCCAGACATCACGCTTATGCGCAAGAGTATTTGTTTGCTGCTTAAACACAGTATAGTCAGAAGGACATGTTAAGGTCGGTGCATGGAAGTCAGAGATAAACATACAGCAGGATCCCACACAGAAGCCTAAACGCAACTGTTGCTACAGCAAGGCTGGCTTGCAGTACGCGGGGTTAAATAAGGTTTGCTGTTAGAGGCTGGGGTGGAGCCATGCTGAGAGAAGATTACCTAAACACACAGGTGTGAGAGGAGGGCCCCTAAGCTGATACACAGACCAGAAAGGTAAGCAGACAGACAGGACATGAAACATTACTGCAGATTCATGACAGTACCTCCCCTCTTACGAGGCCTTCCCCTCCCTCGCTTGGGCCAAGGCTCAAATGATACCTCCTCGAAAGGAGAGGTGCAAAGACATTAGATGCAGGGATCCAAGACTTCTCCTCAGGACCAAAACCTTTCTAATGCACAAGGTACTGAAGAATACCTTCACAGAGTCGGGAATCCAGAATTTGACAAATCTCGTACTCCTGATTATCCTCAGAGATTGGAATCGGGGTAGGGAGAGGACGGGAGAACTTATTAAGAATTAAAGGCTTCAGGAGGGAAACATGAAAGGAGTTTGAGATCTTGAGGCTTTTAGGAATCTGAAGTTTAAAACAAACCGGATTTGGGGGCGTGGCCCCAAATCCATGAGGACGTATTTCTTGTTAGCTCTGTGAGACCCGCTCGGATTTCAGCACACACAGCAGCCTTTTGAGGGAGATCTTGGCAGCTTATCATGCCCTCTAAGAGGAAATGTCCCCACCATCACCGCGGACCCCTCTGAGCCATTCTTCGCTTGCTGGATCAAATGGACGATTATGAAAATAGGAGCGGCTGAGTTAACATCCTCATTAGGGGCCTGCCTGAAGCCACTGCACCCCAGGATATAGTCTCAACTCTGTAGAGGGTGTTTAAACAGATCCTAGGCCATGAGGCACCTGACCACATTGAGATCGATCGTGCTCACAGAGCCTTCCGTCCACCTTCTGATGATCCGCATAAACCCAGGGACATTATATGTAAACTTCATAAGTACTCCCTAAAGGAACGCATTATGTTCCACGTTAGAGGAATTTGTCACGTGAATTTTGATGGAACTAAACTGTCCTTCTTCCCGGATCTCTCCAGGCGCACCCTGATGAAATGTCGTGCCCTCAAGCCCCTGCTGGAAGCCATATAGAATGCAAAGCTGATTTACAGATGGGGCTTCCCGTTCAGTCTTTTGGTCACCAAAGATGGCCAGCAGTTTACCTTGCGGAATAAGGATGACCTCCCCCAGTTCCTGGAATCCCTTGATCTGCCTCTTGTGGACATTCCTGATTGGAGAGCGTCTCCGGAGATCTCTATCCAATCCTGTCCATAGCCTTGGCACCTGGCACGCTGCAGATGATGCAATGGACCTAGGGTTGGCTCATCCAGCCAAGCCTCCCATTCCTCCTCTGCCCGGGTAACAACCTGACTGGATGAGATGGTTTCTGCTGACTTCCTAGCTATCTCAGGGGTTTCCCTCCCCCCTTGGCTGCTGTGTAATCATTTACATTGGGTTAGGGTGCAGACATGCACCTTACGTTTGTAGCGGGTCCCCTTTCGGACTCACACCTGATGCCTTACCACCCAATGGTCAATTAGTAGGTCAACTCTTCGAAGTTATGTCCCCTGTAGCTATGGTGTTGCAGCTAGTAACAAACAATCCACCAAATCACCCCACTGCCAGACTTCATACATCACTTCCAGAGAAAATGAACAGTCTTTTGCGAGCTTTGTTTTTGTTGTTTTATTGGGGGGTACAACTTGGATAGGGATAGGAATATGGGATGCCCATAGGATAAATCGTTGCCATCATATTTTTAGGATTTGAGTACACTCTGATGAAGTTAGAGCCAGAAGTTTGAATGTGCATATTAAATTAGGTACAAACCTCCTCCTGCATCTCCACGGAGACTGTTGCTCCTCCTCTGCTTAACCTCAGGAGACTATTACATCTAAGAGTTCTCTTACCATCACTATGTGAAGGACAGGGCCACCACTTTTGTAAAAATGATGGTCTTAGATCTCTTTCACCTCTTGCCCAAAACGTATTTCCTCCTGTACAGACTTGGTTCCTCCTGCACAAACTTGTAGTTACTATATTGAAGTATGTCACATCTTCTTCTATTGGGTAATAGGGGCCCACTCTGAATAAGCCCCTTTACTGGCTCTGGTTGCTCGCTGCTACTAGGCCTGAGGCCTGTAGAACCTCTCCTCGGGAGCCTAGTAGGTTAAATGCATAGCTTTGGGAAATGGACTACTGTTCCCAGCCAGCAAAACTTGCAAATCATGTGCCCGCAGGCCACATCGACTTGACACAGATCCCCACAGTCTCTTCTCTGATTCAGGACTCCACATCATCCACCGTGCGTATTATGAAGACTCTGCTAATGAACGTGTAAAAGCAGAGTTCCCTCACAGTCTCCTTGGCACCTCCAGCCCTCTCCTGTGGTAACACTCACTGACCTTCCAACAGCCCTGAGTCCTTAATGAGGAACTTTGACTGGACCATGCGTACCGACAGCTTCACCTGCCCCTCTGCTCCAGGTGTTCCCTGCCATCCGACCGTGTGGTGGCAGAGACATTGCCAATGACCGTGTAGAGGCAATGTTCCCTCACAGTTCTCCCCGGGCCTCCTCCTGCAATAGGCGCACCCCCCCAGATGGGGATGGCCTCCTGCTGCTGTCTAACATGCCATTCCTCACTTCACTCAGCTGAATACTCCCTCCAGTGGCATATCACCTCAGCTTTTATATGATGCCCGCCCCTGCCAATATGATTGGGGATTAGTCAGGGCTCACACACAAGCTACCTGCCACTCCAGTTCCAGGCCCAGCCCCTCTTCTAGAACATTCTCCTCAGAAGTAGGGGAGGCGCCTCAGAACTGAAATGCAGGTGGTCACACCCACTGCTACTCTGACCACTCCCAGCACCCAGATCAAAACAGAGAGGCCTAGCTTACAGCATAGGCCTGCCTAAATTTGCCTGTGCTGACTGTCATTAGTAAAATAACCCTTACTAGTACCTACCTATTGGTAGAGGGTGCTACACCCCTTTTTGGGACCTATTGCTGCTCACTGGCCTCTACTGTCTCCTTGTCTCGAGGATGGAGTGGAGGCTCCCAACTAGCGCTGTTTTTGCACTTTGGTGCACCCTTTGGGCTTTATGCTCTCTATGTTGTTTATTATGTCTTTCATGTTTTTCTATGCTTTAACTGTTGTTTATAGGAAAACAACAGAAATGGGGTCAGTGGCGCTACATATGTCAAGACTCACATTAATGGCTAAATGAACCACACAGTATAAAGAGAGAAGAACCAGGTACAGAGTGGTAGGATTAAACATTAGCACCCTCCATCTAGGGGTAGTAAATGCTATATGGCAGGGATATGCAATTAGCGGACCTCCAGCTGTTGCAGAACTACAAGTCCCATGAGGCATAGCAAGACACTGACAACCACAAGCATGACACCCAGAGGCAGAGGTATGATGGGACTTGTAGTTTTGCAACAGCTGGAGGTCTGCTAATAAGTGAGGACAGATCCTCTTATATTGACACAAGGGGATAAGTCCGCAGTGGTGGCCCAATATGCAATCTACACCACCAAAGGTCCAATGTTACCTTGGGGTTCCCTGCTAAGTGAAAATTAATATATAATATGTATGTGCACATTAATCTGTAAAAGCAAGTGTACAAAATGTGTATATATATATATATATATATGTGTGTATATATAAAAAAATTATAACCAAAACACTCTTACACCTTAGTCCCAAAAATGGTCATAAGTAAAAGAAATGTCATAATATATAAAGTCCAAAACACCCTCAGATGACATCTAGAAATCCATATAAAATTGCATAAAAAAATGCAAGAATGGCACAAAAAAAAAACCTATATGACTGTTCCAATATAGATGATTATACGTGCTTTAAAAAAATTGCAGGTGACTCTTGTGCTCGCAGTTTTTTGCAAGTGACTTGCGTGCTCCCCCTCATGGGTCCCCACTCACCAGCTCCTGTAACCCCTGCAGGGTTAATGCGCATGCGATTCCACACTCTTAACCAATATTTCCAGGTATCCACATCTGCAGGCCCTAAGGCGTCCCTTGGTCTCCAGGTGATTGCAAACGTACACAGGTGTGTTCCTCATAGAAAAGAGATATTGGCTCCCATAGTGTAGTATCAAAAGCAATCTTTTGTTTATTAAAAGTTTAAAAGCAGCATAAAATCCATACAGCATAGATACTCCATAAAGCAAACACTAGCTGATAGGTAACAGGAAGAACCGGAGCTGTGGATATGCAGCGTGTGCTTCAATTGCGTACCAGCTCCCGGAAGCTCCTGGTTCCCGGTAGTGACATAGTGTGTGTGGCTCCGTCGAACGTGTTTCGTCATAGATGTCTTCAGCGGGGGGTGCAATCTTACTGCACTCTACGTCTTATAAGGGAAAGCGACCATGTCTATCCCACCTTCTTAAATCCAAATTAACCAATCCATAAAGAAGCGCGGGAGAAAAACCCCACAAGGTGACTAAAATAAGTGCAACAACATTAGTGATGCAATGGGGATCTCAAACGAGATATGGATAAGTATAAATTAAATACCATGGCGCCGCTCTCCCATACTACCTGAGAGCCATACAAACCTAAAGGGTATATGCGACAGGGATCTAACACTAGAAATAAACATTAGAAATAAAAATGAAAACGTAATGCAATGGAACTACAGGAGTTGGCAAATTTGCTTGATGTCCGGATTCGGGTTATGCTGTGCCACGTCTCCCACAAATTCTATGAATTTGGGAATAAATGCGGGAGATTACTTGCACGAGCTCTCAAACATCAACGTACATGTCCATAAGCTTACTACTGTGGCGGGCCCTTTGATGGTGCATTCGTCTAAAATAGCAGAGGCGTTTAGGGAATATTATGCCCAGCTCTAGCATCTCCCTGATACTTTCCTGGGTTCCATGAAACCCCAAAAGGTGGAACATATCCTGCAGTAGTTGGAGGAGGCCCAAGTCCCGCAGCTCACCAACCCAATTAGCGACCAACTAGACACCCCTATTGCCCTGACAGAAATTGCAGCAGTAGTTAAAGACCTCCCTAAAGGGAAGAGTCCGGGCCCTAATGGCATCACCTATGCCTACTATATCAAGTCGCTACTCTCTGGTCCCATTTGTACCTATTTCCTTGTCAAAAGATTTTATTAAGTATATGAATAAGTAGATAACGAATACATGAGTAAACATATTGTGGTACAGATAAGATGCTAAAATTATCCGTTAATAATATATTATTACATAACATATAAATTGGGGTAATTGGGTATAACCTGGATAAGGTGTAGAATACCTAAGTAGGAGCTATTAAAGAGTAAGTAGAATCTCAAATGGTACTTGTGCCCACAACTTGAGCTATGTCAGAAATGTCTGAAGGAGACTACAATCTACTAGGAAAAGAGCTTTAGGATCGGAAAGTGGATAGGGAAAAAGAGAAAGGAGAGAAAGAGTAGAACATAGAAAGGAGAGGGTCCACAGGGTTGAATTGGGATCCGTCATGAAGTCTGTATATTTTTATATATCAGCTTAAATCATTGCAACTCAGCTACCATGGCAGTAGAACATTCTCATCAAAGTTAGATGGTAAATGATGTGTTATCCATGGGTGCCACTGTTTTTCAAATTTGGGAAGTAGAGCGTTGTCAATGGCTACCATTTTGGCATGAATCATGGCGTTAGTCATCCTATTCTTCGTCTCAGCCACTACCAATGTCGGGGACCGCCATGCCTTTGCCAAAGTTTGCTTAGCTACTGTTAGAAGTTGTACAAATAGTTTAAATTGAATCAAAGTTAGCGATCCTGGTTTCAGATTAAGTAATGCGGTAGCAGGATCAGGCTGTAGTTGCAAACCAAACATTTTGGAGGCCATTTTAAAGATCTCTTTCCAAAAGGTTTGTGCTATTGGGCATGTCCACCAGATGTGTAGTTGTGTACCTGGCTCTGAACAACCACGATAACATTGCGCGGAATAGGTTGGTGCATATTTTGCAACCCTAGTTGGTACAAGGTACCATCTTGTCAATACTTTATAATTAGCCTCTACCTCAATAATATTTGGGGAGGCTGATTTGGTAGATAACCAGATTTGGTCCCATTCTGTAGTGTCGAGCGTTCGACCCAGGTCCTCCTCCCATTTCCGGACATAAGAGGGTTTATCCAGTTCTGGTTGAACTATTAAAAGTGAATAAAGTAAGGAAATCAAGCCTTTTGTGTGGGGATCTTTCCTGCAGATAGATTCAAACGCAGTGAAGTGTGTGAGAGGAGTGTCAGAGCTTATAAAAGGAGTGAAAAAGTTTTTAATTTGCAGGTATCGGAATAGTTCTGATTGAGGTATGCCGTAGTTTTCGCAAAGGGTTGGAAAAGGGATGAAGGATATGTCAGTGACAAATTTATGTATGTTCAAGATTTCCCTTGATGACCATTCTCGAAAGGATTTGGGAGCAGTCCAAGCAGGATAAAAAGCGGGATTTTTTAAGAATGAGAGAAGGGGTTTATGTGTAGATTGTAAGTTGTGTTTGGATTGAAGACTGTCCCATAGAGAAATGAAATGTTTGGTGATGGGGTTTCGTAAACCTTTACGATCTTTAGGATGCAGCCAAAGCAGGTTCGAGATCGATAAAGGATCACATTCAGTAGCTTCAATTGAAACCCATAATGGGATTTCCTGTCTTGCATGATATTTAGTTAGGCTAGCAATATGAGCTGCCTTGTAATATGTTGCAAAGTTTGGTACGCCTAAGCCTCCATTTACTTTGGGAAGATAAAGTGTGTGCAAAGGTATGCGTAGTTTGGATGCCCCCCATATGTATGAAATTGCTTTTTTCTGTATTAGTCGTAGATAATAAGCGGGAATTGAAATTGGTAAAACCCTAAATAGATATAGTAACTTAGGTAGGATTGTCATCTTTATTGCATTAATTCTACCAAACCATGATAATGGAAGTAGAGACCAAGATTTCAGCAGGTTTGTTACATTTTTGAGAATCAGTGGATAATTTGCTGAGAAAAGATCTGATAAAGAAGCCGTAAGATGAATCCCTAGATATGGCATTGATTTTTCCGCCCAGGTAAACGGAAGTCCTACCTTTGCTGAATTTAATTCCAGGTTAGATAGGGAAATATTTAATGCTAAGCATTTTTTAGGGTTAATTGATAAACCTGAGAAAGCAGCAAACCTATTGAGGATGGGGAGGAGATTAGGTCCTGAGACTTGTGGGGATGATAGAAATAGGAGGATATCGTCTGCAAACAGACAAAGTTTATGTTGATATCCTCCTAGTTCTATTCCGGTTATTTTGGGATCTGATCGAATCGAAAGGGCAAGCGGTTCTATTAAGAGGGCAAATAAAAGGGGGGAGAGTGGACATCCTTGCCTTGTGCCTTTTTCTATATTAAATGGGTCAGATTTGTAACCTGCATACTTAATGTATGCTTTTGGTTTATTATACAATGCAGTGATCCAAGTTATAAAGTTAGGGCCAAAACCCCATTTCTGAAGTGAGTAATGTAAGTAGGGCCAGGAGATGGAATCAAAGGCTTTTTTAAGATCCAGAGATATAAAGCATGAAGGAATGCGGCGTGTTTTAGCAATGTGTGCCAAAAGAACCGCTCTACGTACATTATCGCCTGCTTGGCGTGTAGGCATGAAGCCTACTTGATCACAATGTATAAGATTACCAATAATTCCATTGAGGCGGGCCGCTAAAATTTTTGCTAATAGTTTGATATCCAAATTTAATAAGGAGATGGGACGGTAGTTATTACAGGATGTGTCGTCAGAATGAGGCTTAGGGATCATACAAATAGTTGCGGTCAATGATTCCTGTCTGAAGGATTTACCTTCTAGTAAGAAATTAAAAGCATCGGCCAAAATAGGGGAGAGGATGTCTGAAAAAGTACGATAGTATAATGCAGAATAGCCATCAGGACCTGGTCTTTTGTTTAGTTTTAATTCTTTGATTGCTTTGGTTACATCATTCACAGTGATGGGTGCTTCGAGTATAGTCTTTTGGGTGTTAGACATCTTGGGTATGGAGATATCATTTGTACCTATTTCAATGCTTTAGCTTTGGGCACTGCAATGCCCAAAGAGGCATTGATGGCCCACATCACGGTCATCCACAAAGAGGGGAAGGACCATACTATTCCAGGTAATTATAGGCCGATTTAGTTTTTGCCTTGTCAAAAGAAGTTTATTGAGTATACAATATTATAAAGATACATAAAGTAAGTTTACAAGGATCTATAAAGTAAGCTCATTGTTTTACAGTAGGGTTTATATAGGTAAATATCATGAAATTTCAAATATTAAACATTGGGTTCACGTAAACCTAAATGAAAGATTTATATCATTTCCTTAGTTACTTTTGTAGGTATTTAAATGATTTATACCTACTATACATATTGTTTACAAGTAGAGTGTATATAGGTCAAATCAATTCTGATAATGAGCTTTAATCGTAAGGTGGAGAAAAGGAAAGAGAAAGAAAAAAAAGGGTTGAAAGGTAGAGGTATGGTCCACAAGGTTGTCCCGCTCGTCAGTTTATTATTCTTTTTAGTTCTCTTTGAAGCCTTAGAATGGGTGTCTCTGTAAGTCATTTAATCTGTTACCATGGCAAGAGGACAGAGTCATTGAAGTTTGACAGGAACTGTTGTTTTATCCAAGGATGCCAAAGTTTTTCAAATTTTGGAATTTGATTTTGATCGATGGCTACCATCTTAGCATGGGACATTGTATTATTCATTCTGTGAATTGTTTCTGCTAGTACCAATGTAGGAGATTTCCATGCCTTGGCCACGGTTTGTTTTGCAGCCGTTATTAGTTGGATCATAAGTTTGAATTGAGAGAGTGTTAACCATTCCGGTTTTAGATTAAGTAAAGTTAAATATGGATCTGGTTGTATTATTTTTTTAAATATTTTAGATGCAATCACGAAGACTTCCTTCCAGAAGGTTTGGATTACTGGGCACGTCCACCATATGTGTAAATATGTGCCTATGCCTATATGAGCTGAGGTATTAGGTGAATATTTTGCCACTCTAGCGGGTACAAGGTACCAGCGAGTTAGGACTTTATAATTTGTCTCCAGTGCTAAGATGTTGGGTGAAGATGACTTAGATGTGAGCCATATGTTAGACCAGTCCGTGTCTTCTAAAGTTCGTCCCAGGTCCTCCTCCCACCTCTGAACGTAAGAGGGTCTATTAAGATTTGCTACTCCATATAATTGATTATAAAGTGATGAAATTGTACCTTTAGCAAATGGATCTTTTGTACAGATTGATTCAAAAATGGATAATTTGGATAATGGTGTATCCCCCTTTAGGAATGGTGTATAGAAATTTTTGATTTGGAGATATCTAAATATCTCAGAGTTTGGTAGATCATATTTTTCTCTAAGCGATGGGAATGAAATGAATGATTTAGATGCTATGAAGTCATTTAGTGTCTGAATGCCTGATGTTGTCCAAGCTTTAAAAGAATTTGGGTAGATCCATGCCGGATAAAAGGCCTGATTTCTGATAAAAGAAAGGAGAGGATTGTGTGGAGATTGTAACTGATATTTGGTTTTTAGTTTATCCCAGAGAGATAAGAAGTGTTTAGTTATGGGATTATGAATTTTAAAGCGGTCTTTAGGATCAAGCCATAATAAATTTGATATTAATAGAGGGTCATTTTCTGAAGCCTCTATAAATACCCATAATGGGATTTCCTGTTTTGCATGGTATTTGGACAGACTGGCCAAATGTGCTGCTCTGTAGTAGTTAGTAAAATTAGGGTATCCCAGGCCTCCTTTATTTTTGGGAAGATGTAGTGTGTGTATAGGTATACGTGGTTTAGAAGAGCCCCATATAAACGAAGTTGCTCTTTTTTGTACTATTCTCAAAAAATAGGAAGGAATTGGAATATGGAGGACTCTGAATAGATAAAGCAATTTGGGTAGAATAGTCATTTTGATTGCATTAATCTTCCCTATCCAGGATAAAGGAAGTTGCGACCATTGTTTTATTCGATTTGTGATCTGTCTTAATACAGGAGGATAATTGGTTGAGCATAAGTCAGAATGAGATGCTGTTAAATGAATTCCAAGATATGGGATTGATTTTTCTGCCCATGTGAATGGGAGTGCAGCCCTAGCCGGCATCAATTCCATGTTTGTGAGTGAAATATTAAGCACTAGGCATTTCTTAGGATTAATCATAAGACCGGATAGGGCTGCAAATCCCTCAAGTGCTGGTATTAAGTTAGGACCAGAGACCTGTGGTGATGATAGAAAAAGTAATATATCGTCTGCAAATATACATAATTTGTGTGTAATACCTCCTACTTCAATGCCAGTTATAGTTTGGTTTGTTCTGATGTATTGGGCCATGGGTTCGAGTATAAGGGCAAATAATAAGGGAGATAATGGGCAACCCTGTCGGGTACCTCTTTCGATATTAAAGGCATCAGATTTGTATCCAGCATATTTTATATAGGCTTTGGGTTTATTATATAATTCTTTGATCCATGTTAAAAAGTGGGGTCCAAAACCCCATTTTTGTAATGAATATTGCATATATTGGCAGGATACTGTGTCAAATGCCCTCTTAATATCGAGAGATAGAAAACATAAAGGGATTTTCCGTTTTTTAGCAATATGTGCCAATAACACTGCCCTGCGTATATTATCGCCTGCCTGTCTATTTGGCATGAAGCCTACTTGATCTCTATGTATTAATTTTCCTATAATGCTATTGAGGCGTTTTGCTATTATTTTTGCTAATAATTTAATATCGAGGTTTAACAGAGAGATAGGCCGATAATTCACACAGGAAGTATCATCAGAAAGGGGTTTTGGGATCATACAAATAATTGCCATTAGTGTTTCTTGCCGAAAAGAATGTCCATCTAGAAGTTTGTTAAAAGTTTCAGTGAGAATGGGAGAGAGTATTTCTGAGAATGTTTTATAGTATAAAGCCGAGTAGCCGTCTGGGCCTGGTCTTTTGTTAAGTTTTAGGTCTTTTATGGCGTTAGCATCTTCACCTATAGTTATAGGCTCATCCAAACTGCTTTTTTGATTCTGAGATAACTCAGGTAAGGTTATTTTTGAGAAGAAGGATTCAGCCTCTGTAGGATTAAATTCATTGTTTGTCTTGTATAAAGTTGCGAGATGTGAGTGAAATTTATGGACTATTTTAACTGGATTACAAGTGTAAACATTTTTTGATAATTTCAAACGTATTGGTTTGAAAGATTTGTTAGTTGAATTTAATGCCCGAGCCAAATATGTACCTGGTTTGTTTGTATTCATGTAGAAATTGTGTTTGGAGCATTTGAGGGATTTATCAACTGACTCAGTGAGAAATAGATCGTATTCCAATCTAGATTTTTCCAGATGAGATTTTGTACTCTGAGATGGATTATCTTGAAATGATATGTAGGCTGCATTAAAATTGAGTTCTAGTTTTTTTGCTAGATTTTTGCGTTCCCGTTTAAATAGTGCCATTTGTCTTTGTATTGTACCACGCAAGACAGGCTTATGAGCTTCCCACAGTGTTATTGGGGAGATGTTTGTTGTATTATTAATTGATATGTATTCCTTTAAAGCTTGTTCAATGGCCATCTGATGTAGTGGGTGTTTGAGCATTATGTCCGGTAAGTACCACGTTGGGTCATGCGCTTTTGGTATGGCTGAGGCTATAGTAGTGTATACTGCATTATGGTCAGACCACGGAATCGGAATTATATCTGATGCAATAATTTCTGGTATCATTCCTATTGTTAGAAAAATATGATCTATTCTGGTGAAGGTTTGATGAGGGTGCGAGAAATAAGTGAATTTCTTTTTCATTGGGTTACTTTCTCTCCACGAATCTACCAGATTGTATTTGGAAAGAAGTTGAGAAAAAGGTAATCTAGAGGTTATTTTGGATGGTGTAAAAGGTGATTTATCTAGAAATGGGAGGAGGACCTGGTTCGAATCCCCACACATTATCACTGTTCCTATTTTGTGTGTATTAATCACTTGTAATATATGTGAGAGGAATGGTGTAGGTTGTTTGTTAGGAGCGTAGTAGGAAATCACCGTGATTGCTGTATCCATTATATAACCCATGAGTATCAGGTATCTACCTTCTGGGTCTTTAATTTCTGATGATAAGGTGAATGGTGTGGATCGGTGAAATGCAATTAGAGTTCCCCTTTGCTTGGTACAGGCAGAAGCCGTGTAAATTTGTTGATAAAAAGGAGAAATATATTTTGGAGTAGAATCTTTGGTGAAGTGTGTTTCTTGGAGGCATACTATGTGAGCCTTCTTGTTATGAAAAGTACGGAAGGCTTTGGTCCTTTTTTGAGGGACATTTATTCCCTGAACATTCAGGGAAAGTATATTCAGTGGTGCCATGGCAACAGATCAAATAGTTTTGACTTACTTTTTGTTATGCAGAGCTGACTGCGCAGATCAACCTGTGTGGACTGAAGAGATGAATAGATAGAAAAGAAACCAGTGAATTCTGGAGTAAAGAGTAAACAAAACACATATGAGATTAGATGATACATTGTATAAATTATTTTTTGCAAGTAATCACAATTTACCCGTGAAAGAGAGTAAATATCTCTCTCAGGGGAATAAGTGCCTTCGTCACACTCCCACATAATATGGTTGGGAGAATGAGGAGGGCTAATGGGGGTACACGGATCTTCCGCTTACAGGAGAGAAGTGCTATGTCAAAAGACATCAAAATGATGTTTCATTAATTGGAGTGCAGAATATAGTTTTTGTTGAAATTATTTATTCCAGGGTGGTTGTATATGGTTAGTCTTGCCCTAGGCTAAATAATTCAGTTAGAAAGGTACTGTTAATAACTTTGGTATTGATGAAGATAGTTTGAATTATTTGGGGATTTTAACCCTTTTAGAGTAAACAATTACATATTTTATTCATATGTAACTGTTTAGATATGTTAACTCATAAAATTGAGGTTGTATTGCTTCAGATTAGAATAAACAAAAACATAATTCTAGGAACTAGTTAGGTAATAATATATTTGTTTTAAGAAAAGAAAGAAAAAGCTTCCATTACTTCTGGATTATTGAACATATTTGTCCTAAAAAGTAATAAATCTATTGTTATTACCTGATAATATATAACTGAACAAGAATTTCCTTATTTCACTTATATATTCTAAGGCTATATGAATCAGAAGTAATGAGAAATATAACTGGAATGTAACATGATCCCACACAGTGTGTGACTATCAGAATGCAGTTACATTCAGTTATAAATACAGGTTTTTTTATAGAGAACCATCTCTTAGTATAATAAATGAAGAGATATCAGGAATTGGGATGTCAGTCCATTGAATCTTCTTGGCCCATGGATGATGTGGCATAACGGCCTCTTTTGTGAGAATGATGATTCCCATTTTGTTCTGAAATTTTCTGAGTGTTGCCTGAAGGTGAAGATGATGCCATTCTTCTACGTGTGGGAGAGTTGCTGCTTGTGGGTTCTGTCAGATTTAATTTTAAAAGGGTTTGTTGTAGTTCATCTGCTGATCTGCTTCTGTAAATTGTACCTTGGTAGTTAAATCTGACTGAAAAGGGGAAGCCCCATTGATACATAATGTTGTGGCGTTGCAGTTCCATTAGTTGGGGTTTCATGGATCGTCTTTTAGTAATAGTAAGTTGGGATAGGTCAGCAAAAATTTGATAATTGTGTCCTTGAAAATTAAGTTCCTTTTTTTCTCTTGCAGCAATTAGTATTTGTTCTTTCGAGCCGGGATATCAAGCAAGAGCAAGTCCGTTTAATCAGGCAGGGTTCAGAGGTATCAGGCCAGCAAGAGGAATCCGTTGATCAGGCAGAGGTCAGGGGTATCAGGCAAGCAAGAGTAATCCGTTTAACAGGCAGAGGTCAGGGTATCAGGCAAGCAAGAGTAATCCGTTAAACAGGCAGAGGTCAGGGTATCAGGCAAGCAAGAGTAATCCGTTTAACAGGCAGAGGTCAGGGTATCAGGCAAGCAGGGGTGATCCGTTGGTCAGGCAGAGTTCAGCACAGGAAACACTATAGAAACCACAGGGAGTAGCAGGTACAGGGGACAGGGCACAGCTGACGACAAACCAGCAACCCGACTGGGTGCTGGAGCCGTCAGATGTAGCCCTCCGGCGAGCGCGTCAGCGTGACGCGCTGCCGGGCATCCGCACGGCCACGGCGCGCACACGGGGACCGCCGTGCACCCGTGCGCGCCACACCATTGGGCCGCGAACGGGTGTACGGCGTAGCATGAGTCAGACGGAGGCGGCTTGTGCCTCCTGACAGTGCCCCCCTCCTAAGGGCGGACACTGGACGCCCAGACTGGACATCACCTCCGGAGGGTCTCGGTGGAAAGCTTGAATTAAGCGTGGTGCATGTAGGTTCTTTGCGGGTTCCCAAGAGTTGTCCTCAGGTGGATATCCCTTCCACTGGATCAAATACTGCAGTTGTCTGCCCTTCTTCCTACAGTTAAGGATGGACTCCACCTCAAACTCATTCTCTCCATCCACCCTAACTGGTGGCGGAGGAAGTTCCCCTCTTTCCGGAAAAGTGCTGTCCACCACGGGCTTCAGTAAGGACACGTGGAAGACAGGATGGATTCTGTAAGTCTTTGGTAATGCTAGCTCCATAGCCACAGGGTTGATAATCCTTTTGATGTAGAAAGGACCAATGAACTTGGGCCCCAATTTCCGAGAAGGCACGGATAATTTAAGGTTGGTAGTAGACAACCAGACCTTTTCTCCTATATTAAAGGTTGGATTTTCCCTCCTGCCCCGGTCATACTGTTCCTTGTAATCCGCTTGAGCCCTTTGCAACATGTCTTGAATCCTCTGGAAATTCGCTTGTAAAGAGGTTATTCTGTCATGCACTGCAGGGACTGCTATCTCAGGAACATCGTTGGACAGAAAGGTGGGATGGAATCCGCAATTTGCCCAGAAGGGCGTTTGGTTGGTAGCAGCGTGAACGGAATTGTTATACGCGAACTCTGCGTATGGGAGAAGGCTTGCCCAATCATCTTGAGATCCTGAGCAGAAACACCGTAGATATTGCTCTAGAGTCTGGTTCGTCCTCTCCGTTTGGCCGTTACTCTGAGGGTGGTAAGCTGATGAGAGGCAGACCTTGATATTTAAGGCTTTGCAGAGCTCCCTCCAAAATTTGGACGTAAATTGTACACCCCTGTCTGATACAATGTTCTTTGGTACGCCATGGAGCCTGATGATTTCCTTCAGAAAAATATTGGCCGTCTCTAAGGCCGAAGGGGTGCCCTTCATGGGCAAAAAATGGGCCATCTTGGAGAGACGGTCAACCACGACAAAAATATTGGTAAAACCCCCCGAGGCTGGCAAGTCCACTATGAAATCCATGGAGACGTCAGACCATGGCCGTTCGGGGATGGGTAGAGGTCTTAGTAAACCCCAAGACTTGGCGTTTTGACCTTTGTTCCGCTGACATAGAGGGCAGGACGCCACATATTCCTTGCAATCCCGTCTCCACCCAGGCCACCAAAAGGAACGAGAGACCAGCTCGGATGTCTTCCTTACTCCAAAGTGCCCTGCGAGTTTATGGTCATGGCACATCTTAAGGGTTAACGACCGCGTCTCCCGAGGTACAAAAATTTTCCCACGAATCCAAAAAAAATTACCATTTCTTTTCAAGGATTGCACCTCTGGTTCCATGCAAGAGTTGGATGATGATTTGATGGATGACATCAAATCCACTTGTGCCACCCCAAGGAAGTTTTGAGAAGAGAGGATTGTACCAGGTTCTGGAGTTTGGGACTCTGCTGAGAACATCCGTGAGAGTGCGTCTGCCTTTCCATTATTTGAGCCAGGTCTGTAGGATATGTGGAAGTTGAAGCGAGAGAAAAAGAGAGCCCAGCGGGCTTGTCTAGGTTTTAGTCGTTTTGCTGTCCGTAAGTACTCGAGGTTTTTATGATCTGTAAAGATCATCACTGGATGTAATGCGCCTTCGAGCAGATACCTCCATTCTTCTAGAGCGAATTTTATGGCCAGCAGCTCCCTGTCACCCACGTCGTAGTTTAACTCTGGCGGGCTGAGTCTCCGGGAAGCGAATGCGACGGGGTGAAGGATGGCTTTGGGCCCTTGTCTTTGGGAGAGAATTGCTCCTGTTGCAATTTCCGAGGCGTCCACCTCCAGAACAAATGGCTGAGAAGGATCGGGGTGGCGAAGAATTGGAGCCGAACTAAACAGGTCCTTTAATTTCAGAAAGGCCTCTTGTGCGGCCTCACTCCACCGGAAGGAACTGTGCTGACGGGTTAGCTGGGTGATGGGTGCCACAATGGTCGAGAATCCGATAATAAATTTCCGATAAAAGTTAGCGAATCCTATGAATCGTTGGACCCCTTTTTTATCGGATGGAGCTGGCCAATCTTGGATGGCTTGTATCTTTTGGGGATCCATTGCGATCCCATCGGCCGATATGATGAACCCCAGGAATTGTACCACTGACCTCTCGAATTCGCACTTCTCCACTTTCAAATAAAGCTTGTGCTGTTTTAATATAGTGAGGACTCTTTTGACATGCCCCTTGTGTAGCTCAATCGTGGAAGAGAAAATGAGTATGTCATCTAGATAGACAACAAGGAAGTCATCCAGGTATTCTCGGAATATATCGTTAACTAGGTGCTGGAAAGTGGCTGGAGCAATGCATAGCCCGAATGGCATCACCAGGTACTCGAAGTGTCCAAACCTGGACCTGAACGCTGTCTTCCATTCATCCCCGGCTCTGATTCTAACAAGGTTATAGGCACCCCGAAGGTCTAATTTGGAAAAGACCTTGGCAGATCGGAATCGTTGGAATAGCTCCGGGATGAGTGGCAGTGGGTACCTGTTTTTGATGGTGATATTATTAAGCTGCCGGTAGTCCACGCAAGGTCTAAGGGATCCATCCTTTTTTCCGACAAAGAATATCCCTGCTCCGGCAGGTGAGGATGAGGGACGAATAAAACCCTTTTCCAGGTTCTCATTGATGTACTGTCTGAGCGCCTCTAGTTCAGTCTCGGAGAGAGGGAATATACGACCAAACGGAATCACTGATCCCGGCAACAGGTCGATCGGACAGTCATAAGGCCGATGAGGTGGTAGGCGGTCAGCTATTTGTTTATTAAAAACCTCTTGGAACTCTAGATATTCAGAAGGAATCTGCTGCAGTTTGTCTGACGGAGTAGTAACCGTAGCACAAACCTTCGGGGTTAAAGGGAGGCAATGCTCAGAGCAATATGGAGAGGAGAAGGACACCACCTTGGTGCTCCATTGGATCTGCGGATCATGAGCTTGTAACCAGGGCAAACCTAGGATGACTGGAAAAATGGGAGAATGGATGAGGTCAAGCCGTAGGAGCTCCTGATGCCCGGAGTCCGTGGTTACTAGGATAGGCTGGGTCTCCTGGGTAATTGGACCCGAACTAGGAAGAGACCCATCTGCTAGATGCACTTGTAGACCTCGAGCTTTTGTTTGCAAGGGAATACGGAGGCTGCGGGCCAAGGCTGCATCCATGAAGCAGCTACAAGCCCCCGAATCAATGATGGCGGGTAGGCGAGACTCCCCTTCTGGTAGCTGCAAGGAAACAGACAACATCACATAAGACTTTGGAGCATTATTATCTTGGTAATTCATCAGTTTTGGCTGAAGGAACTTACTGGGCCTTATTGGACAACTGCGTAGGAAGTGTCCAGCTCCCCCGCAGTGCAGGCACAGATTGGACTGCCGTCTGCGTTGCCTCTCTTCCGAAGTTAGCGGGGCCCTGACCAGGCCTAGCTGCATGGGCTCAGCTTCAGGAGGTGTAGTAGGAGATGGTGACGGCATAGGTGGGGCTCTGAATGGCGTCCACGTAGGGCGTGGACCCTGAAACCGCTCCGAGCGGCGTTCTAGCAGGCGCCTGTCCAGTTTCGTAGCTGCCTGAATGAGCTCTTCCAAGGAATCAGGAATCAGTCTCCATTCTGGCTAGCTCATCTTTGAGGAGTTCAGACAAGCCTTGACGGTACTGGTAGCGAAGAGCCGGCTCGTTCCAATTCGTGTCGGCCGCCCATTTACGGAATTCTACCGTATAGTCTTCAATAGGTCTCCTCCCTTGGGACAAGTGGTGTAGGATGGCTTCAGCTGTAGCTTTCCGTTGAGGGTCGTCATAGAGTTTGGACATACCCTCGAAGAAGGTATCTATGGAATTTAATACAGGACTTCCCTGTTCCATTAAGCCGTGGGCCCAAGCCTGAGGTTCTTCTGACAGCAGCGAGATAGCGAAACCCACCTTGACGATCTCTGATGCGAATGTCCGGGGCTGGAGGGCAAAGTTAAGAGAACATGCGTTCTTGAAAGCTCTGAATTTTTTACGGTCCCCTGAGAACCGTTCGGGTGTAGGGACCCTAGGCTCAGGAAGCGCCATGACAACTGTAGGGTTGGCGGTGGCCTGGGGAAGCGGACCTTCATTGCTGGGTGCCGGAACTGCAGCAGCAGGGGGAAGTACCCCAGTAATCTGTTGGAGGCGGTTGTCAATCTGGGTATACCCCTCCTGTAGCTTCTGAACTGAGTCGGCCAAAGTGGAGACTTGTTGACACAGGATCTCCAAAGGAGAGCGTGCTCTGTCGGCCTCGGACATCTGGCTGGTTTGTACTGTCGGAACTATACTCACCGAGGCCAAGATGCCGAGAGCGGCTCGCCCTTATGACCACGCGCACCCGACCCCTGGAAGTGATACAGGGGATTGGGGGCACGCGGAGGCATGGGCTTCCGGTGGTGGCTGGGTTCCCGAGGGGCCCGAAGGAGGTCCGTGTAGCCGTTGGGCACTGGAGAAACTGCAAGACAAGTGGTTAACTAGAACTGGGGCATCAGGCAGGACAAGTGCGTAATACAGGCAGAGGTCAGAGCCGGGATATCAAGCAAGAGCAAGTCCGTTTAATCAGGCAGGGTTCAGAGGTATCAGGCCAGCAAGAGGAATTCGTTGATCAGGCAGAGGTCAGGGGTATCAGGCAAGCAAGAGTAATCCGTTTAACAGGCAGAGGTCAGGGTATCAGGCAAGCAAGAGTAATCCGTTAAACAGGCAGAGGTCAGGGTATCAGGCAAGCAAGAGTAATCCGTTTAACAGGCAGAGGTCAGGGTATCAGGCAAGCAGGGGTGATCCGTTGGTCAGGCAGAGTTCAGCACAGGAAACACTATAGAAACCACAGGGAGTAGCAGGTACAGGGGACAGGGCACAGCTGACGACAAACCAGCAACCCGACTGGGTGCTGGAGCCGTCAGATGTGGCACCCGCACGGCCACGGCGCGCACACGGGGACCGCCGTGCACCCGCGCGCGCCGCACCATTGGGCCGCGAACGGGTGTACGGCGTAGCGTGAGTCCTCCGGGCATGCGCCCTGGAGCCCGGCGGACGGAGGCGGCTTGTGCCTCCTGACAGCATGTCTGCTCCGTTAGGCTCCCCGATTTAGTTTTTGAATACCGATATTAAAATCTTAGCAAAGACTTTGGCCAACCGTATTAAACCGATCCTTCCAACAATCATCCACCCTGATCAAAAGGGGTTTATCGCGGGAAGGAAAGCAAGAGATAATTCTAATAGAGTGATCCAGCTAATCCATTGGGCTGAATTGCAGGCTAACCCCCCCGGTCTTCTGCTCTCCACTGACACTGAGAAGGCGTTTGACAGGGTGGATTGGACGTATCTCCGAACGGTCTTGGCCAGACTAGGTTTAGGCCCTAATATACTTTTGTGGATGTCTTTGTTTATAGTTCCCCAGAAGCCAAGGTAAAGGTGAATGGGGTGTTATATGACTCATTCCCCATTCGCAAGGGAAAACGGCAGGGGTGCCCTCTGTTCCCCCCTAATTTTCGCCATAACCCTCGAACCACTGCTTAACAAAATACGCCTTAACGCTGCCATTAAGGGTTTTACGGTAGGACCTATGGAACATAAGCTGTCAGCCTATGCGGAAGATGTCTTATTCTATGTCTCGGACCCCTTGATACCCCTCCTTAATATTATGGCTGAACTGAGAGACTTTAATCTGCTTTCAAATTTTAACATAAACTATAACAAGTCAGAGATTTTACTATTGAACGTGCCTTTGGGATTGCGTACACAGCTGCAAGCCTCATTCTTCTTTACCTGGTGCCAGACCCCATTAAAATATTTGGGTGTCTATTTACCAGCCCGGAATTCCCTATTGTACACCTGTAATTACACCCCGTTGCTTTCTTTAATCAGAGCAGATTTACAAAACTGCTTTTTCCTGGATGGGCTGAGTCAGTGTCGTAAAGATAAATTTGTTGCCCCGTATTCTTTTCTATTTACAAATGGTGCCCATTTCATTGCCCCAGTCTTTCTTCTGAACCGTAAACAGCTTGTTTTTTAACCACTTCAATACAGGGCACTTAGACACCTTCCTGCCCAGACCAATTTTCAGCTTTCAGCGCTGTCGCAGTTTGAATGACAATTGCGCGGTTATGCTACACTGTGCCCAAACGAAATTTTTATCATTTTGTTCCCACAAATAGAGCTTTCTTTTGGTGGTATTTGATCACCTCTGCGGTTTTTATTTTTTGCTAAACAAATAAAAAAAAGACAGAAAATTTTGAAAAAAATAAAAGTTTTGCTTTTGTTTCTGTTAAAAAAAATTGTAAATAAGTAAGTTTTCTCTTTCACTGATGGGCACTGATAAGGCGGCACTGACAGGCACTGACAGGCACTGATACAGCGGCACTGATGAGGTGGCACCAATGAGCGGGCACTGACGGGCACTGACGATGAGCGCTGAAATGCGGCACTGATGGGCACTGGTAGGCAGCACTGATGGGTGGCACTCATATGCAGCATTGATGGCATTGATAGGTGGCACTGATGGGCACTGATGGGTGGCACTGGGTGGCACTGGTTGGCACTGATGGGCAACACTGATGGGCAATGAAAGGCGGCACTGCTGGGCACTGCTAGGCACTGATAGGGTCGCACTGATAGGCGGCACTGCTGGGCACTGATGGGCACTGATAGGCGGCACTGCTGGGCACTGATGGGCACTGATACGCGGCACTAAAATGAGGCACTGATGGGCATCCCTGGTGGCACTGGCAGTGGTAGGCATTGCAGTGGGCACTGACTGGCAGCTGCCTGGGCACAGATTGGCAGCTGCCTGGGCACACAGTGGCATTTCCCTGGTGGTCTAGGGGCATACCTGGTGGTCCAGTGTGAATCGCTTCCCTGGTGGTCCTGGGTGGCTTCCCTGGTGGTCCTGGGTAGGATCCGAGGGGGGGCTGTGCTGATAAACAATCAGCACAGACCCCCCCTGTCAGGAGAGCAGCCGATCGGCTCTCCTCTCCTCGCGTCTGTCAGACGCGAGTGAGGAAAAGCCGATCACCGGCTCTTTCTATTTACATCGTGATCAGCCGTGATTGGACACGGCTGATCACGTGGTAAAGAGTCTCCATCGGAGACTCTTTACCTAGATCGGTGTTGCAGGGTGTCAGACTGACACCCCACAACGACGATCGCCTCGATGCGCGCCTATGGGGGCGCGCAGTGGCTAGATATTCCTGATCACGTCATATGATGTCCGATCAGGAATATCAAACCACTTTGCCACTGTCATTCTGTAATAGGGTGGGCGGCAAGTGGTTAAATACATCTAGAATGGGAAAAGTCCTCATCTGGCCCTTTGCACAATAGCACCCTAAAAGAGGGGGGGGGGGGTATGGGTGTTCCGGTCATCCATAAATATTATGAAGCAATAGCTTTGCAACGGATCTTGGATTGGTATCACATTGTGGGCACTAAATTATGGGTCCCGCTTGACAAATTTCTAGCAGGCCGTAATTTATCTCATGCCCCCGACTCCCTCGGGACTGCCAGGGACTATCTGAGCTCGCCTCTCCTACTGCTATCCATGCCCTAGCAATCTGGGATGCATTAAACAAACAGGGACAGCTTACCCCACTGATTTCTCCCCTAGCTCCCTTGGGGGGTTTCCTCTGGTTCACTCCGGCGAAACATCCCTCCTTTTTTCAGGTCTTGGTCTGCTTTTGGAGAGACGAGATGTGGCAGATTTGTACAAGATCAGGGTTTATTGCCACTGGCTACTGGCTACACAATATGGATCCTTTCCTATGGATGATTGGCGCTATAGACACCTCCAACATTTTGTTTGCAGCCAATCCCCATTTTTGTATGTAGATGCAGCTTTGTGTATGGGCTCATTGACTACTATTACTATAGCGCTGCGTTTAGATGCGTACAAAATGATCTGCTGTAGGCAGCATTGTTTCTACACGTGTGAATGAGCTCTACAGTTTGGGGGTTGATTAACCCTAAAATAAAAAAAGTGATTTTTAATTAGTCTGCACAGTTGTCTTATATTACACATTGGAAAATAGCTAGATATTAAAGAAATAGGCTGCCCTTATATTTTCACTATGGAGAGGTGAGGATACAACCAATTATTGGAGAACTGAATGGCACACAGAAACCCTTTACACCCTACTATGTAAAATGCAACTCATACAACCTTCCCAAAATAACCAAGAAAATGAGATCCTTCAGAGCAGACAGTAACGCAGTGAAATTGTGCACACTTAGAAAATGAGAAACAGCTGAAGACATAATACATATAGATGTCACACGCTCCCTTCCACAAGAAGTGAGCAAATGTCACATAAATTTTCAAAGTGACAGGTGTCATGAGATCTCTGAAGGGTACATCTGTCGTTTATGTTTGTCTGTCCACTTCCCCATCCTTCTGTCTGTCTCTGCTGCTAACATGTCACATATAACCTCTATTTACAACCACCATTCCACCTTTACCCTTTTTGGCATGGGCATCCCTGCCTTTACCTGTTTATGTTATGTCACCATGGTAACCCCTTCAAAATATTCAGACGCAATCCAAACATGGTCACTATCTATTTATGTCACTCCTGTTTCTGTAGAGTTGTAGAGTCAGTGTTCTCCGGGTGGGACATGACGCCACGTGTGTACCTTGAAAAAAGTGTTACATAGTGTTAAGAAGTTTGGCGAAAGACAAAAAAAATCTTGTGCACCACTGAGATCTGCACAGAGAAAAAAAACCCTAGTTTACAAATAAGTACCAAACAATAAAGAGGCATACAGACCTATAATAGATATATAATATATATTCATATATATAATAATGGCTACATGCAGTGTGATGTGTAGTCATTTATAGCAACCAACCAGAGATCAAGATAATTTGCTGTTTGTTAAACCAGAACTTATCAGAACTAAACCCACTGAATTACCACTTTCCCCAAACAGTCACATTCAAGGCATGCTGTGAATGATGACTGTCACAATTGCTTGTGCTTTCACCAAAAGTGTCAAGCCATCAAAGGCTAAGGTCATAACCGATTATATGTGCAGCACCATGACAATTGCAAATCAAACAGAGGCTATGATTGCAGCTTCCTTTACTGTAAAGGATAGGAGGGTTTGGCGCTGAAAGTGCCTGCAGCTTATTTTGCTCATCAGCTATGTTAAGTCAATGATATCACAAGTATTCCTGCCCCTTTGTGTACATCAGCTGTGGGGTAGGGAATCCCCCACTCGCAGCTCATTGATAAATGCCCCACCCGCTGCTCACTGGCCCAGGAATGCCACCTGGTCACCTTTACTGCTCTGTATCTTTTGGAGTGTTATCACACTAGGACAATAAAGTGTTCAGGACTATAGAACACCTTCCCTATCCTCATTTTTAAATTGTAGTTAGAGGTTGTGTTCTGTAGTCCACAGAGAGCTGATAAGAGTGCAGCACATGTAAAAAACACAGGAAGTTATCAGATCACAAGATTCCTGCAGGATCAACAGGTATTTATTCACTAGCCTAAAGGTGTCAGATGGAGTCAGTGATGTCATTACATATGTTGGATTTGCTCCTCGCTCTCAGGAGACCAGAAGAGAACAGTGCAAGACATTACTGGTGCTGGAAACAGCACCAAACTTTATAAATGTTGTGACAGTAGGAGATGCTGTCACTGCAAAATTAGTAGTTTGGGGGACACAGGGTGTGCAGGTGTGCACATTTGCTTGGTGCAAGACTGCAGAGCATAGATGTGGACTGGAGAAAACTGCTTTTGCAGCTTTCTCCAGGTTTTGGTATTTTGGCATGGGGCTCTGTAGTTTGGAGTTTCCATAGTGTCTTGGGTGAGACGGGATCTCCATCCCTTTATCCAGATTTTGTAGATGACCAGTAGGGTGTGTGCTCAGGTGAGCCCTTATAATGAGGGTATGGGAAGACCTCATGGCTCCCAGTTGGAGACAGCTCCACCCCGAGAGAGAGAGGGGAGGCCTCCAGGAGTCAGAGGGGCTGCAGAAGGCATCCAGAACATGTGTAACTGTAAGAGGCAGTGAAACGGCCTGAGCAGTGGCGTAGCGTGGGTTGTCAGCACCCGGGGCAAGGCAAGTAATTTGCGCCCCCCCAACCTGCGGACTTTTATCACTCCCCATGTCCCTTCAAATACAATAGCACTGACCTACCTGATTCCTATACTGACCATTACACACTACACTGACCACTATAATATACTGTCCACTACACTAAGAACTACACTGACCACTACACTACACTGACCACTATACTGTCCACTACACTATACTGTCCACTACACTAAGAACTACACTGTCCACTACACTACACTGACCACTATACTGTCCACTATACTGACCACTACACTGAGAATTACACTGTCCACTACACTATACTATACTGACCACTATACTACACTAAGAACTACACTACAGTGACTATTAAACTGTCCACTACACTACACTGACCACTATACTACACTGACCACTATACTGTCCACTATACTGACCACTACACTGAGAACTACACTACACTGACCACTATACTGTCCACTACACTGAGAACTACACTACACTGACCACTATACTGTCCACTACACTACACTGACCACTATACTACACTGTCTACTACACTACACTGACCACTATACTGACCACTACACTATACAGACCACAATACTACACTGTCCACTATACTACACTGACCACTACATTATACTGACCACTACACTATACTGACCACAATACTACACTGTCCACTACACTGACCACTACACTATACTGACTACAATACTACACTGACCACTACACTGTCCACTATACTACACTGACCACTATACTATACAGACCACAATACTACACTGACCACTACACTACACTGTCCACTACACTATACAGACTACAATACTACACTGTCCACTACACTACACTGTCCACTACACTACACTGTCCACTACACTGACCACTATACTGACCACTACACTATACAGACCACAATACTACACTGTCCACTATACTACACTGACCACTACATTATACTGACCACTACACTATACTGACCACAATACTACACTGTCCACTACACTGACCACTACACTATACTGACTACAATACTACACTGACCACTACACTGTCCACTATACTACACTGACCACTACACTATACAGACCACAATACTACACTGACCACTACACTGTCCACTACACTATACAGACTACAATACTACACTGTCCACTACGCTACACTGTCCACTACACTGACCACTACACTGCACTGTCCACTACACTACACTGTCCACTACACTACACTGACCACTATACTACACTGTCCACTATACTACACTGTCCACTATACTACAATGTCCACTACACTGTCCACTACACTACACTGACCACTATACTACACTTACTACACTGACCACTACACTGTCCACTACACTACACTGACCACTACACTATACAGACCACAATACTACACTGACCACTACACTACACTGTCCACTACACTCTACAGACTACAATACTACACTGTCCACTACACTGTCCACTACACTACACTGACCACTACACTACACTGTCCACTACACTGTCAAATACACTACACTGACCACTATACTACACTGTCCACTACACTACACTGTCCACTACACTATACTGACCACAATACTACAATGTCCACTACACTACACTGACCACTACGCTACACTGTCCACTACACTGTCCACTACACTACACTGACCACTATACTACACTGTCCACTACACTACACTGTCCACTACACTATACTGACCACAATACTACACTGTCCACTACACTGCACTGACCACTACACGATACTGACCACTACACTATACTGACCACTACACTATACACCATACTGACCACTACACTGAGAACTACACTACACTGACCACTATACTGTCCACTACACTACACTGACCACTATACTACACTGTCTACTACACTACACTGACCACTATACTGACCACTACACTATACAGACCACAATACTACACTGTCCACTACATTACACTGACCACTACACTGTCCCCTATATTATACTGACCACTACACTATACTGACCACAATACTACACTGTCCACTCCACTACACTGTCCACTACACTACACTATACTGACTACAATACTACACTGACCACTACACTACACTGTCCACTACACTATACTGACCACTACACTGTCCACTATACTACACTGACCACTACACTGACCACTACACTATACAGACCACAATACTACACTGACCACCACACTACACTGTCCACTACACTATACAGACTACAATACTACACTGTCCACTACACTATACTGTCCACTACACTATACTGACCACTACACTACACTGACCACTACACTACACTGTCCCCTATATTATACTGACCACTACACTATACTGACCACAATACTACACTGCCCACTACACTACACTGACCACTACACTGTCCACTACACTACAATGTACTGACTACAATACTACACTGACCACTACACTACACTGTCCACTACACTATACTGACCACTACACTGTCCACTATACTACACTGACCACTACACTGATCACTACACTATACAGACCACAATACTACACTGACCACCACACTACACTGTCCACTACACTGTCCACTATACTACACTGACCACTACACTATACAGACCACAATACTATACTGACCACTACACTACACTGTCCACTACACTATACAGACTGCAATACTACACTGTCCACTACACTACACTGTCCACTACACTACACACTACACTGACCACTACACTACACTGTCCACTACTCTGTCAACTACACTACACTGACCACTATACTACACTGTCCACTACACTACACTGTCCACTACACTATACTGACCACAATACTACAATGTCCACTACACTACACTGACCACTACGCTACACTGTCCACTACACTATACACCATACTGACCACTACACTGAGAACTACACTACACTGACCACTATACTGTCCACTACACTACACTGACCACTATACTACACTGTCTACTACACTACACTGACCACTATACTGACCACTACACTATACAGACCACAATACTACACTGTCCACTACATTACACTGACCACTACACTGTCCCCTATATTATACTGACCACTACACTATACTGACCACAATACTACACTGTCCACTCCACTACACTGTCCACTACACTACACTATACTGACTACAATACTACACTGACCACTAGACTACACTGTCCACTACACTATACTGACCACTACACTGTCCACTATACTACACTGACCACTACACTGACCACTACACTATACAGACCACAATACTACACTGACCACCACACTACACTGTCCACTACACTATACAGACTACAATACTACACTGTCCACTACACTACACTGTCCACTACACTATACTGACCACTACACTACACTGACCAATACACTACACTGTCCCCTACATTATACTGACCACTACACTATACTGACCACAATACTACACTGCCCACTACACTACACTGACCACTACACTGTACACTACACTATACTGACTACAATACTACACTGACCACTACACTACACTGTCCACTACACTATACTGACCACTACACTGTCCACTATACTACACTGACCACTACACTGACCACTACACTATACAGACCACAATACTACACTGACCACCACACTACACTGTCCACTACACTGTCCACTATACTACACTGACCACTACACTATACAGACCACAATACTACACTGACCACAACACTACACTGTCCACTACACTATACAGACTACAATACTACACTGTCCACTACACTACACTGTCCACTACACTACACACTACACTGACCACTATACTACACTGTCCACTACACTGTCAACTACACTACACTGACCACTATACTACACTGTCCACTACACTACACTGTCCGCTACACTATACTGACCACAATACTACAATGTCCACTACACTACACTGACCACTACGCTACACTGTCCACTACACTGACCACTACACTACACTGACCCCTATACTACACTGTCCACTACACTATACTGTCCACTACACTATACTGACCACAATACTACACTGTCCACTACACTGCACTGTCCACTACACTACACTGTCGACTACACTATACTGACCACTACACTATACTGACCACTACACTATACACCATACTGACCACTACACTGAGAACTACACTACACTGACCACTATACTGTCCACTACACTACACTGACCACTATACTACACTGTCTACTACACTATACTGACCACTACACTATACAGACCACAATACTACACTGTCCACTACATTACACTGACCACTACACTGTCCCCTATATTATACTGACCACTACACTATACTGACCACAATACTACACTGTCCACTCCACTACACTGTCCACTACACTACACTGACCACTACACTACACTGTCCACTACACTATACTGACCACTACACTGTCCACTATACTACACTGACCACAATACTACACTGACCACCACACTACACTGTCCACTACACTATACAGACTACAATACTACACTGTCCACTACACTACACTGTCCCCTACATTATACTGACCACTACACTATACTGACCACAATACTACACTGCCCACTACACTACACTGACCACTACACTGTCCACTACACTACACTATACTGACTACAATACTACACTGACCACTACACTACACTGTCCACTACACTATACTGACCACTACACTGTCCACTATACTACACTGACCACTACACTGACCACTACACTATACAGACCACAATACTACACTGACCACCACACTACACTGTCCACTACACTATACAGACTACAATACTACACTGTCCACTACACTACACTGTCCACTACACTACACTGACCACTACACTACACTGACCACAATACTACACTGACCACTATACTACACTGTCCACTACACTATACTGACCACAATACTACACTGACCACTACACTACACTGTCCACTACACTGTACTGACCACTATACTACACTGTCCACTACACTGTACTGACCACAATACTACACTGTCCACTACACTGTACTGACCACTATACTACACTATCCACTACACTGTCCACTACACTACGCTGACCACTACACTACACTGTCCACTACACTGTACTGACCACTACACTGTCCACTACACTGTACTGACCACTATACTACACTGTACTGACCACTACACTACACTGTCCACTACACTGTACTGACCACTATACTACACTGTCCACTACACTGTATTGACCACTATACTACACTGTCCACTACACTACACTGACCACAATACTACACTGACCACTATACTACACTGTCCACTACACTATACTGACCACAATACTACACTGACCACTACACTATACTGACCAATACACTATACTGACCACTACACTATACTGACCACTATACTACACTGTACACTATACTGTCCTGCCTAGTCTTCCTATACTGACACTACATATACGGCGTCTGTCTCTTCTCCCCCACCCCCGTGTTTATCTATTTCTCACCTTATTGTCTTCGGTCTGGAGGATAGGAGGAGGAGAAGACAGCTGCCCCGGTGGCTCACACTCTCCAGTGCTCGTCTCCCCTGCGCTCCGGCCGCCATATTCATTTTTCCCGGCGCACTGTGATTGGGCGTATGGGAGTCATGTGCGGAGGCGGGACTTCAGGAGCAACTGTGATCGCGGATAGGCCAGCCCCACGCCGCACATGACCCCCATACGCCCAATCACAGGGCGCCAAACACTAGACATGGCGGCGGAGCGTGGGGGACACAGGAAAATAAATTAGGATAGGAGGAGGCAGCCAGTAGTGACACTACTGGCACGAAATTGCGCCCCCCTAAATGTCGCGCCCGGGGCCACGGCACCCCCCGCACCCCCCACGCTACGCCACTGGGCCAGAGCGGAGCTGTGGGCGCTAAAGTAAAGCCGTCCACATTGAAGAATCCTGTGGTCTGTGTGACCAGGATAAAGAACAGATTGGCTGCTAAAGAGAGCCATGTGGGCTAGCATTTTTCATTGTGTGTATTTGCTGGAGAAGAACCCCTTTGTGGGAAACCTTTATGTTATTATGGACTTTTATTTGCCTTTTTAATAAAAATGGGCTACCCCTTTTGGGTGAAGTTCTGCATCAAAAAGGAAGTTTCTAGCTCCAGGCATAACAGTCTTTAACCACTTGCCTAGCAGAGGCCGTAGAGAATAAAATAGTGGCCTTTGCAATCTTTTATGTCACATGTTTTTTGCGCAGTGATTTTTCAAACACAGTTTTATTGGAAAAATACACCTTTAAAGTGTTAGAATAAGCAAAACACAATAAATAACCCAATTTTTTTTTTTGTAAACTATGAAAGATGATGTTACGCTGAGTAAATAGATACCCAACATGGTACCAGTTTAGAGTTACAGAGGGGGTCTAGTGCTAGAATTATTGCTCTCACTCTGGAGCTTGCGGCGATACCTCACATGTATGTTTTGAACATTGTTTACATATGTGGGCGTGACCTATGTATACGTTCACCACTGCACGCAAGCACGGGGAGAGGGGGGCACTTACTATTTTTTTTTTTTTTTTTTACACTGTCCATTTAATTTTTTTTGTTGATCACATTTATTGCCATTGCAAGAAATGTAAACATCCCTTGCGATAGCAATACAGCATGACAGGTCCTCTTTATGGAGAGATCTGGAAAAGCCTTGTTTACATGCCGGAGGAAGCAGAAGTGACATTATGACATCGCTCCGGTCCTCCAAAGTCATAGAGATGAGCGGAGGCCATTTTGCCTTCACTGATCTATATTGCAAGCCATTGCTGGCGCCCGATGGGTTCACCAATTGTCAGGTAAGCCCGGGACCCACCGGGAAGCGGTCCAGTGGTGAATTTGCCATTTAAGCTACTTTTATCTTGTAGAGAATGAAAAAAAATATGGGATTATGGCATATTGCTGCAGCCATTACCCCGGTATTCCATTTGCCGACCAGAATGTCATTTGTCTATGGCCCGGTCGGCAAGTTAATCTGCTTATTGCTGTGTATGCCCCAGGATGGGAGCTCTGATAGAACAGAGTTGGAGACAACACTATAGAGAGCAGGGACGTGCGGTGAGGTGAGTGACTGGTGAGGCACTGGCTAATATCAGAGCCAGATATACAGGTTACAAACGCCGCGATAGTTAGAGAGTGAGCATTCTAACACTAGACCTCCTCTGTAACTCTAAACATGTAACCTGTAAAATTTTTACAGCCTCGTCTATGGAGATTTAAAAGTACTGAAGTTTGGTGCCATTCCAAAAGTGTGCGCAATTTTAAAGCGTGACATGTTGGGTATCTATTTATAACATATGACATCATCTTTCACATTAACATCATCTTTCAAATTATAAAAAATTGGGGCTAGCTTTAGTGTTCTTTCCAAAAAAATAAAATGTTTGAAAAATTGCTGCGCAAAAAAGTTGCAATGTTTGGAGGTTTTGAGTCATTTTCTAGCAAAAAAAATTATGATTTTTACATGTAGAGGGGAAGTGTCAGAATTGGCCTGGGTGGCAAGGGGTTAATTACCACAAGTAAGTAATATACAAATAATTATTATATATTGTTTTTAAGGTAATTTACTATGTTTTCAAGAACTGTACTCACGCAGGTGGCTTAATGGACAAATTACTGAAGTTTGAAGTTATAACTTCCAACCAGTAGTCTGTTTTCACACTGAGGCGCTTTACAGGCGCTATAGCGCTAAAAATAGCGCCTGTAAAGAGCCTCTCCTCTTACTCCATTGTGAAACCCGAGTGCTTTCACACTGGAGCGGTGCACTTGCAGGACGGTAAAAAAAGTCCTGCAAGGAGCATCTTTGCAGCACTGTAGGATCGGTGT
Organism: Lithobates clamitans; assembly: GCA_037952925.1. Taxonomy (NCBI): domain Eukaryota; kingdom Metazoa; phylum Chordata; class Amphibia; order Anura; family Ranidae; genus Lithobates; species Lithobates clamitans. The sequence continues at coordinate 6,823,514 of JBBGZY010000254.1, forward strand.
ATACACCGCTCCTAAAGCGCCCCTGCCAATTGAAATCAATGGGCAGCGCCACCAAACCACCCTCAGTTTTAACCCATCTTTCGGCCGCTAGTGGGTGTTAAAAGCGTCTCGCTAGTGGCCGAATAGCACCGCTAACACGACGGTAAAGCGCCGCTAAACGCCGACACCCCCAACGCCTCAGTGTGAAAGCACGCGTAATTTCACAGTAAATAGATAAATCATAAATTCATTATGTTATAACATATAGCATATACATATATGATTTAGCTTGATTAAAACAGTACCTTTTCAACAGCAGCAGATTCTCATTCTCCTTCTTAACTGTGTGAGAAAAATATGGGATTGTGGGTAAATCTTATTCCTTGTGGGCTGGAAGGGAGCATTTGTCTTTTAGACCCTATGACACTGCAGTGAAAGGCGTGCCTCCACTGCAGCATTTTTATTGGACAGCTTGGGCCAATGGTACTTTACCATTGGTCCAAGACTCCCAGCTGTCCATTGAGCTCAGTGCCTCCGACAAGAAGTGAGGAAAGGCACTGAGAGCTCATCCTCTCAGTCTGCTCCAAACAGAGTATGCCAGCTTGTATTTAAACTGGCCGCTCTGTACGTAGCCTCTGACAGGCTATTCCAGGAACCCCATATCTCCGGAACCATAGGTCATAGGGGCCCCACATTGACCAGTAGTGGGGTAGGACTTCAAATACCTACCCCCCAAATTTGGGGTCTCTGTGACGCCAGGCCGCCAAGCTATGACCCTCGAAGCTCAATCTTTTTTTTGTGTTCATCGCAGGTGAGGCTCTGCCTCAACTGCCTTCCCTGACTGCAAGTCCATGATAGAGAGGGGCCTTGACAAGGTGTGCAGCTTCCACAAATATATGCAACTAACACCCCTTATTTTAGCACAAAGGGGTTACTAAATGCAACATTTTTCTTGCACATGATTGGATAATCAAAATCAGCAGAGCTTCAGCTCATTTATTAAGCTCTGGAGAAATTTTGCTTGCAAAGTGTCTATTTGCCTGTAGCAAATTAACCACATACTGTTTAAGGAGTGCCGACTATTGCTTTTCATTTGAATTTATACATTGTGTCAGGAATCAGCAGCAGAGATGGCCAGATCTGCATGGCTACACTTAGGAGACTGAGACCAAACCATATTTATATTAATGTGAATTTATTAATAGTAAAACAAAAGACAAGCACCAGCAAACAGCTAACATAAAAATGTAAGTGAACAATTACCGAATGACAAAATACCTTACCACTAACTGTAATACAATATATACAAGATGAAGAACACAGGTCAGAGGGAATACCGGAGCTGCAAGGAAGGGGGACAAGGAACAAGGACCTGGACTGGGACAAGGAACAAGGGGAGCAGATATAAGGCAGCAGGATGCAGGGTACAGGATGCAGGGCAAAAGCAAGATCGGGTGCAGGATAACTGGCAAGCAGCATTTAACCTAGCACCGCAAGGGCAAAACACTGACAAAGTGCACCAGCAGAGAGACTAAATACCCTTCCAGCAACCAGCATCAGTTGGGAGACTGATTACTAGAAACTGCTGGCTGCTGGGAGACACCCATCTACAACTTTCTGCTCTGGGAAGCACAGTGTCCCCAGCAGGTGACCCAAGTCCTGTGAGTTTCCTCCCTTAGACCCCTTTCACACTGAGGCGTTTTTCAGGCGCTTTTGATCTAAAAATAGTGTCTGTAAAGCGCCTGAAAAGCGTCTTCCCTGCAGTCCCAGTGTGAAAGCCAGAGTGCTTTCACACTGGGGCGATGCGCTGGCAGGAGGTTAAAAAAAGTCCTGCAAGCAGCATCTTTGGGGCAGTGGAGAAGCGCTCCTCCACTGCTCCTGCCTATTGAAATGAATGGGCACTGCTGCCGAAGCGACTGCAAAGCGCTTTGGCAGCAGCGCTACACGGTGCATTTAACCCTTTATTCGGCCGCTAGCAGGGGTTAATGGCGTCACTAAAACAACGGTGAAGCGCCGCTAAAACTAACGCCGTTTTACCGTCAACGCCCGCTGCCCCAGTGTGTGAGCAGCCTCTGAACGCTCCACAATGTCCCACTGCCATGGTTTGGAACCTGACTGGGTATGCTGGCACTGAGGTCCAAAACTGGCTGGGATTCCTGCTAGTCAGATCCCTGAGGCGGCTCTTACAATTCCTTGAGAAAGAGAAAATCGCGCTAATAAAGTCCAAAAATTAAGAATAGATAAATGTGTGGTATACCAAATGCTTGACCAACTGGAGATGTGTTCAATGTACACCCAGTGACTAATCACAAAAAGTGTATCATCAACTTGTGGAAAACATGCTTACCAGATTGTAAGCCAAATAACCCCAGCCCAGACTATTGGTGTTGCAAGACTGTGATGTGTAGGTTGTGAGCTTCTTAGCATGGGTTGGCCTTGATTCCACAAATCATATTTTTGGGTTGATCAAAAAAACAAAAAAAATATGACATAGCGTAATACTGTCAAAGATATAAATGTATGTACGTTAAATGCACTTGCACTCACAGTGTAAACAACCAAGGATTACACAGACAGAAAACCACCCAGTAAATAAAACACGATTGAGTGTACCGTCACCACACAGAGGGCCTTCTTACCAGATGCCAAACCAAACAAAGCAGATGTCTCTTTAAAGCGGGAGTCTCGCGAAATTTTTTTTTTAAAAGTCAGCAGCTACAAATACTGCAGCTGCTGACTTTTAAAATAAGGACACTTACCTGTCCCAGGGTCCAGCGATGTCGGCATCCGAGGCCGAAACATCCCTCGATCCTCGGATGCTGCCGCCGCCATCTTGGGTAAGGGAATCAGGAAATGAAGCCTTGCGGCTTCACTTCCCGGTTCCCTACTGCGCATGCGTGAGTCACGCTGTGCAATGTGAATGGTCCCTTCTGTCTCTGGGACCCGTGTGTGTCCCAGCAGACAGCGCGGGGGGGGGGGGGCGGGAAGAGGCGTAGACTTCCGTGGGAGTCTATGCCTGGAAGTGGGTGCACCCCCCTGAAAGGTGCCAAATGTGACACCTTTCCGAGGGTTCCGAAAAGCGAAAGTTCCATTTTTGTGTGGAACTCCGCTTTAAGAAGACAAATCCTCGGCTGGACCCAGACAAACAGCTTAATTAATGGCTGAAATGACAACTCTAGTGTAAACAACCAAGGATTGCACACGACTAGGGTAGCCAGATAACTTCCTGCCCCACCAATACATGTATAATGCCTTATACTACTACTAAATAATGACACTTACACCTGCTTGGATGTAAATGGCCTTATCGGCCTTTATTAACAAAAAAACAAAACTGTAAACTTTTATTTCAAATATTTAAAACAATTTAAAATATTCAAAATATTTTATCTTGAATCCCAGTAATTTGGTTGCTGGTCCCTGATGACCCCCTTTTACTTTTTGAGCCTGTAATCCCTTTTTGTTAGCATCTGTCCCCAGCCGCCAACTCGCCTCGAGAACTCACTAACTGACCATAGACCCCCACAACATATTACCCGTTAGTCCGAACTGACACTAGACCAATTGGAAAGACTCCATCCTGGGATGTGTCTCAACGTTTTTTCAATATGTGTGTGTGTGTATGTATATGTATATGTATGTATATGTATGTATGTATGTATGTATATATATATATATATATATATATATATATATATATATATATATATATATATATATACTCCTGTCGCCAAGGACCCAACCACTACGACACTCAGGTGAAGTCCATCCTTGGAACGCATCTATTAGGGCGGGAGGGAGGGAATGTTCCTTCTGTCTAGCTATCCCCAACTGCTGCTTCTGCTCCACCCAGCTCCTGCAACAATTTCACCCTCCTCCCATCTACTCTGATCCACCAATCCAGTAAGTGCAGTTCATTTTTGAACCCCTCCTCCTATTAACTTGTTCTCTCCCTAAGCTACTTGCACCCTGTCATGGATGTACTGCGCCTCCTTTGCAATACTGCTGCGTACATGTCTTGACTAGGGTAGCCAGATAACTTACTGCCCCACCAATACATGTATAATGCCTTATACTACTACTAAATAATGACGCCTGCTTGGATGTAAATGGCTTTATCGGCCTTTATTAACAAAAAAACAAAACTGTAAACTTTTATTTCAAATATTTAAAACAAAATATTCAAAATATTTTATCTTGAATCCCAGTAATTTGGTTGCTGGTCCCTGACGACCCCCTTTTACTTTTTAAGCCTGTAATCCCTTTTTGTTAGCATCTGTCCCCAGCCGCCAACTCGCCTCGAGGAATCACTAACTGACCACAGACCCCCACAACTTATGACCCGTTAGTCCAAACTGACTCTAGACCAACTGGAAAGACTCCACCCTGGGATGTGTCCCAACGTTTTTTCAATACCTCATTTGTTATCCATATATATATATACTCCTGTCGCCAAGGACCCAACGCCACCGCGGCAAAAGTGGGACACCTTACACTTGTGCCCGCAGCCACACCAGCAACACCCTCCAAATGCCATCTTCCAATCCCAATGCCCAAAGATCAATCCCAACTGGATTTAGATGAACACCATCCCCTCTCAAGTACATCCAAGTGTCAACCTCCAGTTCCCAATGGCGTATCATGACTCCCCCATTACGGGCAATGAACCTGCCCACCTCTTAACTTTTATCTTGTTAAGTTTTTTCCATGAACAGGCCCCCCTCCAAGACATGCGGGCCACTATATCCGACCATACAACAATCATGTCCGGAAAGTATGTTCTGAGCCTGAGAGAATCCAATTGTATGACTTTTATCACCTGCCTCATGGGTCGAATGCCCAAGTCATTTCCTGCCACGTGTAGGACCAATATGTCCGGAGCCCTGTCCAACCTGGAAAAACGATGTACCTCTGGTACTACCTGTTGCCACAGCATACCCGGTACACCAATCCATCTAATAGTGCCCTCCTCTCTCATAAGCCTAAGCTGTCTACCGTCAGGCCTGACGTCCGCCCTTCTTGCCCCCCAAAAAACATATGAATGTCCCAGTATCCAAATGAGACATCTTGGGGGATCTGAAAAGACATAACAAAACATACCAGCAACAACCTAAACATTAAACCGTATAAACATAATTACATGCACAAAATGGAGAATCACAACAAATGTGGGCGAACATACAGTTGATACCTATTTGACTCCCATCTGCCTATCTTTTTGATTACTTCCATAGGAAGTCCCCAGCGAGCTGCCTCCGTGGCTGCCCCTATGTGGAAAGAGTGTCCTGCATATTCCCCCGGAGGGAGCCTCCCTCCTTTTAAACACTTCCGGAGCACTACTGTAAATTGAAATCTGGACTGGCACAATCCATCCATGTGGATGAACAACGCACCCTCCCCTGTCGGTCGAATAGCCATGAACTGCCTCATGGCTGTCACTGGACAAAACTGGGTGTCCAGTCCCCTGAACAATTCTACTCTGACCCCCTTTCCTTCTTGGTCAGTTTTTGAGCGCCTTATTCAAATCTGTACAGACAGATCCGAACACTGCACGTCACCTAACCTCAAACCTCCCCTTACCCATTTTGAAGGCGAAACCAGCTCACCGATCCTGAACGCCCTAAAAAAACTCCATCATAAAGGCTGCCCGGAATAGCACCTGTTAGAAGTGCTCTGAACACACCTTCCCCAAACTTGCCATAATTGTCCCCAGCACCGCAAACGACACTGGGCGTCTGGAGTCCTTTTTGTGAGAACCTTTTCTATAACCCCTTAACGCAATGCGAACCATGAAAGATTTTGTGAAGTCCCATGTTTGCATGTCTTCTGAGTCCTCTGACCCTCCTACCTCCTCCATCAAAGCCATCCATTCCTGCCATACTTTGCAATAGGCCTTCCACGTTCCTGCACTGAGGGACTGCCGTATCAATCCTGCGGTGACTCCAACGCGCAATTCTTCACAATTCCGAAGGGCATGGTTCCCCTGCGCAATTCTTCCCACTGGAAACTAGACAAAGCATCCGCTAACTTGTTGTCAACCCCAGGGATATGAACTGCGTAAATAAATGCGTTTATACGCAAACAACTGAGCACCAGTTGCTGTAACAATTTAACCACGGGTGGGGAAGAAGCCGAGATGTTATTAATTGGTCAAACCACCCCCAAATTGTCACAATTCAACCGAACCTTTTTGTTACGCAACTCCTCACCCCATAATTCCACTGACAAAACAATGGGAAATAGTTCTAGCAAGACCAAGTTTCAAAGGAAACCTGCCTCCCTCCAACTCTCCGGCCATGGCCCTGCACTCCACTTACAATGGCAATACGCACCGTATCCCGCCGATCCTTCCGCATCCGTAAACAAGACCAAGTCAGCGTTGCTGACCGGTCCCACCTGCCACATAGAGCGCCCATTAAAGGATGCCAAAAAAGCATCCGAAACTTTTAAATCTGCCTGCAGATCTCTAGTCAATCTTATGAAGTGATTGGGTACCCGCACTCCGGCCGTGGCAGCCTCCAACCGCTGACAGAGTATACGACCCATGGGAATGATTCTGTATGCAAAATTCAATTTTCCCAACAACGATTGCAATTCCTTCAGACGAAGCTTGCGCTTCACACCTGCCATACTCACCTCCCTACGCAGGGCCACCAATTTGTCTTCTGGCAGGCTACATTCCATTGCCATTGAATCGATAGTGATGCCCAGAAAAAACAACTCTGATTTTGGGCCCTCCGTCTTGTCCGCCGCCAATGGGATCCCAAATCTCCAAGCCAGGTGTTGTAAAGTCCCTAGCAACACTCCACAACAGCGGGAGTCTGGGGGGCCCACGCACAAGAAATCATCCAGATAATGGATGACTGAATTAACCCCTGCAGCAGTGCGCAACAAATTAAACAGCCCATAGGCAGGCAACGATCTACAAAGTACGACCCCTGCCAGCAACACCCCAACAGGTAAATGCTTTGGGGGTGCACCGGCAATAATCTGAATGCAAATTCCACATAAGTTTTCGCCATGAGGGAGCCCCTGCCATATTTTCTAACCCATGAGACAGCCGCATCGAAGGATGTATAGGTAACCGCACAGGCTTGCGGGTCGATACCATCGTTCACTGAGCTGCCTTGTGGGTAAGACAGATGATGTATCATCCTGTATTGGCCCACCTCCTTCGTTGGAACAACTCCCAATGGGGAAACTATTAACCTTGGCAACGGCGGGGCAGGGAATGGGCCAGCCATACGGCCTAGCACCACCTCCTTAAACAACTTAGCTGACACTACCTCCGGATGGAGGAGTGCCGACCTCAAATTTTCTGAAACAGGCGGAACCTCCCGCACTGAGCTAGGTATTCTAAAACCCTCCTTAAACCCTGTTTCTAATAAGCGTGCTGCCACCTTATCAGCATACCTACTTAGGAAAGTCAGCATCCTTTCTAGTCTCACCGGCGTCATCCCTTTTTCCAGCGATGTCCCCAGTGCGACCTTTTCCCTGTCTGAAACAGCGCATGCAGGGGTGTGCGCCACTGCATCCCAAGCATTCATGCTTGTAGCGAAACGAGTTTCCAAACCGGCATGTTCCTTCGTTGAACTGCCAGCATACCCCTTGCTTTTTAGGGGCCAGCGATCCAGCGGAGGAGGTGCCGCCGACCCCCCTGGAAAAAACTGTCTCGTAGCCCTGGAAGAAGTCATCAACGTCATCCAGAGACTAATATCCTTGTGGTCCCATCTAATCGAGGGACGAACGGCCTTCCGTTGACGAAATTGTTCGTCATACCGAAGCCATGCTAAACCCCCATATACTCTATGTGCTTCACTGATTGCCTCAAGGTAGCAAAATAATGCCGAGCAATTTTCGGGGGCTTTTTCCCCAATCACACTCGCCAAAATCGCAAATGCTTGCAACCTGTTCGCAAACGTGTGCGGAATGAGTCTATACCTCCTCTTTTCTTCCTCTTCTTTTTTACTCTCATCTGGCTTTACCCTATCTAGGTTGAACTTCTCTAATAGGAGCAGGGAAAAAATTTCCACAAACTCATCTTTCCAAATTTTTTCCTGCACCTCCTTCTTCAAATGCGCCCCTAATGGTCCCTCGAAACATACATAAACCTCGCCCCTTGCTGCATCCGCTAATTGCACTTTTTCCGCATCCTTATCCCGCGGCGTAGTTTTCGTAGTCTCTCCCACGCCGTCACTTTCCGTCTGCGTCTCTGCCACCATCGCTGCTGTCCATTGCGGGGGATCCACCACTACCGGGGGCTCCCTACCACTTGCGGGTTGCGATACCCAGGGGCTAACTGGAGCTGAGGGCTGCAGAGCCCCATTCTCCAGGCGGCGCAGTAGCTCCCACACTGACTCCCACAAGCCCCCTCCCCCCCCCTAGCATACCCTGCCCATTACTACCTACACTCACTCTACCCACTGGGGACAACATAGGTACATCTGTAGTAGAATTCGCCACTGCTGCCTCCTGGGAATCATCGCTCAGCTCACCCTCCTCGCTGCTGCTGTCCGCCTCCTTTTCAATACTGCTGCGTACATGTCTGACAGAAAGCCACCCAGTGGAAAGAATTAAAATTCCTTGATGCAGTATATTTCCAAACGCCAGGCTTAAAACCGTAGACCTTGATCCAAACACGTACCCTGACTAGAGATGTAAAGTTTCCAGAAATTTTAAGCCATCGGAAAAAATGTTTTTTCCCGTTTTTTTTTTTTTTTTTTTCTGGAACAAATTTATATTTTTAAAAAAATTCAGCGTGGAGTAGCTTTACAAATAAAAGTCATTTTTAGACATGTGCGGAATGAAAACATTTGTTTAGTTTAGTTTCGGATAGATTTGTTATGTTACTAATTTCTTTTCATTATGGAATTAGTTTAGTTTGGTTTCGGAATTCGTTTAGTTTTGTTTAAGTTAAATTTTGTTTCCTTTAAAATCCGTTTGATTTATTAATTTTCTAACGAATTCCAACGTTTCAGAACGATTAGAATTCGGATCGGTCGAAAAACGACATTCACATGGTGGGGGTATCAGGATCTGGGGGGGGGATCTTGGTAAAGGGGGCTTCCAGATTCCAGTAAGCCCCCACCCACAGACCCTGACAACCCTGGAATGTGGGGGAACAACATGGGGAAAATGTGCTTTGGGGTGAGGAGAGCAGAGCCCCCCCTGCCCCAAAGCACCCACCCCCACATGTTGAGGGCATGTGGCTTGGTATGGTTCAGGAGGGGGAGGGGGCGCTCACCCATCCCCCCCCCTTTTCTGACCTGCCAGGCTGCATGCTCAGATAAGGGTATGGATTTTGGGGGGGGGGGGGGGGAGCCCATGCTGTGTTTTTTTTTTTTTTAAATTTTGGCGTGGTGTTTCTCTTAAAATCCATACCAGACTCGAAGGGCCTGGTATGGACTGGGGGGTGACGGGACCCAATGCCATTTTTTTAAAAACATTTTTCTATTGCCGGGCAATTGCCAGCATTCTTTATGGGGAAGCCCACTGACAGATGATGACTCGATGATGACTCATGGTTGTTAAGGACATGGGCAGTTGGCTTCCAGGCCCACTGCTTAACAACCAGCTTTTTCTTCACACAGAATTCGAATCGGTCGATCGTTTTTCGACCGATCCGAATTCTAATTGTTCTGGAAAGTCGGAATTCGTTAGAAAATGAATAAACAAAACAAATTTTAACGTATTTTAACTAAATGTGTTACTATTTAACTCAAAGTTTGTCCGAATTTGCATTCGGACCGAAACAAAATGCACATGTCCAGTCATTTTGTTACACTGGGAAGGTGAAATGCAGTGCATATAAAAGTATTATGCTTGAAACTACAGCTTATTCAATAAATAAATTAAACTTACAAACAGAATAAAAAGAACTATATATGGTACCCGATTTTGACAGGTATCCACTTCCCACTTCTGTTCTGACTGCCGCGGTGGTCAGAAACAGAAGTTCTTCTCCCTCCCCTCTGCATTCTTCTGGGACACTGACAGGTCTCAGAAGACTGCATCCACCATTCACGATGCCCATGCGCAGTGGGCTCCCGGCTGTGAAGCCGCAAGCTGTCACAGCCGGGTGCCCATAGTGAAAATGCCAGCGCCAAGGACCGAAGACAGTGGGTGAGACCGACTGGGGTGAGCACACTACTGGATCATGGGACAGGTGAGTGGCTGTTTTTTTAAAAGTCAGCAGCTACAGTTTTTGTAGCTGCTGACTTTTATTTTTTCCACAGGTGACTGTAACTCCACTTTAAGAACATTTCAACTTTACACGAGAACAGGTAACCATCCCCCTTTAGCTCATAGCAATGTAAATTTTTAGTTATTAACAATGCTGATCCAGAAGCATATATTGTTCTATGAAAAGCTTGATAAATGTTCTCTTGATTTTCAGGTGTCATTTTATGTAAAAAAAGAAGGTATTGTCTATTGGAAGGCAGAGTTTTGTAAAGCCGCGTACACACGAGTGGAATGTCTGACAGAAAAAGTCAGACGGAAACTTTTCATCGTATATTCCGATCATGTGTGTGCCTCATATGACTTTTTTTTCAAAAATTCTGACAGACCTAGAAATAGAACATGTTCTAAATATTTCCGACGGAACCGATTCCTATCAGGAAAACTGCTCGTTTTGTATGCTGTTCCGACGAACAAAAAAAGAATGTTCTGAAGCAAGTACGAAATGGAAGCTATTGGCTACTACTGTCTATTGAACTTCCTTTTTCTAGTCCCGTCGTACGTGCTGTATGTCAACGCGTTCTGGACGGTTGGACTTTGGTCGGACTTTGGTTTGACCGTGTGTAGGCAAGACCGCTCAAATGGAATTCTGTCGGAGAAACCTTCGGAGTTTATTCCGACGGCAAAACCGTTCGTGTGTACGCGGCATAACACTTCCTTACTTGAAGATGCTTCTGGTGAAGAAACGAATCCAAAAGCAGCAGTAAGAGTGTTTCTAGAAGGAGAATTCTGGAGGGAAAAGCTACTTACACTTTCATTCTGGTCCTTATCATTAAATTACATAAAGTATTTTTAATGTCTTTAGGGCTCCTCTGGCATGCCAGGATGTGTTTTGTCATCCTTGTAGCATTTGGAAAAGAATATTTCTTATCACAATATTAGCAAATTGCAGCTTTGCACTCAGTTGAAATTGCACTGTGGAAAGGTTTCCAAACTCTAGATGTTGAACTCACCATTTTACTGAGAGGAGGAAAAGAAAAGCCAATGTACTAACCAGACTATAGGGAAACATTATGTTGTGATGGTGGAGGACATTAATGGGAATTATTTAAAGGTTGAAAAGGCCAACTAATTAGTCAGACAAATTTACCCTCTTACCTGTCAATTAAGGCCTGAGAGGACAGAAACTATAATCTACTGTATCCCAATCACCCCACTGTAGGAGGTACAAGATGGGGCCCAGAAGCAAACTAAACTGTAGCCTTTGTCCTTGAGTGCCTAATGGCAGAAATGCAGATTTCTCTTGTTTGAGAACTGCATTAAGAAGTTGCTTGTCTTCAGATGAGAGAACTTGCAATAATTTTAGGACTTTACATAAAGTCACAGAAATTTTTCATTAAGGTCTCCATGTTATTTCGTTTGAATGCCATTTAGATATATTTACTTAACATTGTAAAAGAACACATTCCATGCTTCTTTTTTTTTTTTCTTCTAATTTTTCAGAGAAAAAAAAGAATTAAAGCTTTGAAAAAACATAGAAACGTGTTTTTTTCCATTTTTTTTTCTTTTCCAGGCCTTCCCATCTCTAACCCTGACACAATGGTGTACCATCACAATTGGACCTTTCCCATCTAAGCTGCTATAGACTGCACAAATTTTTAGCTGCCACTTAGGCATACATAAGGCATACATACCAACCCGAGACTCCTAATGCACCTGGGATCACAGAGATATCGCCTGGGTCAGGACAAGGTTCAAATGAAACTCTGCCCTTCCCTAGAAGACCTGTAGTATTGGGGCTATAATAGCGGTAAGTAGCTAATGGCTACAAAAAAAAATCTCAGGACAGGCAACAATCCCATGTCACGTGACAATGGAAACTTGGAAGCTTCAGACCCATCAACAGAGTCCAGCTTGCCGACAGCCAGGGAATCAGCATGGTCCGGCTGGGCAGCAGCCAGGGAATCAGCATGGTCCGGCTACGCAGCAGCCAGGGAATCAGCATAGTCTGGCTGGGCAGCAGCCCAGGAGACAGCATAGGCAGGCTTGGCAATGGACAGCGGATCACCAGAGGCATGCTTGGCAGCGGACAGCTGACCACCTTGGCAGCTAACCACCAGAGACGGGTCTGGCAGCAGACCACCAGAGGTTGGCTTGGCAGTGGATAGTGGACCACCAGAGGCAGGCTTGGCAGCAAACAACAGACCACCAGCGCAGGCTTGGCAGCAAACAACGGACCACCAAAGGCAGGCTTGGCAGCGGACAGCGGATCACCAGAGGCAGGCTTGACAGCAGACAGTGGATTACAGGAGGCAGGCTTGGCAGCAAACAGCAGACCACCAGAGGCAGGCTTGGCAGCAGACAGCGGATCACCAGAGGCAGACTGAACCCCATCGGCAGGCATTGGGGCAGACTAAAATTCATCAGCAGGTGGCTTGGAGGCAGACTGGACCCTATTGGCAGGAGGCTTGGAGATAAACTGCACCCCATTGGCAAGCAGGTTAGATGCAGACTGGACCCCATCGGCTGGCATTGAGGCAGACCAAACCCCATCAGCAGGCATTGGGGTAGACAGAACCCCATCTACAAGGAGTGGGGCAGACGGAATCCCATCGGCAGGCATTTGGGGCAGACTGAATGCCATCGGCAGGCAGTTTGGGGGCAGACTGGACCCCATCAGCAGGCAGCTTGGAGGTAGAATGGACCACATCTGTAGGCAGCATGGAGGCGGCATGAACCCCATCAGCAGGCAGCTTGGAGTCGAACTGAACCCCATCGGCAGGCAGCATGGAGGCAGACTGGACCCCATCGGCAGGCAGCATGGAATCTGGAACTGGAACAATGGTTGAGGCAGCAGTGGATAGTGTTGTATGAGCAGGAGAAAAAACTTTAGTTTATTTTTTTTGGTTTAGATGCTAGAGTCCAGCAAGTGATTGCAAGGTGCTAACTAGATTGTGCTGCTGGTGGGAACGTAGTAACAGTACTGTGGAGCATGGAAGAAAAGGTAGTAGAACCAGAGGAAGGTGTTTGAGAGGGTGCTATGGGTAATGGAACTGTAGGGGGAGACCTCAATGGGTTAAAGAAAGGGAAGTGGTTAATGAAAGGAGAGTACCGGTACACAGGAGGAACGATACACTTAGTAGCAGCTGTGGTTGCTAAGGGTAACAAATGAAGAGATTATTGATGTTTAGAGGTAGATTTGAATTGGTGTGAATAAACTGAGACTGGGGATATTATCTCTAACCGGGCTTGGAGCAAAGTTCTTTTGCTGAGTATTGCTCAAAGCAGTATGCAATCTTTCAGCAACCATACCAAAGACTCAGCCTGAGGCATATTAAAGGAAGGAGTGAAATCATCATGACCATGAGATGTAACAGACAAAGCTAATTCAGAACAAACCTGAACCAGATGTATTTCTCCAAAAGAAAATCTGCCTTGATCAACTAAGTTATGTGTTACCTGAATGTATGCCTACAGTTTTTTACTGCTGCAATCCTGCAAAATCTGGTGGCAAAGATCTTTATCCTCCAAAGCCAATTTCACATACTCAGAGCAAAATATCTCCCAGTTCCTAAGTGCAGCTGATCTGCTCGTTAGTGGGTGTCAGAGTGTGGGCGGGGCCTACTTGCTCTGCACATTAGGGTACCTTTCTCGCGCACACATTTATCAATGCCCGGAAACAGGGGGGGTCGTGTTTATGTGAAAATCAACATTATGGAGGTACCCCAGCTTAGAGATGAGCCATACACTGCGTGCAGTAGTTAAATGTACAGAGTCCATCTGTAAAACATGCCGTGCAATGTAACTACACACCTTCATCATTGTATGATGCATGTAGGAGGGACAGTGCTGAGCCCTTGCCTTTTCCACCAGTTCAGTGTACCTCTCCCATCTCACTCCCAGTGACAAAATGGGGTCCCGCTAAGCACTAGCACAAACCTCATGTGTGCTCAAAATTAACTCCTCTCTCCTATACAATGCGACCGGGTACATGGGGTCTCCATACCGTGGGTTTAGTCGCAGTTACTTTGGGAAACCAACCGCTAGGGAGGGAGCCAGATCAATAACCCCCCCGCTACCCAAGGACCTCTCACCTACGCCAGGTACCATGCTTATTGACTGGCTGCTATAAACTTCCCACCAGTTCCTGGTTACCTGTGCCAACTGCTGTCCAACTTTAACTCTCCTGCCTAGTTAACCATGTGTGCTTTACAGGTCCTGTTCTTCTGATATTCCATATACCACCATGCACCCCTTTGAAAAACTTCAGAACAGGCTCAAAAACAAACAGGTGAAGCTTTTTTTTTTAGACAGAAATAGTGATTTGAGGCAAATTGATGTGGATAAAAGAGGACAATCGGGACAATCAGGAAGAACACTTAAATGCAGACATTGGGCTCATTTACTGAAGGAAAAAAGTATGTTCACTTTGCAGTGGAATTTTAATTTTGCAAGTGAATGAGGTAAAGCTCTGCTGACATCCATCATCTAATCATGCACAATCAAAAATGCTGCCCACTCATGTTAAGCCCAATCGTAACATGGGGGTAACGTGGCGCACCCACCTACGTGTACAGGTGGGTGCCATCTGAGGTTATGTGGTGAACCGTGGGTTATAAAGATAAATGAATGTATGTTTTTTTAAAGACCTTTGTATGCTGTGAATAAATATTGAGATAGAGAGCAGTATGGTTCTCCCTCTTGTGTCTTTCATCATGGGGTTACTTTGATGACTGAGCATTAATTAAGGAGTAGATACACAGTGCATTCAGGACCAAGAGGAGGAGGAGAACTGATCTGATGCCCTTGCAGGTGGAGAGTGTTACAGGTGAATGAAACTCTGTAGAGGTTTCTAAAGTGGAGGTGAGCAGGTTTTTCACCTAAAAGTGGAGGTCACTGGACACATTGAGAAGACAGCAGATTTGTGAATCACTGATTACACTGTGGTGTATAGCGCTCATAATTGGGACTTTATGTATGGACATAATTATGATGGTGTATCACAAAAAGTTAAAGTGCAAACAGTATCCATGGTGTAAACCATAAACATGAAAATCAATAAAAACAATCAATACAGTGCACAACAGCGATTGATTAAACAAATAACCAATATATCAATAGTGCAAAAATGCAAATGTCCGTATTGAAATTGATAAGTGACTTAAATTCATAAATAAAGTCCTAGTGCACTGGTGCGCTGTGAAGTGAGTCATTCATAGACAGTGGGACATAAAATAGACTTGACCAAGTGAAACCATCACCACAGATAGACAGGAGGCTTACCAGAAAACTAGTGACTGCCCTTATTCAGGGGGTCATACAAGGCAACAGTACAGTCCGGTTCCACAGATAAAAGTGCAAGTGAAATGGATATAAAAAGAAAAAAAGGAAAAAACTCCAATAACGCAATATTGCTAAAACAAGGGCTTTTATTGGAGGGTAATGCTATGCTGCATATAACGAGATGACCCATAACTGAGTCACTCGATCAATCAAAAGATAAAAAATTGGAATTCCAAACAAAGTAAAAACACATCAGTGCCTGTATGTGATCGCGTGTGCGTAGCGTCCCGATGATCGTTTTGTCATACGTGACGTCATCAGGGCTACACCCACACGCCTGCGCCAATGCTCTATATAGTCCATTGGAAGTACAGAGCAGCGCTGCCATTGGTCGGATCAAATGATCCAAAGGTGCTGATTAAAAATGTATGTGATATTTTTGGTGCCAGCCGACTTGTCACCTTCATATAGTATATTGATGCCGTTTTGGTCTATGTATCGGTCTGCCCTCAATGTACAAACTGTCAATGTTGGTCTTGTTTTGCCCTACCCGGTGTACTCAATAAAAAACTCTTTAAATGAAAAAAAAAAAATGTATGTGATAAGAAAGGTAAAGCGCAGCTCCTGTAGTATTCAACAAGTAGGAAGGGTGCACGCTAATAAAAGCTTACCATGCTTATGTTGATATACAAATATCGTCATCTTGTGACCAAAAAATATATGGTGACCATACTACAAATTTTAAAAGAAAAAAAGGAAAAAAGGGGTAAGGAAAAAAAACGACTTGCTTCCATGTACTGTTAGTGTGAATGTTATTCTTACGCATAGTAGGAAGCACATATATATATATATATATATATATATATATCTCGCAATTATCCCCAGTGTAGAAACATATCAATCCAATGTTCCCTGGTTAGAATTAGTGAGTGAGAATAATATATTAGCCTAATCATAATCAAACAAGATATTTGAAAAGGTTATATAAAATAAAATAAAATAAAATAAAGATATGTCTCAACTTAAAATTGATGAAAGGGACATCACATGTTATTGATAAAACAGTTGATGTCCCACTCCACATTGAGGCCCCCAGGTATATGGGACCCCAATCTGAATATTCAATTAGTCTTGGCCCTAGAGATATTCCGCTTGCCATTACTACTGCGCCAATGAGGTACATATTTTTCCTTGTCAAAAGAAGTTTATTGAGTATACAATATTATAAAGATACATAAAGTAAGTTTACAAGGATCTATAAAGTAAGCTCATTGTTTTACAGTAGGGTTTATATAGGTAAATATCATGAAATTTCAAATATTAAACATTGGGTTCACGTAAACCTAATTAAAGATATATATCATTTCCTTAGTTACTTTTGTAGGTATTTAAATGATTTATACCTACTATACATATTGTTTACAAGTAGAGTGTATATAGGTCAAATAAATTCTGATAATGAGCTTTAATCGTAAGGTGGAGAAAAGGAAAGAGAAAGAAGAAAAAGGGTTGAAAGGTAGAGGTATGGTCCACAAGGTTGTCCCACTCGTCAGTTTATTATTCTTTTTAGTTCTCTTTGAAGCCTTAGAATGGGTGTCTCTGTAAGTCATTTAATCTGTTACCATGGCAGCAGGACAGAGTCATTGAAGTTTGACAGGAACTGTTGCTTTATCCAAGGATGCCAAAGTTTTTCAAATTTTGGAATTTGATTTTGATCGATGGCTACCATCTTAGCATGGGACATTGTATTATTCATTCTGTGAATTGTTTCTGCTAGTACCAATGTAGGAGATTTCCATGCCTTGGCCACTGTTTGTTTTGCAGCCGTTATTAGTTGGATCATAAGTTTGAATTGAGAGAGTGTTAACCATTCCTTTTTTAGATTAAGTAAAGTTAAATATGGATCTGGTTGTATTATTTTTTTAAATATTTTAGATGCAATCACGAAGACTTCCTTCCAGAAGGTTTGGATTACTGGGCACGTCCACCATATGTGTAAATATGTGCCTATTTCTGGGCAACCTCGAAAACAAAGAGCTGAGGTATTAGGTGAATATTTTGCCACTCTAGCGGGTACAAGGTACCAGCGAGTTAGGATTTTATAATTTGTCTCCAGTGCTAAGATGTTGGGTGAAGATGACTTAGATGTGAGCCATATGTTAGACCAGTCTGTGTCTTCTAAAGTTCGTCCCAGGTCCTCCTCCCACCTCTGAACGTAAGAGGGTCTATTAAGATTTGCTACTCCATATAATTGATTATAAAGTGATGAAATTGTACCTTTAGCAAATGGATCTTTTGTACAGATTGATTCAAAAATGGATAATTGGGATAATGGTGTATCCCCCTTTAGGAATGGTGTATGGAAATTTTTGATTTGGAGATATCTAAATATCTCAGAGTTTGGTAGATCATATTTTTCTCTAAGCGATGGGAATGAAAGGAATGATTTAGATGCTATGAAGTCATTTAGTGTCTGAATGCCTGATGTTGTCCAAGCTTTAAAAGAATTTGGGTAGATCCATGCCGGATAAAAGGCCGGATTTCTGATAAAAGAAAGGAGAGGATTGTGTGGAGATTGTAACTGATATTTGGTTTTTAGTTTATCCCAGAGGGATAAGAAGTGTTTAGTTATGGGATTATAAATTTTAAAGCGGTCTTTAGGATCAAGCCATAATAAATTTGATATTAATAGAGGGTCATTTTCTGAAGCCTCTATAAATACCCATAATGGGATTTCCTTTTTTGCATGGTATTTGGACAGACTGGCCAAATGTGCTGCTCTGTAGTAGTTAGTAAAATTAGGGTATCCCAGGCCTCCTTTATTTTTGGGAAGATGTAGTGTGTGTATAGGTATACGTGGTTTAGAAGAGCCCCATATAAACGAAGTTGCTCTTTTTTGTATTATTCTCAAAAAATAGGAAGGAATTGGAATAGGGAGGACTCTGAATAGATAAAGCAATTTGGGTAGAATAGTCATTTTGATTGCATTAATCTTCCCTATCCAGGATAAAGGAAGTTGCGACCATTGTTTTATTAGATTTGTGATCTGTCTTAATACAGGAGGATAATTGGTTGAGAATAAGTCAGAATGAGATGCTGTTAAATGAATTCCAAGATATGGGATTGATTTTTCTGCCCATGTGAATGGGAGTGCAGCCCTAGCCGGGATCAATTCCATGTTTGTGAGTGAAATATTAAGCACTAGGCATTTCTTAGGATTAATCATAAGGCCGGATAGGGCTGCAAATCCATCAAGAGCTGGTATTAAGTTAGGACCAGAGACCTGTGGTGATGATAGAAAAAGTAATATATCGTCTGCAAATAGACATAATTTGTGTGTAATACCTCCTACTTCAATGCCAGTTATAGTTTGGTTTGTTCTGATGTATTGGGCCATGGGTTCGAGTATAAGGGCAAATAATAAGGGAGATAATGGGCAACTCTGTCGGGTACCTCTTTCGATATTAAAGGCTTCAGATTTGTATCCAGCATATTTTATATAGGCTTTGGGTTTATTATATAATGCTTTGATCCATGTAAAAAAGTGGGGTCCAAAACCCCATTTTTGTAATGAATATTGCATATATTGCCAGGATACTGTGTCAAATGCCCTCTTAATATCGAGAGATAGAAAACATAAAGGGATTTTCCGTTTTTTAGTAATATGTGCCAATAACACTGCCCTGCGTATATTATCGCCTGCCTGTCTATTTGGCATGAAGCCTACTTGATCTCTATGTATTAATTTTCCTATAATGCTATTGAGGCGTTTTGCTATTATTTTTGCTAATAATTTAATATCGAAGTTTAACAGAGAGATAGGCTGATAATTCACACAGGAAGTATCATCAGAAAGGGGTTTTGGGATCATACAAACAATTGCCATTAGTGTTTCTTGCCGAAAAGAATGTCCATCTAGAAGTTTGTTAAAAGTTTCAGTGAGAATGGGAGAGAGTATTTCTGAGAATGTTTTATAGTATAAAGCCCAGTAGCCATCTGGGCCTGGTCTTTTGTTAAGTTTTAGGTCTTTTATGGCGTTAGCAACTTCATCTATAGTTATAGGCTCATCCAAACTGCTTTTTTGATTCTGAGATAACTCAGGTAAGGTTATTTTTGAGAAGAAGGATTCAGCCTCTGTAGGATTAAATTCATTGTTTGTCTTGTATAAAGTTGCGAGATGTGAGTGAAATTTATGGACTATTTCAACTGGATTACAAGTGTAAACATTTTTTGATAAATTCAAACGTATTGGTTTGAAAGATTTGTTAGTTGAATTTAATGCCCGAGCCAAATATGTGCCTGGTTTGTTTGTATTCATGTAGAAATTGTGTTTGGAGCGTTTGAGGGATTTATCAACTGACTCAGTGAGAAATAGATCGTATTCCAATCTAGATTTTTCCAGATGAGATTTTGTACTCTGAGATGGATTATCTTGAAATGATATGTAGGCTGCATTAAAATTGAGTTCTAGTTTTTTTGCTAGATTTTTTTAAATAGTGCCATTTGTCTTTGTATTGTACCACGCAAGACAGGCTTATGAGCTTCCCACAGTGTTATTGGGAAGATGTCTGTTGTATTATTAATTGATATGTATTCCTTTAAAGCTTGTTCAATGGCCATCTGATGTAGTGGGTGTTTGAGCATTATGTCCGGTAAGTACCACGTTGGGTCATGCGCTTTTGGTATGGCTGAGGCTATAGTAGTGTATACTGCATTATGGTCAGACCACGGAATCGGAATTATATCTGATGCAATAATTTCTGGTATCATTCCTATTGTTAGAAAAATATGATCTATTCTGGTGAAGGTTTGATGAGGGTGCGAGAAATAAGTGAATTTCTTTTTCATTGGGTTACTTTCTCTCCACGAATCTACCAGATTGTATTTGGAAAGATGTTGAGAAAAAGGTAATCTAGAGGTTATTTTGGATGGTGTAAAAGGTGATTTATCTAGAAATGGGAGGAGGACCTGGTTCGAATCCCCACACATTATCACTGTTCCTATTTTGTGTGTATTAATCACTTGTAATATATGTGAGAGGAATGGTGTAGGTTGTTTGTTAGGAGCATAGTAGGAAATCACCGTGATTGCTGTATCGATTATATAACCCATGAGTATCAGGTATCTACCTTCTGGGTCTTTAAAGTGGGGTTCCACCCAGGGGGGCCGTCCAAAAAAAAAAAAAATTAAAAGTCAGCAGCTACAAATACTGCAGCTACTGACTTTTAATTGGACACTCACCTGTCCCTGGGTCCAGCGATGCGGGGGATCGAGGCCCCGCTCGTCTCCCCCCTCCGCTCGTCGGCGCCGGCATTTCAACTGTGGGCGCCGGGCTGTGGCTTCACAGCCTGGCACCCACTGCGCATGCGCGAGCGGCGCCGTGCGCCGTGATTGGCCGCTCAATCACCTGGGACCTGAATTGGGTCCCAGATGATTGACAGGAGGGAGGGAGCAGAGCGGAGCCCTTCCTGTGCCGAGGAGGAAGTGATGCCACCAGCCCAGGCTAAGGGACAGGCAGACTACGATGGACCACCTAGCAACAGGCATTTAGAGGTAAGTAAAAAAAAAAAAAATATCCAAATGTTTTTTTGTTTTTTTTTTTAGAATTTTTTAGATAGGTTTGTTTTTTTGGGTGGAACCCCACTTTAATTTCTGATGATAAGGTGAATGGTGTGGATCGGTGAAATGCAATTAGAGTTCCCCTTTGCTTGGTACAGGCAGAAGCCGTGTAAATTTGTTGATAAAAAGGAGAAATATATTTTGGAGTAGAATCTTTGGTGAAGTGTGTTTCTTGGAGGCATACTATGTGAGCTTCTTGTTATGAAAAGTACGGAAGGCTTTGGTCCTTTTTTAAGGGACATTTATTCCCTGAACATTCAGGGAAAGTATATTCAGTGGTGCCATGGCAACAGATCAAATAGTTTTGACTTACTTTTTGTTATGCGGAGCTGACTGCGCAGATCAACCTGTGTGGACTGAAGAGATGAATAGATAGAAAAGAAACCAGTGAATTCTGGAGTAAAGAGTAAACAAGAAACATATGAGATTAGATGATACATTGTATAAATTATTTTTTGCAAGTAATCACAATTTACCCGTGAAAGAGAGTAAATATCTCTCTCAGGGGAATAAGTGCCTTCGTCACACTCCCACATAATATGGTTGGGAGAATGAGGAGGGCTAATGGGGGTACACGGATCTTCAGCTTACAGGAGAGAAGTGCTATGTCAAAAGACATCAAAATGATGTTTCATTAATTGGAGTGCAGAATATAGTTTTTGTTGAAATTATTTATTCCAGGGTGGTTGTATATGGTTAGTTTTGCCCTAGGCTAAATAATTCAGTTAGAAAGGTACTGTTAATAACTTTGGTATTGATGAAGATAGTTTGAATTATTTTGGGATTTTAACCCTTTTAGAGTAAACAATTACATATTTTATTCATATGTAACTGTTTAGATATGTTAACTCATAAAATTGAGGTTGTATTGCTTCAGATTAGAATAAACAAAAACATAATTCTAGGAACTAGTTAGGTAATAATATATTTGTTTTAAGAAAAGAAAGAAAAAGCTTCCATTACTTCTGGATTATTGAACATATTTGTCCTAAAAAGTAATAAATCTAATGTTATTACCTGATAATATATAACTGAACAAGAATTTCCTTATTTCACTTATATATTCTAAGGCTATATGAATCAGAAGTAATAAGAAATATAACTGGAATGTAACATCCCACACAGTGTGTGACTATCAGAATGCAGTTACATTCAGTTATAAATACAGGTTTTTTATAGAGAACCATCTCTTAGTATAATAAATGAAGAGATATCAGGAATTAGGATGTCAGTCCATTGAATCTTCTTGGTCCATGGATGATGTGGCATAACGGCCTCTTTTGTGAGAATGATGATTCCCATTTTGTTCTGAAATTTTCTGAGTGCTGCCTGAAGGTGAAGATGATGTCATTCTTCTGCGTGTGGGAGAGTTGCTGCTTGTGGGTTCTGTCAGATTTCATTTTAAAAGGGTTTCTTGTAGTTCATCTGCTGATCTGCTTCTGTAAATTGTACCTTGGTAGTTAAATCTGACTGAAAAGGGGAAGCCCCATTGATACATAATGTTGTGGCGTTGCAGTTCCATTAGTTGGGGTTTCATAGATCGTCTTTTAGTAATAGTAAGTTGGGATAGGTCAGCAAAAATTTGATAATTGTGTCCTTGAAAATTAAGTTCCTTTTTTTTCTCTTGCAGCAATTAGTATTTGTTCTTTCGTTCTGTAATAATGAAATTTTGTGATTATATCACGTGGGGGTCCATCTTTCTTTTTGGCTGTGAGGGCTCTGTGTACTCTGTCCAGTTCTAAACGTTCAATAGGGATATCTGGTTTTAGTTCTTGTAATAGAGCAGTAATAGTAGATTGCAGGTCTGTCACAGTTTCAGGTATTCCCCTTATGCGCAAGTTTGAACGTCTGGCTCTATTTTCGTAATCTTCGAGCTTAGTTTGAAGTATTAAATTCTCTTCTTTTAATTGTTCCAATTCTGTTATATTTACTTGGGTTGTAATTTCAATTTCATCCATTTTTATTTCTAAGGCTGCGGTGCGGTTTCCCAGCTCTCTTATTTCTTTGGTTAGGCTTTTTGTTATCTGGTCTGAGGTTTGTTTTAAAGCCTTATGAAGCATCTTTTCAAATTGTAATAATATTACTGGGGATGCTGAGGAGGCTTGTGGAGAAGTTTGTGAGAGGATTTGTTCTGTATCTGACTCAAATGGAGAGTCTTGCTGTGACATTTTCTGTCTGTGAGAGCGCCCTGATGCTGTATCTTGTGAGGTGACTGGAGCTGCTTTAGTTGCAGTGAGTGCCTGTGAGCTCTTTGTGAGGTGATTTTTATTTCTGCCACGGTTTCCTCCCAGTACCATTTTTCCTGCCCAAACTTTCACAGTTTGTTCCCTGGGGCAAAAAGGTTCAAATGGATACCTTTTGAGCCTGCAGACTCCGCTTTGTCCTTCTCTTCTCTCCTCAGCGGTGCAGAGCTCTAACAATGCATGTCTGCTCCGCTAGGCTCCGCCCATCTCCCCCCGAGGTACATATTTTTCAAGAGCCACAAAAGTGGTACCACTAGGCTCACAATTATGTTTCAAAGCATAATGTTTTGACACCTTATGCTTGTCAAAACCCTTGCGGATATTTGCTATGTGTTCCCCTAATCTGACAAGCAGCATACAGATGGTGCGCCCCACATACTCAAGGCCACAAGGGCACCTGAGAAGTAGACCACACACTTCATCGTGCATGTGATAAATGTTTGTATGGGGTAAGTATCACCTGTATAAACTGAAGTAAACTCGGTGATCCTTCTACCTCGATGGGTGTTGATTTCACAGGCACGGCATTTGCCACACAAACAATACCCCTTCAAATCACCAAAAAAAGTTGGCCTGGTGGGGGGATCCAGGACATTAGGTACTACTGAATTCCTCAAATTAGCAGCCCCCCTAAAGATAACACGTGGTCGGTCAGACAAAAGAGGACCTAACACCCGGTCATTCTTAATGATCGGCCAGTGTTTTTTGATGATCCTTTTAATCGCCCAATGTTGACTGAAAAAAGTAGTGAAAAAGGCTAAGCCATACTCCTCTACATTGGCACTTGACACTACTCTGTCACTCAAAAGTTCCTGACGATCTTATTGTTGATCTCCATTATAAGGGAATCTAAGGACTTACCATCATAACCTTTAGCCAGAAATCTTGTTTTCAGGACTAAGGCTTCCCTAAAGTAATCAACAGAGTTAGTGCAGTTCCTTTTTAGACGTAAGAACTGCCCCTTAGGTATGGCAATCCTGCATGAGGAATGGTGACAGGAGTCCAAGGGGATATACCCATTTCTGTCAGTTTGCTTAAAAAAAGTTGAGGTGACTATACCACCATTTTGCATTGAGTTCCAAGAAATGGATCTCTGTGGAACTCAACTCATGGGTAAGGACAATCCATCTGTCATTGTCATTCAAATGTGTCAGAAAAGCTTGGACAGATTCAACATCGCCATCCCAAACAAAGATGATGTCATCGATTAATCTTTTCCACACAACAAGCTCTGAATGCCTGTTGTATAGAATCACATCCTGATCCCATTTTGACATAAAAAGATTGGCCATGCTTGGAGCAAACTTGGCTCCCATGGCCACTCCTTTAATTTGGAGGAAATAAGCTCCATTGTGCCAAAAATAATTGTGTCATTGAAAAATCCAACAATTCCAGTATAAAATTGCCTTGTGTGGTCGAGAAGGCAGAGTCTCTATAGAGGAAGTGTTGCTCCGCTGTCATATCCTAATTGATGGGAGATCGATGTGTATAAGGATGCAACATCCGCCGTCACCAATATATAGGTTGGTTGCCACTCTATGGTGCTTAGAATATTAATTACGTGCTTGGTATATTTTAAGAATGAAGGAGTACCCATCACCAGTGGTTGCAGATAAAAGTCCATTGCCCCTTTCTGTGGGGGTCCCCCAAGGCTTGGTTCTTGGACCCCTTCTCTTCTCTCTCTACACCTCCTCCTTTGGTCACTTGATAACCGCCCACGGCTTCCAGTACCACTTATATGCCGATGACACCCAAATCTATCTGTCTACTCCTCACCTCACTCCTTCAGTCTCCTCTCGCATTACTAACTTACTAACTGACATATCAGCGTGGATGTCGCACCACTTCCTTAAACTAAATCTCTCTAAAACTGAGCTATTAATATTCCCCCCCCCGCCCGTGCCCCCCTCCACGACTTTTCCATCAAAATCAACAATGCAACCACCAGTTCCTCCCCTCACGCCAGGGTACTAGGTGTAATTCTAGACTCTGACTTGTCATTTCAGCCTAAAATCCAATCGTTGTCAAAAGTTTGTAGAATTCACCTCCGTAACATCTCTAAAATTCGCCCCTTTTTAACAAATGAAACCACCAATGTGGTTTCATTCACTCACTTATTATCTCTCGCCTTGACTATTGCAATTCCCTTCTCATTGGCCTGCCTCTCCATAGGCTATCCCCTCTCCAGTCTATCATGAATGCTGCTGCCAGACTTATCCACCTTACCAACCAATTGTGCTCAGTGTCTGCCAACCCTCTCCTCCAATCCCTACACTGGCTCCCAATCACCCAGCGAATTAAATTTAAAATACTAACCACAACATACAAAGCCATTCACAACTCTGCTCCGAGCTACATCACCAATCTTATCTCCAAATATCACCCAAATCGTCCTCTCCGCTCTTCTCAAGACCTCCTACTCTCAAGCCCTCTCATCTCCTCCTCTCATGCTCGTCTCCAGGATTTCTCCAGAGCCTCTCCCAACCTCTGGAACTCGCTACCTCCACCTGTCTGGCTATCCCCTACTCTTGCTACCTTCAGGCGATCCCTGAAAACTCATCTCTTCAGGAAAGCCTATAACGTCTCTAACTAATCTTTTACCACTTCCATCAGCTCATTCTCCACAATTTCAACCTTTTGTACCACCTATTAGATTGTAAGCTCTTCTGAGCAGGGCCCTCTTAATCCTCTTGTATCTTATTGTATTATAACTGTATTGTCCCCCTTTTATATTGTAAAAGCGCTGCGTAAACTGTTGGCGCTATATAAATCCTGTATAATAATAATAATATATTAATATATTTGCCAATATGTGAAGTAATGGAATCTATACCACTGATGATGGGTCGGAGGATTGGATAAAGTCTTATGAACCTTGGGTAATGAGTAAATGATTGGTAGGCGAGGGGCCAGGGGTACTAAATGCTCTTTTTCCTTTTTATTCAGGATCCCCATATCGAAATGTGGAACAAGAAAACACTGCGCTAGAATAAAGCTAATAAGAGCTGCAGTTCAAATGTGCAATACACAATAATGGGACAAAAACAAAGAAAAAAACTGCGCTAAACCCTCATACCATGTAAGGGTATATATGAAAGGATGCCAAATTGGTTGTGGAAATATATGTGAATCCTAGAAATTAAATTAAATAGCACACAAATCAATAATGAACAATCAATATTATATAATAAAAATCACAAAAGTGCCGAAAGCACAAAATAGTGAAACATAAACAAAAAAGTCCCAGGACCAAAAAGGAGATCTTCTAAAGGGATGGGAAGAGTCCCCAATTGGCTTCTTTATAGGGATCAGTGTCTGAAAGTGAAAAGTGAAAACGACACCCCTTGCAGTGATCCTCCACCTTTAAGAATACATGCTTACCAGATAGTAAGCTCAATAAGCTCGTAGATAAACCAAGGGCCGGATAACCAGCAAGTATTGGAACATCTCTCTGTTGACGTGGCAGATGACAGGCAAACCAGGTTTGTATAAGACCTTGTATTCAGGCATCCAGCAGCATCAGGACATCACTCAATCAATGTACCATGGACATGCATGGGGCGGGAGGGGGTTGCCACAAACCAAATCACCAAGATAGAAGCAAAAAGGAGATGTCCATAGCGTAACTCCGTACAATTAAATTTATAAAAACAAGTAACAAACTTACATTCCAGCATAAAAACCCTTATCTACAAGTTCTTTTAATTCTCTTTTAAATTTGATCGTAGGATCCGTGGGTAGGGGGGTGTAAGTGTTTACATCAGATAGGATTCTGGTCATCTCCTGTGAATAAGTTTCCTTATCCAGGATCACAATTGCACCCCCCCCCCTTATCCGCAGGGCAGACCACTATGTCTTTCCTCTCACATAAGGTTTGTAATCCTATCTTGGCATCGTGCTGTAGTTGTACAGGTCTCAACTTTAGACTTTCTAAGTACTTCACTATTAAATCCCGAAAGACGTTGATATTAGGTGCAACGTCACCTGAAGGGTTGAACAATGATGCATTAGACAAACCCTAATGCACAATGGCTGATGAATCTTTAACCAACTGTCTAGTGGGATTACTAAGAATATATCTTTTAATATTCAATTTGCGTGTGTACTTCTGAATATCAATAAAGGTCTGAAACTTGTTCAAATTTTGTGGGGGAGCATATTTCAGTCCCTTTTTGAAAATCACTAGCTCTTCCTTAGAAAGCTCTTTGGTGCTAAGGTTAATAATACCACTGGCATCAATGTCCTCCTTCTTTTTGGGGTGAAGACGCCTGAAAATCCCATTGGGAATGATTACCCAAAGGGTATAGGTTATGTGAGGAAAGGTGGACAGGATGTTTGCGGATAATTCTGGGTTCTGAATCTCTCACATCATAGGGGCCTCCTGAGTCTGAGTTAGTACAGTGTATAAAATTCCCCTCTGTGTGCCGCCATGATGAAGGTGATCCACCATATGCTGATTGTTGATTTTGACGGAGACCCTGCTTACCCCTACCACTACAACCCCCACGGGCACCGGGATACTGTTGTGAATCCACCCATCTCCCCTGTGAGCCTGAAGCTGCAAGATATGAATGACCCCGGGGATCCTGTGTGGTAGGTTGGTTAAGGTTGCCACTCCTAGCGACTGAGCCAATCAATGGGGGTATTACATTCTGTCCCCCATAATCTAAAAGAGGATTGGGGGATATAGAATTAGGGACAGTTGTAACCTGCCATTTAAAGACCACATTGTCCTTGTAATCTTTCATATCCCTATTGTACTGCCTCCTTTTTTTGGCTTTTTGCTCTGATTCCTCCTTTATTAGCAACATTTTCAAAGATTCTGATTTCAGGGCATTGTCAGGTTGATTTTTAAATGGAATCAATTTATTCTTAATTACATTTTATTTCTGAGTCCAACGTGGCCAACTTTCTGAGGTTTTTTGCTATTAAAAATTTCAGAAAGTTTACCCCAGCCTCATTATAACCCAGATAGTAGGCACAAAAGTAAAAATGTAGCAAAAAGTGCAGAGCTATAAATTGAAAAATGTATATGCATCACAAAAAGTTAAAGTGCAAAAGTGCAAACAGTATCCATGGTGTAAACCATAAACATGAAAATCAATAAAAACAATCAATAAAGTGCACAACAGCGATTGATTAAACAAATAACCAATATATCAATAGTGCAAAAATGCAAATGTCCGTATTGAAATTGATAAGTGACTTAAATTCATAAATAAAGTCCTAGTGCGCTGATGCGCTGTGAAGTGAGTCATTCATAGACAGTGGGACATAAAATAGACTTGACCACGTGAGACCATCACCACAGATAGACAGGAAGCTTACCAGAAAGCCAGTGACCGCCCTTATTCAGGGGGCCATACAAGGCTTGTTGGATTTGAGATCCTGTTGGAGATGTATCCTGATAACTGGAGCCTGGAGAGATGTCCCAATGTACCGGGCCTTCACCGCTGGATGGTTCCCACAGGCACTAGGCGACAGTCCAGTCCCACAGATAAAAGTGCAAGTGAAATGGATATAAAAAAGAAAAAAGGAAAAAACTCTGATAGCACAATATTGCTAAAACAAGGACTTTTCTATCGAGCTATAGAGATGCCCTTAATACCAATTTTATCCAAGAGTGATATTCCACAACATGTTTATTATTCTATTGTTTTGTTTTATACTGGCCTTTACCAAGTATTTTATGAACTTATTATAAATACGTGAACATAGAAATTTATATCTGGTGGCCTCCCTCTCTTTTGACATCATGTTGTTAATGTCATGTACCATTCATGTTACCTGTGTTACTTTTATTACTATATGATTGCTATATCCAATAAATGGTATAATCATGATACTGGTTCATGTTATGTCACTATGTACATGCCATAACACTATGTGATTGGGTTATTTATCTTTATCTTTGTACACCCACCAGCCATTCTCTGTTCATGTTGTTAAATTCAGCCGCATGCTTCATATAAAGTCCCAAATTCCTTTTCTTTATTCTTACGCATGTCCCACTGTCTATGAATGTCTCACTTCGCAGTGCACCAGCGCACTAGGACTTTATGAATTAAAGCCACTTATCAATTTCAATACGGACATTTGCATTTTTGCACTATTGATATATTGGTTATTTGTTTAATCAATCGCTGTTGGGCACTTTATTAATTGTTTTTGATAATTTTCATGTTTATGGTTTTTACCAGGGGTCCTCAAACTACGGCCCGCGGGCCGAATCCGGCCCTCCAGCGTTTTTTATCCGGCCAGCGGACTGCCCCTTTAACACTGCAGCACTCCCCCTGCCATCTGCTCCCTCCATCACACAGGACGGGAAACATGACAGGCCCAGACAAAGGACCTTCTGTGCTAAGAAGCAGGTGATTGGTTACTAGGCATCGGGGCGGTCCCAGGAACCAATCACCTGCCCCTCACTTCCAAAGTCCAGCCCTCCGTCTGGACCTACCATGCCTCGCGTCCTGCGTGATACAGGTAAGTGTTGAGTGGGAGTGCTGTGATATTATAGGGGGCGGCAGTGTAATATTGATATGGGGATTCTGTGATGGGGAGTCTGTGATATGGGGGGATCTGTGATGGGGGATCTGTGATATGGGGGGATCTGTGATGGGGGATCTGTGATAAGGGGGAGTCTGTGATATGGGGGGGATCTGTGATGGGGGAGTCTGTGATGGGGGATCTGTGATATGGGGGGATCTGTGATATGGGGGGATCTGTGATGGGGGATCTGTGATATGGGGGGATCTGCGATGGGGGATCTGTGATATGGGGGGATCTGTGATATAGGGGGGATCTGTGATATGGGGGGGATCTGTGAGATGTGGAGTCTGTGATGGGGGATCTGTGATATAGAGGGATCTGTGATATGGGGAGATCTGTGCTATGGGGAGATCTGTGATATGGGGGGATCTGTGATATGGGGGGGGATCTGTGATATGGGGAGTCTGTGATGGGGGATCTGTGATATGGGGGGATCTGTGATATGGGGAGTCTGTGATGGGGGATCTGTGATATGGGGGAGTCTGTGATATGGGGGGGATCTGTGATGGGGGAGTCTGTGATGGGGGATCTGTGATATGGGGGGATCTGTGATGGGGGATCTGTGATATGGGGGGATCTGTGATATGGGGGGATCTGTGATATAGGGGGGATCTGTGATATGGGGGGATCTGTGAGATGTGGAGTCTGTGATGGGGGATCTGTGATATGGGGGGATCTGTGATGGTGGATCTGTGATATGGGGAGATCTGTGATATGGGGGGATCTGTGATATGGGGGATCTGTGATATGGGGAGTCTGTGATGGGGGATCTGTGATATGGGGGGATCTGTGATATGGGGGATCTGTGATGGGGAGATCTGTAATATGGGGGGATCTGTGATGGGGAGTCTGTTATGGGGCGATCTGTGATGGGGAGATCTGTGATATGGGGGGATCTGTGATATGGGGAGTCTGTTATGGGGGAGTCTGTGATATGGGGGGATCTGTGATGGGGAGTCTGTTATGGGGGGATCTGTGATATGGGGGAGTCTGTTATGGGGGAGTCTGTTATGGGGGAGTCTGTGATATGGGGAGATCTGTGATATGGGGGATCTGTGATGGGGGAGTCTGTGATATGTGGAGTCTGTTATGGGGGAGATCTGTGATATGGGGAGATCTGTGATATGGGGGGATCTGTGATGGGGAGTCTGTTATGGGGGGATCTGTGATATGGGGGAGTCTGTGATATGGGGAGATCTATGATATGGGGGATCTGTGATGGGGGAGTCTGTGAAATGGGGGAGTCTGTTATGGGGGAGATCTGTGATATGGGGGGATCTGTGATATGGGGGAGTCTGTTATGGGGGAGTCTGTGATAGGGGGAGTCCGTTATGGGGGATCTGTGATGGGGAGATCTGTGATATGGGGGTATCTATGATGGGGAGTCTGTTATGGGGGATCTGTGATGGGGGAAACTGTTATGGGGAGTCTGTGATATGGGAGATCTGTGATATGGGGGGATCTGTGATGGGGAGTCTGTTATGGGGGGATCTGTGATGGGGGAGTCTGTTATGGGGGATCTGTGATATGGGGGGATCTGTGATGGGGGAGTCTGTGCTATGGGGGGGACTGATATAGGGAGATCTGTGATGGGGGAGTCTCTTATGGGGGAGTCTGTGATATGGGGGATCTGTGATGGGGAAATCTGTGATATGGGGGGATCTGTGATGGGGAGTCTGTTATGGGGGATCTGTGATGGGGGAGTCTGTTATGGGGGGATCTGTGATGGCGGAGTCTGTTATGGGGGATCTGTGATATGGGGGGATCTGTGATGGGGGAGTCTGTTATGGGGGGATCTGTGATGGCGGAGTCTGTTATGGGGGATCTGTGATGGGGGAGTCTGTGCTATGGGGGGGGACTGATATGGGGGGATCTGTGATGGGGAGTCTATTATGGGGGAGTCTGTTATGGGGGGATCTGTGATGGCGGAGTCTGTTATGGGGAAAGTCTGTGATGGGGGAAGTATGTGATATGGGGGAGTCTGTTATGGGGGGAATCTGTTATGTGGGGCTTTGTGATGGGGGGATATGTCATGGGGGGCTTTGTTATGGGGTGAGTCTGTGATGGGGAGGGAAGTCTGTGATTGGGAGTGGTTCTGTAATGAGGGGAGTCTGTGAAATACTGATAAGTTCATATTGATTACAATTGTTCTTTATTTTAAATATTGTACTGTTTTTTCCTGTTTTTTTTTTTTTTTTTGCACTACAAATAAGATGTGTGCATAGGAATTAGTTCAAATTTTTTTTTTAAACTATAGTGCGGCCCCCCAACAGTCTGAGGGACCGTGAACTGGCCCCCTGTCTAAAAAGTTTGAGGACCCCTGATCTAGGTTATAGTGCGTAGCTGCTGTATGTTATTGTTGTCCATCATAGTGCAGGTATTTTTTCTAATTGTTTATAACTATGATGGTGTTTAAAGCAGAACTCCGGGCAAAAACTTTTTTCCATGTTCTTGTTGCTGATCTTCTACCCTCACCAACTATGCCATCCATGTTCTTCTGAGCTCTGTAGTTCCTCTGTAGTAGCCTGCTGATCTTGCTTAAAAAAGTTAATCCCCTGTGATTTCCTGTCTGTAAGACCGCTGGCTGCTATTCCTCCTATACTCTTCCCACCAGTAGTTCTATCTAAAGCAAGCAGGGATGTACTTCCGTCCGCGTTTGCTGTAGTGGGCGGAGGGGTCTCACAGCTCCCGGTCTGTACCGCCCATAGAGATGGAATCCTAATTCTACAGAGTCCGCCCAGCTGCCACTGTCAAACTGCACTGCCCACTCACTGGCTGTCTCTTCTTCCGCACCAGTGCACAGACCGTCATGTCATTCCCCTTTGCCACCTGTCACTGCTGCCTGACACCTTCCCCCATCTTCCCCTCCACCTCACCCCTCCACTAGTGGTTCTGGATTCCCCATCCTTTCTTATGCTGCCCCTAGCCTGGTGAGCCAGCTCCTCTCTCTTATCACTGGCTCGGGACACTGCAGGGGAGTCACAGGGGATTGAACTGTAAAAAATAGATCCCCGCCTTATTCCTCTCACAGTTCCGACCCTTGTACATCTCCCTCTCCCTCTCATGCTGCCTGATGCAGCTGCTGGTGTTCAGGATAGAGAGGGGGGGTGTCACCAAGCCCCAGTGTCCATCAGTGCAGCTCTGGTCAGTGCAGCCTCCGTCAGTGCAGCTCCGTCAGTGCAGCTTCTATCAGTGCAGCTTCCATCAGTGCCTGTCAGTGCAGCTTCCGTCAGTGCCCATCAGTGCAGCCCTGTCAGTGCCCATCAGTGAAGTTTCCATCGGTGCAGCATCCGTCAGTGCTCATCGGTGCAGCTCCGTCCATGCCCATCGGTGCAGCTCCATCAATGCCCGCCAGTGACCATCAGTGCAGCTCCATCAATGCAGCCTCATCAGTGGAAGCTCACCATTGCTGCCTTATCGGTGCAGGTTCAAAAATGCAGCCTCACTAGTGGAGGCTAAGCATTGTAGACTCTCCAGTGGAGCCTAAACAGTGCAGCCTCACCAGTGAAGGCTGACCAGTGCAGCCTCATCAGTGGATGCTCACCAGTGCAGCCTCATTTATTTATATTATTTATTTAAGGTACTTATATAGTGCCGTCAATTTACGCAGCGCTTTATATATGCATTGTACATTCACATCAGTCCCTACCCTCAAGGAGCTTACAATCTAAGGTCCCTAACTCACATTCATACATACTAGGGGCAATTTAGACAGGATCCAATTAACCTACCAGCATGTCTTTGGAGAATGGGAGGAAACCGGAGTACCCGGAGGAAACCCACGCAGGCACAGGGAGAACATGCAAACTCCAGACAGGTAGTGTCATGGTTGGGATTCGAACCAGCGACCCTTCTTGCTGCTAGGCGAAAGTGCTACCCGCTACTACACCACTGTGCCGCCCATTTCACTGGAGGCTCACCAGTGCAGCCTCACCGGTGGTGGCTCACCAGTGCAGCCTCACAAGTGGAAGCTCATCCATGGAGGCTAAGCATTGCAGCCTCACCAGTGGAGGCTAAGCATTGCAGCCTCACCAGTGGAGGCTAAGCATTGCAGCCTCACCAGTGGGGGCTCATTAGTGCAACCTCATTAGTGGAAGCTCACCAGTGCAGCCTCATTAGTGGAGGCTCACCAGTGCAATCTCATCAGTGGAGGCTCACCAGTGCAGCCTCATGCTTTACAGTTAGAAGACTGTCATCTATCTGTCTGTGTGCTCAGCAGTGTGGCTGCAGAATGAGAGGTGTGATTTATGTTGAAGTGGGCGAGTTCACATTAACATGTACAGGCCTAGTGTACCCTCCCACATTCATTGCAATCTCAAAGATTCATGGGAAATGTAGATTGATTATGGTTTAGAGCAGGGATCTCCAAATTACGGCCCTCCAGCTGTTGTGGAACATGAGGCATTGAAAAAATCTGACTTTCACAGACATGACTAGGCAGGATGGGAATTGTAGTTCCTGAACAAATGGAGGGCTGTAGTTTGGAGACCCCTGGTTTAGAGAGAGGAGGGAGGATATGATGCAATCACTGTTCTAATAGCGCCTCCTTGGCAGAATACATGATGCATTTTTTGAATTACAGAGCTGACTTCCTGAAAATTCAATTCCACTTTCCTCTTCAATGGTAAGGAATTTCACAAATGTTATAACTGTTTAGTTTAGGGGGGTGTGCTAATGGGTTTTTTTTTGCCAATCCCGGAGTTCTGCTTGAAGGATAAGAATTGATAACGTCACAATATTATGTATACAGACTTGTATGCACGTAATTATTTATGTATATTTATATTTATGTTTGTAATTATTCTTATTTTGCGCTATATAGCTGCACTGCACTTTTTATGGTATATTTGACTCTGCCATAATGTGAACTACATGCCACAGTGACTTTTATGGACTTTTCTTATGGATTAAAAAGACCTGTCATTCGTTTATCTTTCCTTGCCCATTTTTTTTTTATTTATTTTTTTTGTCAGTTGCACCAATGCTCCCCTTTTTTGCACCTGGGTATATTTAGAGTGTTAATGCCCATTACAAATCTCTCTCTCCTTCCACTGACACCAATGCTGGGAGTTATTATTACTGTCAATGACACCAATGCTGGGGGTTATTATTGCATCTACTGACAGCAATGCTGGGGATTATTATACTCCAACTTCCTCCAGTGTGCATTGCGATGCACTGCAAAAAATGCAGGCACAGCTAAAATTTTTGGCAGTTAAGGTGTGCTATAGCCCATTCATTTTGCGCTGTGGTGCTATTGCGCGTCCTTCTATAAGTGCGGGGGGTCGCACTTGAGGCCATCTATGATTTTTAAGTTGACCACCACTGTCTTACAGTGCTCAGTGCATTGTAAATCCTGAGTTTCAGAGCTGGCTGCAAAAGCCAGGGACAGATTATCTTGCTGGAGAGGGTGTAGGGGAGCCGACTGGGTCTGCAGGTAGTTGTTAGACACTGGTGCTGTGTTCTGCTGCAGCTTGACTCAGTTGTTTTATCTGTAAATACCACTATCCAGTTGCTTCTGCAGTGCTGGAACTCAAGGGCAATTTAAATAATTCCAGGTGTAGGCAACACAATCTACTTTCTCCACTTCAGGTGATGCTTGTCCACAGTGGCAATGCATGGGGAGGCGGAAGGGGAGAGGAACCTAGTTCCTCTATGGTTTCCTTGGTCAAGTGGAGGCAGCTGTTTGGATGCTGGCACCCCAGACTTTGGTAGCCATCTTGGGTCAGGCAGTGTCTATTTAAAGAGGAAATAAACCCTGGTGGGTTTTACTTCCTTTTTATTTCCCTGCAAAGTTAAAGCAAAGTTAAAGTTAAGTTAAGTTAAAGTTAAAGCATAATGGGCTACTATGCATCGCATAGTAGCCCATTATGTGTCACTTACATGAAACCAAAGTCCGCGATGTCTCCGTTGTCCCCACTAGCAGGGAGTATCCATCTTCGCCCCTCTTCCTTCCGGGGCCTCGAACTCTGGCTCTGTGACTGGCCGGACTCGCATGACATCACTCATGCGCGCGGGTGCCGCCAGTCACAGCATGACCCCTATTAGAAAGGGCACGACTTGCCCTTTCTAAAGTACGCATGCGCTGTAGTCATCGGCGTTAGGATCTTTAGTAAACATCTCCTAAACCGTGGAGGTTAAGGAGATATTTCAAGCACCTACAGGTAAGCCTTAATATAGGCTTACCTGTAGGTAAAAGTGGTTGTACAGGGTGTACAACCACTTTAAGACCCTGGCTCCTGGGTTTGGCCGCATTTTGGAGTGGCTAGAGTAGGGACAGGTCACCCGTCTGATAGGGACATTGCATAGCATCATGGAAAGTTTCCGGAGGAGTAGGGAAAGTGTAGGAACACACACATCTTTCTTGGAAACCTCCCCATTTAGGTGCAGACCGGCCAGGCCTCATTCCAATCCTTGAGACAGGCACTGTTGGCACCTGTGGTCCTCCACTCTACTGCGGTTTTGCTGTTACAACTTTTGAGTGCTCCCGGTTGGGTTGCTTTTCCACCAGGCCTGTTTGTTTTGCAGGACTTTGCTATAATATATTCTTGAAATTGCACCTGGACCTGTGTGTTTTCTTCCCGCCACATCATGCTGCATATACCCATACTGGTGTGGGTATATTATACATAGTTACATTCGCCCAAGCTGTAACAATGTAACTATGTATATATCATATCTGGCTGATGTCCCTGGCAGCTGGAAATCACTGAAATAGACACCGCTACTC
Organism: Lithobates clamitans; assembly: GCA_037952925.1. Taxonomy (NCBI): domain Eukaryota; kingdom Metazoa; phylum Chordata; class Amphibia; order Anura; family Ranidae; genus Lithobates; species Lithobates clamitans. Next base: position 6,860,096 of record JBBGZY010000254.1, read on the forward strand.
AAGTGATCTCCACTTGCTTCGGGGGCCCAGCCTGAGCAGCTGCCCTGCTGCATTGACATCACCGTTCCACCTCCCCACCTTGTCTAGTCAGAGAATGCTTTATTTTCGTTCAGTGAATGCAAGGCATTCACCGAATGGTGCCTGTGTCAAGCAGTCGACCTCCTGTGTTAAGAATGTGGTAGGCCAGCTGCTCAGCACAGGACTAGGAAGTGGAGATCACTAGAGTAGCAGTGTTTGCTTCAGTGATTTCCAGGGGTATCAGCCAGGTATGGTATATAGCTAGAACAATGTAAATATGTATAAAATACCTGGAATTTTTAAATTTCCTTATTTTAGGTGTTTGATTTCTACAATTTCTTTACTGTACTGAATGATTATTTGTGTAGTTAATGTCTGCAGTCCTCCTTTAAAATGTTGGGATTAGTGTTTACTTGTTTACTGTTACCACCAGAGTTTTTTTGTTGTTTTTGTTAACTTTTGTTTTTCTTTACCACTCTAAAGCTGGCCATACATGGATGGAAATTGGTTGTACAACCAACCTGTCAGGTTTCTCCTGATTGATCAGTGCCACTGACTAAAACCGGTAGCACTGGTCAGTGTATTCTGACAGTGGGGAAGCCTGACTGTGTAGCCCTCCCTGTTCGACAGGAGCCATTCATTAGATCAACTTCTGTTGAACAGACCTGCTGAAAACCTTCCTTAACCTCCTGACATCCGGCCGTAGCCGAATGACGGCTTCAGCGCGGATGTCAATTCCCGGGAGGCCGTCATATGACGGCCTCCCCTTTCCTCGCTCCCCGTGCACGCTCACGAGCGCGCAACGGGGAAATTCTGTGTTGGCCGTGTCCCTTGGACACAGCCAATCACAGATCGCTGTAAACGGCCAATCACAGCGGCCGTTTACAGCGCGATCGCTGCCTCCAATGAGAGATGATCTGAAATGTAAACAATTGAGATCATCTCTCATTGCCAGCTCTCTCTCCTCACACAGAGACAGCGTGTGAAGAGAGAGAGATCTGTCATCATTCTGTGAGTGTTAGTTTGTGATTTACTGTGCCTACAGTTCCCACAGTGCCCATCAATACAGTGCCCATCAATACAGTGCCCCATCATTACAGTGCCTCATCATTACAGTGCCCCATCAGTACAGTGCACCATCAGTACAGTGCCAATCGGTGCCCACCTGTGCCAATCGGTGCCCACCTGTCTGCCCAGCGGTGATCAGTGTCCAGCTGCACATCTGCACAATCAGTGACCACCTTGCCACCTCATCAGTGCACACCTGTGCCACCTCATCAGTGCCCACCTGTGCCACCTCATCAGTGCCCATCTGTGCTGCTCCATCTGTGCCGCCCCATCTGTGCCGCTCCATCTGTGCCGCCCCATCTGTGCCGCCCCATCAGTGCCCAGCTGTGCCACCTCATAAGTGCACATCTGTGCAATCTCAGTGCACATCTGTTCCACCTCATCAGTGCCCACCTGTGCCGCCTCATCAGTGCCGCCTCATCAGTGCCCACTTGTGCCACCTCATCAGTGCCCACCTGTGCCACCTCATCAGTGCCCACCTGTGCCACCTCATCAGTGCACATCTGCACATCTGTTCCACCTCATTAGTGCACATCTGTTCCACCTCATCAGTGCACATCTGTTCCACCTCATCAGTGCCCCTCTGTGCCATCTCAGTGCCGCCTCATCAGTGCCCATCAGTGCAGGCTTAGCAACCATGACCAAAAGAAGCTTTTCCGCCGAGGAGGCATACCAAATACTGTCCCAGGCCGACGAGAGCAACGGGGAGCTCTCTTTTTCAGATTCCCTTTCCGATTCCGAGTCGGACATAAATTATGAGCCAGTCCTCAGTAGTGAAACACTGACTGACTCAGAGGAGGAAGAGATTCGGCCCGCCAAACGAAGGCGTTCTGGTGGGGAGGCAGTGGCATCTACCAGCACCGCAGTCCCATCCACCAGCATGGCAGTCCCATCAACCAGCACGGCAGTCCCATCCACCAGCACGGCAGTCCCATCCACCAGCACGGCAGTCCCATCCACCAGCACCGCAGTGCTTCAGCAAGAAAGGCCAAGGACCCATGACAGCCTTCCCTATGCCCTGCAGAACCCCTTGTGGCTTCCTCCGAATTCAGGAGAAGCCAACATTCCCCCTTTCACTGCCCAGCCAGGAGTCCAGGTGAACACGGAGAATTTTTCCCCAATAGATTTTATTAATTTATTTTTTACCGAGGACATGCTGTCAAGTATTGTGGCCCAGTGCAACCTTTATGCACAGCAATTCATTGCGAATAATCCAACGTCCTACTATGCCCGTCCCTACGAATGGAGAGACCTAACGGTGGAGGAGTTGAAGGTTTTTTTAGGGCTCACATTTAACATGGGACTCACGAAAAAAAACACTTTGCTGTCCTATTGGTCAACCCACCCCCTCCAACACATGCCAGTATACTCCAAGGTAATGTCCAGAAACAGATACCTCATGATATTGAAGTTTCTTCATTTCAACGACAATACCCAGTGCCCTCCCCGAAATGACCCAAACTATGATAGACTTTTCAAAATTCGGCCACTTTTAAATTATTTTTCTGCACTATTCCCCATGCTGTTTACCCCGGACAAAAACATATGTGTGGATGAGTCCCTTCTTAAGTTTAGTGGCAGGCTTAAAATAAAGCAATATATTCCCAGTAAAAGGGCCCGCTATGGGGTGAAGGTATACAAATTATGTGACCGAGTCACAGGTTACTTGTATGCCTTCAAAGTGTAAGAAGGGAAGGACACCCAGCTGCAACCCCCTAATTGCCCAGACTACTTGGGATCAAGCGGGAAAATTGTTTGGGACCTCACATACCCCCTACTGGAGAAAGGCTACCACCTGTACGTAGATAACTTCTACACATCTCTGCCCCTTTTCCACAACCTGCATCGGAAGAAGACGCCTGCATGTGGTACCATCAAAAAGAACCGGAAGGGCTTTCCTCAAAGTCTGGTCAATAAAAAATTGAGAAAAGGAGAAATGGTGAGTCTACGAAACAACAAGATTTTGGCAGTGAAGTGGAGAGACAAAAGAGATGTGTACATGTTGTCTTCAATCCACGATGATACCTCCATGGAAATCCCCAGAAGAAATGGCCCCATACAGAAACCTAAATGCATCTTTGATTACAATTTGTTTATGGGGGGAGTCGACTTCAATGACCAGATGCTGGAACCGTACCTTGCTACAAGACGGACATACCATTGGTATAAGAAAGTCGCAATTTATTTTTTTCATTTGGCCATCTACAATTCTTATGTCATTTATCGTAACTCCACCCAAAACCCCAAACGCTTCCTTGGCTACCAGGAGGAAGTTTTCACTGCCCTTACATTCCCGAACGGCCCCCCAGAAAATATCCGATCTGATGTTCTAAGTCGACTCTCCGAACGCCACTTTCCAGATAAGATCCCTCCCAAACCAACAGGCCAACGACGGCAAAAAAAAATGTAAGGTGTGTACCAGAGCTGGATTCAGAAGAGACACATCTTATTATTGTGCACAATGTCCTTCTGAACCAGGCCTCTGCGTAGGTGAATGTTTTCGTCGTTACCATACTTCACAAAATTATTAGTGAAGTATGGTAAACGTAAGCCTACGTTCCTGCAATTTACCCTCACACCCCTTATGCCACTGCCTCCTCTGTAACTGACCCTGGCTTGTTATTTGACCACGCTTCTGCCTAACGATTCTGCACATCCCTCTGCCTGATCTGGAACTAACCCTGGACTGTTATTCAACCATGCTTCTGCCCAACGATTCTGCACATACCTCTGCCTGATCTGGAACTGACCCTGCACTGTTATTCGACCATGCTTCTGCCCAACGATTCTGTACATACCTCTGCCTGATCTGGAACTGACCTTGGACTGTTTGACCATGATATTTGCCTGCCTCTTGGACTGATCTTGTACCCTGCAACTGGACTAGTGGGATTCAACACAGGGGTCTCACATATGTGAGGGGCTCCAGAATTGTTTTTCTGGATGAAGAAAACAATTTTTTTTGTTTTCTCAATCCTAGATTAGGGTCTGGAGACTCGGAGGCTTCAAAGAGATTTGGGTGGGAGAAGCCTCTACCCCTGTCCCCATTCTGTCCTGAACGAGGCCCTACTTCTGCCTGAAGGACTTACTGCCGTCATGCCTCTGCCTGTTGCACTGACCACACCACATGGACCTGCCTACTACCAGGACCAATATTTTTGGCACTGTGGACAATATCTCTGCCCGCACTGACCCTGGACTTTATATGGACAGTAACCCTGCCTGCTGCCTGGACAATTGTGTTCGCCGCTGCTGACCAAGTCCCTGCCTGCTGCCTGGACCAGTGCTATCCTCCTGTGTACAACTGCGCTACTACAACCACAGGTAATCTTTTTTGTTTACGCTTTGCTCAGCATAATATATTTTGGGGTGTAATTCTTGGTATGTGCATGCTATGTGTCCCTGGAACACCTGACAGTGTTCCTTGCATGTTGGATCTCTGTATGTGGCCAGGCTGTGTAGAAGTCTCACACATGTGGTATCGCCATACTCAGGAGGAGTAGCAGAATGTATTTTGGGGTGTTATTTTTGCTATCCAAATGCTATGTGTTGGAAATATCTTATAAATGGACAACTTTGTGTAAAAAAAAATGCGTTTTCATTTTTTTTCCACATTTTTCAAAAACTTCTGGAAAAAAATGAACCGTTCAAAAGACTCATTATGCCTCATAGATTATACGTTGGAGTGTTAGCTTTCCAAAATGGGTTCATTTTTGGGTGTTTCCATTGTCCCGGTGCTCCAGGGCCTTCAAAAGTGTAATAGGTGGTTGAGAAATGTGATGTGTAATTTATGCTCCTAGAACACCTGATGGTGCTCCATGCATGTTGGGCCTCTGTATGTGGCCAGGCAGTGAAAAAGTCCCACACATGTGGTATCGTAATACTCAGGAGTAGCAGAATGTATTTTGGGGTGTCATTTGTGGTATACACATGCCATGTGAGAGAAATAAGCTATTACGACAATTTTGTGAGAAAAAAAAACTCAATTTTGCAAAGAATTGTGGGAAAAAAAATACAACTTCAAATAACTCACCATGCCTCTAACTACATTGAAATGTCTACTTTCCAAAAAGGGGTTATTTGGGGGGCATTTGTACTTTCCTGGCTTGTTAGGGTCTCCAGAAATGAGATAGGCCTCAGTACATCAGATGTGATAATTTTTTTATGATTTGCACCATAGCTTGTAGACTCTGAGCCCCGGTTCACACAGGGGCGGCCCGACTTGCAGGTCGCCTCAGCGAGGCGACCTGCAAACTACTTCCGAGGCGACTTGCAAAACGACTTCTGCATAGAAGTCTATGCAAGTCGCCCCCAAAGTAGTACAGGAACCTTTTTCTAAGTCGGAGCGACTTGCGTCGCTCCTATTAGAACGGTTCCGTAGCACAGAACGGGAGGCGACTTGTCAGGCGACTTGTCAGGCGACTAGGTCGCCTGACAAGTCGCCCCTATGTGAACCGGCACTAAAACTTTCACACAGACCAAATAATTTCCACAAATTTTTGGTTATTTTTACCAAAGATATGTAGCAGTATAAATTGTGGCCAACATTTATGAAGAAAAATTACGAATTTGCAAAATTTTATCACAGAAATTAGGAAAAATGTGTTTTTTTTCAAAATTTTCGGTCTTTTTTCATTTATAGCGCAAAAAATAAAAAACCCAGGAGGTGATCAAATACCACCAAAATAAAGCTCTATTTGTATGAAAAAAAAGGACAAAAAAATCATTTGGGTACAGTGTTGCATGACTGAGTAATTGTCATTCAAAGTGTGAGAGCAATGAAAGCTGAAAATTGGTCTGGATAGGAGGGGGGTTTAAGTGCCTAGTAAGCAAGTGGTTAATCAGCGTCTTGATCAAGCCAGTTGCAGTGCTGATCAGTGTATACTGATAGTGGGGAGTCCCCTCTGTCAGAATACAATGTTTCAGCGGGGGTAGGGGGGGGGAATCCTGCATCCACACAAGTGAGGTGGATCTGAATCTGTTGAAAAGAAAAACAAAACAAACTATGTGTACCCAGCTTAAAGCTGGCAATAGATGGACCCAATTTTGATCCATCTATGGCCATTTGTCGGTCTAATGATTGAATTGAGTTGAACAGGAGTCTTGAAAAATTTTCAGGTGCTGGCTGATTTAAAAAAAAAAAAAAAGGAGTAAGGCCTCTTTCACACGAATGATCTGTTCAGGTCCGCCTGTCAGTTTTTTAGGCGGACCTGAACGGACGCTCCATAGACCTCTATGGAGCATCGGATATCAGCTGTGACATGTCCGCTGACATCTGAACTGCTCCGATCCGAAAAATTATAACGTAGGAAAAACCTACTTTTCCATCCGTCTGCAGATCGGATCTGGTTCCGTCTTCATCCGATCCCCCATAGGGTAGAGCGGCGCTCTGTCAGGTCCGTCGCTGACGGACCTGTCATCTGCCTGCTTAGCGGGGATCGACGGAGCGATCCCCCGCTGAGCAGAGCGGGCTTCGTACACGGACACGTCTATGTAAAAGAGCCCTAATGCATGGCCAGCTGTAGGGGTCGCTTACTTCTGTGTCACTCTGAACAGCGATCCGCAGTGGAATGCTTTTTAGAGAGCATTGCAGGTGCAGCTGACAGGTATTCAGGAGTTCATACTGCCACCTCATTAATGCTTGCTTGTTTTTTTGGCAGCTGAATGGGCTTTGTGAATGGAAATACCATGCCACAGCTGTGAGCCTAGCATTTGGCTTGTGGTTGCAGCACAGCCCTATTCACTTGAATAAGTCAATTTCAGCAGCAGTGTTGCCCCCCAAATGCAACAGGAGGGATAATTTTTGCCACTTAAGGTGGAGCAGAAAACCCTTTAATGTTTAAGGGTTCTGGGTCACCGAATAGCCTCTGATTGGCTATCACAGTGATAAGTCACTGAAGTGCGCCCCTGTGTTTCTCGCTCTGTGAATGGAGAAGAAAGATAAAAATTGTATCTTTCTCTCTCCTTGGGGAAAAAAAAAAAAAAAAAAAAAAGTAGTGTGTACACAATAGTATTATTATTGTTATTATTCAAAATAAAGAAATACCTAGATCAATATTTGATCAAGGTCAGCACCAGGGCTAGTGTTTGGGTCAAGTAAGGGTCAAAGGTCAAGAACAAATCTTTAAATTAGTATCTAGGCTGGATAAAAAAAAAAAAAAAGAAGCAAAATGCGCAATATTGTTTCTGGGCTGTACTATGGGTGCAAACATACACATATGTGGCATCACTGTGATCATTGGGAGCAGGAGAATTTATTTTGGGTTGTTATTTGGTGGTAGGTTATGGTAGTAACAAGAAATACAGCTACTTTTTTTTTTTTTTTTTTTAAATGACTATTTGTGATTTTGGACCAGTTTTCCTTTAATAAAAACAAAAAGCAGGGAGATATTTATTACCATTTACCACCAAATGAAAGCCCAATTTGTCCTGAAAAAAACAAGGTATAATTCACCTGGATGCATAAAGTAGTTGTGATGATATGTACGGTTTTACTAACACATGTCAAAGTTTCAAAATTGTGCTCAGGCATTAAGACTTGTTTTACCCTTAGGCGTGAAGGGGTTAAAAAGGCAGTTTATGCAAAAGTGATATTTCAATGCTGGTTACAGCTTAGTGAGATGAATGGCCAGTTGGCTACTTTTTTCTCTTGGGGACCATGGAGGTGAGACTTCTTTGCTATTGCCTCTACAACTATTGGGGTATTCCATTCACTAGAACATACAATAAAAGATTTACAGGGGGAGCGAGATTGAGCTTTACAATGGCCAATGCATGTGTGCAAGCTTGGGAACCCAAGTGAGTTATATTAAACATTTTGCTTTATTTGTTCAGTTCAAATAAGAGGAGTGTCTGGCTGTTTGACTGCAATGATTTGCATAATACCAAAAGTCCTAACTGTTTCCACCAGTGCTTATCCCACCATATTGCTCTAGTCCCCAGAAGTATATATATATTTTTTTATTATCTTGTTAATAAGGATTTTCCAAAACCAATTTTTAACTGTTAAGTGAAACATGACACAAACTGATTCCAAAACATTGTTTTAATTGATAGCATTGTGTTTACATCATCCTTGCTGCTTTAAATATTCCTTGAAGACATCAAGACTAAACATCATCAATGTCAATTTACAAAAGGTACAATAGTTTAAACAGCTGGCAATGCAATACCAATGTAAAAAAGATATAAATAAATAGAATGAGGCATCAGTGTAACTTTGAGTTAACAGCTGGTTGCAGGAGCTCAGGATCCAGTTGTTGATGGTTGAACAGTCTGCATCACATCTGTCCAACTAGGAGAGATGACACTGAAGTTTGAATGAAGATGTTGATTAAGAATCTGATCCCCTTCAACGGGGCAAATTTTATCTCTGTTAACCAGGTTTCTCTAACATTTCCGTGTAACAAAAAGGGGGATTTAAATGATTTCGATAATCCATTGAGGCTCTTGTTTAGGCTTTCACCAAAGCCTGAAATTCTAAAAAAAAAAAAAAAAAAAAAAAAAAAAAAAAAAAAAGAAAAAAGAACAAAATTAATTATAATACCCTTTAGCTAATACTAGATAGATACATAGGATAGATCGTCAGATCAACAGATGGATAGACAGATGTTTCGGCAGGCAGTTAACTAGACAGACATAAAAACATAACTTGCGGTTACACTCTATTCTAAATGGTTATGGTAGCTATTGGTTAGAAAATGATCTTCTATTCATCTAGATAAAATATTTGCATGCTTACCTTCAACTCCAATTTTGCCATCACCATCAGAGTCACCGGCTGAAAGAAATGCCTTGGTTTCAGAATCAGTCAGATCCCTGGCATTAGCATTGAAGTTCTTTAGGAACTTTCTAAAGATAAAAAGGAGAGAGAGACAGTTGGTCTTGCTGATAATGACAGTACAGAAATGTATTTTTGCAGTGTCAGTTTACAGTGTAGCCTTTTATAATCCTATACATTTTAGAAAAGCAAAAGAAAAAAAAAAAAAAAAAAGAGACAAATAAGTTTGTTTGCAGTGTTTGAAATTATGGTAAAATGACAAGAATGGTGGGACAAGTACCTTCACAGGAAAGCATGTGCTGGGACAAGTACCTTCACAGGAAACATACACCCAACACTGAATGTATTGTCAAGTGTAGAATCTTTTTAATCTGCACTAATGAGGTCTACTGTGTCTAAATATAATATTTGTAGTCAAACACTACTCTTATATTTATGATCATATTTATTGTACTCCCAAACATGTATTCTGGGATTTGTTCTAACTGTCCTTGACAATCTCAAATCAATATTTTTCTGTCTGGTGTTTACATCTTATAATTAGGATATGTAATCAGAAGCTGGCTTTTTGTCTATTAAAAGAACAAGTGTTAATTACTACAAAAAGCCCTGCGCCTTGCAAGAACCTAAAACCTATGTCTTGCAATGCTCCTGCTGACACATAAGCAGCCCTGTAATGTAATACGTTGAGTCCCTAGTTCATGCATAAGTAGATTGTGAATATCCTGAATTATTCCCTTTTTTTGGTATAAGTATTAATCATAGATAATTCTATTTTTATTTCATTTAACATATTTAGCATTTAATGTAATGAAAAATGTATTTGTTTTAATGATATGTGCTATATTAGCTTTACAAGCTATAAAACATTCTAAATCCCCATATCATCTTATTTTAGCAGGGTTTCAGCTGATACCTACTTGAGTTCCTCTTCCTCAATGTAGCCACTCTGGTCCTGATCAAGGATTTCAAAGGCTTTCTTAAGATCACCTGCAGACTTGCTTGCCAGGCCAACCTTGGCAAAGAAAGATTTATATTCGAAGGAGTCCTTGGCTGTATAAAAAAAAGAAAAAAGTTTAAATGTGAATACTAAAGTCCTTATGTAGCAAGTGGATAAATGTTAAAACTAATGTCACGTCAAATACAAATTTTTATAAATATATTCATACAAATGTTAGTGAATATTTTTCTTGAGGAAGAGGGGTTGCCCATCTAAGATGAAAGCTGCCACTCCAATATGAAAGAGGGTGTTAAGGATAAGGAATTAATAAGGGCATTTTAATACTGGTAATATAATGTAATTACAATTAAGTAATTTTATTTTTGGTAATAAAATAAGATCATTTAATTATGAGAAAATTGTACCCCTGAGAGTTTGTGCATCCTTTCTAAGCCATTACTTGCTACAAGCCATTAGTCAGAGCAACAGAGAGAAGAAGGCTAATCTGTGCCACAAGTGTTGGTTTGAGAGAATGTAACCAGCTTAAGTTGTTATATTGACTTTTGATCAAAATTTTACTCTAAAACACAGAATAATGCAAATGTACTGTATTCCATAAATCCAATTAAATGCTTAATTATTGTAAAGTGTAATCAATAACAGTGAATGCCTATTTGCAATGGTTGCAGGCTGAAAGTCTGGCTTGCAGTTACCAATTCCTTCAAAATGAGGCACTGTTTCTACTGCTAGAATGTTAATCCTCTCTCATAAGGTACTACAAGTTGTCATGTTGCTATTCAGTATAAATAAAATGATGAAAGCACAAAGTGGTAACAAAGTGGTTGGCACAGTACCTTCTGTGCTCTTCAGGGCAGCCTTGATGTCAGCTTCACTCAGGAGTCCAGAAAAAGCCATTTTAGATTTAGTTCTAGAAATAAATAACAAAATGAGTTTTGGAAACATTAAAAAGTGAAAAGTTAGATTAAAAAAAATCATTTGTAGGAAATTACAAATGTGTTCTACAATGTCAAGCAAATAAAATATGTTTTCTTTTATAAAGTTTGTTATTAAAGCAGTATTAAAACCTTTTTTTTTTAATAATCTAACATTTTATTTCTAAAAAGAGTACATTTCAACATCTAAGGTTAATTAGATTAGCTTGATATCCTAGCAGATAGTACAAAGAATCAGTTAATTTATTTCATATCAACCTCAACTAAACAATCTGCAGACCTTCAGTTTCTAGGAAATAAAACAACTTATGTCAAAAGCAATACCAAAGGGTAACAATGATGATGTGTAATGAGCAGTAACTCAAAGCTACCAATCAGCTTTCACCTTTCATCAGTTTAGAGCAATCAGAATAAAGAAAGATGATTTCTGATTGTTGGCTGTTACTAAATAGAAAAAGGAGCAAAGACGTTTTTTCAAAATACCCACAACACAATATTATATCTATTCAATATCTGTTTGGCAGGTAGAAGTATCAGATAAAAAAATCCCAGGGTCCTTTTTATAGTAAAATTGAGTAACTGATGGTATGTTGAGCAGCTGCAGGTGGATGAACATAAGCAAATAAAGAGAGGTCCAGCAAATTATTCCTTTGCGATGACTGTAGTCCAGAAATTGCTGTGTGTCTTGTCCCAGGTTGATTTTTCTCCTTGGTATATAGCAGAAAGGTTACTCTTGTAAGGTTTGATTCTTCCGTGCTGAAGCAAGTTACAATCCCAGAAAAACAGACAGGCGAGGAGAGTGTAGAACTCACCTTGGGCACTTTTTTGCAATGGAGGAGTCCTACAGAATGAGCTGTGCCTATCTTCCAATGGGTCACTTCTTATATACGTTTGCAGACACCACCCCCAAGCCATATAGAGTAGCAAAGGGGACCCAGACACAGATCAATTCTTCCTAAGCAGGAGTGTAAAATTTGCTGGGTAATGAACTGGTTATTTATACTCTGCAAGGAATTTAAATTAGGGCTTTGTCAACAATTTTATATCAGAAACACTAAGGCCGGACCACACTTGTTGCTCCATGCTAGCTTGCAAAATATAAAAACAGCCTTATGAATTTGTTAGATTTTGCAGCTTTCTCTGTGTGCTAAAACTCAGAAGTATGCATAGCAGCATGCTATTTAACAGCTGTCAGTTCATGTAACATTCATAGTGAACATACTGTATATTATCTCTTTATCCTGCTTGCTTATTACAAGTGCTAAAATGGTTTGTCCACCCAAAATTAATTTAAATTTTAGTAGATGGTATGGGGTTTAGATGATTTTTTACATTTTCAGTCACTGATGGTGAGATCTTTGTGCCTGACTTCCCAGGGTTACAGTATTGATTTATGTAGGCATATATATTTTGCCATCTTTATATTTTTAATTTATAATATATTACACACACACACACACACACTATATACAGTATCCATATATCCTATATTTGGCTGTATTATATACAGTAACTCACAAAAGTACACCCCTCACATTTTTGTAAATATTTTATTATATCTTTTCATGTGACAACACTGAAGAAATGACACTTTGCTACAATGTAAAGTAGTGAGTGTACAGCTTGTATAAAACAGTGTAAATTTGCTGTCCCCCTCAAAATAACACACACAGCCATTAATGTCTAAACTGCTGACAACAAAAGTGAGTACATCCCTAAGTGAAAATGTCCAAATTAGCCATTTTCCCTCCCCGGTGTCATGTGATTAGTTAGCGTTACAAGGTCTCAGGTGTGAATGGGTAGCAGATGTGTTAAATTTGGTGTTATAGCTCACTCTGTGGGGGGGGGGGTTGGGCCGCACTTCAATGTGAGCAGATGTGTGCTGGCTCTGCTCCTGATCCTGCTGTAGGAAGGAGCCGTTTGTGCTTCAGCGTGCGTCCCTGGTTCCCGGTGGACTCTGTTTGACCTGGTCCCCGGTCTCTGTGCTTCGTGCTATGAGCTTTGTGCTCTGTGCTCCCTTGTTCTCCTGCTCTAGTGCTCTAAGATATGTGATCTGTGCCCTACGATCCGTGCTCCTCTGCCATCTCTGGCTAGATCTAGACAGACCCAGCTGATCTCGCTAACCCTATTACAGATCCTGTGTCAGAAATCATGAATCACACTGAGACAGAAGTACAGTTAAATCAAACTTGCATAATAATAAATAATAATAAAAAAAAAAAAAAAAAAAAAAAAAAAAAAAAAAGGTAAACCGAGTAAACGTCGTCAAAACATAGCCAGAGTTCAGAAACTGGAACGGATAATCAGACAAGCCAAAACATCAGGAAGCCAGAGAGGAGTGTAGTATAACAGCAAGCAGGATCTGGAGCCAGAAGCAATGTCAGCCAAGCAAGTCTTTAAAAAAAAGGAACACAGGAGAGCGCCTCTAGAGATGTGACCAAGGCGAAGGCAGAGATCATCTGGCCTAGACGGCTTAAGTAGGCAGGACTGACGAGCAGGATATCAGCAACATGTTTATTTATGAGTCACTATGGAGAGAAGAGCTGGCAATTAGCTGACAGCTGAGCGGCCAGCTTAGAGAAGGAAGGGCTGAGCCCAGCCCTGACAGTACCACCTCCTCAATGACCCGTCCCCCTTGGAAGACCACCAGGCTTGAGGGGGAAAAAAAAAAAAAAAAAAAAAAAAATCTATGGAAATCACGGAGGAGGACAGGGGCATGTACGTCCGAGGATGAGACCCAAGAGCGTTCCCACAGACCGTACCCTTTCCAATGCACCAGGTACTGTATGCGCCCACGGGAACCTACAGGAGTCAAGAATGGACTGTAGTTCATACTCCTCATGGTTCTCAACCTGTACAGGGTGAGGACGAGGCACCGAGGTGGTAAAGCAGTTGCAGACCAAAGGATTTAATAAGGAGACATGAAATACATTAGAACGGTCACGTAATGAGTATGCCACTGGGTTAATCCTGTGAAGAATATGGAAAGGCCCAATAAACCAAGATGTGAACTTCAGAGAAGGAACGAGAAGGTTGCGAGATGACAGCCAGACCCTGTCCCCAACCTGGTAGGAAGGCGCAGGCAGACGTCTGCGGTCAGCATGGAGTCTGTACCTACCAATAGCATGTCGCAAAGCCTCCTGGACTTGTGCACAAGTGGAACAAAGACCACAGAGCTGCTCTTCTAATGCAGAAATACTCTGCGGAACAAATGAGTCAGGCAACATAGAAGGTTGGAAACCATAGTTCGCCATAAACGGGGACAATCGTGAAGCAGAATTCAAGGCACTATTGTGAGCAAACTCTGCCCACAGTAAGAGGTCTGACCAGTTATGATGGTCAGAAATATAGCAACATAAGAAATTCTCCAAGGACTGATTGGCTCGTTCTGTGGCCCCATTAGACTGCAGGTGATAAGCAGAGGAGAAAGCAAGCTCAATTCCCAACTGTGCACAAAAGGCTCGCCAGAACTGGGACACAAACTGACTACCCCTGTCTGAGACAAACACCTTGGGTAGCCCATGTAACCGAAAGATCTCCTGAGCAAAAATGGAAGCCAGTTCCTTAGAAGTGGGCAACTTAAGTGGAATACAATAGGACATTTTCGAGAACTTGTCAACTACCATAAGGATAACTGTGTTGCCCTTGGAGTTGGGTAACTCCACAATGAAATCCATAGACAGGTGGGTCCAGGGCCTCTCTCCATTGGGTATGGGTTTGTAGGAGGCCCACTGGAAGGTGTTGTGGAGTCTTACTCTGAGCACACATGGAACAGGCAGCTATGAAGGCGGTTACATCAGCACGTAGACTAGGCCACCAGAATTCTTGGAAAATGGTCCAAAAGAGTTGATTCTTCCCAGGGTGGCCAGCAGCCTTGGGAGAATGGCAAGTCTGGAACACAGCAGTACGGAGACTCTCTGGAACAAAGCAGCGGTCACAAGGTTTCTCAGGAGCATGGACCTGAGCAGCAAGAATTGTCACCCAAAGGAGAAGTGAGACTGGTGCGAACCAGAGCTACGATCAGGAGGAATCACACGAATTGAAACGGACTCCATCTTGGAAGTGGAGGAAAATTGTGACAAAGCGTCATCCCTTACATTCTTAGTACCGAGTAAGAATGAGACAATGTAATTGAAACTAGACAAGAAAAGAGCCCATCGCGCCCTTCTGGGAGAGAGGAATTTAGCCTCAGGCAAGAATGTGAGATTCTTATGGTCAGTAAGAATGAGAACTGGCACAGTGGTACCTTTGAGGAGATGTCTCCACTCTTTCAGGGCTAAAATGATCGATAACAGCTCTCTGTCACCAATCTCGTAATTGCACTCCCCAAGTGACAATTTCTTGAAAAAGTAGCCACAAGAATGCATAGCGCTTTCAGAGGTAAGACGTTGAGACAGAAGGGCGCCAGCTCCAGTCTCAAGCATCAACCTCAAGGATAAAAGGTAACGTAGCATCAGGATGTGCCAACACAGGAGCAGAAACAAAGGCAGGCTTGAGACTCTCAAAGACCTTAATGGACTCCTTAGACCAGTGATGGCGAACCTTGGCACCCCAGATGTTTTGGAACTACATTTCCCATGATGCTCATGCACTCTGCAGTGTAGTGTAGTTAAGCATCATGGGAAATGTAGTTCCAAAACATCTGGAGTGCCAAGGTTCGCCATTACTGCCTTAGACCAACTCTGTGGTTTACCGTCCTTACTGGTCTTGTCAGGGGCTTGACCAGAGACGAGAATTTACTAATAAACTTCCGATAATAGCCAAGAAAATGCTGCAGAGGATGTAAACCCATGGGTTGGGGCCACTGTAATAGGGCGTACACACGGTCGGACTTTGTTCGGACATTCAGACAACAAAATCCTAGGATTTTTTCCAATGGATGTTGGCTCAAACTTGTCTTGCATACACACGGTCACACAAAGTTGTCGGAAAATCCGATCGTTTTAAACGCGGTGACGTAAAACATGTACGGACTATAAACGGGGCAGTGGCCAATAGCTTTCATCTCTTTATTTATTCTGAGCATGCGTGGCACTTTGTCCGTCGGATTTGTGTACACACGATCGGAATTTCCGACAACGGATTTTGTTGTCGAAAAATCCGATGGAAAATGTCTGATGGAGCCCACACACGGTCGGAATTTCCGACAACACGATCCGATCGGACATTTTCCATCGGAAAATCCGACCGTGTGTACGGGGCATAAGACTGCTGAAAGTTTCTCTGGGTCCATCGAAAAACCAGTAGTGGAAATGACATAACCCAAGAATTTAACCTGTTCATGATGGAATTCACACTTCTCCAATTTACAATATACATTGTTCTCTTAGTTTCTAAAGCACACAACAGATATCGGTGTGGTGGCTCTCCAGGGACTTGGAAAATATGAGGATTTCGTCGAGATAAACCACCACAAATCGCGGAGGACATTGTTAATAAATTCCTGGAAAACTGCCGGGGCGTTAAAGGCCAAAAGGTATTATGGAGGTACTTATAATGGCCTGTTCTGGTAGTAAAATGCAGTTTTCCACTCGTCGCCCTCCTTAATCCTCACGAGAATGTATGCCCCTCTCAAATCAAGCTTTGTGAAAACCGTTGCTCCCTTGAGGCGGTCAAATAACTCCGTAATCAACAGAATCGTATAGCTATTCTTAATCGTGGAATGATTGAGACCCCTATAAATCAATACAAGGTCTCAGTTCACCACTTTTCTTCTTCACAAAGAAGAAACCAGCACCAGCAGGAGACGAGGATATGCGGATGAAACCTTGAGAAAGTGCATCTGCAACATACTCCTCCATGGCCTTATCCTCCAAGACCTACAAAGGGTAAACCCGGCCACGAGGGGGTATGGCACCATGTTGAAGGTCAATTGTGCAATCATACGACCGGTGTGGTGGCAAACTACCAGCTTGACCGCAGCTGCATCAGAATCGAATGCTTCGATCCAAAGGCAGCATCAATGAACAGGCATGCAGCTCCAGAGTCGATTAGAGCCTGTAGCTCGACAGATGACTCAGCCCAAGAAAGGGTAACCAAAACCAGGGGCTTATCCATCTGGATAACTGGGGTTGAAAAACGCCACCTAAAATCTGTCCATGACAGGGCCTCGAGGTTCGGGCGTTCCCTGGACGGGTAGGACAAGACTTCAAAAAGTGACCTGCCTAGGCACAATCTCTCCCTCCTAAGGGTTCTCTCATCTGCAGAGAGACACGTGAAGCCCAAGTGCATGGGTTCATCTTCACAGACCAACTCGGTACCAGGAGGCATGGGAGGTGAGGGAGGCAAGGGTGGGACTGCAAAGTTTGGAGACAAATGTACAGGAGGCTTCCGCAAGCACTCCTTAAAAGGGAGTCTGAGTCTGGAGTCAATGAGGATGGCAAATGTGATCAACTTCTCCAGCTCAGTGGGTATATCTCATCCTTGTAGGTATCTGAGAGACCATGAGAAAAAAGCAGCCACGAGGGCCTCATTGTTCCAAGCAACCTCTGCTGCCAGAGTACGGAATTCAATGGTGAAATCAGCAACAGTTCTCGCACTCTGTTTAATAGACATGAGGCACTTGGCAGCAGAAGCGGAGCGTGCAAGAACATCAAATACACTTTTAAAAGAAGCCACAAACTCAGGGTATCTCAAGACAACCGGTTTTTGTGTCTCCCATAGAGGGTTTGCCCAGGCCAAGGCTCTTAGAAAGAAAAGATATCACAAAACCTACTTTGCTTCTATCTGTGGGAAACGCCTGGGGCAGCATCTCAAAGTATATCTCAACCTGGTTGAGAAACCGTCTGCATTGGACTGGATCGCCCCCAAATTGCTGGGGAAGCGGGGTGGAACCAGACATACCTCTTATAGAGGTAATACTCGAGGTGGGTGCCTGCACAGAGACTGAAGTAGCAGCAGGGACGGCCTGCAACACAGGTTGTAGCAGAGCAGCCACAGTCACCAGTGAACTGTGTGACTCAGGAGCTCATGGCCTTCGCCAACTGTCAGAAACCATGAATCAGACTGAGACAGAAGTACAGTCAAATCACACTTGTTTAATAATAATAAAAAAAAGGTAAACAGCGTAAACGTAGTCAAAACATAGCCAGAGTTCAGGAACCGGAACGGATAGTCAGACAAGCCAAAATGTCAGGGAGCCAGAGAGGAGCATAGTAGAACAGCAAGCAGGATTTGGAGCCAGAAGGAATGTCAGCCAAGCAAGTCTTTAACAGGAACACAGGAGAGCGGCTCTAGAGATGTGACCAAGGCAAAGGCAGAGATTATCTGGACTGGATGGCTTAAGTAGGCAGGACTAACGAGCAGGATATCATCAACAGGTAAGTCACTGTGGAGAGATGGGAGCTGGCAATTAGCCAACAGCTGAGTGGCCAACTTAGAGAAGGAAGGGCTGAGCCCAGCCCTGAGATCCTGCTACAGATAGAGGTGGTTCATTCATCCTCTGCCCTCTGCCATTCACGGTCTGCTGTTTTTTCCATGACCTTGCGGTGACCCCCGGAGCGTCCTTAGACTTTGCTGGATGGTCTTGGTATCGAAGGGGGAGGGTACGTCAATTCCAGCTTCCAGACCCTGGAGTACCTCGGTGTTGGATCAGAGTGGGAGCACCACTTAATCTACCCTAGTTCAGGAGGGATCAGAGCGCAGTGATGCTGGCGATCTGCATAGCTTGGAGCAGAGAAAGAGGCGGTGTGATGAGTGTTCTAGGCTTTTGTCTGTGCCCTGTTTGAAAGAAACCGTGAGGAATTGTGCTGTGGATCTGTTTGCAGGTACAGTGTCAGGGTATTTCTTGCATTTGAAATACCTGAAATATTTGAAATTTCTGGAACATCTGAAATACCTGAAATTTGAAACACCTGAAATATTTGAAATACTTTGAAATATCTGCAATACTTGAAACATCTGAGCCGTAAGAACTAATTGTGAATAGGCTGAATATTTTGAGGCTAGGGATAACTACTAGAGCCATGCAAAGAAGAGGGGAAGGAACAATGCTGACTCAAAACACCTATGACAGTAATGAGTTAACTCCCCAACGGATACAGATAAGATATAAAAGTTTATGGGAGAAGATGAAAAGTTCTGTAGGAAATACTATGGAAGCCTTGGCGACACAGTATACACAGCAGTTTCCTGTGCAGATACTGGATAAACAAGATCTTCAGGAGCAGATCCCGGCATCCACATCTGTAGAGGTGCAGGGGATTGATGGCTATACAGAGCGACAAAGAAGAGGAATGGAAATAAATCTGGTATTAAAGAGACTATACAAAATGCACAGGGGGGGAGAGCCAACTTTAAAAAGATGTATTCCAAGCATTACAGATATGTAATACTACACTGATTACCTTAACAAAATCAGTTTCAGTACTTACGTGAGGAAGTCACTATTCTACACCATGATATGGAAAACCCTAGTTAGAATTACCGGTAACGGTATTTCTACGAGTCTTTCAGCAGCACCTGGAGAGAGCACAGCTCCACCCACTTTCCCAGGAAACACTGCAGTCAGTTTCTTTAAAGACCGGACACTTCCACCATGGCCTCAGTTGTTCATAGAGTACCTCCAGCCATGCTGAAATTAGATAAGCAGAACATAGCAATAACACATCTTATAACCTTAAAATTTAGGGCGGGTCATCGGCGCTGTCCTGAAAGACTCGTAGAAATACCGTTACCGGTAAGTCTAACTAGGGTTTTCTCCCTTCGTCTTTCAGGACAGCACCTGGAGATGATAAAAGAGTACTTACTCTAGGGTGGGACCACCGCCTGCAGGACCTTCCTGCCAAACGATTGTTCCGCTGCTGATAGCAAGTCCAACCTGTAGTGGCGGGTGAAGGTGGAGAAACTTGTCCACATGGCCGCTTTACAGATCCGACCCGGGGAAGCCCCTGCCCTCTCTGCCCAGGACGTTGCTACTGCCCTTGTTGAATGGGCCACTACCCCCTTAGGGGGCTCTGCTCCTGAAGCTTTATAAGCTTCACTGATGGCCAT
Source organism: Lithobates clamitans (assembly GCA_037952925.1). Taxonomy (NCBI): domain Eukaryota; kingdom Metazoa; phylum Chordata; class Amphibia; order Anura; family Ranidae; genus Lithobates; species Lithobates clamitans. The sequence goes on from JBBGZY010000254.1 coordinate 6,879,846, forward strand.
TCTTAGCCACCTACCTATGGTGCTTTTGGATGCTCTATACCCCTTCCGTGGACCAGAGAAGAGAACAAAGAGAGAATCTGATCTTCTAAAAACTTTTGTTAGCTCTATATAGTGTAATAAACACCTTCTCACGTCCAGGTAATGGAAAGACCTCTCCTTAGCACTGGACGGGTTAGGACAAAAAGTAGGGAGAATTATCTCTTGTGCCCTATGAAATGCTGATGCCACCTTTGGCAGGAAACCCGGGTCAGTTTTTAGCACTACCCGGTCTGGAAAAATATAACAAAAGGGTTCTCTTATGGACAGAGCTTGTAACTCGCTTACTCTCCTAGCTGAAGTTACTGCTACTAACAGGACTATCTTTAACGACCATAGCCTGATTGATGCTTCCTCTGGAGGTTCAAAAAGGCCCTTTAATTGGACCCCGCAGAACCACAGACAGGTCCCATCTAGGAAAAAACTTAAGGTATTGGCCTAGCTCTGGCCAATGCCTTGAAAAACCTAATAATGAGCGGCTCCCTAGATAATTGTCTCTCAAGGAAAACCGATAATGCAGCTACCTGCACCTTTAGGGTGCTAGCTGCCAACCCCATCTCTATTCCCTCATGGAGAAATTCTAATACTGGAACCAAGCCCGTTTGGGCCAGAAAGGGGCCACTAGAAATCACTCGTGTTCTCTTTCTGTAGCTTTTTTAAGACCAAGGGAATCATCTGAAAGGGGGGAAAGGCGTAGCACAACTGGAAGTTCCATGGCTGCGCTAATGCATCCAATCCCTCCGCCTGATCCTGCCTGTTTAGTGAGAAGGTCTCTACTTTTGCATTCTTTTGGGATGCAAAAAGATCTATTTGGGGTACTCCCCACCTTTGTTAGTTTTTGGAAAGTTCCTGTGTTCAGGCTCCATTCTGCTTCCAGTATTCTTTCTCTGCTCAGAAAGTCTGCTAGAAGGTTCAAATCTCCCTTCAGATGTATTGCGGTTATGGATTTTAGATTGTCTTCTGCCCAGGCTAGAATCTGAAGTGCCAAGGATAGCAGAGCCCTGCTCCTTGTTCCTCCCTGCCTTGATATATATGCCACCGCTGTGGCATTGTCCGATAAAACCTGAACATGATGGCCCCGGACTGTTTTTTCGAAGGCCCATAGACCCAGGAGAATAGCCCTTAGCTCTCTCCAATTGGAGGACTTTCTGGCTTCCCAGTCTGTCCAACTCCCCTGAGCCATCTGCTCGTCCAGGTGGGCGCCCCAACCCCAGGAACTTGCGTCTGTTAGTCTTTTCTCCAAAAGGAAAGCCCCAGAGCAGACCCTTGTTCAGGTTTGAGTGATTTCTCCACCACCAAAGCTTCCTCTGAACCCGCGTAGGTATCCTTATTAATTTTTCCAGGGACTCCCCATAGGACCAACTCATTAAAATTGCCTGCTGGAGCTCCCTTGTATGTAGACGTGCCCATTGCACTGCTGGTATAGTCACAGTGAGTAGCCCCAAGGCCGACATAGCTGCTCTTATGGAGATTGGCATATTTGTCTGCGTCTTTACTGCCCCCTGAAGCTTCTCCATCTTCCCCTCGGGGAGAAAAATTCTCTCCTGGATGGAATCTATCGTGTAGCCCAGGAATAATATGGTCTGTGATGGAATCAAGTTTGATTTCTCCTCGTTTATTATCCATCCTAGACCTACCAAGTGTCTCATTGTCTTTTCCAGATCTCTCACTAATAGGTCCCTTGTTTTGGCAAAAATTAGTAGATCGTCTAGATAGGGGAGGACTGATACTCCCTCTACTCTGAGTGGGGCTAAGGCCTCTGCCAGGATCTTTGTGAAAATCCTCGGAGAGGATGACAGCCCGAAAGGGAGAGCTCTGAACTGGAGATGAAGGGTTGATTCCCCCAGTTTTATCGCAAACCTTAGGTGCTTCTGAGATGCTGATGCTACTGGTACATGTAAGTATGCATCTCTCAGGTCTATGGACGCCATAAAACATCTTGGGGTCAGGAGACTCTTCACTGAGAATATTGTGTCCATTTTGAATTTTTTGTACCCGATAGTCTTGTTGAGAATCTTCAGGTTCAGGATGAGCCTGAATTTTCCCGAAGGCTTCTTCACAAGAAATATGTGCGAATAGCACCCCTGTTCTAATTCCTCGGGGGGCACTTTCGTGATCACCTTTTGTAGCATCAATTCTTTCAGGATAGCTGTCATTGCTAGTGACTTTTCTGAGTCTCGGGGAGCCTGGGTTATGTAAAAACGCACAGGAGGAGGTTGAGAAAATTCCAGCCTGTAACCCTCCATAATGGTCTTGAGGATAAACTGGCTGTTCGTTATAGTCTTCCACTGTAAAAAGAAGGTCTGTAGCCTTGCTCCCACAGTTGGATGACCGTCACTGGGTTTTTGTGCTTGTGGTCGGGGGGCGAAAAAGTACTCCTGACTTGCCCCTCCCTCTTTCAGATTTCCAAGGCCTTTTGTAGCCTGCCTCTTTGGTATCTGGGGTTTTCCGAAAAGTACGAAAATTCTTGTTGCCTTGCGGAATCACCTATTTCTTTATAGGGAAAGCCTTCTTTTTGTCAGCTGTTCTGTCAAGTATAGCCTCCAGCCCAGGGCCAAACACCAGATCACCCTCAAAGGGTAAACCGCATAATTTTGTTTTTGAGGCAGTATCCCCTGTCCATGTCTTGACCCATAAAGCCCTGCGAGCTGAGTTTATCAGAGCTGTGGATCTGGCTGACATTCTGATTGACTCCACTGAGGCATCTGCTATATACCCTACCGCCTTAGATAACACCGGGAGCGTATCTAGCAGATCTTTACGAGGCGTCCCCGCCTCAATGTGAGCTTTCAGCTGCTCCAGCCAGTGTTCCAGATTTCTGGCTACCACCGTTGAGGCCATTGCAGGTTTCAAATTTGCTAAAGATGAATCCCATGCCTTCCTTAATAAGGAGTCTGCCTTTTTGTCCATGGTATCCTTAAGGATACCCATGTCCTCAAATGCCAGGTCAGTATTCCTTGATACCTGGGAAAACGCTGCGTCCAGTCTTGGTTTTTTATTCCAGATATGCGAGCTATCCTCATCAAACGGAAACCTCCGCTTGAGGGATTTAGAAAAGAAAGGGGCTCTTTCTGGATCCTTCCACTCCCTCTTAATGGTTTTTGATAAAAACTTATGTACAGGAAAAACCCTGTGCTTTTCCTCCCCAAGGCCCTGAAACATCCTATCGTGTAAGGATAGCTGAGTTTTATCCTCTGTGATGTTAAGGGTAGTGTGTATTGTCTTTAGTAGATCATCCACCTCCTCAAGGGATAGTTTGTACCTAGAAGAAGGAGAAGAAGCTTCATTCACTTCTTCTGCTTCCTCGTCAGAATTTAGTAAAACGTTACATTCTTCCTCCTCTGAGTCGCTGCCCCCTCTGGATGCTGAAACAGAGGATTGAGAACGCGGCACCATACTGCTATGCGCCGTTGGGCGCCTATCCAGGTAGGACCTGAAGGACTCAAAGGTGTCTGCCAGTTCCTTCCTGAAAGAGCTAAGCAATTCGCCTTGCTGAGTTGCAGGACTAGCAGGAGCTGTCTCCTCCTTAACTATGTCTGCAATACAGGATTTGCATAATATTTTGGTCCAGGAATCCCTCAGTAACCCCTTACAAGAGGGACATTTCCTTTTAACAATAGGGGAGACATGCTTGGTCTTTTCTTTAGCCTTCTGCAATATCCCAAGGGAACAAATGACATTTTGCTGAACCATATTTCACCAACACAGTTTACATGCTATATAAAAGGAACACAGAAAAAAAACCACCAAGGAAGTTAACCCTTTAACCCCTATGTCCTGTTCCACAGCCGGTGAATCACCCCACAGATCCACCTTAAACCAAATAATCAATCACATATCCTTCCTTTAGTACACAGGAAAAAGTGATCTGCAGGCCCCCCCCCCCCCCCTCTTTTTTTTTTTTTTTTTTTTTTTTTAGGGAAGGGAATTTATATATAAATATCACAACTGCCCATAGAGTAAAAACAGTGACCAATGTCCCTGCTTACCTGAGCCTGGCTGATTGGTGTGGCTCCTGCCACCGCCGTCTGATCGTCCTCCATTGTTGACAGGACAAACAGCGGCGTCTGTGCACTTTTATTTAATTTTCCCGGGCCGCTCACCGCTGTGAGGGCCGGAAATTACATCAGCCGTAGAGACCGCCCCCTTCCTCCTGCGTTCCAGCAGCCGGAACCGGAAGCCGCGTCGCGCGAGGCCCCGGTCGGAAATGACGCGCTCGCCATCCGAACCCGGAAGGCGTGCGGACAGCAGAGTAGACGCCGTTCGCTACTCCACAGCCCATGCTGCCGGTCTTGTAGGAGCGGGACCCTAGCAGCCTGGCTCTCGCCGAGCATGAAGAGGAGGGGGCGCCGGAGAATCCCCCACACATCAGGGAGGATGCTGGGCTGTCCTCTGAAGAAAAAAAAGGTGACATCAACCGGTATGCTTCCTACTTTCACCACCTGGAGAAAGCGCAGCACACCCCTGGTTCCCTGCAGCACTTCCACCATGGCGGAGGAAACACTACAACTGAGGCCATGGTGGAAGTGCCCGGTCTTTAAAGAAACTGACTGCAGTGTTTCCTGGGAAAGTGGGTGGAGCTGCGCTCTCTCCAGGTGCTGTCCTGAAAGACGAAGGGAGAAATAGTGCAAGAACGCACAACTGCGTTAAAGACACCCTGGTTTCTATGCAGCGAGATCTAAAAGCAGTGGGATTACAGTCAAAGCATGCCAACTACATAAATGCCTTAGAAATCAGGATATGTAGAAATAATGTTAGGATACTGGGCGTCCCGGAACAGAGAAGGAAGAAATGCTATGGAATTTATGGAACAATGGCTGCTGAAGATTTTTGATAAAAAGCATTTTTCTCCTTTTTTTTCTGTTGAGCATGCTCAGATGATACCATGAAGACCCCCTCCTCCTGGAAAGTTCCCACACCCATTTATTGTTAAAATGCTTCATTTTAGAGACAGACAAAATCCTGGCCCTGACACAAACAAAGGGCAACATTGATTTTAAAGGCACAAAAATCTCCAGATTACTCCACTGAAATACAAAAAATGAGGTATAGAAAAAAAAATGAATATATAGAAGTTAAAAAGTGTCTCTGCAAGCTTCAAATAATATACAGAATGTTATATCTGGCCAAGTTGAGGATCACTGTTAAGGATGAGACAATTTTTTTTTTTGATAACCCCAAAAAGGCCACAATATGGTTGGATAAAAACAAGAAACATCTGTCTTCTAATTGCAGGGACATATCAAGCTGATAAGATACTATTTAAAAACAGTATTTTGAGTAAGGAAGAGAAAAATGGGGAAAATGCTAGCAGTAATTGTTAAATCCCAGACTAAGTCCAACTTTTTTCCGGTATTCATATATCAAATGGAAATATATTTCTCATAGTCAAGATGATATATTATCCTCATTTACTACCTTTTACACCAGAGTAAGGCCACTTATCATCCAAATGAAATTATATATACACATACACACACACCATAGAAAGAATTTGATACTTCACTAAAAAAGTGATACTTTGCTTCTGCTGTACCTGTTCCTATATACAAACTCGTGAACAGTATGCATTACCAACTGAGCCAGTCTTCACTTATGTCTGTTTTTAAACTAGAGCCGATTAATACAAGTCCTGTACATACTGGGGCATTTTTCTGTAGTTACACTGTAGTTAACTAGTTTAACTAGTTTGAACTGTTAAATTATTGCTTTTAAACTTTGATTTAAATTTTCCTCTCAATGAGGTCCGATTCCTTTTTTCAGCAAGGACTACATGTCTCAGAAGACCTTGTGATCAGGACTGCAGGAGGGTAATTGCGGTGGTGCCTTGTTGGCTATACCAATAATAATTTGAGCAAATGCCCCTTGCCACACCCAAATACAGTACACAATAACTGAGTATGAGTTGTATATGCAGTGGCCACCATTATGTCACCTCTATAGTTGTAAAGATGACAGCTGGACAGGATAGGAAGCAGCTGTGTGGTGCCAGATGTCAGAAGACGTATTAGAATCATTGTAGGACTGGGAATTTAAAGAGAACTCGTCATGGAGAACACGGTCCACTGCTGCAGAGATTTACTACTCCACAGATTCCTCTACTAATGAGGCTTTATTAACTCGGAACTGAAGTTTTTGTAGCGCACTGGTGTGAATAGGCCCTAACGGAATAAAATGTAGTTAGCAGTGTATGTAGCACCCTCCTAGATAGGTGTTAGGATTAGTTAGATTTAGTGCTTGCTCACTGTCCAGTGGAGTGATGTGTGTTTTGTTTAGATAAATTTAGCTGAAACAATGTTTAGTAACCATGTTTAGCAAAAGTATTATTTAATTCAGACATAAAATGCATTACATAAATACAATCAATATCACATAAAATTTCCAGTAGTCAACATCAGCAACAACAAACGACCATCTCCCATGGCAATCAATTCATTGAAAAAGTTCTAATTGTACAGTTACATTGTATCAATACTATCCATATGAATCCCCATGAATACCCCAATGCATTTCAACCCTTTTTCCTTTTCTGGTCTTCTTCAGGGGGGTTTTAACTTCTAAAGAGATACATCAAAATTCCATTAGGATTTTCTACAATATATAAAACATAACAGATCATTTTGTGATATTTTGAAGGTTTTTGAAAGTACATCTCCATACATATGGCGAAATATTTACTATTTGGGAATAGGAAAGCGGGCTTGTGTCGCAAAGTTTTAATGAATAAAAACCGTTGCGTGCGGTGGTCCCACAATGTTTGCTCATACCCTCTGTCGCCTCTAGGCGCGTCCATAGTCCACGGGGCTTGCAAGGAGCCACGCATTTGGACCCAGTGGGGAAGGTGTAGGGCGTGGCACCTGTAATTTGATATTTGTAAAAATTAGTAAATAGTCAGCAAGTGTCGGGTGGGTGTTCTGTATTGTCCTATATAGCCAGACTGCTTAATATTCAGAACAATTAATAGAGTGGTCTCGACTAATATTGTCCCTTTGCTCATATTTTAATAATTTTTGGATCTAAATTGTGATATGTGAATGCATGATAGGTTGAACTAAGTGTATAGAGTAAAAAAAAAAAAAAAAAAAAAACCCACACACACACACATCACTTTAAACAAGCTCTATAGTTTCATGCCTCACCTGACAAAAGGTGATAATACTGGGTGGTGGGGTAGTGAGTAAAAAAAACTAAGTGAAGGGATCTATGTGATAAGGTGTGACATAAATAAAATGTTGTTGACCAGTGCCAAAAGCATGGGGTCTGTGTAATGAAATATAGCATGATAAAGTGTTGTTGATGTGTGCCAAAAACAAAAAACAAAGACTTGTAAAAAAATATAACAAACATGTGAAAAAGGGAAAAGAACTAAGAAGGCTGGTGAAAACAATCTATACAAGGTGAAGTAATGTGAAGTGCCTAATAAAGGAAAAACCAAGGTTATAAACAGGTGGTTAAAATGATAATACTGTTATTATTACTTATTATTGGGCTATGTGTATAAGATGTCAATGTGATAGATGTATTGAGAAACCTAAATCATAAAAAAATATGAATGTATTCCATACTGTGTGAGCTGCGGCTGGCAGGACTCCTCCAGTACAAGCACTTACTTGTTGGTTCAGACCCTTCCTGCATGTGTTGGCAGCCATCCAGGGATCACCTCAAGATCCTCAGGAAGCTGCACCTTTATTTATAGGAGTTAATCGCCTCTTGGTCACAGGTGCTCATCTCCACCCCACAGCAGCAATCCAGGGATCATCTGAAGATCCTCAGGAAGCTGCACCTTTATTTAATAGAGTTAATTGCCTCTTGATCCCAGGTGCTCATCTCCCCCCCCCCACATCCTCCCCCTGCAACTGGAGACCCAACCGCAGATTGGCGGTATTGGCGTGGCCCTCTCGGCGTTCCGGAAGGTGATGCCCCGGCGACAGCCGTCATCCCCGACGCAATATGCGTGACGTCATGACATTTCACGCATGCACAGGTTAAACCTCGCACGCACGAAACCCCTAAACGTCCGGGTGATCCAGGAACGCCGCCGGCATGGAGGGGAGCTCCCTCAAGTGGCCCGAACAAGAATGGGTCCCACCATGGAAGCACATGTGTGGGGAGGAACCGAACAGCCGCGTCTCCCCACCGTGCCGGGAAGCCGAGTGGAAAAGAGGGACAGCCCAAAGACGACAAGAGAGACGTGGCGCTCCATGCGGGACACACATCATAAATAATGTGTGTGCCGCAAGGCAACCAGGATTATTAAAATTGTATAAGTTGGTGTGTGTAGTATACTGATGCGATTTTGTTATCTAAATTGAAAAAAATATTGATGCGATTTTATTGTCTAATTTGAAGAGCTAGAGGTATATTAGATCCCACCAATCCAAATGGAAATGTATTTATGTAATGCATTTTATGTCTGAATTAAATAATATTTTTACTAAACATGGTTACTAAACATTGTTTCAGAAATATTTTGCTGCTTAAAAGCCCCCTGGGGAAATTTTTCCACTACGGTAATTTTGCAATGCATTTTGGGGTGTGCAGCTGTGTCAACTCTTGCATGTGTTACTTTACTTTGTTCTTCTTTTGGGTGGTTAACACATGCGAGTTGCAATAAGAGTAGAGGTATATCCCAATCCTTTGAAAACACAGCAGATAATTTCCCTTCCAGTTACCTATTTAGGTTATACACAAAGGGATCTGCAATAGGCAGAATTAGCCTAAACTTAAAGGAACCGTTAATCGGTCAATATTTTATTCAATAATAGACAGAGCAAGGTAGCCAAGTCTAGGAGGAATATAACTCCACGGGTGAAATAGACAAAATTTCTCCCTTTTTGTTTCATTTGGATTGGTGGGATCTAATATACCTCTAGCTCTTCAAATTAGATAATAAAATCGCATCAATATTTTTTTCAATTTAGATAACAAAATCGCATCAATATACTACACACACCAACTGAAACAAAAAGGGAGAAATTTTGTCTATTTCACCCGTGGAGTTATAGTCCTCCTAGACTTGGCTACCTTGCTCTGTCTATTTTGACTGGTTAACGGTTCCTTTGAGTTTAGGCTAATTCTGTCTATTGCAGATCCCTTCGTGTATAACCTAAATAGGTAACTGAAAGGGAAATGATCTGCTGTGTTTTCAAAGGATTGGGATATACCTCTACTCTTATTGCAACTCGCATGTGTTAGGAGGGCAGCGGGTGTTTAACCACCCAAAAGAAGAACAATGTAAAGTAACACATGCAAGAGTTGACACAGCTGCACACCCCAAAAAGAATTGCAAAATTACCGTAGTGGAAAAATTTCCCCAGGGGGCTTTTAAGCAGCAAAATATTTCTGAAACAATGTTTAGTAACCATGTTTAGTAAAAATATTATTTAATTCAGACATAGAATGCATTACATAAATACATTTCCATTTGGATTGGTGGGATCTAATATACCTCTAGCTCTTCAAATTAGATAATAAAATCGCATCAATATTTTTTTCAATTTAGATAACAAAATTGCATCAATATACTACACACACCAACTTATACAATTTTAATAATCCTGGTTGCCTTGCGGCACACACATTATTTATGATGTGTGTCCCGCATGGAGCGCCACGTCTCTCTTGTCGCCTTTGGGCTGTCCCTCTTTTCCACTCGGCTTCCGGTGGGGAGAGGCGGCTGTTCGGCATCTCCCCACACATGTGCTTCCACGGTGGGACCCATTCTTGTTTGGGCCACTTGAGGGAGCTCCCCTCCATGCCGGCGGCGTTCCTGGATCACCCCGGACGTTTAGGGGTTTTGCGCGTGCGAGGTTTGACCTGTGCATGCGTGAAATGTCATGACGTCACGCATATTGCGTCGGGGATGACGGCTGTCGCCGGGGCATCACCTTCCGGAACGCCGAGGGGGCCACGCCAATACCGCCAATCTGCGGTTGGGTCTCCAGTTGCAGGGGGAGGATGTGGGGGGGAGATGAGCACCTGGGATCAAGAGGCAATTAACTCTATTAAATAAAGGTGCAGCTTCCTGAGGATCTTCAGATGATCCCTGGATTGCTGCTGTGGGGTGGAGATGAGCACCTGTGACCAAGAGGCGATTAACTCCTATAAATAAAGGTGCAGCTTCCTGAGGATCTTGAGGTGATCCCTGGATGGCTGCCAACACATGCAGGAAGGGTCAGAACCAACAAGTAAGTGCTTGTACTGGAGGAGTCCTGCCAGCCGCAGCTCACACAGTATGGAATACATTCATATTTTTTTTATGATTTAGGTTTCTCAATACATCTATCACATTGACATCTTATACACATAGCCCAATAATAAGTAATAATAACAGTATTATCATTTTAACCACCTGTTTATAACCTTGGATATTCCTTTATTAGGCACTTCACATTACTTCACCTTGTATAGATTGTTTTCACCATCACACATCACCAGCCTTCTTAGTTCTTTTCCCTTTTTCCCTTTTTCACATGTTTGTTATATTTTTTTTACAAGTCTTTGTTTTTTGTTTTTGGCACACATCAACAACACTTTATCATGCTATATTTCATTACACAGACCCCATGCTTTTGGCTCTGGTCAACATTTTATTTATGTCACACCTTATCACATAGATCCCTTCACTTAGTTTTTTTTACTCACTACCCCACCACCCAGTATTATCACCTTTTGTCAGGTGAGGCATGAAACTATAGAGCTTGTTTAAAGTGATGTGTGTGTGTGGGTTTTTTTTTTTTTTTTACTCTATACACTTAGTTCAACCTATCATACATTCACATATCACAATCATAAACTATAGAGCTTATTTAACCGGTTCAATACAGGGCAATTTCACCCCCTTCCTTCCCAGGCCAATTTTTAGTTTTCAGCGCTGTCGTGCTTTAAACGTCAATTGCGCGGTCGTGCGACGTTGTACCCAAAAAAAATTGACGTCCTTTTTTCACCACAAATAGAGCTTACTTTTGGTGGTATTTGATCGCCTCTGCTGTTTTTATTTTTTGCGCTATAAACAAAATAAGAGCGACAGTTTTGAAAAAAACACAATATTTTTTACTTTTTGCTATAATAAATATCCCAATTTAAAAAAAAAAAAAAACAAATTTTTTCCTCAGTTTCGGCCGTTACGTATTCTTCTTCATATTTTTGGTAAAAAAAATCGCAATAAGCGTATATTGATTGGTTTGCACAAAAGTTATAGCGTCTACAAAATACGGGATAGATATATGGCATTTAAAAAAAAAAAAAATGTATTTTTTTTAGCGGCGATCGCAATTTTTTTTTTTTTTTCGTGACTGCGACATTATGGCGGACACATCGGACACTTTTGACACATTTTTGGGACCATTCACATTTATACAGCGATCAATGCTATAAAATTGCATTGATTACTGTGTAAATGTAACAGGCAGTGAAGGGGTTAACCACTAGGGGGCGGGGAGGGGTTAATATGTTGCCTAGGGAATGATTCTAACTGAAGGGGGAGGGTACGCACAAGGGGAGGAGACCGATCAGTGTTCCTCCGTTCTGGGAACACAGATCGCTCTCCTCAGAGCTGACAGGCTGTGGATCTGTGTGTTTACACACACAGATCCACATGCCGGCCCGGCTAACGGGCAATCGCGGGTCCCGAGCAACGCGGCGGGCACGAGCGCGCCCCCTAGACGGCCGGGAATCCCAGGACGTCATTTGACGCCCACCCAGGATGGGAGATCCCATCTGCGGACGTCATATGACTATGGGCGGGTAGGGAAGTGGTTAAAGTGTTTTTTTTTTTTTTTTTTTGTTTTTTTTTTTTGTTTTTTTGTTTTTTTTCATCAAGTACTCTATACACTTAGTTCAACCTATCATACATTCACATATCACAATTTAGATCCAAAAATTATTAAAATATGAGCAAAGGGACAATATTAGTCGAGACCACTCTATTAATTGTTCTGAATATTAAGCAGTCTGGCTATATAGGACAATATGGAACACCCACCCGACACCCGCTGACTATATATACTAATTTTTACAAATATCAAATTACAGGTGCCTCGCCCTACACCTTCCCCACTGGGTCCAAATGCGAGGCTCCTTGCAAGCCCTGTGGACTATGGACGCGCCCAGAGGCGACAGAGGGAATGAGCAAACATTGTGGGACCACCGCAGGCAACGGTTTTTATTAATTATAACTATGCGACACAAGCCCATTTTCCTATTCCCAAATGGTAAATACTTCGCCATATGTATGGAGATGTACTTTCAAAAACCTTCAAAATATCACAAAATGATCTGTTATGTTTTATATATTGTAGAAAATCCTAATGGAATTTTTTTGATGTATCTCTTTAGAAGTTAAAACTTCCCTGAAGAAGACCAGAAAAGGAAAGGGTCGAAATGCATTGGGGTGTTCATGGGGATTCATATGGATAGTATTGATACAATGTAACTGTACAATTAGAACTTTTTCAATGAATTTATTGCCACGGGAGATGGTCCTTTGTTGTTGCTGATGTCGACTACTGGAAATTTTATGTGATATTGATTGTATTTATGTAATGCATTCTATGTCTGAATTAAATAATATTTTTACTAAACATGGTTACTAAACATTGTTTCAGAAATATTTTGCTGCTTAAAAGCCCCCTGGGGAAATTTTCCCACTACGGTAATTTTTGCAATGCTTTTTGGGGTGTGCAGCTGTGTCAACTCTTGCATGTGTTACTTTACTTAGATAAATTTAGCTTGCCTCACTGTATCCAGTGTGGCTGCAATTGATTAGTTAGATCTATTTAGTGTTCTCAGCTGCTGCCAGTCTGATGGCTCCCTCTGCTTTCCAGAAATCAGTAGAACTTTCTGGATTATAGGTGTAGAGCTATGCAGATGGCAGCATTGATATTTATACGGCCCTGCCCAATCCCAGGGAGCAGGGCCCTGAAGGCTGCTGGGAGACTGTATATATTCTCTGAGCACACTGATCTCGGGGTCTTTTCCTGGAGAGGATCAGTCCAGCCTGGATGGCTTACTGCTCTCCAGGACAACAGTGACATGTGCTTGCTGTTCATGAGGCCTCAGGTGGAAAACTTGGGGGCCTGGGTGCTGAAGCTCCTGAGAGCTGACTGAGGGGGTGTCTGCTTAGAATCTAGTCTGGTATCCCTGGAGAAAGGTGTCTCTTGGAAGTTGGAAGGAGGCAATTAACTGTCCCTGGACATTTAGTGAATACAGATTGCTGAGATATCTTAGACTTGTTGTATGCTGCCACCCCTCCTGTGCTAGAGAGTCAGCTGTGTGTTTGTTTAAAGGCCAGTGACGGAACTATAGGTGTCGCTGCAGTCCCACTTGCGACTGGGCCCTGCATCTCCCCCTGCACCTTTGGCTGTCCATTTAGAATGCAGTGAGGGGGAGGTGGGAGGCGAAGATTGGTAGCTCTGTTACCTGTGGGCAGCGGGATCTCCCTAGGGCTTGTAGTTCTCTTCCTGAGTCTAAACAGTGGAGAGAGGAAGGGCCTCTGATCCGAGCATCTAGCAGTTTCACTCTTCAGTGTACAAGTGAGTCGGCTCTGCTTGTACACTGTTACTGATACATGTATACACTGGGGAAGAAGAGAACTACTAGCCTCATGGAGATCCCACTGCTCATGGACACTATAGAGCTGCCGATTGTCGCCTCCCTCCTTCGCAGCCCAGGTACCAGCCAGGTACATGGGGAACCCCTTGAAGGGGGGGCGATCTGGGGACCCTGATGTAAGAGGGGGGCCTCTCTGGGGACACTGATGTAAGAGGGGGGCCTCTCTGGGGACACTAATGTAAGAGGGGGGGCCTCTCTGGGGACACTAATGTAAGAGGGGGGGCCTCTCTGGGGACACTAATGTAAGAGGGGGGGCCTCTCTGGGGACACTAATGTAAGAGGGGGGGCCTCTCTGGGGACACTAATGTAAGAGGGGGGGCCTCTCTGGGGACACTAATGTAAGAGGGGGGCCTCTCTGGGGACACTAATGTAAGAGGGGGGGCCTCTCTGGGGACACTAATGTAAGAGGGGGGGCCTCTCTGGGGACACTAATGTAAGAGGGGGGGCCTCTCTGGGGACACTAATGTAAGAGGGGGGGCCTCTCTGGGGACACTAATGTAAGAGGGGGGCCTCTCTGGGGACACTAATGTAAGAGGGGGGGCCTCTCTGGGGACACTAATGTAAGAGGGGGGGCCTCTCTGGGGACACTAATGTAAGAGGGGGGGCCTCTCTGGGGACACTAATGTAAAGGGGGGGCCTCTCTGGGGACACTAATGTAAAGGGGGGGCCTCTCTGGGGACACTAATGTAAAGGGGGGGCCTCTCTGGGGACACTAATGTAAGAGGGGGGGCCTCTCTGGGGACACTAATGTAAGAGGGGGGGCCTCTCTGGGGACACTAATGTAAAGGGGGGGGCCTCTCTGGGGACACTAATGTAAAGGGGGGGGCCTCTCTGGGGACACTAATGTAAAGGGGGGGGGGCCTCTCTGGGGACACTAATGTAAAGGGGGGGGGGCCTCTCTGGGGACACTGATGTAAGGGGGGGCGCCTCTCTGGGGACACTGATGTAAGGGGGGGGCATCTCTGGGGACCCTGATGTAAGTAGGGAGGCTCTCTGGGGACCCTGATGTAAGTAGGGAGGCTCTCTGGGGACCCTGATGTAAGTGGAGGATCCACACCCAGATATGTAACGATTACACACACACACACACACGTATGACTTTCTTTACTTCGCTGCTATGGGCTCTAGCCCGAGATCTTTTGTAGATCAAGCAAAGGGGCCCTTCATGGTTTCTTGCACCGGGGCCCTGAACATTCTAGTTACGCCTCTGCTAAAAGCAACATCGGCTGATGGTCTGAAGAGTCTCTAGTTCACTGTGAAGAAACTCTGCTCTTACTGCTCTAAAGAAGCTAATGTGATTTTAACTGCTTCTATTACTAGCCAAGTCCACAGTTTGCTATATGCAAGGACTTTTGCTTCAGCTCCACACTTTACTGTTTCCACTACAGGTCAAGTCCACATTTTGCTATCTGCAAGGACTTCTGCTTCAGCGTTACAGAAAGGAGTTCACTGTCCTGAACCTATATATAGTTTCTGTAGTATCCCACTCAATTCCCTCAACCCTATCCACGTTCTACAAAAAAAAAAAAAAAAAACTAAAACACCCCTGGACTGGTTAGAAGGAAAAGTGTGGCTGAGATCAGGTGCCTGACTGTTGGGCAATCCACTGGGGAAGAACTCAGGCAAATTTACAAGGGCTCCTAATATTAATAAATACATTGGCTAGTGTCAGGTGTTAAATAGCTGCATGTTTTCACTACTAAAATGCCAGAAGACTTCATAAAATAACTCATGCTGTATTTTAGAAGCGTTTTTTGATCAACGCCAAAAAACCTTTTGAATAAAACGCTGAGCGGTATTTTCCCCACATAGAAGGGGAACAATACCACTTTGTGACTGGAGCCCATGTCTCTTAATCTGTAGTATATTTTTTACTGTGTTCCATACTTTTTGTAGCAGTTTAAGATTAGGAAGGATTGTAGATTAGAAAATTGGTTTAATTCCAGAAAAGAAGTCCAAAGACTCAGTTTCTGTGATATAACCCAGAAGATTATGTGTAGAATCTTTATAAGTATCATCATGCAGACACATAAGATGTTGTATTTGGGCAGGTAGATAATAAAGCTTCATATTAGGAGTCATTGTAGTGTACCCAGTTTTATTCTAGTCTGATGACTTTTCCAAGTGAGTTCACGAAAATCAATATTATTAAACCATTGTTTAGGTATCCAGAATGGAGCATTTTGTGAAATACTGTAAATGCTGTATAGCAGTTGGGGGAGCCAAATCATTTTAATTAAGTTGACGCGACCAACCACAGACAGTGGTAGGTGGCACCAGCTTTTACATTTTTGTCTGCAGCATACCAAATATGGGTAGTAAGTTCATACCAATATATTTCTTTGGTTGTGCTGATATAGTAACTCTCAGATAGCAAAAGGTGGTAACTACTGTACTTTCAGTAAGGCTGCACATTCAAGCAAGGGTTCTGACATTGGGTCTAAGGGAGGCAAAGCAGATTTATCCCAGCTAATTTATAGACCAGAAAAAGAGCCAAATCTGCATATTAAGGCACTAAGGTTTGAGAGGGAGTTGGTAGTATCTATCAAAAATAGTAGAGTACCATCAGCATATAATCAAATCTTTTCTTTTTTTCACCTCTCTTGAAACCAACTATCTTGGGAGACTCTGTAACTGAAATTGCTAACTGTTCCAATGCTAATGCAAATAAATGGAGTAATAGAGGGCACCCCTGTCGAGTGCCCTTAGTGGGATACTGTATATGAAAGGTGAGCTTTCCCCATCAACTCTCACCTGGCTAATGACTTAGAATAAAGAATTTTAATCCAGGATATGAAGTTGGGGCTTATAAAAAGAGGAAATATTTCCCACAGGTAAGGTCACTCGACATTGTGGAAGGCATGAGCTGCGTACAACGACAATATGGTCCCACTTCATCAAATGAGTGTTGACTAATGAGAAAGACCATCCTAATATTTATTGGGGTAGTTGGGCCTGGAATGAAGTTTGATTTGTCCTCATGTATCAGCTTGTCTATATAGACTGCAAGGCAGATATAAAGGACCTTCGCTAACGATTTGGCATTAGTATTAAATAATGATAGGGGTCTATATTAGGTATTGCTATGATGTTAGCTGCATACATAAATGGGGGAAGTTAACCAGTTTCAAAAGCATCTTGTAATGTATCTAGCAGCAAAGGAAGAATGGTTTGATGTCTTATAATCACACACATAGATTGGACTTGAGGGACTTGTGTCTTTTTTCAACCTCCTGGCAATGTATTAATTGTCTCTATAAGTTCTCTTAGGGTTATTGGAGTGTCTCATTGCTCCATTTCTTGATTCACTAGTTAGAAAAAGGGGGTAATATCAAGGAATCTAAGTAAATCCTGGTGGTCATAGGTAGTAACAAAAGTGTAAAGATTTGGGTAAAATGTATGAAATTCCTTTAAAGATAAATTCCAAACATGGCATATTTTTACATAGTTACATACACTATATTACCAAAAGTATTTGGACGCCTGCCTTTATACGCACATGAACTTTAATGGCATCCCAGTCTTAGTCCGTAGGGTTCAATATTGAGTTGGCCCACCCTTTGCAGCTATAACCGCTTCAACTCTTCTGGGAAGGCTGTTCTATTGGGTTCAGGTCAGGACTCTGTGCAGGCCAGTCAGGTTCCTCCACCCCAAACTCGCTCATCTATGTCTTCATGGACCTTGATTTCTGCACTAGTCCAAATCAAGGGAACTCTTAAGGTGTCAGCATACTAAGACATTTTGGACAATTTCATGCTCCCAACTTTGTGGAAACAATTTGGGGATGGCCCCTTCCTGTTCCAACGTGACTGCACACCAGTGAACAAACGAGGTCCATAAAGACATGGATGAGCGAGTTTGGGTGGAGGAACTTGACTGGCCTGCACAGAGTCCTGACCTCAACCCAGTAGAACACCTTTGGGATGAATTAGAGCAGAGACTGCGAGCCAGGCCTTCTCTTCCACATCAGTGCCTGACCTCCCAAATGCGCTTCTGTGTGACTGGTCAAACATTCCCAACATAGGCGTGCCCACGGGGTGTGCCGGGTGTGCCCAGGCACACCCTAATCCCTGTGCTGAGCTCTCATTGGTCCAAGCAAAGGTGCCCGTAAAAATAGCCGTGACCTGGTCGGCTATGAACTGCGCATGCACAGTTCCGGCGAGCTGCCCGACTCCAAAGCTGATCCTAATCCGATCCTGTATTCGGCCAGCGCCGGCGGGCGGGACCTCCTGGGGGGGCGGATTTGACAGAGGCTGTGCAGCGTGCTACTGGCGGCGATGCAAGTGATGTCACGGCGCATCCCGCCAGGCGCGCCAGCCTTTAAAAATAGTCACCATGAGGCAGGAGCTGAGCAGGCGGAATGGAGGAGCCATGCCTGTCAGACAACCCAGTGATAGCACAGCAGCTGCCCAGGCAACATCCGCAGCACAAGCAGACCAGCTCAGGGCAAGCCTGCATTCTCAGACTTCCTTGGTAAGGTAATAAAGGCAGGAGGTTATTGTGGCAGGAGCTGGTGGTTGCAGAAGGTGGTGGCAGGAGGTGATGGTGTTTGGGGCAGGAGCTAGTGGTGGTGTTTTGGCCAGGAGGTGTCTGGGGAAGGAGGTGGTGGTGACAAGAGGTGGTGGAGGTGGTGGCAGAAGGAGCTTGTGGTGGCAGAAGGAGGTGGTTGATGGGGCAGGAGGTGATGGTGGCAAGAGCTGACAGGAGCTGATTGTGGCAGGAGGTGGTATTTGGGGCAGGAGCTGGTGATTGCAGGAGCTGGTGGTGGCGTTTGGGGTAGGAGCTGGTGGTGGCAGAAGGTGGTGGGGCAGGAGGTAGTGGTGGCAAGTGCTGACAGGAGCTGATTGTGGCAGGAGGTGTTTGGGGCAGGAGGTGGTGGTGGTGGGTTCAGGAGGTGGTGGTGGTGTTTGGGGCAGGAGCTGGTGGTGGCAGGAGGTGATGGTGGCTGGTGGTGGTGGTGTTTGGGGCAGGAGGTATTTGGGGCAGGAGGTGATTGTGGCAGAAGGTGGTGGTGGTGGTGGGTGCAGGAGGTGGTGGTGGTGTTTGGGGCAGGAGCTGGTGGTGGCAGGAGGTGATGGTGGCTGGTGGTGGTGGTGTTTGGGGCAGGAGGTATTTGGGGCAGGAGGTGGTGGGGCAGGAGGTGATGGTGTTTGGGGCAGAAGCTGGTGGTGGCAGGTGGTGGTGTTTGGGCCAGGAGGTGTTTGGGGAAGGAGGTGGTGGTGACAGGGGGTGATGGTGGTGGAGGTGGTCGCAGAAGGAGCTGGCGGTGGCAGAAGGAGGTGGTGGTGGGGCAGGAGGTGATGGTGGCAAAAGCTGACAGGAGCTGATTGTGGCAGGAGGTTGTATTTGGGGCAGGAGCTGGTGATGGCAGGAGCTGGTGGTAGCAGGAGGTGATTGTGGCAGAAGGTGGTGGTGGTGGGTGCAGGAGGTGGTGGTGGTGTTTGGGACAGGAGCTGGTGGTGGCAGAAGGTGGTGGTGGGGTTTGGGGCAGGGGGTGGTGGGGCAGGAGGTAGTGGTGGCAAGAGCTGACAGGAGTTGATTGGGGCAGGAGCTGGTGGTGGCAGGAGGTGATTGTGGCAGAAGGTGGTGGTGTTTGGGGCAGGAGATGATGGTGGCTGGTGGTAGTGGGTGCAGGAGGTGGTGGTGGTGTTTAGGGCAGGAGGTATTTGGGGCAGGAGGTGGTGGTGTTTGGGGCAGAAGCTGGTGGTGGTGGCGGTGGTGTTTGGGCCAGGAGGTGTTTGGGGAAGGAGGTGTTTGGGGAAGGAGGTGGTGGAGACAGGGGGTGATGGTTGTGGAGGTGGGCGCAGAAGGAGCTGGTGGTGGCAGAAGGAGGTGGTGGTGGGGCAGGAGGTTATGGTGGCAAAAGCTGACAGGAGCTGATTGTGGCAGGAGGTGTTTGGGGCAGGAGGTGGTGGTGGCAGAAGGTGGTAGTGGTGGGTGCAGGAGGTGGTGGTGGTGTTTGGGGCAGGAGCTGGTGGTGGCAGGAGGTGATGGTGGCTGGTGGTAGTGGGTGCAGAAGGTGGTGGTGGTGTTTAGGGCAGGAGGTATTTGGGGCAGGAGGTGGTGGGGCAGGAGGTGGTGGTGTTTGGGGCAGAAGCTGGTGGTGGCGGTGGTGTTTGGGCCAGGAGGTGTTTGGGGAAGGAGGTGGTGGAGACAGGGGGTGATGGTTGTGGAGGTGGTCGCAGAAGGAGCTGGTGGTGGCAGAAGGAGGTGGTGTTTGGGGCAGGAGGTGGTGGTGGCAAGAGCTGACAGGAGCCGATTGTGGCAGGAGGTGTTTGGGGCAGGAGGTGATTGTGGCAGAAGGTGGTGGTGGTGGGTGCAGGAGGTAGTGGTGGTGTTTGGGGCAGGAGCTGGTGGTGGCAGGAGGTGATGGTGGCTGGTGGTGGTGGGTGCAGGAGGTGGTGGTGGTGTTTGGGGCAGGAGGTGATGGTGTTTGGGGCAGAAGCTGGTGGTGGCAGGTGGTGGTGGTGGTGTTTGGGCCAGGAGGTGTTTGGGGAAGGAGGTGGTGGTGACAGGGGGTGATGGTGGTCTAGGTGGTCGCAGAAGGAGCTGGTGGTGGCAGAAGGAGGTGGTGGTGGGGCAGGAGGTGATGGTGGCAAAAGCTGACAGGAGGTGGTATTTGGGGCAGGAGCTGGTGATGGCAGGAGATGGTGGTAGCAGGAGGTGATTGTGGCAGAAGATGGTGGTGGTGGGTGCAGGAGGTGGTGGTGGTGTTTGGGTCAGGAGCTGGTGGTGGCAGAAGGTGGTGGTGGTGTTTGGGGCAGGGGGTGGTGGGGCAGGAGGTAGTGGTGGCAAGAGCTGACAGGAGTTGATTGGGGCAGGAGCTGGTGGTGGCAGGAGGTGATTGTGGCAGAAGGTGGTGGTGGTGAGTGCAGGAGGTGGTGGTGTTTGGGACAGGAGCTGGTGGTGGCAGGAGGTGATAGGAGGTGGTGGTGGTGTTTGGGGCAGGAGGTATTTGGGGCAGGGGGTGGTGGTGGCAAGAGCTGACAGGCAGGAGGTGGCGATGGTGTTTGGTGCAGGAGGTGGTGGTGGGGCAGGAGGTAATGGTGGCAAGAGCTGACAGGAGGTGATGGTGGAGGTGGTGGTGGCAGGAGCTGGTGGTGGCGGTGGGTGCAGGAGGTGATGGTGGCAAGAGCTGGCAGGAGGTAATGGGGGCAGGGGATGATGGGGGCAAGAGGTAGTGGTGGCAGGAGCTGGCAGGAGGTGATGGTGGTGGGGGCAGGAGGTGATGGGGAACAGAAACCGATGGACTATTATTATATCGAAAATAACAGAATGTGTAAGGTAAGGTAAATATGTACCTTAAATCGCATTGCTATTTGCATAGTGTACTTGTTTGTAGCCTAAATACTGAAATGTGCACTTAAAACTGTAATTTTGAAAAATGTCAGTAAAAATGTGCCTGTGCCAGTAAATTTTGGGTGTTGTGCCAGTAAATTTCAATCTGGTAGGTTGGCAACACTTCTCAGTGAGGCGACGTGAGCAGTGAGAGACAGCACTGAGCAGGGCACAGGGCCGATCCTAGGGTCACCGGCGCCTGGGTGCAGAAATATTTCTGGCGCCCCCACATGGGCGTGGTCATTTTACCAACTCCTCCCCTTTACAAATGTTTCTATGGCAACAACTCAAACACAGAGATGCTCCCCTAAGAAGTCTTTGTTACCCTAGGATCCTCCTATGATCTTTTAACAATAAAAAAAATACAGGAAGAGCGTACACTAATGAGACCTGGAGGGGAGTCTCTCTGATGCACACAAAGAGGGCTTCTGTTAGAGAGTCTGTTAGAAAGAGCCCCCAGACATAGTACAGGAGATGGTCAGAGACTGCAGACATAATATAGGAGATGATCAGAGACTGCAGACATAGTACAGGAGATGGTCAGAGACTGCAGAAATAGTACAGGAGATGGTCAGAGACTGCAGACATAGTACAGGAGATGGTCAGAGACTGCAGACATAGTACAGGAGATGGTCAGAGACTGCAGACATGATACAGGAGATGGTCAGAGACTGCATATATTGTACAGGAGATGGTCAGAGACTGCAGACATGATACAGGAGATGGTCAGAGACTGCAGACATAGTACAGGAGATGGTCAGAGACTGCAGACATGGTACAGGAGATGGTCAGAGACTGCAGACATAGTACAGGAGATGGTCAGAGACTGCAGACATAGTACAGGAGATGGTCAGAGACTGCAGACATAGTACAGGAGATGGTCAGAGACTGCATATATTGTACAGGAGATGGTCAGAGACTGCAGACATGATACAGGAGATGGTCAGAGACTGCATATATTGTACAGGAGATGGTCAGAGACTGCAGACATGATACAGGAGATGGTCAGAGACTGCAGACATAGTACAGGAGATGGTCAGAGACTGCAGACATAGTACAGGAGATGGTCAGAGACTGCAGAAATAGTACAGGAGATGGTCAGAGACTGCAGATATTGTACAGGAGATGCCCAGAGACTGCAGACATAGTACAGGAGATGGTCAGAGACTGTAGTTATGATACAAGACAGTCAGAGACAGTCAGAGACTGCAATCATAGAACAGGAGATGGTCAGAGACTGCAGACATAGTACAGGAGATGATCAGAGACTGCAGACATAGTACAGGAGATGATCAGAGACTGCAATCATAGAACAAGAGATGATCAGAGACTGCAGACATAGTACATGAGATGGTCAGAGACTGCAGACATAGTACAGGAGATGATGAGAGACTGCAGACATAGTACAGGAGATGGTCAGAGACTGCAGACATAGTACAGGAGATGATCAGAGACTGCAGACATAGTACAGGAGATGCCCAGAGACTGCAGACATAGTACAGGAGATGGTCAGAGACTGCAGACATAGTACAGGAGACAGTCAGAGACTGCAATCATAGTACAGGAGATGGTCAGAGAAAGCAATCATAGAACAGGAGATGGTCAGAGACTGCAGACATACTACAGGAGATGGTCAGAGACTGCAGACATAGTACAGGAGATAGTCAGAGACTGCAGACATTGTACAGGAGATGGTCAGAGACTGCAGACATAGTACAGGAGATGGTCAGAGACTGTAGTTATGATACAAGAGACGGTCAGAGACTGCAATCATAGAACAGGAGATGGTCAGAGACTGCAGACATAATACAGGAGATGATCAGAGACTGCAGACATAGTACAGGAGATGATCAGAGACTGCAGACATAGTACAGGAGATGATCAGAGACTGCAGACATAATACAGGAGATGGTCAGAGACTGCAGACATAGTACAGGAGATGGTCAGAGACTGCAGACATAGTACAGGAGATGGTCAGAGACTGCAGACATAGTACAGGAAATGGTCAGAGACTGCAGACATAGTACAGGAAATGGTCAGAGACTGCAGACATACTACAAGAGATGGTCAGAGACTGCAGACATACTACAGGAGATGGTCAGAGACTGCAGACATGTTACAAGAGATGGTCAGAGACTGCAGTTCCTATGGACATTAGTACATAATGGCCGATCGGCCCTCTCACCTGACCCAGCGATGCAGCAACGGGTCCTCTGATCAGGAGTCAGCTCACTCTGAATTGCCCATGGTGACTCCGCTGGGTAGCACCCAGATCTGTTTTCCTGCAATGACTCCATTCCTTTCTCTGCCAGGGATGGCGCTAGGCTGTGTGGCTTTCCCTCTGGTGGCTCTCTCTTTCCCATTCAGCTGAGCCTGCTTTGTGGGCTGCAGTTTCCATGTTACAGTGGGGCTGCCAGTCCTCGGGACTATATGTCCCACAATCCTCTTCTCTGGTCCTTTTTCTATTCTGTTTCCTCCCTGGTTGATATGAAGGCGGGGGAAGAAACATAGTGGGCAGCTGTGCTGGCAAGCACCGCTCACTAGTACAGCAGCACGCAGGAGAGGGAGGGGGGAAAGGAGAGCCTGCAGCTGCATTGGCTTCACTAGGGTTGGGGTCACCCCCCTTCCACTAACTATAGTTGCCCCTCAGTACAGACCCCCCTCCACTACATATAGACCCCCCTCCGTCAGTGCAGAACCCGCACTAAGAATAAACCCCTCCCTCAGTACAGACCTTACTCAGTACAGATCCCCCCCAGGTAACCCCCCCTCCATTAGTACAGACCCCCCCAGGACAGATCTCCCTCTCCATTATTACAGACCCCCACAGGACAAACCACCCCTCCATTAGTACAGACTCCCCAGGACAGACCCCCCATTAGTACATACCCCCCTCCATTAGTACAGACCCCCCCTCCTCCATTAGTACAGACCCCCCCTCCATTAGTACAGACCCCCCAGGACAGACCCCCTCTCCATTAGTACAGACCCCCTCTCCATTAGTACAGACCCCCCTAGATTAGTACAGACCCCCCTCCATTAGTACAGACCCCCCAGGACAGACCCCCTCTCCATTAGTACAGACCCCCCTCCATTAGTACAGACCCCCCTCCATTAGTACAGACCCCCCAGGACAGACCCCCCCTCCGTTAGTACAGACCCCCCTCAGGACAAACCTCCCCCCTCCATTAGTACAGACCTCCCGACAAACCACCCCCCCATTAGTACAGACCCCCCCTCAGGACAAACTACCCCCTTCCATTAGTACAGACCCCCCCACACAAACCACCCCCCTCCATTAGTACAGACCCCCCATAAACCACCCCCCATCAGTACAGACCCCCCCCTCAGGACAAACCTCCCCGCTCCATTAGTACAGACCTCCCAACAAACCACCCCCCCATTAGTACAGACCCCCCTCAGGACAAACCACCCCCCCTCAATTAGTACAGATCCCCCCCACCAACCACCCCCTCTCCATTAGTACAGAGTAGACCACCCCCCTCCATTAGTACAGACTCCCCCTCCATAAGTACAGACCCCCCCTCAGGACAAACCCCTCTCCATTAGTACAGACCCCCTGATAAACTAACCCCCCCATTAGTACAGACCCCTTCAGGACAAACTACCCCCCCTCCATTAGTACAGACTCCCCCCCACAACCCCCCTCCTCTATTGGTAGAGACTCCCCCCCACAAACCCCCTCCTCTATTAGTACAGACTCCCCCCCACAACCCCCCCCATCTCTATTAGTACAGACTCCTCCCTACAAACCCCCCCTCCTCTATTAGTACAGACTCCCCCCACAAACCCCCCCTCCTCTATTAGTACAGACTCCCCCCTACAAACCCCCCCTCCTCTATTAGTACAGACTCCCCCCACAAACCCCCCCTCCTCTATTAGTACAGACTCCCCCCACAAACCCCCCCTCCTCTATTAGCACAGACTCCCCCCACAAACCCTCCTCCTCTATTAGTACAGACTCCCCCCTACAAACCCCCCCTCCTCTATTAGTACAGACTCCCCCCACAAACCCCCCCTCCTCTATTAGTACAGACTCCCCCCACAAGCCCCCCTCCTCTATTAGTACAGACTCCCCCCTACAAACCCCCCCTCCTCTATTAGTACAGACTCCCCCCATAAACCCCCCTCCTCTATTAGTACAGACTCCCCCCTACAAACCCCCCCTCCTCTATTAGTACAGACTCCCCCCATAAACCCCCCTCCTCTATTAGTACAGACTCCCCCCATAAACCCCCCTCCTCTATTAGTACAGACTCCCCCCTACAAACCCCCCTCCTCTATTAGTACAGACTCCCCCCATAAACCCCCCTCCTCTATTAGTACAGACTCCCCCCACAAGCCCCCCTCCTCTATTAGTACAGACTCCCCCCTACAAACCCCCCCTCCTCTATTAGTACAGACTCCCCCCATAAACCCCCCTCCTCTATTAGTACAGACTCCCCCCTACAAACCCCCCCTCCTCTATTAGTACAGACTCCCCCCATAAACCCCCCTCCTCTATTAGTACAGACTCCCCCCATAAACCCCCCTCCTCTATTAGTACAGACTCCCCCCTACAAACCCCCCTCCTCTTTTAGTACAGACTCCCCCCTACAAACCCCCCCTCCTCTATTAGTACAGACTCCCCCCATAAACCCCCCTCCTCTATTAGTACAGACTCCCCCCTACAAACCCCCCCTCCTCTATTAGTACAGACTCCCCCCATAAAACCCCCTCCTCTTTTAGTACAGACTCCCCCCATAAACCCCCCTCCTCTATTAGTACAGACTCCCCCCATAAACCCCCCTCCTCTATTAGTACAGACTCCCCCCTACAAACCCCCCTCCTCTATTAGTACAGACTCCCCCCTACAAACCCCCCTCCTCTATTAGTACAGACTCCCCCCATAAACCCCCCTCCTCTATTAGTACAGACTCCCCCCTACAAACCCCCCCTCCTCTATTAGTACAGACTCCCCCCATAAACCCCCCTCCTCTATTAGTACAGACTCCCCCCTACAAACCCCCCTCCTCTATTAGTACAGACTCCCCCCTACAAACCCCCCCTCCTCTATTAGTACAGACTCCCCCCATAAACCCCCCTCCTCTATTAGTACAGACTCCCCCCATAAAACCCCCTCCTCTATTAGTACAGACTCCCCCCATAAACCCCCCTCCTCTTTTAGTACAGACTCCCCCCATAAACCCCCCTCCTCTATTAGTACAGACTCCCCCCTACAAACCCCCCTCCTCTATTAGTACAGACTCCCCCCACAAACCCCCCTCCTCTATTAGTACAGACTCCCCCCTACAAACCCCCCCTCCTCTATTAGTACAGACTCCCCCCTACAAACCCCCCTCCTCTATTAGTACAGACTCCCCCCTACAAACCCCCCCTCCTCTATTAGTACAGACTCCCCCCATAAACCCCCCTCCTCTTTTAGTACAGACTCCCCCCACAAACCCCCCTCCTCTATTAGTACAGACTCCCCCCTACAAACCCCCCCTCCTCTATTAGTACAGACTCCCCCCATAAACCCCCCTCCTCTATTAGTACAGACTCCCCCCACAAGCCCCCCCTCCTCTATTAGTACAGACTCCCCCCATAAACCCCCCTCCTCTATTAGTACAGACTCCCCCCTACAAACTCCCCCTCCTCTATTAGTACAGACTCCCCCCATAAAACCCCCTCCTCTTTTAGTACAGACTCCCCCCATAAACCCCCCTCCTCTATTAGTACAGACTCCCCCCATAAACCCCCCTTCTCTATTAGTACAGACTCCCCCCTACAAACCCCCCTCCTCTATTAGTACAGACTCCCCCCCCACAAACCCCCCTCCTCTATTAGTACAGACCCCCCCCATAACCCCCCCTCCTCTATTAGTACAGACTCCCCCCATAAACCCCCCTCCTCTATTAGTACAGACTCCCCCCTACAAACCCCCCCTCCTCTATTAGTACAGACTCCCCCCTACAAACCCCCCTCCTCTATTAGTACAGACTCCCCCCCCACAAACCCCCCTCCTCTATTAGTACAGACTCCCCCCCCACAGACCCCCCCCCAGGACAAACCCCACCCGGGCGTGCAGCCGCGCCACCCGGGTGGAGAAGATCGTGACCGAGAGGAGAAAAATAAATGACAGGCACTGTACGCCGCGCGGCACGGACCGCCCCGCCCCCCAATGACGTCACTGCACGGGTCTCTCTCTCCGAACAGAGAGAGCCACTCCGATCTCCTCTGACAGGAGGATGGAGCGGGCGGGGACGGACTTGGGCAGGAAACACAGCGGCGGCGCAGAGAGCGGCCTGTGGACACCAACAAGAAGAGGAGGAGGGAGGGGAGCACTCTGGCGCTTGAGCGCCCCCACCTCTGTGGCGCCTGGGTGAACTGCACCCCGTGCACCCGCCTAGGATCGGCCCTGGCAGGGCAGGCACTGGCAGCCAGACACACGATGGAGCAAAAATAAAAAGGCAACTCGATATGAACCCTCCCTGGTTGACTTATCAGCAAAAAAAGTAAGTGTGCATATATATATATATATATCTCTATCCACACACGTGTGTTTGAGTTTTGGGGTGCACACCCTAATCCAATAGGCTGCGCACGCCTATGATTCCCAAGGACACACTCCTAAACCTTGTGGATAGCCTTCCCAGAAGAGTTGAAGCTGTTAAAGTTCATGTGTGTGTGTGTGTAAAGGCAGGTGTCCCAATACTTTTAGCAATAGAGTGTACACCTGTCCTTGCTGAGTGGCTGGCATGATGCATTAAGAATACAGGATTTTTGACACTCGGCACGGGCGCCATTCAGCTAATGCATTGAATGAATGCAAAGCACTCTATGATTGGATGAGTTGGAGAGCATGAATGGTGCAGAATGATTTCCCTGTGTTTGTAGTTTAGCAGCTTACTGAAATGCTCTGGGAGGCCTATACAAGGGTAGTGGACAAGATTGGGCTTTCTCCACAGCGAAGAGATTTCTTTTTCAAAAGTGTTATGCAGCCAAGTTTAAAAAAATTGTACAGGATCTTTTCCTTTTGCAGGAATTAGAGTAGGCTATATCACATTAAACAGGTGCCATTTCATCCTCAAGCTCCCCAACTCTGCCCTTTAATGTGCCAGCTTGTTCCCTGATCTTTGAATATCATAAAAAAAAAGTGAAATCTTCCGTAATGCCAGTAGGATGTGCTTTTAAGAAATTGACAGATGTGTTGCCCTTGTTTGCAACCCATAACACATCACTCAGGGTGGGTTCAGTGCCTTAAAAAAGTATTCATACCCCTTGAAATTTTCCACATTTTGTCATGTTACAACCAAAAACGTAAATATATTTTTGGGGGATTTTATGTGATAGACCAACACAAAGTGGCACATAGTTGTGAAGTTGAAGGAGAATGATAAATGGATTTCAATATTTTTTTACAAATAAATATCTGAAAAGTGTGGCGTTCATTTGTATCTAGCCCCCTTTTACTCTGATACTAAAATCTAGTGGAACCAATTTCCTTCAGAAGTCAACTAATTAGTAAATAGAGTCCACCTGTGTGTAATTTAATCTTAGTATAAATACAGCTGTTCTGTGAAGCCCTCAAAGGTTTGTTACAGAATCTTAGTGAACAAACAGCATCATGAAGGCCTAGGAACACACCATACAGGTCAGGGATAAAGTTGTGGAGACGTTTAAAGCAATGTTAGGTTATAAAAAAATATCCCAAGCTTTGAACATCTCACAGAGCACTGTTCAATCCATCATCCGAAAATGGAAAGAGTATGGCACAACTGCAAACCTACTAAGACATGGCAATCCACCTAAACTGACAGGCTAGGCAAGGAGAATGTTTATCAGAGAAGCAGCCAAGAGGCCCATGGTAACTCTGGAGGAGCTGCAGAGATCCACAGCTCAGGTGGTAGAATCTGTACACAGGACAACTATTATTCGTGCACTCCATGAATCTGACCTTTATGGAAGAGTGGCAAGAAGAAAGCCATTGATTAAAGAAATCCATAAGAAGTCCTGTTTGCAATTTGCTAGAAGCCATGTGGGGGACACAGCAAACGTGTGGAAGAAGGTGCTCTGGTCAGATGAGACCAAAATGAATCTTTTTGGCCTAAAAGCAAAACGCTATGTGTGGGGGAAAACAAACACTGCCCATCACCCTGAACACACCATCCCCACCATGAAACATGGTGGCAGCATCATGTTGTGGGAAAGCTTCATCAGAGACAGGGAAGATGGTCAGAGTTGATGGGAAGATGGATGGAGGCAAATACAGGGCAATCTTAGAAGAAAACCTGTTAAAGTCTGCAAAAGACTTGAAATTGGGGCGGAGGTTCACCTTCCAGCAGGACAATGACCCTAAACATACAGCCAGAGCTACAATGGAATGGTTTAGATCAAAGCATATTCATGTGTTATAATTGCCCAGTTAAAGTCCAGCCTTAAATCCAATTGAAAATCTGTGGCAAGACTTAAATTGCTGTTCACAGACGCTATCCATCCAATCTGACAGAGCTTGAACTATTTTGCAAAGAAGAATGGGAAAAAATCTCACTCTCCAGAGTTGGTAGCAACATCCCCAAAAAGAGTTGCAGCTGTAATTGCAGCGTAAGGTGGTTCTACAAAGTATTGACTCGGGATGGGCTGAATGCAAATGCACGCCACACTTTTCAGATATTTATTTGTAAAAAATGTTGAAATCCATTTATTTTCCTTCCACACGCTTTGTGTTGGTCTATCACATAAAATCCCAATAAAATACATTTACATTTTTGGTTGTAACATGACAAAAGGTAGAATGGTTCAAGGGGTAGGAATACTTTTTCAAGGCACTGTACCTCATATAGTTTGTCTGCAGGTGTGAACTGCTGCATCGTGTGTGAGAGTAGAGATCCAATTGTAAAACCTGCTGCCAGCATAGGTAATTACAAAGCATGCTGCAGCAGGGAGCACATGTATTACTATATATGCAGCATAGCTGCAAAAAAGTTTAATAATACAGATGGTTCAGTTGGGTTTTCATTTCTGTTTTTGGTAAATCTGCCTTTGCCTTAGCTTAAAAAATGAAATCCAGGCACAAAAACTTCCATTTATATACTTGTAGCCAAGGGTTTGCTACTATAGTTATTACAGTTATTTTAAATAAGTTTGGCTCCCTCTAGTGCCTGCTGAGTTCTGTTAGGATTTTTGTTCTTATACCTGAGAAGGAATGCAGCAAAGTATTGTGGGAGATGTAGTTTGGAGGAGGAAGTGACTCTGTTAGCTGGATCAGCCCTGAACTACAATACAGACAATGCAAAGCGCGCAGCACTGCCTGCTGGGAGCAGTAATAAAAGGACCAGCACGGCCTGTTTTCAGCCTCTCAGGACAGCATTCAACACATGCCAGCAGGAGGTCTGTGTTTGTGACCAGGAGTGAAAGATTGCGGCCTATACAGCGGAGAGCCGGATCGCCCGCCTCTGAGGGATTTCGGAGCGTGCCTTGCCATCTTGGCAAGTGGACCGGCCTGTGCTTCAGAGCAACAGGAAGCCCCTGCATTTTAGTCCATCGAGAGTTGCGGCGTGGCGGCACTTTCTTCACCAGACGTAGACACCAGGAGGGGATTCTGGACGGAGCCTCACAGCCATTGGAGTCCATTGGAGTGAGAGGGTACCTGCCCATTTCAGTAGAGTACAGTATTGCTGAGTGAGTTCTTTCTACAGACTGCTGGTGAGACTTGTAGTTCCACGGAGGTGAATCTACTTCTTCACAGGCATCATACAACTGGACTTTGGGACCTTGCCTTTTCCCCTGCACTATAAGGTCAGTACTGTATTGCACTCACATGTAAGGAGGAATCTACAAGTGGTGATTACTACTTCAGTTAACCTCCTTGTCGGTATTCCCGAGTGTGGCTCGGGGTGGATTTTCAGCACCAAAAGCGGTAACCCCGAGCCACACTCGGGATTGCATCGCAGGATCCAGGTACAGCTCACTTGCCTTGTCCCCAGAATCCTGCGATGTCCTCCCTGTGTGCGAGCCGTCCTCCACTCGATTTGTCACAAAGCCGAGCTCCATTCCCTGCGAACGTTGCGACGCACAGGGACGGAAAACGGCACCAAATTCAAAAAGTAAAAAACACAATAAATATACAGTACACTGTAATCTTACAGATTACATTACTGTATCAATTTATTTCACATCCCTTTTGTCTAGGGGCATAACTAGAAATCACAAGGCCCCATAGCAAAATGTTGTATAGGGCCCCCTCTGCAAATAGCCCCACCCCCCACGAAAAAAAAATGAACTAATGCCATTGAACAACAGATTACCACACTCATGTGGCACAGTACCCAGGCAACAGCTTATATTCATTTCGAACAACAAAATAAAAATTTAAATAACCATATAATAAATAAAATGCAAAATTCAAAGCATTGTGTGTACTACATTTACTCTTTTATACTTACGTTTTGTAATGGGCAAACAAGGCAAACTGCACCGGTTTTAGAGGAAAGTTAACAGGATAACAACCTTGTAAGGGAAGGAATAAATTAGGTCTTACATTCTATGCACTTTAAAGCGGTTGTATACCTATATTTGTAACTTTTACCTACAGGTAAGCCTATAATAAGGCTTACCTGTAGGTAAAAAAAATATCTCCTAAACCTGTAAGGTTTAGGAGATATTCCCCTCGCAATGAGCCGCTAACTGCAGCGGCGCATGCGCACAGGGGACTCTCGGCTGACAGCCCGGCATGCCGGGCAGAAGTCTCCCGCGCGCATGCGCGGGAGTGACGACATCGCGGCTCCGGCCACTCACAGCGCCGGAGCCACGATACCCGGAAGACACGCCGAGGGGAGATGTCGGCTCCCTCGGCGTGGACCAGGTGAGATGCCGGCGCCTCGTTCTAAGGTAAGTATCTCATAATGAGCTAGTATGCGGTGCATACTAGCTCATTATGCCTTTTCCCTTGCAGGTGTAAAAAAAAAAAAAAAAAATGACAGCGGGTATACAACCGCTTTAACTTGGCATAAAATTCTTAATTTTTGAGTTTACACCTACTTGATTTAGACCTTGATGCTTAACCTGCATATTTTCATCATGTCTTTAAAAATAACCAAAGGAAAAGAAGCCATGGTTTCAACATCCAACAGCCAAAAACAAGCCAAATGTAAGGCAACAGAACATTAGAAAAAGTCAACCTGAAAAAGAGTGAATCTTCATCTAAAATATGTAGATAAGATGATGATAAATTAACAATATCTTACTACATTTCTTTTATTTGATTTTATCCATTTCTCTCCAAAGCTGTGTTCCGGCCAAACAGGCAATGCAGGAGCCAAAAACTGCCTATCCTTTGATTTAATTGACTAAAAAGGTGTAATTTGTCATCAAACAGGAAGATTTAGATGGGTAAATGGGCAAGGTCTACACACACTTTACAAAAGAGTGTATGCAGAAAACTAATTTTGACTGGATTAAAAAAAAAATCGATTCACATAGGATGAAATTTTGCCTGATTTGTAATGCTCAAGGAGGGCACATGGGGCAGCTGTGGACAGGTATATAAAAAGAAATGTATCGGTTAACCAGCCAATTCAACAACTGAGGCTAGTTAAAGGAGTAAATTGGAACTCTAACCAACACAACAAAGTACAAAGTTGACATACATATAAGCATTCAGACAAAATATTTGCCAAATACTTATAATTCAGTTCAGCCAGTTTTCTGTTTTACACATCAAAGCGATCTTAGAAAGCCAGTCAGATTTGCACCATTGTACCTTTGCCCCCTTCTAAGTCTGCTCACTCAAACATAAGCTACCAATTCTACCATGTATTTATTTATATATTTTCCTAAAGTTCCACTTTATTATTTGCCAAACTGGAACCAAAGGGTTCTATTTATAACATATTTCCCATACTCCTCAGCTTCATCTAATAGTCAAAATACAATACTACATTGCATAAGTTTGACCTGAAAAACCAAAAAACAAAGAACATATCTTTTTGTGCCAAGTGGCAAAAAAGAAATGTTTTGACATTTTCAGAGGGTGAATGGCTCTGCGAATAGGTTATAAATAGATCCCATGGTTTAACTCAAATAAGAACTTTGAAAACTCTTCCAACTTGTATACTCACAAAACACCACATCTTAGAAAACACGTCTGTGTGCCTTCAATTCTGTAAAAGTGTCCACAATGTGGTTTAGGTCCAGCCGTTTTGCTCTAGCATTTTCAATGCTTAGGATAGCAAGCCCAGAAAGCCTTTGCTCAGACATATGCCCCGTACACACGGTCGGACTTTGTTCGGACATTCCGACAACAAAATCCTAGGATTTTTTCCGACGTATGTTGGCTCAAACTTGTCTTGCATGCACACGGTCACACAAAGTTGTCGGAAAATCCGATCGTTCTAAACGCGGTGACGTAAAACACGTACGTCGGGACTATAAACGGGGCAGTGGCCAATAGCTTTCATCTTTTTATTTATTCTGAGCATGCGTGGCACTTTGTCCGTCGGATTTGTGTACACACGATCGGAATTTCCGACAACCGATTTTGTTGTCGGAAAATTTTATATCCTGCTCTCAAACTTTGTGTGTCGGAAAATCCGATGGAAAATGTCCGATGGAGCCCACACACAGTCAGAATTTCCGACAACACGCTCCGATCAGACATTTTCCATCGGAAAATCCGACCGTGTGTACGGGGCATTAGTGCTTCTGAGATACTTCTTTATTAGTTTTAGTTTTGAGAAGGATCTTTCTGCTGAGGCCACAGTCACAGGTAGTGTTAGGAATAAAAGCAATGCTATGCACACATCTGGCAAATTTGATGAAAGAGCACTATTCTCAACTAAGAGCAAACGTGGAAGATCCTTCACAGAGGACAATTTCTGTATGTCCTCTTTAAGTGCTGATCTAAAACTTAGAAGCTGACCAGCGAAAATTGATGAGAGGTCTTTTTCATACTTCTATTGCAGATTTGATGCAGCTTTAAACAAATCATCATCCAATGCTGAAGCTAGAACTGCAGGTTGAATTATTTCAAACTGCTGAACAACCTGATTAAGTCCCTGGAACCTGTTTGACACCTGGTTTACTATTATGTCTAAGCACCTACAGAAAATGTTGATTTTGAAACGTTCTTCAAGGTCCTCTAATCTCTCATCAACACACAATTCATCAAAATGCTTTCTGACAGGGCGAATGCGTTTTGCTTCAAATCTGGGGTTAATATTCCATTTTTGTGCAAGCAATACTGCATTATTTCTGGCTTCACCAAAACTGCTTCTGAAATTGGATAGCTCATCCAAGGCTGTCTTAATTAAATGAGAAGCTTTGGACAAGTCCATGCTCTCTGACTGGAGGAGTTTAGACAAAGAATTTATGCTTGAGAACATTTTGGTTTGTAGAACAATTAGAAATATAGATTGGAAGGACTCTATTTTTTTTTTTTCAGTCCCATTGCCTCTTCCCTTTCACTTTTTTTGGTAGCTACAAGGCTTATTTTTGATAGCGCTTTAAGTACATCTGCAAAATGAAAACGCAAGACAAGCAGCGACTCATAGCGAGATGACCAGCGTGTGGGACACAATCTTAATTTGGTCCTCCAAGATGTTGCGGCAGAGATGAACATAAAGTGTATTTTCCTCTCTGCAAAATTCGATTCTGCACACCAAAATACATTCTATTCATTCATTGTGGCAGCACCATCATAGCCCTGATCATGGCACTTATCCAGAGAAATTCCTTTATCATCAATAAATGCAAGTATTTTTTTTTCTACACCTGCAGCACTTTGGTCATGAATAGCATTGAATCCAAGAAATGCCTCATGTATGTTAATTTATTTTATTCTCGTATTTGGATCGCTTTCAATAGGAACATATCTGAGCACCTGGCTCATTTGATCACATTTAGAGATATCCTGAGTAGTATCTATAATTAACGAGTAAAACTGTGCGTTTTGCACAGACAAAATGTCATTCAGAACTTGCTTTGACAAAATATCTATGACTTCATTTTGAATTTTTGGACTAAGGTATTTGACTTTTCCATGTGGTAACTGTAGCGATTGCTTTAATATGGGAGCATACTCAGCTAGCGGCTCAATTATTGCAGGAAGTTTCCACTGTTGACTTCTCCTATTTTCTGTGGCCACAGAGGGCTATGTTATTCATAGCCATAGTCAAGGTAACATTCACTATTCTATTTAAAACATCTCTCTCAAAAGTTTTTTTCCTTTTTTCTTAATTGTTGTTCGTTTTCCTCATCAATTGTTCCCATTTTACGCCACTGATCATATATTATTCAAGAATCTATATGAGTTTGAGATGTTTCATGAACCTGTGAACCTGTATTTTTGTTGACAAGCCTTTCCATTTTTGTATCCCCTTTGCCCATGCTGGCTCAAAGCCTAGTTTTTTACGGTCACCAAATAACCAGCATGGTTCACAGTATGCAACATTCAATTTAGAAGAATAACAGTAGAAGACAGTGAGACCGAAAAAAGCATCATAGAAGAAATTAAAAGCTATTTTGAGGAAAACGATACACCAGAGGTATCGAAAGCAACAATATGGGAGGCGCATAAATCTGTTATTAGGGGCAAGTTAATAGCCATAGGCGCAAGAAAAAAACAGGAAAGGAAAACAAACATGCAACAAATAATTAAAGAAATTTATGAATTGGAACGAAAACACAAAAATCAAGTAAACAACAAAATCTTCGGCCTACTATCTCAAAAGAGAGAGCAATTAAAAGACTGGATGGAACAAGAAGAAAGGAAGGACTACAACAGAGTAGTACAAGAAAAATATAAATGGGGTAATAAACCAGGAAAATACCTAGCAAATCTGGTAAAAAAAAGAAGTCTTTGAATTACATTGAGAAGATCAAAAATGAAAAAGGAGAAGTGGTAAATAAAACTACAGATATAGCGATAACATTTGAAAAATACTTCAGCTCCCTTTATGCAATAAAAGGACAGGAAAGTTGGAAAGAAGCGAATACAAGAACAAAGAAGATACAAGAATATTTAAAAAAAGCAAACTTACCAAAACTAAAAATAGACCAACTAGAAGAATTGGAAAAAAATATTACGCATGAAGAGGTAAAACTGGCATTAAAGGAAACTCCCGTAGGAAAAAGCCCAGGACCAGACGGGTTTACGGTCAAATACTATAAAAAATTTGAAGAACAGCTGACTCCAAAACTATTAGAATATATGAATTCCTTAGGGGAAGATGAAGAAATAAGAAGTGAATCGTTATTAGCTCATATTACAATACTACCAAAAGAAGGGAAAGACAAAGTTAACTGCTCAAGCTACAGGCCAATAGCCCTATTGAACGCCGATACGAAGCTGTACTCCAAGATCCTGGCCACTAGGATAAAAAAACTAATCCCACTGTGGATCAACCCGGACCAAACTGGTTTTGTCCCGGGGAGAGAGGGGCGGGACAACAGCCTAAAATCATTATTGAAGGTGCAGAATGAGACCCCAGTTCTATTCCTGTCATTGGATGCAGAAAAAGCATTTGACAGGGTAGACTGGGGTTTCATGATGGATACATTGCGGCACTTGGGTATCGGGACAAAAATGATGAAGTGGATAAATTTGTATAATGGCCCGACAGCAGTCGTAAAAGTAAACGGTAGACTCTCTCCAAAAATTAAGATGCAGAATGGAACACGGCAAGGCTGTCCACTGTCTCCACTATTATATGTATTGGCTTTAGAACCACTATTAGCAACACTCCGCAATAACAAAGAGGTAGAAGGAGCGAAACTAGGAGGAAAAGAGCATAAGATCGCTGCTTACGCGGACGACATCTTGATGTACGTATCCAACCCAAGAGTGTCACTCCCAAACATACTGAAAGAAATTAAAAAATACGGAGAACTGTCGAACTTCAAAATTAATCCAATAAAAACGGAAATATTAAACATAGGTCTAGAGAAAAAGGAAGTTCAGTTTTTACAAAAAGAATTCCCATTCACTTGGGTAAAAGAACTAAATTACCTTGGAATTAAAAAAACTCCTAGAGTCGAAAAAATTTATCAAGCAAACTTTATTCCACTGATCAATGAGGTCAAAGAAGAAATGAAAAAGTTAAGAATACAGCCACTTTCATGGATTGGAAGAATAAATATGTTTAAGATGACGATATTACCTAAAATAAACTACAGATTACAGATGTTACCAGTAAAAATCCCGCAGAGCTTAATTAAAACAATCCTGCTAAAATACATATGGCTTAATAAAAAACCAAGAATTAAATACACGCTGATCACAAGGAAAAAGGAGCATGGAGGTCTTGCCGCCCCAGATATAAGTAGGTACTATAAAGCCATAGTTTTAACACGAATGTTAGAGTGGACAAATGAGAAAAATGAAAAAAAATGGGTGGAAATGGAAAACACAATAAGTGGAGCCACACTACATAAGAATATTTGGATTCCACGGAAATATAAAATATTGGACACCGACACGCACGAAATAACAAAAAATGTATTTAAAATTTGGGACACCATCCACTTAAAGAATGAATGGAAATATAATTCACCACTGTTAGCACTCACAGGATCGAATCTCTTCACCCCTGGGAGGGAAATATTTGAAATCCAAGGAATAGGTAACCCACAACTGAAAGATATCACTAGAAATGGCAAAATAAGAACACGAGTAGAAATAGAGGAAAGGAATGGATGGAAGATGAGGGACTGAGAGAGACTAAGATAATAATAGGGTTTATAATTATAGAAGGCGTTTTGTCGTCGGTTTTTAAAATTATTTAAGAATATTCTAGAAGGGAAAAATAATAAAGATGTGACGGAAACAATCCACAATGATGTGAAAAAGGAGAAGAGAGAAAGTTTGACACATAAAGTTTAAATAATGTCTCTCGGAAAACTTTCGCTGAAGTGGATAAAGAAAAAAAAAAAAAAAGGAGAATAACAGAGCCAGGTAATGGGTAGTTTAAATCCTGTTTTTGTTGTTTTTTTCATAATATTTTACTG
Organism: Lithobates clamitans; assembly: GCA_037952925.1. NCBI lineage: Eukaryota > Metazoa > Chordata > Amphibia > Anura > Ranidae > Lithobates > Lithobates clamitans. Next base: position 6,917,838 of record JBBGZY010000254.1, read on the forward strand.
AAAAACACCTCTGTACCTCATCATTGTCTCTCTTAAAGGGCCCTGTATGTCTGCAAGGACCATTTGTGATTATAAATCTCTTCACATGTGCATCTGTAATTGTAATTGGAAAGTTTGCCCTGTCTGTGACATATTTTGTAGATACAATGTCCGTTAAAACAGCTATGTCACTACCAGTCAAGTGAACGTCGGCTGCTGCAAATGGCTCAGTTTCAGGATAATCTTTTTCAATATTGTCCTCAGTAACACCTCCTAACTCTTGGCATGTACTTGGTTCATTCAGGAGAAAGTGGCTAAGTAGCAATTGCTCATGTACTGGCATGCCAGTAATTGTGGGGTCAAGGCTGGGCTTGCCTCAGCAACTTTTTCTGCATCATGGTCTGCTGTAGAGCTCTGACCGACATTGGGCACATTAAAAAAAAAAGTGTGATTTTTGGAAGTTTCTCAGTTTTGTAGGTGTCTTCCCTTTTTCTTTTTACACTTGTGAGCGCCACTTTGATGGTAACTGGACATTATGGTTGAAACTGAAAAATACAGTACAAGGAAAGACCCTTACTCCTCAATTACATAGTTAACAACAAAACAAAAACACTGCCAATAAAATCTACAGGGTACATTATAGTGTAAGTAAAGTAAAAAAATGTTTTTTTCAAGTTTTGCTTAGATTAGGGAAGGATAAGGACTTCAGTTAGGTTTGTACGTCAATCCAGGCTCCATTCAAATAATTTCCCCGCACTTCCTGTCTGTAAATTTTTTTTTTCAGCAGGGCAGAAAGTGATGTTAAATTTCTCTAAAGTCTCAGAATTCTACACCCTTGAACCTAGCATTGCTCCCCCTCTCTTTGTGCCGAAATTATCCTAATGAAAAAATATAGCAAACATTTTCTTCACAAAACTAGCAAAACAGATGATAGTCTCCCACTTCCTTCCTACCTCCTGTCCAGACTCCAGAGCCTCCTCATGTGCCGAAAACGATGTCCCTTCACAGGCACGCTCGAGCGTTCTGCTGCCCCGCCCACTCTGCTCCCGCCTACTCTGCTCCTGCCTCCTGCGGCTGTGTGTGTCGGGACATGGCTGGACTTGCGGGGCATGGGAGGCTTAACAGTAAACTTACATTCCTCATCCTCACAGGGCCCCAGGGCTGGACTGGGACAAACATTTGGCCCTGGACTTCACCCAGACTGGCCCACTTTATTTTCGCAAACACACACAAAAACAGTATATAAACTATGCGCAATCAGCAGCTCTCCGCTCTGCCCCCCCCCTGTGCCCACTGGAGTGCTGAGCTGCGGAGAACTGAGCATGTACTCTCCTGATCTGTACTGTTGCTTAAAGAAGAAGCCCAGCCTGAGCTTATTTGGCTGGGTAGCCCCCCCAAAAGCACCTTGTCTCTATGTTGATGGGGAGAAGGGCCTCATCCCCACAACCCTTGCCCGGTGGTTGTTGGGGTCTGTGGGCGGGGGGGGCTTATGGGAATCTGGAAGCCAACTTTAACAAGGGGACCCCCAGATCCTGGCCCCCCTGTGTGAATTGGTAATGGTAAGGTCACCCGTTTTACGTAAGCGGAGAAAAAGAAGCCGGAGGAAGATGCCCAAGCGAGAAGACCGGAGGAAGAAGCAGAGGAAGATAGAGGAAGAAGCGTGGGAAGAACAAGATGGAGGAAGTAGAAGAACACCGAAGGAAGACCAGAAGAAGATGAAAGAAGAAGCAGGGAAAGAAGAAGACATTATAAAAACAAAATAAAGGAATTTTCAAAAACCATCTATTGTGTTTTTTTTAACATATTTTACACTTTTTAGTGAAATGGTAGGGGTACATTTGTACCCTATTACCAATTCACACAGGGGGGGGGCCGAGATCTGGGGGTCCCCTTCTTAAAGGGGGCTTCCAGATTCCGATAAGCCCTCCGCCTGCAGACCCCCATAACCACCGGGCAAGGGTTGTGGGGATGAGGCTATTCTACCCATCAACATGGGGACAAGGTGCTTTGAGGGTCTACCCCAAAGCACCCTCCCAATGTTGAGGGCATGTGGCCTGGTACGGTTCAGGAGGGGGGTGCTCTCTCATCCCCCCTCTTTTCCTGCGGCCTGCCAGGTTGCGTGCTCTGATAAGGGTCTGGTATGGGCTGCGGGCCCCACTAGGCTGCTGGCGCCACTCGGCTGCGGGCCCCATAGCGCCCGCGTGGGTCGCTATAGCGGTAGTTCCGCCACTGCTTTTGTCCCTAGTGGTTTGTCCAATGCTCTTCATGCAGTTTTATATTATAAATACTGTTCTTTCTGCCTGAAAACTGGAGATTGTCCATAGCAACCAAAACCGTCCCTTTACATCAAAAGTGGTTTTAAACCAGCTAGAAAACAGTGATAATAAATTAGAATCACTTGCAGAATTGAGCAATAGTGATTTGTGGGGAGATCCGTCATCAAACACTGAAAGTAATGACAGTGACACTTCCGCAACTGAGCAAATTTCAGTGGTTTTAATTTGATTACATTATTGAATAATTGTTGTTATTTTATTATTTGTTATAATTATTTATAGTTATTTATTATATTATAATTTATGATTTTGTGTTTCAATCTTTATCATACCCGGGATGTCTACTAGACTCTCTTGTTTGGACAGGATTAAGTGAGTTGTTCCTAAGAATTACAGGCCTACATTATTAAACGCCAAATTTCCATGCAAAATAATTGTACAGCTTTCAGCATCAGAAATTTGACATAATCATACCACCAGGGAGGTTAAGCAGTCATCAGCATATCTTTTATTCTACAGTCATTTCTTTTCCTTTGCTTTTGTGGATTACAAATACTGCAGTTTAAACATCAGGCTAGCTGAAGATATCCGGAGTTAAAGAACTTTCACCATCTTCCTCTTTTATCAAGCATTACTGCTCTACTTATAAGTTGAACTCTGAATTATAGTCATAGGGGAGCCATTGAGTATATGTTAGAATTTACACTGTGTTCTTGAATGTAAGGAATATTATACTGCAATTTGGTCTGTGTGTTGAGGCCTTAGTGGGAAGGTATTTAATATATGTTTCAAAGATATTGAGTACTTATCCCTCTGTACACCTGTTCACATATACTCCCTAAAGTGAATATAGGGTTATAAGTTTTGCATATCTGAATTAAGTGATACCTATTGTCAATTACCACTTGTGTCTATTCATGCTGTTCATTGTGTTCCATTATTTACTTTTAGTAAAATTTCTGAGTGGTTCAGTGACATTGTGTGAGCTTCTCATTGCTAACATATTGCAAAATGGAACCCAAGGTGTCAGAGGTAAGAGAGGATCTGCAGAGTCAGGGTAGCCAGTGGGGTCTCGAGTCAATCAGCAGCCCTTACGGGGGTACCGCTACATCCTGTATATTCCTCAACAGCTAAAAAGAATATAAATCTACATTATGTGCACCAAATGCATTTGCAAATCCAGTTACAAAAAGGAGAATATAAAGGGTGTTCAAGGATGGTCCACTGGTAATTACAGCATATCTGTGTTGCTATGCCTATTAATCACTTTAACAATAATATAGAGTTAGATTTTTAGGAACATATGTTAAGCCAGGCTTTCCCCCTCCTTTGATATGTAAATACACCAGTTGCATAGGTTTTGGAGCTGGCACAGGAAGTTCTCGGCAGGATGTGATGTAAGCAGACATTAGGGGGAGGAGATTTAGCTTTTGAAAGTGACGTGTGTTTGGAAAAGAGATGTTTGGAAGGCCAATGAGGAAAGACATGGCTACCAGGAGCTGGAGACGCTTTTGAGTTGGACTGAGCGAGGAACCATGAAGGACATAACATCTTAAACCCTAATTTGAGCAACTGTTTAGTTTACTTAATATATACATATCGTACTTGTTTATATTTGTAGGCATATTTTGTAAGCTATGAGTTGTGTTGTATTGTGTATTCAACAGTTGTATGTGCAGTTTTTCCTGTCTAGTAAAGCATTGATACACTACAGAAATCTAAGCTTCCTTGGTTTTACTCCAAGAACTTTAATAGATAGACGCAAAGCAAAACATTGGGGGCTTGTGCCAGGATTTGCGCTAAAATCTCAACTGAAGCAGACCTGTTTTTCTGTGGTGTGTTTATTGCTTGTACTGGGGGAAAATGCTGCGTACACTGTTTAGGAAGAGTAAGGCTGCAAAGGTTTCTGGTGTCCAGGAGGATTTGAAGGCGTGCACCCTGGCATCCTGGCTGGATATGGTTCTCCTTTGAACAGAGCTTGGGGAGGGGGGGAGGGGTGGAGTCTCTGATCTTTCCTCAGATTTTAGTCTCAAAAGTTTTGGGTTCAGTAAGGGAGAGATATGGGCAGTTGCTGTGTTTTGGTTTGCACTTCCTGCATGTTAACAAAGGAGAAAAAAAGTTTAACCCTGCGCTTAACCAACAAAACAGCAGCTCACACAACAAATAAGGATTTTGTCAAAATTAAGTGCACAGACAAGTGTAGCGCTATAGATTTTTAGAAGCTTATGATGTAACTTATATAAATTTATGAAAAAGGAAGAAACGTCTATGTCGATCCACGATACATTAAAAGTTTTAACAAATTAAAAAGTAAAGTCTCTGATGTTCCTCAGGTATCTCTTCAAATACAAAAGACTGCTGTTAGTCCAAAAGGTATATGATTCCTTATTCACCACGTGGATAACACATGCAAAGATTTAGGTGTGATGGACCCTCCACATAGAAAAGAGTGAAGGCTTACCAGAAGGATTGAACTCATAGGAACGTACGTTCAATTAGTCAATCTAGCTTGTATCACCAACAGGCAATCAAAAGGAAGGACCTCCCAACTGGATGGCGACAAAACTCCAAATGTATCCAGACTCCTGAGGGAACTATCTTTGAAATGGATGGCAAACCTTCCCATGGATCATCTCAGAGGGATAGCCCATATGAAAATAAAGAAGGGGGGCCACATAGCATAATACCGTTTTGTAAAGCAAATTTATTAAAAATAAGTAAACAACTTACATTTCAGTAGCAAAAAAGCGCTTCAAGTAAAATTATGGCAGGCAGTGGAGTCTCCCATCAGAGAATTAAATTTTTTATTTGTTAAAACTTTTAATACATTGTGGATCGACATAGACGTTTCTTCCTTTTTCATAAATTTAAATAAGTTACATCATAAGCTTCTAAAAATCTATAGCGCTACACTTGTCTGTGCACTTCCTGCATGTTCTACATATTAAATCTGAAAAGAGGGAAAGGCAGAATTAGAAAGATTTACTGAAGGAGTAGCTTGCAGTAGCATCCAAGAGTTTTGAAGATTTAGAAAGGAGGATAATCAAAGTTAAACCTGCAGTGGCTTTGAAGTGTGTTCAAACCCCTCTAGGCTGAGCTGAAAATATGAATGAGAAGTGAGCCCTCATAAACAAGTCCAATGATGCCCTGACAAAGGCCTGAAGCCTGTAAGTAGAAGTAGGACATGTGCCACTGTTACTTCCCATAAGCATGAAGCTGAGGATTTGATCAGCTCAAATGACCGAGTTGAGTCAGATACAAGGAAGGCAAGGCCTATGATCTCCAGGAGACACATGTGGATTGATTTACTTAAAGTGGGGGTCCCTAGAGAGGAAATAGATGGGATTCCTACACCTGCATTGCTTAAGAAGTGGAAGCAAGTGGTTGGGAATGGTAGATTCAGTCACATTAAGTGTTTATGTTGCCATAAAATGGGGCATTGTGCAAAAATGTGCCATGCTGTGAAGACTGGACAACAGCAGGCCTGTGTTCTTCCCAGGTCAGCACAGAGAGACATGCAAGTTTATTCATTATGTTGAAAGTCAATGCCTTTCCGTGAAAGTGTTTCAAGGCAACAGTGGGCACCCTACAATAGTTTTGCATTTAGAAATGGGCAGATAGAGAAATGTGAGCAGTGAGCTATGTTTTTGGCACAGTTGGCAGGAACATACTGTATAATCTGCTTTGTCTTACTCTTTTCAGGTACTGAGCATCGAGAGGTTGAGCAGGCAGAGCAGATGACCATGCTAAATGAGAGGAGGAAGACCAGAAGAGACCCTGAGGAAGATGCGGATGATTTCCTGATGGTGGCTGAATTGGAGTGGACTTTTAAATGAGCATTTGCTTATGACCAAGAGGACAAGAGACTTTCATCTGAGACTTTCTTTACACAAACTGCCAAAGACATTGTTGACCCTGCTCAAAACTAATGTTGCAGCCTTCTAGGGATGACTAAACAAAAGTCTGACCGCCCCATTGATATGTAAATAAACCAGTTTCATAGGTTTTGGAGCTGAGACAGGAAGTTCTCGGCAGGATGTGATGTAAGCAGGAGTTAGGGGGAGGAGATTTAACTTTTGTGTCATGTCACCTGTATCCAGGTGACAGATGCACACCGTTGGGATCAGGAGTGCACCGCAAGGTAGTGGACCCTACGGCTGACTGCTGCGGATTGAACCCTGGGAGGTTCAGGAAGCAGGTCTACTGGATCACTGACAAGATCCCACTGGGAGCTAGAGCATAGATTCCCCAGGGCGGTGAGTCTAAGAGCCAGCAGGTGTTCACCAGAGCCTTTAATGGTAAGGATGGACTAGCTGCAGTCTGGCTCCAGGTCGCGGCCCCCAGGGTCTCACAGCTCACACTAACGGTAGACTACAGGAGAAGAGGAAGGAGGCAGCAGGGAAAGTAAGGGACAAGCCAAGGTCGGGGCCACAAGCAGACAAGGACAACAGAGTACACGCCAAGGTACAGGGTCACAGGCAAACAGGGATGGTCAGGGAACACGCCAAAGGTCAGGGTCACGAGCAGACAGGAATAGTTAAGAACAAGCCAAAGTCGATAACAGGAATCAGACGTAGGAACACAGCAAGTACACACAGAGACTAACACACAATGGTTGATCAGCACTGCTGGCTTGCAGTGCACAGGTTAATATAGGGTTCCCTGATAGGGCCTGGGGTGGGGCCATGCTTAGAGGAGAGGTTACAAAAGCAGTCAGGTGAGGGTCAGCTGGTCTCTAGAGATGAACACATAGAGACAGGTATGCTGATCGACAAACTCTATTGCATAACCATGACATTTTGAAAGAGACGCCTTCCGAAAAGAGGTGTGTTTGGAAGGACAATGAGGAATAGCATGGCTACCAGGAGCTGGAGAGTTTTGAAGATGCTTTTGAGTTGGACTGAGCAAGGAACCATGAAGGAAATTACATCTTAAACCCTAAGTAGGGTAACTGTTTAGTTTACTTAATGTGTACATATTGTACATGTTTATATTTGAAGGCATATTTTTCTAAGCTATGAGTTGTGTTGTATTGTGTATTCTACAGTTGTATGTGCAGTTTTTCCTGTTTAGTAAAGCATTGATACACTACAGAAGACTAAGCTTCCTTGGTTTTACAGCAAGAACTTTAATAGACACAAAGCATAACAATATCTCACAACCAAATTTAAAAAAACAGTTTATTACAGACATAGCATAAAAACATCCAAATGAGAATTACAGTCAATATTACTCCAATTTTTACTTTCCATAAAAAATCTTCAATAGCTAGTGTCATAGGTCACACAATCAACACGTTTCTCAGTCAATGCCGCTTCTTCAGGCCTTACTTATATGGAAGATACCTTGTGCATGCCTGGTGCATTATGGTAGCAGTTTGTTTGATCATTTTATGGGGGGTTGTATTTGAGTAATAATGACTGTAATCCTCACTGGGATGTTTTTATGCTATGTTTGAATCCTTGCACAGCAACAAACAAATGGCCCCTATGCCCACCTATAACTGGCCTTCACAGCAAGGAGCACATTGAAGAGCTATCGCATGAAAGACAAAAACAGAACATTCCATAGCTCAACTCACCAACCAGTCTGCCAACTGACCAAATTAACCTGTCCAACAGTCTGTGTTAACAACAGGGGTTTAGTTAGCACGCATTTGCAAACCCATGCATAAGCTGCAAGGTGTCATGACCTTGCAGTAATACATTCATGACCTATCTGTCTCTTACCTGGCCTGTGTATCAGACCTGAGGCTTGTACTGTCACACCTGCATGCTTAAGTAATCTTCCCTCAGTGTGGCTCCACCCTAGCCTCAACAGGAACCACTATTTAACACTGTATTCTCCAAGCCTGCCTTGCCGTGCAATATTGTGTGTTTGGCTTCCTGTTTGCCGTGTGCTCTAAGTTTGTCTCTGTTACCGATCTTGGCGTGTTCCCGACTATCCCTGTCTGCTTGTGACCCTGACCTTTTTGGCGTGTTCTCTGTTATCCTTGTCTGCTAGTCGCCCCGACATTTGGCTACCTCCTTACTATCCCTTGCTGTCCTGGGCTGCTGTTTCCTCTCCATCCTCCTGTAGCCTACCGTGAGCATGAGCTGGGAGACCCTGGGGGCCGCGACCTGGAGCTAGTTGCAGCCCAGTCCATCCTCACCACTAGAGGCTCTGGTGAACACCTGCTGGCTCTTAGACTCCGCGCCCTGGGGAATCTATGCTCTAACTCCCTGTGGGATCCGTGTTGGTACTCCAGGGGACCTGCCTTCCTGAACCACCCCGAGTTCCATCCGCAGCAGTCAGCCTTAGGGTCCACTATCTTAGTGGTGCACACCTGACCCCAATGGGGTGCATCTGACACCTGGACTCAGGTGACCTGACAGTTTGCAGGGCCATGGACCCGGCTGATGTGCCCCTACCTGCTGATGATCAGCTGCAGGGCATAGTCCACAGACTCAAGACCCAGGAATCTAATCAGACCCAGGTGATGCGATTCCTTCAGGATTTGGCTTCCCGCTTTGAACAACTTCAAGCCTCCTTAGGCTCCCCGGTTCCACAACCACAATCGGCTGCCGTATCAGCTCCGCTTACAGTCGCAGCCGCTAACCCTTTGCACTTACCAGCTCCGTCCCATTACTTTGGGGATTCCAAGGCCTGCATAGGGTTCCTTAGCCAGTGTACCATTCATTTCGAACTCCAGCCCCAAAACTTCCAGTCTGATCGGGCAAAGGTAGCCTATATTATTTCTCTCCTGTCCGGCGAGGCTTTAGCTTGGGCTGCCCCTATGTGGGAGAGAAAAGACCCAGTGGTTTCCAGCCTCTCTAATTTTTTTAAACTCTTCCGGAATATCTTCGAGGAACCAGGTCGTGTCTATTCAGGGGCCAGCGCCCTTTTACGTCTCCGCCAAGAGTCTGCTTCTATGGGACAGTATGCTCTTCGTTTCCGCATACTGACGGCTGAGCTGAACTGGAACAATGAGGCCTTAGTCGCAACCTTTCTGCATGGCCTTTCTGATAGAGTGAAGGACAAATTAGCAGGAAGAACCATCCTCACTGATCTGGATGAAGTTATCTCCCTGTGTAACCAGATTGATATTCGTTTTCAGGAAAGGACCCTAGAAAAGCGACGCCAGCACTCCTTGGTCCTTTAGTCAGCCCGAGCTCCCCTCTTTTCATCCTGTGGAGCATCTCCTGCTGACTGAGGAACCCATGCAGCTGGGCCAAACCAGGCCATCCCCCGAGGAATGTGCTAGGCGCAGAACTCTGGGCCTGTGTCTCTACTGTGGGGGAAAAGGTCATTTTCATGACACATGCTCATTTCGTACAGGAAAAGCTTGGGCAATACATCTGGAAGGTGGAGTATTGGACCCAGAAAAGTCATCTTCTCATCTCCTTCTTTTGGTGTTTCTTCATGTTGGCGTTTCCTCCCTCCCAGCCTTGGCATATCTGGATTCGGGAGCCGCTGGCAACTTTAGGGACTGGAGAACCGCATCTTCCATGAACCTTACCCTTTTACCCCTCACCACTCTATTGGTGGTCTCAGCGATTGATGGCACTGTTCTTCCAGGGGGCCCTATCCGCTTCCAGACCCCTCCTGTTAAGATGTCGGTAGGGATACTCCACCAGGAGTGGATATCCTTTCTTATCCTTCCAAAGGTCTCAACCCCTATCATATTGGGGCTTCCTTGGTTGCAGCTCCACACTCCACACATTGACTGGACTTCTGGGCAGATCCTGGCTTGGGGTCCCTCCTGTTTCTCTTCCAGCCTACTCAAGGTTGCCCCTAAGGAGAGACTTCCCATGGCTACCACCTCGGTATCCTCTGCCCTTCCTGCTGCATATAACGATTTCCGGGATGTGTTCTGTAAAAAGTCAGCTGAGGTGCTTCCTCCTCACAGGTCCTTTGACTGTGCCATTGACCTTGTTCCCGGAGCAGCTCTACCCAGGGGTCGTACCTACCCTCTGTCCATCCCAGAGACCCAGGCCATGCCTGAGTATGTTGCAGAAAATCTAGAAAAGGGATTCATCTGGAAATCCTCATTGCCTGCAGGAGGAAGGTTTTAGTTTGTTGCCAAAAAGGATGGTACCCTAAGACCCTGCATTCACTACCGAGGCCTAAACGCAGTAACGATCAAAAATCAATACCCCCTACCCCTAATATCAGAACTATTTGACAGGTTGAAAGGTGCCTCCATTTTTACCAAGTTGGATCTCAGGGGTGCATACAATTTGATTCAAATACGGGAAGGGGATGAATGGAAAACTGCGTTTAACACTAAAGATGGGCATTACGAGTACTTGGTCATGCCCTTTGGATTGTGTAACGCCCCAGCGGTGTTCCAAAACTTGTTAACGAAATCTTCAGGGATCTGCTTTACCAATTTGTTGTCATCTACCTGGATGACATTCTCATCTTTTCGGATAGTTTGTCGGTTCACAGAGACCATGTCCGGATTGTACTTCAGTGCCTTCGAGAAAATAATCTGTACGCCAAGCTGGAGAAATGTTCTTTTGAATGTTCTGAAGTCCTGTTTCTGGGATGCTTCGTCTCTAACTTCGGTCTTCCTATGGATCCTGGGAAGGTCTCAGACATTACCAACTGGTCTCTTCCTGCCGGCCTCAAGGCCACGCAGCGCTTTCTTGGGTTCACTAATTATTACAGGCAGTTCATTAGGAATTACTCCTCTATTGTTGCGCCAATTATCGCCTTGACCAAGAAGGGTGCTAATGCCAAGGAGTGGTCCCCCGAAGCTTTCTCTGCCTTTCATGATTTGAAACAGGCCTTCATTTTTGAACCTTTGTTGAGGCAACCTGACCCGGGGGATCCATTTTTTATTATAGTGGACGCATCCTCAACTGGGGTGGGAGCTGTGCTTCTTCAATCCTTTGGGAAAAAACGTCTACCATGTGCGTTTTTCTCCAGAAAATTTTCTCTGGCGGAGAAGAATTACACTATTGGTGATTAGGAACTTCTTGTGATTAAATTGGCGTTGGAGGAGTGGCATCATCTCTTGAAGGGTTCCCCACATTGCATAACAATTTTCACTGACCATAAAAATCTGCAGTACTTACAGAATGCCAAACGATTGAATCCCAGACAAGCCAGGTGGAGTCTCTTCTTTTCCTGTTTTAACTTCACCATTACATTCAAACCTAGTTCCTGCAACAGTCGGGCTGATGCACTCTCTAGATCTTTTGACATTCAGGATGAGGAGCCTACCATAGAACCTGAGCCGATTATCCCTACTTTATGCATCCTTGCCCATTCTACCAATTGACACAAGACCTTTTTGTCCCCACCGAGCTAAGATCCTTCGTTAGGGACATGACTCCAAGGTGGCAGGTCATGCTGGGTTTCTTCGATCCTCCCTCCTCATCAGTCGCCACTACTGGTGGCCTACTCTTCGTTCGGATGTCAAAGACTATGTTAAGGCTTGTCATGTCTGTGCCCAGTCTAAGTCCTCCACGCAGGCTCCTGCTGGTCTTCTCATGTCCTTGCCCATTCCCAAGGAGCCCTGGTCTCACATAGACATGGACTTCATCACGATCTTCCACCTTCTGAGAAGAATATGGTCATTTGAGTGGTAATTGATGGATTCTGCAAGATGGCCCATTTTGTTCCTCTTCCTGGTCTCCCTTCTGCTCCTGCCTTGGTTCCCATTTTCGTACGAGAGATTTTCTGACTTCATGGTGTCCCTTTCCATGTCGTTTCAGACAGGGGTGTTCAGTTTACTTCTCGCTTTTGTAGAGCCTTTTGCAAATCTCTCAACATTACCTTGGATTTTACATATTCTTACCATCCCCAATCCAAGGGCCAGACTGAAAGGGTTAATCAAGAGTTGGAGGTCTTTCTCCATACCTTGGTCTCGGCTCATCATGATGATTGGGCATCATTACTCCCATGGGCAGAGTTCTCCCACAACAATCATGTCAACGTCAGTTCTCAGAAGACACCCTTTGTCACTGTTTATGGAAGACCTCCTCAACTCCCTCTTCCTATGACCTGTTCTTCTGACATCCCAGCTTTGGCTACTGATCAGGAATCATTCAATTCCATGTGGGTTGACGTTCATGATTCCCTCCAGAAAGCTGCCAACAAGTTCAAAAGTTCTGCTGACCGTCGCAGGCGTAAGCCGCCTTCTCTACAGCCAGGAGACAAAGTCTGGCTTTCTACCAGGAACATCAGACTCCGGGTTCCTTCTCTCAAGTTTGTCCCGAGATTCATTGGTCCTTACAATATCATTTCTAAGCTGAATCCTGTTTGTTTGTTTTAAACTCCAGATCCCTAAAAGCCTCAAACTCCTTTCATGTATCCCTTCTGAAACTTTTAGTTTTCGATAAGTTCTCTCATCCTCTCCCTACCATGGCTCCAGTTTCTGAAGATGATCAGGAGTATGAGGTTAGTCAAATTTTGGATTTTTGTTTCTGTAAAGGTGTCCTTCAGTATCTCGTGGATTGGAAAGGTTTCCGTCCTGAGGAGAGATCGTGGATTTCTGCATATGAAGTCTTCGCACCTCGTCTTCTGAGGAAGTTCCAATGGAAGTTCCCCTCCAAGCCTGGTCCAAAGCGGGTGAGGTTGGAGGCCTCGTAAGAGGGGGTACTGTCATGATCTTGCAGTAATACATTCATGACCTGTCCGTCTCTTACCTGGTCTGTGTATCAGCCTTGAGGCTTGTACTCTCACACCTGCATGTTTAAGTAATCTTCCCTCAATGTGGCTCCACCCTAGCCTTAACAGGAACCACTATTTAACACCGTATTCTCCAAGCCTGCCTTGCCGTGCAATATTGTGTGTTTGGCTTCCTGTTTGCCGTGTGCTCTAAGTTTGTCTCTGTTACCGATCTTGGCGTGTTCCCGACTATCCCTGTCTGCTTGTGACCCTGACCTTTGGCGCGTTCTCGACTATCCCTGTTTGCCTGTGAGCCTGACCTTTGGCGTGTTCTCTGTTATCCTTGTCTGCTAGTCCCCCCGACATTTGGCTTCCTCCTTACTATCCCTTGCTGTCCTGGGCTGCTGTTTCCTCTCCATCCTCCTGTATCCTACCATAAGTGTGAGCTGAGAGACCCTGGGGGCCGCGACCTGGAGCCAGTTGCAACCCACTCCATCCTCACCACTAGAGGCTCTGGGGAACACCTGCTGGCTCCGCGCCCTTGAGAATCTATGCTCTAACTCCCTGTGGGATCCGTGTTGGTACTCCAGGGGAGCTGCCTTCCTGAACCACCCCGAGTTGCATCCGCAGCAGTCAGCCTTAGGGTCCACTATCTTAGTGGTGCACTCCTGACCACACAAGGCCTCTTCACGGCACCCTGTGTATGCTTGCAGTCCTAACGCTACTAAATTTATGAGCGTCTCCACAATGGAAGCTCATGCATTAAATGGATAGATGAAGGGCAGGTGGGCCAGGAGGCAGCCTCCTTAAAGGAACAGGAGAACACTGGACACCCAGCAAGAGCACAATGGTAGCAAAAGTGTACAGTGTGTTCCCGGACCAAATATACACCAGTAACAAACAAATGGCCCCTGCCCCAACCTATAACTGGCCTTCACAGCATAGAGCACATGGAAGGGCTATCACATGAAAGACAAAAACAGAACATTCCATAGCTCAACTCACCAACCAGTCTGCCAACTCACCAAATTAACCTGTCCAATAGGGATGAGCTTCGAGTTCGAGTCGAACTCATGTTCGACTCGAACATTGGCTGTTCGCAAGTTCGCCGAACAGCGAACAATTTGGGGTGTTCGCGGCAAATTCGAATGCCGCGGAACACCCTTTAAAAGTCTATGGGAGAAATCAAAAGTGCTAATTTTAAAGGCTAATATGCAAGTTATTGTCATAAAAAGTGTTTGGGGACCCAGGTCCTGCCCCAGGGGACATGGATCAATGCAAAAAAAAGTTTAAAAAACGACCGTTTTTTCAGGAGCAGTGATTTTAATAATGCTTAAAGTCAAACAATAAAAGTGTAATATCCCTTTAAATTTCGTACCTGGGGGGTGTCTATAGTATGCCTGTAAAGGGGCGCATGTTTCCTGTGTTTAGAACAGTCTGACAGCAAAATGACATTTTGAAGGAAAAAACTCATTTAAAACTACCCGCAGCTATTGCATTGCCGACAATACACATAGAAGTTCATTGATAAAAACGGCATGGGAATTCCCCAAAGGGGAACCCTGAACCAAAAAAAAAAAAAAAAATGACGTGGGAGTGCCCCTAAATTCCATACCAGGCCCTTCAGGTCTGATATGAATATTAAGGGGAACCCCGCCAAAATTAAAAAAAAAAAATGACGTGGGGTTCCCCCTAAATTCCATACCAGACCCTTCAGGTCTGGTATGGATTTTAAGGGGAACCCCGCGCCAAAAAAAAAAAACGGCGTGGAGTCCCCCCAAAAATCCATACCAGACCCTTATCCGAGCACGCAACCTGGCAGGCCGCAGGAAAAGAGGGGGGGACGAGAGTGCGGGCCCCCCTCCTGAACCGTACCAGGCCACATGCCCTCAACATTGGGAGGGTGCTTTGGGGTAGCCCCCCAAAACACCTTGTCCCCATGTTGATGAGGACAAGGGCCTCATCCCCACAACCCTGGCCGGTGGTTGTGGGGGTCTGCGGGCGGGGGGCTTATCGGAATCTGGAAGCCCCCTTTAACAAGGGGACCCCCAGATCCCGGCCCCCCCCTGTGTGAAATGGTAAGGGGGTACAAAAGTACCCCTACCATTTCACTAAAAAACTGTCAAAAATGTTAAAAATGACAAGAGACAGTTTTTGACAATTCCTTTATTTAAATACTTCTTCTTTCTTCTATCTTCCTTCATCTTCTGGTTCTTCTGGCTCTTCTGGTTCTTCCTCCGGCGTTCTCGTCCAGCATCTCCTCCGCGGCGTCTTCTATCTTCTTCTCCTCGGGCCGCTCCGCACCCATGGCATGGGAGGAGGCTCCCGCTTTTCTCTTCTTCTTCATCTCTTCTTCTCTTCTTCTTTTCTTCTCTTCTTCATTTTCTTCTCCGGGCCGCTCCACACCCATGCTGGCATGGAGGGAGGCTCCCGCTGTGTGACGGCGCTCCTCGTCTGACAGTTCTTAAATAACGGGGGCGGGGCCACCCGGTGACCCCGTCCCCCTCTGACGCACGGTGACTTGACGGGACTTCCCTGTGACGTCACGGGGAATGCCACAGGGAAGTCCCGTCATGTCCCGTGCGTCAGAGGGGGCGGGGTCACCGGGTGGCCCCGCCCCCCGTTATTTAAGAACTGTCAGACGAGGAGCGCCATCACACAGCGGGAGCCTCCCTCCATGCCAGCATGGATGCGGAGCGGCCCGGAGAAGAAAATGAAGAAGAGAAGAAGAGAAGAAGATGAAGAGAAGAGCGGGAGCCTCCCCCCCATGCCATGGGTGCGGAGCGGCCCGAGGAGAAGAAGATAGAAGACGCCGTGGAGGAGATGCTGGACGAGAATGCCGGAGGAAGAACCAGAAGGGCCAGAAGAACCAGAAGAACCAGAAGATGAAGGAAGATAGAAGAAAGAAGAAGTATTTAAATAAAGGAATTGTCAAAAACTGTCTCTTGTCATTTTTAACATTTTTGACAGTTTTTTAGTGAAATGGTAGGGGTACTTTTGTACCCCCTTACCATTTCACACAGGGGGGGGCGGGATCTGGGGGTCCCCTTGTTAAAGGGGGCTTCCAGATTCCGATAAGCCCCCCGCCCGCAGACCCCCACAACCACCGGCCAGGGTTGTGGGGATGAGGCCCTTGTCCTCATCAACATGGGGACAAGGTGTTTTGGGGGGCTACCCCAAAGCACCCTCCCAATTTTGAGGGCATGTGGCCTGGTATGGTTCAGGATGGGGGGGGCCGCACTCTCCTCCCCCCTCTTTTCCTGCGGCCTGCCAGGTTGCGTGCTCGGATAAGGGTCTGGTATGGATTTTTGGGGGGACCCCACGCCGTTTTTTTTTTTTTTGGCGCAGGGTTCCCCTTAAAATCCATACCAGACCTGAAGGGTCTGGTATGGAATTTAGGGGGAACCCCACGTCATTTTTTTTAAAAATTTTGGCCGGGGTTCCCCTTAATATCCATACCAGACCTGAAGGGCCTGGTATAGAATTTAGGGGGACTCCCACGTCATTTTTTTTTTTTAAATTTTGGTTCGGGGTTCCCCTTTGGGGAATTTCAATGCCGTTTTTATCAATGAACTTCTATGTGTATTGTCGGCAATGCAATAGCCGCGGGTAGTTTTAAATGAGTTTTTTCCTTCAAAATGTCATTTTGCTGTCAGACTGTTCTAAACACAGGAAACATGCGCCCCTTTACAGGCATACTATAGACACCCCCCAGGTACGAAATTTAAAGGGATATTACACTTTTATTGTTTGACTTTAAGCATTATTAAAATCACTGCTCCTGAAAAAACGGCCGTCTTTAAAACTTTTTTTTGCATTGATCCATGTCCCCTGGGGCAGGACCCAGGTCCCCAAATACTTTTTATGACAATAACTTGCATATTAGCCTTTAAAATTAGCACTTTTGATTATTCATGTTCGTGTGCCATAGACTTTAACGGTGTTCGCGTGTTCGAACGAACTTTTTTCCTGTTCGCATGTTCTGGTGGGAACCGAACAGGGGGGTGTTCGGCTCATCCCTACTGTCCAACATTCTGCGTTAAAAACAGGGGTTTAGTTAGCACGCATTTGCAAGTGCATGCATAAGCTGCAAGGCCTCTTCACGGCACCCTGTGTATGCTTACAGTCCCAATGCTTCTAGATTCATGAGCGTCTCCAGAATTGAAGCACATGCATTAAATGGGTAGATGAGGGGCAGGTGGGCATCGAGGCAGCCCAATCCTCCTTAAAGGAACAGGTGCACACTGGACACCCAGCAAGAGCACAATAGCAGCAAAGGTGTACAGTGTGTCCCCGGACCAAATATACACCAGTAACAAACAAATGGCCCCTGCCCCCACCTATAACTGGCCTTCACAGCAAGGAGCACATGGAAGGGCTATCACATGAAAGACAAAAACAGAACATTCCATAGCTCAACTCATCAACCAGTCTGCCAACTGACCAAATTAACCTGTCCAACAGTCTGCGTTAAAAACGGGTTTAGTTAGCACGCATTTGCAAATGCATCATAGGCGTGTGCACAGGGTGTGCCAGGTGTGCCTGGGCACACCCTAATTGCCTTGTGTGCTGCATATTCCCCCCTGTTTAGACCACTGATATTTCATCCCCCCCCCAAAAATGTTACACAAGCCCAAAAATTTGAGGAAAAGAAAATTAACAAAATTACACTGTCCACTGCCCTACTGACACCATCAGTACATATACACATGCATATGTATTTGAGCTTTGGGGTGCACACCCTAATGCAAGAGGCTGCGCACACCTATGAAATGCATGCATAAGCTGCAAGGCCTCTTCACGGCACCTTGTGTATGCTTACAGTCCTAACGCTGCTAAATTTATGAGCGTCTCCACAATGGAAGCACATGCATTAAATGGATAGATGAGGGGCAGGTGGGCCTGGCCTAATAAAGGTTTAGCCCCCTGATCGCCCGGCGGTGATATGCGTCGCCCCAGGCAGCGTCAGATTAGCGCCAGGAGCGCTAACACCCACGCACGCAGCATACGCCTCCCTTAGTAGTATAGTATCTGAACGGATCAATATCTGCAGTTTAGGGTTCCCAAAAACGCAGTGGTAGCGGGATCAGCCCAGATACCTGCTAGCACCTGCGTTTTGCCCCTCCACCCAGCCCAGCCCAGCCCAGCCCACCCAAGTGCAGTATCGATCGATCACTGACACTTACAAAACACTAAACGCATAACTGCAGCGTTCGCAGAGTCAGGCCTGATCCCTGCGATCGCTAACAGTTTTTTTGGTAGCGTTTTGGTGAACTGGCAAGCACCAGCCCCAGGCAGCGTCAGGTTAGCGCCAGTACCGCTAACACCCACGCACGCACCGTACACCTCCCTTAGTGGTATAGTATCTGATCGGATCAATATCTGATCCGATCAGATCTATACTTGCATCCCCAGCAGTTTAGGGTTCCCAAAAATGCAGTGTTAGCGGGATCAGCCCAGATACCTGCTAGCACCTGCGTTTTGCCCCTCTGCCCGGCCCAGCCCACCCAAGTGCAGTATCGATTGATCACTGTCACTTACAAAACACTAAATGCATAACTGCAGCGTTCGCAGAGTCAGGCCTGATCCCTGCGATCGCTAACAGTTTTTTTGGTAGCGTTTTGGTGAACTGGCAAGCGCCAGCGGCCTAGTACTCCCCGGTCGTAGTCAAACCAGCACTGCAGTAACACTTGGTGACGTGGCGAGTCCCATAAGTGCAGTTCAAGCTGGTGAGGTGGCAAGCACAAGTAGTGTCCCGCTGCCACCAAGAAGAAGACAAACAGGCCCGTCGTACCAATAGTGCCCTTCCTGCTGCATTCGCCAATCCTAATTGGGAACCCACCACTTCTCCTTACTTCCCCCATTCACATCCCCAACCAAATGCAGTCGGCTGCATAAGAGGCATTTTCTTTATGTCCTCCCGAGTACCCCTACCCAACGAACCCCCCCAAAAAAGATGTCGTGTCTGCAGCAAGCGCGGATATAGGCGTGACACCCGCTATTATTTTCCCTCCTGTCCTGACAATCCTGGTCTTTGCATTGGTGAATGTTTTGAACGCTACCATACACTAGTTGAGTATTAGCATAGGGTACAGCATTGCAAAGACTAGGCACACTTTCACAGGGTCTCCCAAGATGCCAACGCATTTTGAGAGACCCGAACCTGGAACCGGTTACAGTTATAAAAGTTACAGTTACAAAAAAAAAAGTGTAAAAAAAAAAAAAAACACAAAAAAAAATATAAAATAAAAAAAAATAGTTGTTGTTCCATTGTTCTCTCTCTCTCTATTCTCTCTCTATTGTTCTGCTCTTTTTTACTGTATTCTATTCTGCAATGTTTTATTGTTATTATGTTTTATCATGTTTGCTTTTCAGTTATGCAATTTTTTATACTTTACCGTTTACTGTGCTTTATTGTTAACCATTTTTTTGTCTTCAGGTACGCCATTCACGAATTTGAGTGGTTATACCAGAATGATGCCTGCAGGTTTAGGTATCATCTTGGTATCATTCTTTTCAGCCAGCGGTCGGCTTTCATATAAAAGCAATCCTAGCGGCTAATTAGCCTCTAGACTGCTTTTACAAGCAGTGGGAGGGAATGCCCCTCACCGTCTTCCGTGTTTTTCTCTGGCTCTCCTGTCTCAACAGGGAACCTGAGAATGCAGCCGGTGATTCAGCCAGCTGACCATAGAGCTGATCAGAGACCAGAGTGGCTCCAAACATCTCTATGGCCTAAGAAACCGGAAGCTACGAGCATTTTATGACTTAGATTTCGCCGGATGTAAACAGCACCATTGGGAAATTGGGGAAGCATTTTATCACACAGGTGTGGTCAGATGCTTTGAGGGCAGAGGAGAGATCTAGGTTCTAATAGACCCCAATTTTTTCAAAAAAGAGTACCTGTCACTACCTATTGCTATCATAGGGGATATTTACATTCCCTGAGATAACAATAAAAATGATTTGAAAAAAAAAAATGAAAGGAACAGTTTAAAAATAAGATAAAAAAGCAAAAAAAAATAAAGAAAAAAAAAAGCAAAAAAAAAGCACCCCTGTCCCCCCCTGCTCTCACGCTAAGGCGAACGCAAGCGTCGGTCTGGCGTCAAATGTAAACAGCAATTGCACCATGCATGTGAGGTATCACCGCGAAGGTCAGATCGAGGGCAGTAATTTTAGTAGTAGACTTCCTCTGTAAATCTAAAGTGGTAACCTGTACAGGCTTTTAAAGGCTTTTAAAAATGTATTTATGTTGCTGCCACTGCACGTTTGTGCGCAATTTTAAAGCATGTCATGTTTGGTATCCATGTACTCGGCCTAAGATCGTCTTTTTTATTTCATCAAACATTTGGGCAATATAGTGTGTTTTAGTGCATTAAAATTTTAAAAAGTTTGTTTTTTCCCCAAAAAATGCGTTTGAAAAATCGCTACGCAAATACTGTGTGAAAAAAAAATGAAACACCCACTATTTTAACTGTAGGGCCTTTGCTTTAAAAAAATATATAATGTTTGGGGGTTCAAGGTAATTTTCTTGCAAAAAAAAATAATTTTTCATGTAAACAAAAAGTGTCAGAAAGGGCTTTGTCTTCAAGTGGTTAGGAGAGTAGATGGTGTGTGACATAAGCTTCTAAATGTTGTGCATAAAATGCCAGGACAGTTCAAAACCCCCCCAAGTGACCCCATTTTGGAAAGTAGACACCCCAAGCTATTTGCTGAGAGGCATGTCGAGTCCATGTACTATTTTATATTGTGACACAAGTTGCGGGGAAGAGACAATTTTTTTTTTTTTTTGCACAAAGTTGTCACTAAATGATATATTGCTCAAACATGCCATGGAAATATGTGAAATTACACCCCAAAATACATTCTGTTGCTTCTCCTGAGTATGGGGATACCACATGTGTGAGACTTTTTGGGAGCCTAGCCTTGTACGGAACCCCGAAAACCAAGCACCGCCTTCAGGATTTCTAAGGGCGTAAATTTTTGCTTTCATTCTTCACTGCCTATCACAGTTTCGGAGGCCATGGAATGCCCAGGTGGCACAAAACCCCCCCAAATGACCCCATTTTGGAAAGTAGACACCCCAAGCTATTTGCTGAGAGGTATAGTGAGTATTTTGCAGACCTCACTTTTTGTCACAAAGTTTTAAAAATTGAAAAAAGAAAAAAAAAATTTTCTTGTCTTTCTTCATTTTCAAAAACAAATGAGAGCTGCAAAATACTCACCATGCCTCTCAGCAAATAGCTTGGGGTGTCTACTTTCCAAAATGGGGTCATTTGGGGGGGGGGTGCCACCTGGGCATTCCATGGCCTCCGAAACTGTGATAGGCAGTGAAGAGTGAAATCACCCTTAGAAATCCTGAAGGCGGTGCTTGGTTTTCAGGGCCCCGTACGCGGCTAGGCTCCCAAAAAGTCCCACACATGTGGTATCCCCATACTCAAGAAAAGCAGCTAAATGTATTTTGGGGTGCGATTCCACATATGCCCATGGCCTGTGTGAGCAATATATCATTTAGTGACAACTTTGTGCAAAAAAAAATAAAAAAAATTGTCACTTTCCCGCAACTTGTGTCAAAATATAAAATATTCCATGGACTCAACATGCCTCAAAGCAAATAGCTTGGGGTGTCTACTTTCCAAAATGGGGTCATTTGGGGGGGGTTTTATGCCATCTGGGCATTTTATGGCCTTCAAAACTGTGATAGGTAGTGAGGAGTAAAATTAAAAATTTACGCCCTTAGAAATTGGTTTTCGGGGCCCCGTACGCGGCTAGGCTCCCAAAAAGTCCCACACATGTGGTATCACCGTACTAAGGAGAAGCAGCTGAATATATTTTGGGGTGCAATTCCACATATGCCCATGGCCTGTGTGAGCAATATATCATTTAGTGACAACTTTTTGTAATTTTTTTTTTTGTCATTTATTCAATCACTTGGGACAAAAAAAATTAATATTCAATGGGCTCAACATGTCTCTCAGCAATTTCCTTGGGGTGTCTACTTTCCAAAATGGGGTCATTTGTGGGGGTTTTGTACTGCCCTGCCATTTTAGCACCTCAAGAAATGACATAGGCAGTCATAAATTAAAGGCTGTGTAAATTCCAGAAAATGTACCCTAGTTTGTAGGCGCTATAACTTTTGCGCAAACCAATAAATATACACTTATTGACATTTTTTTACCACAAACATGTGACCAAATACATTTTGTACATACTAAAATTGAGTTTATTGGATTTTTTTTATAACAAAAAGTAGAAAATATCATTTTTTTTCAAAATTTTTGGTCTTTTCCCATTTATAGCGCAAAAAATTAAAACGGCAGAGGTGATCAAATACCATCAAAAGAAAGCTCTATTTGTGGGAAGAAAAGGACGCAAATTTCGTTTGGGTACAGCATTGCATGACCGCGCAATTAGCAGTTAAAGCGACGCAGTGACAAATTGTAAAAAGTGCTCTGGTCAGGAAGTGGGTAAATCCTTCCGGGGCTGAAGTGGTAAAAGGAACAGGAGCACACTGGACACCCAGCAAGAGCACAATGGCAGCAAAGGTGTACAGTGTGTCCCCAGACCAAATATACACCAGTAACAAACAAATGGCCCCTGCCCCGACCTATAACTGGCCTTCACAGCAAGGAGCACATGGAAGGGCTATTACATGAAAGACAAAAACAGAACATTCCATAGCTCAACTCACCAACCAGTCTGCCAACTGACCAAATGAACCTGCAAACGCAGGTTCATTGTGCTTCCATTGTGGAGACGCTCATAAATTTAATAGCGTTAGGACTGCAAGCATATACAGGGTGCCGTGAAGAGGCCTTGCAGCTTATGCATGCATTTGCAAATGCGTGCTAACTAAACCCCTGTTTTTAACGCAGACTGTTGGAAAGGTTAATTTGGTCAGTTGGCAGACTGGTTGGTGAGTTGAGCTATGGAATGTTCTGTTTTTGTCTTTCATGTGAATCCTTGCACACCCTTTATATTCTCCTTTTTGTACATTGTTGCTATTTCAGTTTGAGGACTTAACGGTATATGAATATATTCCTCATTTAGGCTGTTTAGCCTGGTTTACCTTTTTTTCCGTTCCACATCTGTATTAATATTTTTGAAAATCCAGGTACCCACTACAGGCTGCCTGCAAAAATCTACAGGAGGGGGAAGAAAAAAGACTAGTCACCCTGTACAAGGAAAGAGCAGCAGTGGCTGGTCTTTTTTTACAGGAAGCTCTGGCAAAGAGACACACAGGAACAGTTCTGGACAGGAATACATGAAGCACACCAATATTCAAGTAAAAATACACATGGCTCTTGTATTTAGACAATATTTGCTTATTCCCGAGTTCATCTTAACATATAACTGTGTTTTTTGCTAAAAAGTATACATCAATAATGTAAAACGGCTGTACCTGAGTACCACTAGAGGGCACTCCTTGGAGACCTGCTCTTTAAATAAGCAAGTACAACTAGAGCAGTGTTTTTCAACCTTTTTTTCACCAAGGCACCCTTTAAAATCTGTCAGAATCTGGAGGCACCTCCCCTCCCGCCACTTCTGAAAGCGTTCTGAGCGGCTAATGAGCCGCTCTGAATGCTTTCATGAGAAAGCCAGTAGTCAGCTGTAAAAAAAACACAATATTAAGGTTGTGGCTGATATCTTTAGCCATAATTCTGGTAAACCTGTCAGGAACCATGAATCAGATGGAGACAGAAAATGCTGTAAAAATAACACCTTTTAATATAATGGTAGAAACGATACAGAAAGAAAATGTAGTCAAAACATATTCAATAAATTTAATCCTAAATATTGGTGGAATACCAACAAACACCGACACCTAGGATAAATTAGCAGGCGCTCAAAGAAACTCCAGATGTAACTAGCTATACCCCCATAAATGACATTGTCTGGTGATAGACACGTTCTCTGGATATAAAATATATATATATAAATAAATATATGTATATGTGTGAAACAAATATGCAATGTGCAATAATGGTGATATCCTTTATCAAAGACTCAATCACCCATAAGTGACACACCTCTAATAATGAGAATAAAATGAAACAATATATATATATATATAATGTGATTGTATACCTTGCAGTATACAATAGTGGTGACACCCTCTAATAGTATTAATGATCTGAGTGAGACACACTAAATAAATAACATCCCTCAAAAAATATAAATAGAAACATAGTGAAATATGCTACTACAGAATAAAACAGTGATGTGATCTAATAGGTGAATTTCTCATCTGCGTGTATCACATCCCTATTTAGCCAAAAGATTGACTAGATGTAGTTGATCAGGGTGTGACTAGTAATATAATGGTGACACCCTCTAATAGTGGGTCAATTATCTGTGTATGGTACACCGCATAAATGGCGGACCACACAAACATAAAAACCTGTAGAAGAAAATTATTAGAAATAGAACCTCTTATAATGCAAAAATTGTGGTAGAAAAGCATATATATGAGTGACAGCAATAAAAAATCGTGCATGTAGTTCAATTCATGCTGCTAAGTTCAACAACTCCAAAAACAGTTCATGAATGGAAATAGCCCTTAATAGAGGCTGTAGGTGATTAAAGCTGGTGACGAAAAAATATTCAATCAAATGTCCCACACAAATGATTCCTCAGTGATAGATGTCAAAAAATGATAAGTAACTCCGTGCTCTTTCCACCTCACCACTGTGCTAGTGAATCGCACTCTCCAGACATGCACTCACCAAAATAAAATGCCAGCACTTTCATGCACGGCTAAACAAGCTTTCTTTACCACACTCCTGGGTAAATATTGCATACGAAGCTCACAAGGATGATGTTCAATGGATCCACATAAAAGAGAATGAATGCTCCAATAGTGTAATTCCGCAATGAAAATTTATTAAAAATCATGCAAACTTCACATATAGCACTCACATTGTGTAAACCTTAAAACAAGCTCAGACCGTGTAATGCACAGCAAACTTCAACTCAGTGGATTCAACAATAACAATGGTCACGGCGGACCCGAGGTGTACAGCTGCTGGATGTCTCACCCCTCCCTCGGGAATCCTCCGTCCCTCCGTGCGCTCGTATCCTATTCTCCTGTGTGGCCGACAGCAAGTACGTCACAACTCACAGCCACGCCCCGACATGTTTCGTCATGGAACGACTTATTCATGGCTAGTCAAAACATAGCCAGGGTTCGGTAGCCAAAGCAGATAGTCAGAACAAGCCAGTAAATCAGGAAGCCATATATCAGCGTAGTTGGAGGCAGCAGACAGGATCAGGAAGCAGAGGCAGCCAGGCAAGTCTTCAACAGGAACACAGCAGAGAGTCTCGAGATATGTTTGACCAAGGTGAAGGCACGGAAGGAATGAACCAAGCAGTTTAAATAGCCAGAAGGGACTGGCTGTAGGCTAGACTGACGAGCAGGAAATGATCACTAAGTGAGCCACTGTGGAATGATGTGTGCTGGCAATTAACTGACAGCTGAGCAACCTGAGCACTGAGAAGATAGGGCTGAGAGTCCAGCCCTGACAGTACCCCCTCCTCAATGACCCCTCCCCCTTGGAGGACCACCAGGTTTGAGGGGAAAACCTCCATGGAAAGCACTGAGGACGACAGGAGCAAGTACAGTGGGGACGAAAAGTATTCAGACCCCCTTAAATTTTTCACTCTTTGTTATATTGCAGCCATTTGCTAAAATAATTTAAGTTCATTTTTTCCTCATTAATGTACACACAGCACCCCATATTGACAGAAAAACACAGAATTGTTGACATTTTTGCAGATTTATTAAAAAAGAAAAACTGAAATATCACATGGTCCTAAGTATTCAGACCCTTTGCTCAGTATTAAGTAGAAGCACCCCTGATCTAATACAGTCAGGAGTCTTTTTGGGAAAGATACAACAAGTTTTTCACACCTGGATTTGGGGATCCTCTGCTATTCCTCCTTGCAGATCCTTTCCAGTTCTGTCAGGTTGGATGGTAAACGTTGGTGGACAGCCATTTTTAGGTCTCTCCAGAGATGCTTAATTGGGTTTAAGTCAGGGCTCTGGCTGGGCCATTCAAGAACAGTCACGGAGTTGTTGTGAAGCCACTGCTTCGTTATTTTAGCTGTGTGCTTAGGGTTATTGTCTTGTTGGAAGGTAAACCTTTGGCCCATTCTGAGGTCCTGAGCACTCTGAGGTTTTCATCCAGGATATCCCTGTACTTGGCCGCATTCATCTTTTCCTCGATTGCAACCAGTCGTCCTGTCCCTGCAGCAGAAAAACACCCTCAACAGCATGATGCTGCCACCACCATGTTTCACTGTTGGGACTGTATTGGACAGGTGATGAGCAGGGCCTGGTTTTCTCCACACATATCGCTTAGAATTAAGGCCAAAAAGTTCTATCTTGGACTCATCAGACCAGAGAATCTTATTTCTCACTATCTTGGAGTCCTTCAGGTGTTTTTTAGCAAACTCCATACAGGCTTTCATGTGTCTTGCACTGAGGAGAGGCTTCCGTCGGGCCACTCTGCCATAAAGCCCCGACTGGTGGAGGGCTGCAGTGATGATTGACTTTCTTCAACTTTCTCCCATCTCCCGACTGCATCTCTGGAGCTCAGCCACAGCGATCTTTGGGTTCTTCTTTACCTCTCTCACCAAGGCTCTTCTCCCCCGATAGCTCAGTTTGGCTGGGCGGCCAGCTCTAGTAAGGGTTCTGGTTGTGCCAAATGTCTTTTATTTATTTAAGAATTATGGAGGCCACTGTGCTCTTAGGAACCATAAGTGCAGCAGACATTTTTTTGTAACCTTGGCCAGATCTGTGCCTTGCCACAATTCTGTCTCTGAGCTCTTCAGGCAGTTCCTTTAAACTCATGATTCTCATTTGCTCTGACATGCACTGTGAGCTGTAAGGTCTTATATAGACAGGTGTGTGGCTTTCCTAATCAAGTCCAATCAGTATAATCAAACACAGCTGGACTCAAATGAAGGTGTAGAACCATCTCAAGAATGATCAGAAGAAATGGACAGCACCTGAGTTAAATATGTGAGTGTCACAGCAAAGGGTCTGAAAACTTAGGACCACGGGCGGACTGACCATTGAGCCACTCGGGCACTGCCCGAGGGCCCTGGGAAACTAGGGGGCCCCATCAGGGTTGTCAGCCTCAGTAAAACCAGGGACAGTATGTATAAATCTGTGTTTTTTTTACATCTGTCTGTGTATTCTGTGTGTACATGTATGTGTATACTGTGTGATTGTATACTGTGTGTGTGTATACTGTGTGGCCCCATAATCTCCTATTGCCCGGGGGCCCCATGAGTTATCAGTCCGCCCCTGCTTAGGACTATGTGATATTTCAGTTTTTCTTTTTTAATAAATCTGCACAAATGTCAACAATTCTGTCAATTTTTCTGTCAATATGGAGTGCTGTATGTACATTAATGGGGAAAAAATTAACTTAAATGATTTTAGCAAATGGCTGCTATATAACAAAGAGTGAAAAATTTAAGGGGGTCTGAATACTTTCCATCCCCACTGTGTATATATATATATATATATATATATATATATATATATATATATATATATATATATATATATATATATATACACACATATATATACACATATATATATATACACATATATACATATATATATATATATATACATATATATATAAAATATACGTTGCTCTCAGCCCTCCCTTCTCAGTGCTCAGGTTGCTCAGCTGTCGGGTAATTGCCAGCACTTATCGTTCCACAGTGGCTCACCTGGCGATTATTTTCTGCTTGTCAGTCCAGCCTACAGTCAGCCCCTTCTGGATATTTAAACTGTCTGGTTCATTCCTTCCATTCCTTCGTCTTGGACAAACATATCTTAAGACTCTTATGTATATGTGCAGTGTGTGTGTATTATATATGTATATGTATGTATGTGTGTGTGTATGTATATATATATATATATATATATATATATATATATTGCTATCTCTAAGTGAAAAAAAAAACACCTACAAAACACGTGTTAACAATTAGGGCACTTTCACATTGACTCACTGCAGTTTGACCCCAGCGCAGGTGCGTTACCTGCAGTTTCCCTTAAACTTCTATTATGTTCTACATTTTTGGTGCATTTTCTGAAAGCACACCAAGAATGCGGGACACAATAGAAGTCTATGGGACACCACAGGTACGGCACATGAAAAACGCGTTGTTGCCAAACTGCAGTGAGTCTATGAGCAAGCGGAATACAAAATAAAAAGAAGTGCAGCGCTATAGTTACCAATACAGTATATACAGTATATAATCACATGAAACAAAGTAATTAAAGCCACACATATCCATATGTATATTACATAAAATAATAGCAATCACCATGCCTGCAATTACACCTATAGGAATTACAATTGATTTATCTCATAGAGCTCAGAGGAGCGCATATGCAGCCCCTGAATAGACTCCTCCCTGTTCTTCCACCTCTCCCTACACTCCTGATTCACATCCCCAGCTTCTCAGGGGAAAAGCGTGCCAGCCAGCATCTCCCAAGACGAGTTAAAGTGTGTGCACTCAACCCGCCCTTGGCAACCTTCCCGATTACGCCATTGGTTGGCAGGACGCGGTCGAGAGGCCCCTACAGCTTCCCGAGTGCCTGTGGCAGTAGGAGGCAAGCTTGAGACAGCGCACCGGCACTGCTGTAACACTCGAAGCGTTAAAGTGGATGTAAACCCACTCTCATCTTTTCTTAACTACTGCCATAGTGGTTATCTATAAGGATATACATGCCTCCTGCATGCATGTATCCTTACCTGTCAAATGTCTCCCCTCTGTCTGTTAGGAGACCCGAAAAACTGCAGATTCTATGGGTGGGTCTGTTGCCCAGAGCTCAGTGGGTGAAGTCGTGATGTCAGTAGACTCCCCGGCCACCTCTACACTCCCCTTGTCAACATGCATTTTCTCCTGTGTATTTTTTACACTGAATTTCTGCTATGATCACTAACATTCAGTCAAAACCAAGAAAAGTAACCACATGACTTCAACATGCCCAATCATGTTGGGGTGTGGAGCAGTCAATCCTGGGAAAGTTGGAGAAGAAATGAGGAGGGTATCTGAAGTACACAGATTGCCTCTTTCAGGCTCGTGCATGAGATATATAAATCACCTGTCCTTCACAGCAAGGGGGAAGAACTGACTCCTATTTCTCTGTGTATCAGTTTTTATCTCACTGAAAAAAGATAAGAGGATTGCTCAGAGCTGGAATAACTCTCTGTGGCAAGACTGGGCACAGATGACATGAAATCCTATACTGTACAAGGTGCAAGCCTTAATTAGAAAAAAATTTGGGTTTACATCCATTTTAATCAAGTGGCCAATAGCTGTTTCACCAGATTATAAAATAAAGAATAAGGCGCTATATATGTTCATATAAAAAACTGGCACAAAGAAAACACTGCATAAAACTCAAATGTGCACACTAATGAGAAAATAAGCAAGCATAAATTCCATAAGTTAATAAATCCCTACACCAAAACGGAATACTCTGAGATAAAACTTCTAGATCTTCCACCACGAGAACTCAGTATAAAGATGGCCACTCACCTGAGCTATTTGACCCCTTATTACAGGATGGTCAAAAAACACTTTGGGAACACCAGATTGGTTCCACTAATGGCATGAATTCACTCCAATGGCCACTCAGGTAGGAGCTAGAATGTAAAAAATGACTCCACAGGAGACACAGATGAAAGTCTCTTAGTGTAGTAATTTATAATAAAGTAAAAACAGCAGCAATGATAGCATTTACACTCACATGTGATAGTGCCTGGCCTGGCACTAGGTTTAAACAGCGTGTGTGAGTCAGCTGATCCGAAGGTGCAAAGCCTGGTGTGGAGAAATATGGATCTGGAAATGACGGATCCTCCGCTCCGACATCTGTTTCACTGTGAATGGCTCTTCAGGAAGTGATGTCATGCCACTTCCTGCTTGCTTTTATGTGAATAGAAAGGCTGCTATTGGTGGGGCTCCTCCAAAATGGAGAAGAAGACAAAAACGTAATACAGAATCTGCCTCTAGGGAGCGTTGATGCACACACGCTGCCCATACTGCACATAGATAACCAACCTTACAAAGGGATCAATGATTAAACTAATACATAAATGTATTTGTAGTCAACCATCACCTAAACAGTAATAAATGAACTATTTGGGTGCATTGATGCAATTTAGAGCTGAGTAGGGTCAGATGGGTGTATTGCGGCTCCTTCCCCACCAAATGGTGGGGAAAGAGAGGCGAAACCTGAATTTTGGGGTAATGTTTCGCCTTTTACTCCCCAATATTGAGTTCCCATCCATAATTATTATGCACCCCTAAGGGATCAGTCCCCACAGACCTGAGGAAACCTTTTTATGACACCTATGCGTCCAGGTCTAAACCATATTGTGGTAATCAAAGGGGAAATTTTTGGGGGCACGGCAGAGCTAGGGAATGGAGGGAGTGGAGAGAACCATCCAAAATTGTGCCAGGCCACCCCCAAAGAGGAAACCAGCATCCCCACCCGCAGAGAGGGAGTCAGTACCTCCCCCCATTCCTGAGCATTCCTCGTCCGGCCGAATAAGAAGGAGAGGATGCAGAGGGGGCAGAAAAGAAAAGAAAAAGAGAAGTCTAACTACGGGTATTTTTAACCTCACTGATATTTCATTCAATGAGGAGCTTCTCATTCTCAGTGAGGGTTTAAAATTTGCTCCAGAAATTTTTTTGGACAGGTTTGAAGCATACATTGACCTGGAAAAGTTTGCCAGGAAACTGAATGTCAAATTTTTTTTTGAGGAACATCCTAGTGCCGATAATACAATGGTTCCGCAGTGTCATACCCACACAGCGTTACGGAATAAGTCCGCTTTTAATCCCAAAAATATATCCCATAGGTTTATAGAAGTCTTTAAGCATATGGTACAAGAGGATATAAGGAATATCCCTTTCACCAAAAAAAGAAATATCAAACAAACTAGGGAAGCCTTTTCAAAATTAGAACAGAATAGGAACATAGTTATTAGGCCAGCAGATAAGGGGGGGGGTCTGATCATCCTAAAAAAGGGGGACTATATGGCAGAACTGCAACGAATAGTTCAGGATACAGCCACCTAAAAAAAACTTTGAGGTGACCCAACGGCCAAACGGAAAGCTCTCCTATCCAAGCTGCTAGATAAAGGCTCTTCCAAGGGCATATTAAATAAAAAAGAAGCAAAATATCTATTACCTAGGGTCCCAAAAATCCTGGTTATCAATCAAATTCCCATCATACATAAGAATAGGTCCAGTCCCCCAGGCAGGCCTATTGTAAGTGGGATAGACTCCCTTTACTCTCGGTTGGGAGAATATATTGATATCTTTTTGCAGCCTATAGCCACTAGGGGCAAAGCATACCTAAAGGATAGTAAGGACTTTATTAATAGGATTAGGGAAATGGTGATAGGAGAACGTACATTGTTGGTCACAGTGAATGTTGAATCCCTATATACCAACATTGTACAGCAGGATGCCCTTAATGCCGCTTCATGGGCGTTGAAGAAATATTGTGACCTCAAAACCTCCCAAAGAAAATTCTTTGCGGAAGCCTTAGAAATGGTAATGTCTAACAATTTCTTCTGGCATGTAGGGGATTTTTTTAACCAAATAAGAGGGGTGGCTATGGGGGTGAAATATGCACCCAGTATTGCTAATATTTTTTTAAACAAGTGGGAGGAGGAATGTATTTTTTCTGACCAGTGGCCCCAAATTCAAATGTACCAAAGGTACATAGATGATGTTTTCATTGTGTGGGAGGGTCCAAATTAAGAGATGGATGGTTTCCTAGTCTATATGAATAACAATAAATACCAAATAAAGTTTACCAGTACCTGGCATCAATTATGCATCCTGTTTTTGGATCTTGAGATGGGTTCTAGTTTGGGGACCTGGACCCATTTTAAAGAAACTGATCAGAATGGATATATTTCCACCCGTATTTGCCATCACCCCAACTGGGTGAGATCAATCCCAAAGGGTCAATTCCTGAGAATCAGAAGGAATTGTGCGGGTGAGGAAGATTTTATGGCCCAAACCAATATGCTCATTGATAGATTCATAGAAAAAGGGTACAATAAAAGAAAATTGGAGATTATGAGAGAACAAGTTAGGCAAATTGATCGCCTTACCCTTTTGAGACCAAAAGCCAGGGACTCAGCAGGGGACCAATTTAACCTGGCATTTGTTTCAGGTTTTAATCTCCAATATAAAGAGGTGGAAAGGATAATTAAAACCTACTGGCCAATATTACAAAAAGACCAAACCCTTAGAAAGCTCCTTCCCAACAAACCTAAGTTTATTTATATAAGAGCCCCAGGGTTACACAATATGTTGGCCAAAAATGTCATCCGGCCCCCTAAGAAACCCCCCACTTTTTTGGACCGCACTGGGTTCTATAAATGTAAGAGATGCAAAGCATGTAGAATAACTAGGGACAAAACTAGGAAAGCCACTAGCGTTCCATCAGTGGTCACAGGTGGGGAATATGACATTAGGCAGTTCATCACCTGCAACACTAGATATGTCACTTACCTGCTCATGTGTCCATGCAATTTCCAATATGTTGGCAGGGCCATGGCCAAAAGAGTGGGAGAACATATAGATAATATAAAAAATGGGTTCAAACACCACAGTGTATCTAACCACTTCAGGTTGATACACAATAAGGACCCCTCCTTACTCAGGTTCTGGGGCATTGATAGGGTTCGCCAGCATTGGAGAGGAACTGACATGACCAAAAAAGTGTTGCAGATGGAAACGCAGTGGATATATAGACTTCAATCTCTCCAGCCTTTGGGATTAAACATCAATATTGATCTAAAATGTTTTTTAACTGATTATTGATTGCAATAATATATCTTTTTTTAGCAAGATTGGGTTTTTTAGAGTAGAGCCCTGGTTCCTCAGGGTTTCTACCGTAATACCTATTTTTTAGTTTAATGTACTTTCAGAAGTTTTTTATTGTTATTATATAAATTGGTTTTGTGTATTATATTAATTATTTAAAAAAAAACTTTTTTTGTTCTGTTAGTATAGGCAATTTCGGCCATATGGATTTTCACCATTAAATGGTGCTGTCCTAATTGTTTCCTTCATATAGAAGATTAGAGGCATGGTTGTATTGGTTATTTCTGGCATTTGGATATTCACCACTAGATGGTGCTGTTCTAATTGTTTCCTTCATATAGAAGATTAGAGGCAAGGTTGTATTGGTTATTTTAGCCATTTGGATATTCACCACTAGATGGTGCTGTCCTAATTATTTCCTTCAAGCCGCAATACACCCATCTGACCTTACTCAGCTCAAATAGTTCATTTATCACTGTTCAGGTAATTGTTGACTACAAATATATTTATGTATTAGTTTATTTATTGATCCCTTTGTAAGGTTGGCTATTTATGTGCAGTGTGGACAGCGTGTGTAATCGATGCTCCCTAGAGGCAGATTCTGTATTACGTTTTTGTCTTCTTCTAAATTTGGTAGGAGACCCACCAATAGCAGCCTTTCTAATCACATAAAAGTAAGCAGGAAGTGGTGTGACATCACTTCCTGAAGAGCCATTCTCGGCAAAACAGATGTCGGAGCGGAGGATCCGTCATTTCCGGGTCCATATTTGATAACCCACACCAGCCTTTGCACCTTCGGAGTGAGATGTGGAACGCAAGCACGCTACCCCCAGGGATCAGCTGACTCACACACGCTGTTTACACCTAGTGCCAGGCCAGGCACTATCACATGTGAGTGTAACTGCTATCATTACTGCTGTTTTTACTTTATTAAAAATTACTACACTATGAGACTTTCATTCATGTCTCCTGTGGAGTCATTTTTTACATTCTAGCTCCTTCCGGAGTGGCCATTGGAGTGGATTCATGCCATTAGTGGAACCAATCTGGTGTTCCCAAAGTCTTTTTTGACCATCCTGTAAAAAGGGGTCAAACAGCTCTGGTGAGTGGCCATCTTTATGCTGAGCACTCGTGGTGGAAGATCTAGAAGTTTCATCTCAGAGTATTCTGTTTTGGTGTTGGGATTTATTCACTTATGGACTCTGTGCTTGCTTATTTTCTCATTAATGTGCACATCTGAGTTTGATGCAGTGTTTTCTTTGCGCCAGTTTTTTTTTTTTTTTATATGAACATGTATAGCGCCTTATTCTTTATTTTATAATTTCGCATAGTTCCAGTGATTTGTTTATTTTAAAGGGGGCAGCTGTTTGTTTATATGTTCTCATCCCCACAAGGCACCATTTTTTTTGTACACATTTTTTGTTTAAAATTATAAATAAGTGAACTGCGCTGTCTCTTTAAATTGTGTGGTAGCAGCTGGCACAGCAAAAGATCAGTTTGCAAAGTAAAAAACTATGTACATAAAAAAGTGCAGCGCTTATATGATACCTGTGGAACAAACTATGATAAGATATAAAAGGATAATCGATACAATGTGAAAAAATATATATATTCAAAAGTATCTATGCTCTATATCTGAAAAGTCAGACAATACTCATGTAGTTTGTTTAAAAATCATGAGATAACTGACATTCAATTATGAAAGCAATCATGTGAAGCAAAATGATAAACTAATATAAAGTCATAAGTGAATATTCAAAGTCCATCAACAAGTGCATAGTGACATGGTGAATTGAAATATATATGCTTTGTGTGGACACAATTTTGCTAGTAGATGATCCACCACCAATAAGTACAAGGCTTACCGGAAAAGTTGAACCCAAATAGGCATAAACCTAATGAGTCAGTAAAGCTTGTGGTGTAATACACCCAGGGGAACCATCATCGGCACACACAGCATCAGATTGGAGATGTAGACTCCTATGGTCCTTCACAGCATATACAGTATTATGATCCCCTTAATGAGTTACAGCTCCTTGGTAATTGGATGCATTTGCACTTCCGGTCATAGCCAAAATGGCGCTGAGGCATGCGGTTCACGCCTCACTCTGAGTTGTGTTAATATCAGCGGTACAGGGTTCACACCTCGTTTTGAGAGATGGCGCGGAAGCGTGCAATTCGCACCTCGTTCTGAGATGTGTTGATATCAACGGTGTGAGGTTCGGCGGAAATGACAACACTACGTTTGTCATGATGCCGTTTACTAATCACTGACGTCTAGAAGAATAAGTGTCCACTTCCGGTCTCTGCCAAAATGACGCAATGAAGTGAGAACCAGGCCTCTAGTTACAGTCGCCACCAAAATGGCGTGAAGATTTATGCACCAAGATGAATGAAGACGAGTGCGGTTCAAACCTCACTTTCAGGCCCGTAAAATTAACAAAGCAATAAACGGAACATCGCCGCATATGTTAAAATTGGGATATCTGATCAAAATAGGATAACAGGGGCAATACTCATATCTCATGGAATAGAGTCATGCTAATATTAATCATATAAAATGAAATGAACACAGGTTAAATGTTAGTCTATCTGATTCAGAGTTAGTATTGGACCGCTGAGTTACCACCCGGCACTAAAACTGAGTGAGAATAAATAGTGGGTTATCAAATTGTGTAATTAGACAATCAAAATGTAAATTAGTGTTTATACATTTTATATATCCAAGGAGCTGACACTCAAGTTGGGGTTTACATCAATGGAATATATGACCGAAACAAATATGACAAAAATGTATAAATGAAATAGATCAAATAAAATAAAAATAGAACAAGCATCCACCCTGGAGCCATAAATATGGAAATCCAGACTGACAATTTAAAATTACATATACACCCAAAATTTCAAATACATTATAACCAACCGGTTCCTCTAGGCTTTATTTAGAAAGGCATTAATGTCCCACTCCACATTCATTCCAAGTGGATAGTGGGACTGCAACTTGTATATCCTATACATTTCAAGATGTGAAATGCCCCTTGTCATTGCTCCACCTCTCCAAGGGGGGATACACCCGTTAATAACAAGAAACTCTGTACCTTTAGGGTCGCAGTTGTTCCCTATTGTGTCTCGGTACAGTATGTTTGGTGTCACCATTCTTTATTTTAACAATATGTTCACCCACTCTGGTTGCAAAGGTGCAAATTGTGCGGCCCAGATATTGTTTGCCGCAAGAGCACATTATCATATAGACAACATGTCTAGTGGCACATATGTAGAATCCCCTAATTGGATATACCCGGTTAGTGATCGTGGACCTGAACTCCAAAGATTTACATCTGCCACGTGTGTTGTGTAAACACACAACACATTTCTTGCAGGGGTAATAGCCCACTATGTTATGAAAAAAAGAGGGGCGAACAGGTGGGTTAGTAATATTAGGAGAGATTTTGCTTTTAAAAGAGGGGACTCCCCTAAAGGTGACCTTAGCTTGTTGAGGCAACATAGGACCCAGAACCTTATCACTCCTGAGGATGTCCCAATGTTTATTCAGAATTGCTTTAATATCTCTATGTTGGACTGAAAAAGAGGTTAATATTGACAACCTAAAAGAGTCATCCAACACTCATTGGGGTTGGTCAGCCAACAAAGAGCTCCTGTCCACTCTTAATGTGTCCCTAAATTGTTGATCAACATCTACTGGGTCATAACCCTTATCTGTGAATTTTTTAGTGAGAATCAAAGCTAGTTTCTTAAAAGTCTCAATATCAGTACAGTTCCTGCGTAAACACAGGAATTGACTTTGTGGGACTGAACAAAGCCAAGATTTGTGATGACAACTGTCTATGGGGATGAAGCCATTACGTTCAGTTGGTTTGAAACAGGTTTGGAATTTAAATTGGAGTGAGCTGATCTCTATCTCTAAGTCCAAAAAATTAATCTTAGTATAGCTAAATTCATAAGTCAGAGAAATCCCTCGATCATTGGTGTTTAAAACCGAGAAGAATTATTCCAAAGTTTCTGGACTGCCATCCCATAGGAATTTGGCACAACTAGCACCTAAGAAGATTTATAGTTACCCGCCATTCAAGGTGGGTCTTAAATCACTATGTGAGAGGAAAGACCTGGTCATACGCCCCACTGATAAAGGCAGAGGAATTGTAGTGTTGGATAAAACTGATTATGAAAAGGAAATGCACAAGTTTTTAAGCGATGAGGATACGTATAAAGAACTACCCAATGATCCCACTGCTTTATTTAAGAGTAAATTAGAGAAATTAATCACTAAAGGTCACAAATTAAATATTCTAAATAAAAAAGAGAGTATTTTTCATACCCATTGCACCCAGAATTCCAACCATGTATTTTTTACCCAAGGTACACAAGGACTCTGTCCACCCTCCAGGACGTCCTATTGTAAAAGGCATTACATAGTCTTACATAGTTAGTAAGGTTGAATAAAGACACCAGTCCATCCAGTTCAACCTGAGTGAGTGTGGGTGCGTGTCTACAATTATCCCTATTTATTTAAGGTACCCATAGAGCGCCGTCAATTTATGCAGCGCTCCACACATACATCATACACTCACATCGGTCCCTACCCTCAAGGAGCCCACAATCCAAGGTCCCCAACTCACATTCATATACTAGGGCCAATTTTGGACAGAAGTCAATTAACCTGCCAGCATGTCTTTGGAGTGTGGGAGGAAACCGGAGTACTTGGAGAAAACCCACGCAGGCACAGGGAGAACATGCAAACTCCAGGCAGGTAGTGTCGTGGTTCGAGGGATTTCTCTGACTTATGAATTTAGCTATACTAAGATACATTTTTTTGGACTTAGAAATTGAGAAAAGCTCACGCCAATTTAAATTTCAAACCTATTTCAAACCAACTGACCGTAATGGCTTCATCCCCATAGACAGTTGTCATCACAAATCTCGGCTTCGTTCAGTCCCATGAAGTCAATTCCTGCGTTTACGCAGGAACTGTACTGATATTGAGACTTTTAAGAAACAAGCTTCGATTCCAACTAAAAAATTCACAGATAAGGGTTATGACCTAGTAGATGTCGATCAAAAATTTAGGGACACGTTAAGAGTGGACAGGAGCTCTTTGTTGGCTGACCGACCCCAACGAGTGCCGGACGACTCTTTTAGGTGGTCAATATTAACCTCTTTTTCAGTCCAACATAGAGATATTAAAGCAATTCTGCATAAACATTGGGACATCCTCAGGAGTGATAAGGTTCTGGGTCCTATGTTGCCTCAACAAGCTAAGGTCACTTTTAGAGGAATCCCCTCTTTTCAAAGCAAAATCGCTCCTAATATTATTAACCCACCTATTCGCCCCTCTTTTTTTCATAACTTAGTGGGCTATTACCCCTGCAAGAAATGTGTTGTGTGTTTACACAACACACGTGGCTGATGTAAATCTTTGGAGTTCAGATCCACAATCACTAACCAGGTATATTCAATTAGGGGATTCTATACATGTGCTACTAGACACGTTGTCTATATGATAACGTGCCCTTGCGGCAAACAATATGTGGGTCACACAATTCGCACCTTTGCAACCAGAGTGGGTGAACATATTGCTAAAATAAAGCATGGTGACACCAAACATACTGTACCGAGACACTATAGAAACATCAAAACTGTGACCCTAAAGGTACAGAGTTTCTTGTCATTGTCATTCTTGTCATTTGGGAGAGACCTTCTGATTCATCCTCTGGCCATTACCCCTTTTGGTGGGTACCCACTGGAAGCAGTGCTGTGAAGGACCATAGGAGTCTACATCTCCAATCTGATGCTGCGTGTGTCGATAATGGTTCCCCTGGGTGTATTACACCACAAGCTTTACTGACTCATTAGGCGTATGCCTATTTGGGTTTAAGTTATCTTATGATTTTTAAACAAACTACATGAGTATTGTCTGACTTTTCAGATATACAGCATAGATACTTTTGTATACATATATTTTTTCAGACATAGGAGGTCATTGTATTGATTATCCTTTTATGTCTTATTGTGGTTTGTTCCACAGGTATCATATTAGCGCTGCACTTTTTTTATGTATACACATTTTTTGGTTCACCAGATAGCTGCCTTAAATAGGGTCATTTTGCGACGGCACCCCTGGGGTCTCTTTGCGGCACCCGGGATTCGAAACACTGAATGAGACAATCGACATAGACCTGCATGACACATCTACAAGTTCAGAAATACAGAGTCCAAATATACAATACATATCACATCAGAACCTGTATATGGAAGTATATGTTAAAATAGAAAAAATGTGTTCCAAAGAAACAAGTTGCATCAGTTCAATAAGAACCATATACAGTATGTATAACACACAGTGTTCCAGTAACACATGTGCTTGTTAAGGGAAGTTTCCAAGGCTAGGTCACACACAGTGATGAATAGGATTCTACCTCTCCATCAGGTAGTGTGCAGACATAGAAGAGCTCATATTAAGAGGGGAGCATGCAACCAGGTGAAATGAGGAGAGGAAAAGTGAATAAAGAGGGAGAGAACAAAACAAAAAAAAGGGGGGAATGGGAGGGGGGAGACATGATAAGGCGGGATTTAGAAAACAGAGCTAACACAGGACATGTCCAAATACCGCCTATATCCCCTTTCTGAAACCAGGATAAGAAGGGATCCAAATGTGGTCTTGGATAGCAACTCATAGAATAGATGCTAAGTTTGTTGAGTATATAAAATCATTTGATACTGTCCAAGTGAGTTTATATGTCCCTGAAGTGCTGCTTTCCCAAGAGACAATTTTTTCCATATGGCATATAGAGTCCCTTTCACATGCCCATTTAGTCATAGGAGGGGTCCTTCTACCTCTATATGGTAAAGAAACATCATGGTATTTTAATAGTATAGGTAAGCAGCCAAATTATGAGACAGGGAGTAACTAACTTGCATTATACTAAACAGGTTCAAAGTTAGAAGCACTAATGCAAAACAGGTTTGAGATGGTAAAAACATGCATGCCCTGCAGAAAAATACAAAACACTTTATGAAAGTTGTACAAACACGGACCTTTCACATCAATGTCTCTATGACTTAATCAGGGTAACGTGTGGCTGCATAACATAGTCTGTATTAGACTCCATAACAGCAGTCAAGCTGGGAATCACAGAACACAAGCAACTATTTGTGATTATCCTTAATAACAGCATCCCTGTCAGTATAGTCCAGGATAGTTATGGTAACAGAGGCAAACAGCTGAAGGGATCCCAGGCTTGAGAAAACAGAGCCACCCCACTGGAACAAGACTACACTGGTAGCAATTTGGTGTAAGTTCCCCACAGTATCTGGGTCTTCTGGAGAAGTTGTGCGTGCTAGTGTACACACTGTACATTCATTTCTAAAAGCAGAGACCTGCCTTAAGGTCCATGGCAGCCTCAGCCTGGTCCTAGGGCATTGATGAAAATAGCACAAGAGTAAAGGTACACCATGTGTTGTAAAGTAAACCTGTCACAGGTGCCTAGTGTAGTCCAAACGAACCCACCCTGTGGATAGGCCTCTCATGTGACCCTTGGTTTGTGCCCAATGAAGAGGGAAATATGAAGGATGTGACTACCACCACTACTTTTCCTCTGTTTGCATAGCCTCCCAATACAGATGAGGTGGATACACTAACTTCCTCCAGGGCTATGCTCACATTGCCTTTCAGGGTGCCTTCTGCTGTCACCAGGTCCGACTCTGGGCACTCCATAGCCCCTGCTTCATAATGTCCTGTAACACACTGCCTTTTAACCACTGTTGCCAACCTACTCATTTGAAATCTACTGACGCGACACTCAAAATTTACTGGCACCGCCACGTTTTTACTGGCATTTCCAAAAGATACAAAAATACAGTTTTTAGTGCAGATTTCCGTAATTAGGCTACAGTACAATATGCAATTAGCAATGTGATTTAAGGTAGATATTAAAGGAGTTGTAAAGGCAGAAGGTTTTTTATCGTAATGCATTCTATGCCTTTTGTGTGTAGCAGATGCTCCAGCACCCCCCAAATTATTTACCTGAGCCCTATCTCTCTCCAGTGATGTCCACGAATGTCTAAGCTGTCCGGGACACTTCTCCTGATTGGCTGAAACACAGCAGCAGCGCCATTGGCTCCCACAGCTGTCAATAAAATCAGTTAGCCAATCAGGGAAGAGAGGGGGCGGGGCTCCATGTCTTAATGGACACACAGAGCTGCTATACGGCTCCAGTGCCCCCATAGGAAGCTGCTGACTGTGGGGGCACTCAATAGAAGGGAGGGGCCAGGAGCAGCAAAGAAGGACCCAAGAAGAGGATCCAGGCTGCTCTGTGCAAAACCAACTGCACAGGGGAAGCAAGTATAACATGTTTGTTATTTAAAAAAAAAAAAAAAACGAGCCTTTACAATCACTTTAAGGCAAAACACATATTTCTTTTTTAATTTTTGATATGGTAAGTAAGTAGCTCAGGGACAGGACTCAGGAGGGCAAAAAATTGGAATGGGTAGGCACATACATGAAACTGACTCTCACAGTGACACTGACAGTAGTGTGCAGCAGCACAGATGATGACACCTCACCGTCATGGCACGTCCCCTCCTGAGTCACAGTGACAGTCTATCTCCATGCCAGGTGGTCCCTTTGATCCAAACAGCACTGACAGTCTCACACCTGGTTTGCCTCGCTCCATCCCCGCACACGAGACTCTAGCTACTCTGTTCAGCTCCCTTGCACCATGACAACACAACACGCTCAGGCACTGCCTCCTCCAGACCCACCCTCTGCCGGCGCCACCTGAATGCACTGTAGCAGGCACTTAGATGGTCTTGTCTGGCTCTGGACCAGAGCTTCACAAGCGTAGTTCCAAGCCGAGCGTCACAGCCATATTTTTTACTGGCAACCCTTTCCTGTTACTGACAGGAGAAAAAGGTGCCTGTTTTTTTACTGACTGCCAGTAAAAATACTGATGGTTGGCAACTGGTTGGCTTTTAACACAGGCACAATATTCAACAATGGTTCAGTCTCCCTCACCTCCGGATCTTCAGGGGAGGGGAATTCTGCTTGTGTGGATCTCCCCATTCAAACTCTGACTCTGCCAGTTTACTCACTCCTTTTTCAGAACAAGTATCATATGAGTGCCTGGGAATCTTGTGGGACCGACACGCATGGCATCTGATGTATGTAAGCGGTACCCAAAAAGACTTTGAGACAGCACTCAGTCCTCACAAACTAGTTTCTCTAACTGCTGCTGTCTGGCTCTTGCCCCTGGCAGAAATCTAATTTTGGGGGTCACTTAGCTTGGGTAGCCTATGGAAAAGGAATCCACAATATTTACCACATTGCAACCATGGTGCCGCCACAAAAGATACCAGGGTCCTGTAGGTAGGTGTGGGCATTCTGTGTTAAGCACTTGTCTCGCCTGCATGGGCTCATTTCCTCGTGTTAGCTAAGCCAGCCAGTTGCCAAATGTTATAATGTTTGTATGATTTTCTGTGTCCTTCTGCGTGATTTGAGAGCTAGGGATAACCAGGCTGTGAGTGTTAATGTTTTTCCTGACATTTTCAGCCTGGTTACTGCTCTCTACAGGTCAACAAACATAAAGGGGGTCGCCTCCAAGTCCCTAGGTTGGTTGCTGGGGAAAAGACTGCAAAAATGTAGCCTGTTACTCTGCTGGAGTAATCACCCATTTAGGGGGTTGATTTGAGCCTAATCAGGGTTTCTGGTGAGGGTCTTGAGCCTGGAGACCCTAAGGACTTGTAGCTGCTAATCATGGGGCTTGTAGTGCCTTCTGTGGATTAATGCCTTAATGAACTATTGCCTTAAAAGGGATTGATTTATGGACCTGCCTTCTGTATGAGGTATGCGCATCCTATGGGATGTTAGAAGAGCTCTGTACAGGATTTGTGTTGAAACTGCTTTTTGAGAACTGTACTGTATGCAGTATACCTACACCTCAATAAAGGATCTTGTTTGTATATGTAGCAAGGTCCCAGGCCTCTTTTGGTCTTAAAGAACCTCCAGGGCCAGGGATAGCTGATATACTTCTGTATGTAGTGGGTTGTGAGGCATAGTGGGTGCAAAGATGGTGAACGTCATTGGGTGCCAGATACTTCTTGGATGTAAAAGAAGTTTTATTTCTCTTAACAGTCCTTTTTGTATTTTTTTTTTGGGGGGGGGGGGGTTGGGGGCCAGGACACCCTTATGCCGCGTACACACGAGCGGACTTTACGGCGGACTTTGCCCGGCGGACTGGATTTCGTCGGACAATTCGATGTGTGTGGGCTCCAGCGGACTTTGTTTTCTCAAAAGTTGGACGGAATTAGATTTGAAACTTGTTTAAAATTTATCCGTTGAAATCGAGTCCGGTCGAAAAGTCCGCCGTCTGTATGCTAGTTCGACGGACAAAAAGCCACGCTAGGGCAGCTATTGGCTACTGGCTATGAACTTCCTTGTTTTAGTACGGTCGTACGTCATCACGTACGAATTCGACGGACTTTGGTGGATTGTGTGTAGGCAAGTCCGTTCGTTCACAAAGTCCGTCGGAAAGTACGTCGAAAAGTCCGCCGGGCAAAGTCCGCCGTAAAGTCCGCTCGTGTGTACGCGGCATTAGATAGTTGCAAACTCAATTAGCAGACACCGAGACTTCAATAGGAGGTCAGCCGTGCAGGGAAAGGCATCCAGCAAGAAGCCACATCTGCATGTGCAGGAATGCTGTCTCCTTTGGCAACAGTCTTTAACAGTTCCTAACACAATGCGTAACAGTTCTTTCAGCTTCACTACAACTTCTCCTTCTGATTCACTGCCACTGAATCCCTTGACAGGGGTTATAACCCTCCCTTACTCTATCCAAAATGAAAAGAAAAAGTTCTACCTTTTAGTTTTACTTTTAGATTAAATGTAATATTAAATTGATGATTTTTGAAGCTGTTGTATGTGTCAGAAAGGTAATGATACACA
This sequence comes from Lithobates clamitans, assembly GCA_037952925.1. NCBI lineage: Eukaryota > Metazoa > Chordata > Amphibia > Anura > Ranidae > Lithobates > Lithobates clamitans. The sequence goes on from JBBGZY010000254.1 coordinate 6,961,533, forward strand.
CAATACAAGGAACGCTTTATCATTTCCCTATTTGTTACACTGTTTAGTATTTTTTTTACAGCTTTCTGTGCGCTTGTGTATTTACCTAAGGACCAGTAGATGGTGCTATTGGACGGCATTTGGATAAAAAGGACATGAAACGGATCCCCAACCCCCCCCCCCCCCAAAAAAAATCTAACAAGACAGATATACATATTAAATCTGTTTTTGATGCATTTTCTTGTCATAGATAGCTTAAGAGTAACTCTTGTGGCGTTATTTTTATTTTTTTATTTGAATAGAGTGTTGATTGATGGCCTTGTGTGTCTGGTTGGAGAGGGTATACTGTTTTGTGGTGGTTAGTTTGGAGGTTTCTACATGGAGGCCATAATCTGCCTGTATGCTGCCGTTGTGTTATAATGAAGCCAACAAGCATTGTCCAGTCTATCTTGTGCTGTATGTAGGAGTTCCTCCATTTCTGCAATTATTCCGTTTCGTAAACCACTTTCTCAAGCCTGGTGGTTGTCTAGACTCTAGACAACTATGTACCATCTAGTACAGTCTAGTTGCATTGATCATGTGTGTTGTCAGGGGTGGGAACAACTTTTTTTCACTGTCTGTGCCCCAGTTAGAAAGAGATCCAACTCTGCCCCATTCTATCTAATCCTAAAAAGAAAAAGTGGCTGGTCGGCTTTTATATGTGTTATCTGTATTACGCAATTCAGTGTGCAAGTACAGCCCCCTATGAATTAGCTAATAGTATAAAATTGCAAAAAGTCCAGATGTTTCTTTTATGATGTTCTCTCACAGTAAAATATATTGAATTTTTATAAACAGCAAGGTATATGGTTTTTGCATATACCCTATATACCTTTTACCCTATGTTCACACCTATGCGTTTTTTAGTGCGTTTTGCAGTTTGCAGAAATGCACTACAGCATTTAGCATGGTTTCCTATGGTACACGTTCACATCTATGTGTTTTTCAGCTGGTGAGTTTTTGAAAAGGGTCAGGGGTTTTTTTCCCGCAGCAAATTGCATTTTGCATATAATAGACTTCAATAGAGTCGCACCAAAGTCACACACAGTGCATACTGGGTCAGTGATGTCACAAGGGGGCAGGGTCACCAGGTGTCGTTACCAGGTGGCCCTACCCTTTTACCTGTTTAAGAACCGTTAGACGGAGGAGCAGACAGTCGGCGGTTAGCCTTCGTCGAGTGCGTGATCGACGATGAATCTACATTGGGGGACATTGTTTTTTATTTTTAATAAAGGAATTGTTAAAAACTGTGTGTGTGTTTTTTTTCTTTATGACACTTTTTTGGTGACTGAGTAGGGGTATAATGTACCCCTACTCATTCACATGGGGGGGGGGCCTTTTTAACCACTTCAGCACCGGAAGATTTACCCCCTTCCTGATCAGGCCATTTTTTGCAATACTGCACTGCGTTATTTTAACTGACAATTGCACGGCCGTACAAAGCTGTACCCAAATAAAATTGATGTTCTTTTTCCCACAAATAGAGCTTTCTTTTGGTGGTGTTTGATCACATCTGCAGTTTTATTTTTTTGCACCAGAAACAAAAAAAAAACATTAAAAAAAACCCAAAAAACAAAAAAACAATATTTATTACTTTCTGCTAAAAGTTATCGCCTCTACAAACTATGGGATATTTTTATGCCACTTTTTTATTTTTATTTTGTTACTAGTAATGGCGGAGATCAGTGATTTTTAGCGGGACTGTGACATTGCGGTGGACAAATCTGACACCTAACTGACCCTTTTGACACTTTTTTGAGAACCAGTACTAATGACACTGACAGGGAAGGGGTTAATACCAGAGGCTATGAAAGGGTTCAGTGTGTACCTAGAGGGTGCTTTCTAACTGTGTGGGGGATGGACTCAATGGATGAACAGAGAGATCCGTGTTCTTGCTTAGCAGTAATACAAGATCACTCTGTTCATTCCTGTCAGAGCAGTGATCTGCCTTGTTTACAATGACAGTTTAACTTTCTGTGTCTCTAGGGAGCGATCGTGGGTGGCCATCGCGTCCGCCGGACCCACTGATTGACTCCCCCTCTAGCCAATCATTGCGCGATTGGCTCCCCCGCTGGCTATTGCACAAAATGACGTACAGGTACATCATTTTGCGCAATAGAACTGACCTGCTGCGATATATGTACTGCGGCCAGTCAGCAAGTGGTTAAAGGGGGGTTCCAGATTCTGATAATCACCCTGCCTGTAGACTCCCCCTGCCCCAAAGCACCCCCCATGTTAAGGGCGGTCTGGTATTGTTCAGGAGGGTCCCCTCCCTTTTCCAAACCTCCTGGGCTGCATGCTTTGATAAGGGTCTGGTATGGATTGGGGGCGGGCCCACAAACTTTTTTTCAGATTTATTTTTCCGGCAATTCTTGTTTTTACATCCAGCTACCAGGGGGGAACCCCACTGACAGCTGATGACTCATCAGATGTTAAGGATGCGGCGGCCAGTGTGGAAAGTCGCCGGAAGTGTAACCGGAAATCTCCAAAATTAGAGATTTTGACCAGTTGGCTCTTTTGACAGAACATCAGCTTCCCAGCCCACTCCTTAGCAACCAGCTATATACAGTGTGTTTGAAGAGGGGAAAAAAAAAACGCAAAATGCATAAAAAACTGAATGCAAAAACGCATCACAAAAGCAGATTTAAAAACCCAAAACGCGCCTGAAAATCAACTGCAACCTTATAGATGTGAACCTAGAGTTAGTAGCCTGTACTGTGAATAAGAAACATAGTATGTGTTTGGTCACTGCAGGAATCACTTCTGATTTTCTTAGCTATAGTTTTCAACTAGTGTATTTTGTCTTTATCCACAGTTCAGGTCTGCCTACTTCCAAACTGTCTCTGGACCTAGGTTCACCCTCCCTTTTTTATCCACATTTGTGATCATTAAAAATGTGCCAGTAAGAAAGGACCATAGCTGAGCAGGAACGCAGTCAGCGGAGGGGGGACATGACAGGGTGGTAAGGGTACCCTAGCAACTAAGGGGTTAAGGGAGGTATTTGTATTTAAAGTTGAGGGAGCACCCCATTGGCCGGGGGTTAGGTATGGGGGGAGCTAAGGAGGTATTAGCTGCAGAAGGGGGGTGGGGCTTTAACAGTTGTTCAAGGTAGCTGGGGAAGAACATCTGACGTCCCGGGGCTTAGTGTTCTCCCTCTCCACACCGCTGATTATGAGCAAGCTGGAATGCTTAATATCCCAGCTTCAGGCTGCGGCCAATGTGCATGGCGCAGCATGGGTGCAGAGCCAAGTTGTGGCTTCCCTGCAAGGGGTCCAGCAGAGTCCCCCCAGCTGGGCCTGCGCCACCACGTACTCGGAGGTCTAGGCCTCCGGAGCGCTTCAGCCCCGACGGGACCCCTCGGGCTCAGCGCCACAACGGGAGCCTGCCATCAGATCCTTCAGACCCCCCTGCAAAGCGCACGCTGGCTTCAGCAGGGAGTGCGCCTGGAAGGAATCCCCAGCTCAGGCGGAGCCCGCAGGGGATGGGTTCTCCCCGGCATGTGGCTCGGCCCCATCCTCCGTCGTCCGGATTCTGGAGCGGGCGGCTGGCGTGCCTGGCGATGCTCCAGTCGGCATGTCAGCCCAGCTTGGGAGAGAGTGGGCTGCGGGCTCCGGCCTGTCTCCTGGTGCGGCCACCGGCTCTTTCCAGAAGACGGAGGAGCGGCGTGTGAGGACGGGCACGTCTGCCCACGGAGGATCCAAGATGGTGGTGCAAATCTCCAGGTCACAGGCGGTGACTGGGAGTCTGGGTCGGGCTGGGGCGCACATCGATGATGTCAGCAGTGGCGGGAGGATGAGACCGGTGTGGGAGAGGCCGGCCAGTGTGTCGGCTGCTCAGGGCTCGCCTGCGACAGACGGGAGGAGGGGATGGCCTGCAGCGCGGAGGTCAGTGGAACCCGTAGTGCCAGTGGACCGGTCCGAAGCAGAGTCCAGCAGCACTGAGGAAGGGGAGCTGGAAGAGGATGTCGGGGAGACAGCGAGGGATGTCGGTCCGGCGGCTGGGGGGTCTCCGGCCCCACGCAGCCTGATGAGTGTGACTCAGCTCTTTTGCCTTTTCTTTCTCCCTCTATGCTGTCTAGAGCAGGGGTCCGGGGTCAGAAGGCCCGGGACGGGACTAAGGCCCAGGGATCGGATGCGCTCACCCATGAGGTGCAGGCAGTTTTGAGGGAGCTTTTACACAAACTGGAGGGGGGGTGCGATACAGGGGGGGCCACAATTATGCCGAGAGACATCCCAGGGAAACAACGGGAGTCGGCGCCTGGAACCCCTGCCTCTTCCACGGTACAGAAGGGGCCGGAGGTACTGCAAGGGTCGGGCGGTGCGGCCACAGCGGAGAAGTCCAAGGAGGACAAGGAGACGGACAAGGTGAGGTTGGCTGACTCTGTGAAATGTGGGGTATATGTTTGCTTTGAGGGGCCCCTCGGTGCTCACCTCAAGGCTGAGGTACGGGACAAGATTTGGAAGGGGGAGTATGTGGAAAGTTTAAGCTTGATCACGTAAAAGGAAAGCAAGAAGGAAGACAAGGAGAAGCGTAGGTATCGCCTTATTCCTCACACGTTTGCCAACTGGTTGCAGGCCTTTGCGATATTGGCAAGTGTGATCGGCGAAAAGGAATCAGAGAGATGTTTGGCCCTATTTTGCTATTTGGATGCTATTGGGGAGGCTAATAGGGTTTATGGTGGCGTGGCTTCGCTACGACTAACAGTTTAGGACATCGGTCTCTGGATGAAGCTGATGACCCCGGCCAGAAGTGGGAGCCAGTCCTTTCCAGGGGGGCTGGCGGTGCCTCCACCTTGGGTTCGTCGGCCGCTAGGAAGAAGGGGGTGTGCTGGCAATTTAACGACAGTTCCTGCCGACTCAGTGGGACCTGTCGTTTTAAGCACAAGTGTTCCGGGTGTGGTGGCGGCCATTCGCTCACCCGATGTTTCAAGGCCGGAAAAGGTCGGGCAGGGGATGCGCCTGGAAAAAGGGAAGACTCCGGTGAGGGTGGGAAAGATGTTTCCATTCCTAAGTAGGTACCCGGATCAGGAGTCTGCACGACTCCTTGGGGAGGGATTTACCGGGGGTTTTCATATCCCGTGCATATTAACGGGGGTTCCCCCTGTGTCCCCGAATTTACAGTTGGCTCTCCAGTTCCCGGAGGTGGTGTTAGAGAAACTTTCTAAGGAAGTTTCCCTGGGTAGGATGAGCGGGGACTTTTTCCTCTCCTCTGTTTCCGGGCCTGGACGTTTCTCCCCTGGGGGTGGTTCTCAAGAAGGAACCTGGCAAGTATTGCTTAATTCATCTTTCCTAACCAAAAGGGGGCTCGGTCAACGATGGTATTGACCCGCAGGCCTGTGCCGTCACCTATACATCGTTTGACGTGGCAGGGACTTGGTTGTGTAGGTACGGCCGCGGATCACTGTTGGCCAAGACGGATGTGGAGGCAGCGTTCCACCTGCTCCCGGTTCATCCGGACAGTGTGCATCTTTTAGGTTGTCGGTGTCAAGGTTCATATTTTGATGATCATTGTCTACCAATGGGGTGTTCCATTCCTTATGTACTGTTCGAGGCCTTTAGTTCTGGGTAGTGCGGGATGTATCCGGCCTGAATTCCATCATCCACTACCTGGATGATTTCCTGTGTATTGGGCCGCCGGCTTCTAACGTTTGCGCGGTCTTGCTGGGGACGCTACAACACATAGCAGACTGTTCATTCCTTTGGCGCCGGAAAAACGGAAGGCACGACGACGGAGGTGGTTTTTCTGGGCATAACGATTGATTCGATGGCCATGAAATGCAGTTTGCCCATGGACAAACTGGTGGCTCTGCGGCAGGAGGTGAATGACATGGGGGGCAGGCGCAAGGTGCAGGTGAGGGAGTTGCAGTCCCTGCTGGGCAAATTGAATTTTCCCTGCAGAATAATTCCTACGGGCAGGATTTTTTGCCGCCATCTGGCATCTTACAACGGGAGATCCCTGTGGATAGATATAAAGTGTAGAAATTGCGCCAACTCCTAAAAAATATATGCAGTGAAGCAGCCAACACAACAATCTGTAAATGTAAAGATAATAATAAAGTGTGGCGCTAACAAATAACAGAATACGTGCTATTGATCAAATAACAGTGATATCTAAAGAGGAGGTACCACGTCCTGAGGTGTGTACCTATTGTGTTAGTGATGATTTCTTTGCAGAACACCAAAAAAACCAAAACAAAAAATGAATAAAATATATAAAAAATATAATAAAAAATCACTAACGACAGTAAAAAATTAAGTGTGCAAAAACACATAAGAATGGTGAATACTGTATCTTAACCTATATATCAATTGGGTATGAATAGTATACATAGGATAACATATTCCAAAATAAAGGTTAAGGTTAAGATACAGTATTCACCATTCTTATGTGTTTTTGCACACTTAATTTTTTACTGTCGTTAGTGATTTTTTATTATATTTTTTATATATTTTATTCATTTTTTGTTTTGGGTTTTTTTGGTGTTCTGCAAAGAAATCATCACTAACACAATAGGTACACACCTCAGGACGTGGTACCTCCTCTTTAGATATCACTGTTATTTGATCAATAGCACGTATTCTGTTATTTGTTAGCGCCACACTTTATTATTATCTTTAGATCCCTGTAGATGTCGGGGCCGGTGAGCAATGCGGACCTGGCTCTGTTTACGGATGCGGCCAGGTCAGTGGGCTATGGAGGGTTCTTTCAGGGTAATTGGAGTGCGGAGCGGTGGCCTGAAGCATGGAGTGCGGCAGGTTGGTTGAAGAACCTTGCACTTTTGGAATTGTTTCCAATTGTGTTGGCGGTTGAAATTTGGGGGAGTGCGTTTCAGAATAAGAAGGTGCGCTTCCACTGTGACAACATGGGGGTGGTGACGGTTATCAATAACCTCTCGGCCTCCTCTCCACCTGTGGTGCGCCTCTTGCGCCATTTGGTTCTGCCATACCTTCGCCTGAATGCTTTCATTTACGCTGTCCACATTCTGGACGCTTGTAATAAGATTGCGGATGCCTTGTCGTTCTCAGTGGGAGGAGTTTCGTGTGTTGGCACCGGAAGCGGAGCTGCATGGGACGCCTTGTCCACCACGGTTATGGATGATTGCATTGGAGTCGCCGCAGGATTGATTGAGGATTCCTTGAGTGTGGCGACGTAGGACGCGTATTCCAGGGCGTGGAGAGAATGAAATTCGTTGCTGGCGGAAGTAGGGGGCTGGAGCCTGGGGTGGATTTGTATTCCTTGGTTCTTTATTTCGTAGTGCGTAATTTTTTTCAGGGGGCATCTGCGTCCTGGAATATGCGACGTGGGACGCGTATACCAGGGTATGGAGAGGATGAAATTAGTTGCTGGCGGAGGTAGGGGGGCTGGAGCCTGGGGTGGATTTGTCTTCCTTGGTTCTTTATTTCGTAGTGCGTAATTTTGTTCGGGGAGCAGCTGCGTCAGCTGTGGACCGCAAGTTGGCGGGCCTGGCTTTCTCTTTTAAGTTGCAGGTTAGTGGGGATGCCACGAAATCCTTTATGGTACGGCAGGCGATGAAGGGATATCACAGGGGCCGCAGTTCTAGGGATTCCAGGCATCCATTGTCGGTCGGATTTTGTTTCAGGCAGCATTCTTGCTGGCTTTTTTCAGGGCCCTCCAGATAGGGGAATTTGTCAGTCCTTCCAAAACGATTGCTGGGGGGGTTTTGTGGGAGGATGTGGAGTACACGGGGGTATCAGTACGTATTGGGATACGTCGTTCAAAAACAGATCAGGGTGGCAAAGGGGTACATTTGTAATTGTTCCGGGGAAAGGTGGCGGGGCTTTGCCCGGTTGTTGCCTTGTCACAGTTTGCGGCGGTGCAACCGCAAATGGTGGGCCCATTGTTGGTGCACGCAGATGGTTCCTGTTTATCACGGTTTCAGTTTGTGGCTGTTTTTCGCAAATGCTTTGGGGCGGCGGGCTTGGATCCCAAATAGTATGGGTCTCACTCTTTCCGTATAGGTGCGGCTACTGAGGCGTCTCAGTGGGGGCTGAACGACACTGCAGTCAAACAGATCAGCAGGTGGGAGTTCAACAGGTTCCGGCTGTACGTCAGGCCTCCTTTATTGTAGGGTATGGGGGGTTTTCTGTTTTCTTGTGTCAAGCTTTCATTTTCCACCCTTCCCCTTGCTGTTGTTTATGTAATGTGTAGATGTGTTCGTTAGTTGGTGGGTAGTACCGTGTTTATTTTGTTTGCTTACAGGTCAGAGATGCCTCGTATGGATCCTGGGGCATTCCTTCGTGTACTGGGGAGCCAGGCGGGCGGAGTTTAGGCCCGAGGCCAGGCAGTTGGGCATCCCCAGGGAGTTAGACAGTGTCCGCTGGATCGGGGTCCGGGGCATGATGTGGAACAGGGTGGTCCCTGAAGTTCACTGATTTGCCCGTTGGGACAGGGCCCCAGATATTCTTGTGATACATGCAGGGGGCAATGATCTGGGCATTACATCCTCTAGGGAACTTATCCAAGACATCCGTTTTGATTTTCTCCGGCTTCATTGTGATTTTCCAGGCACCGTTTTAGTTTGGTCGGAGAGCGTGGCACGTACTGTGTGGCAAGAGGCCAGATCGGTGGAGAAGATCAACAAAGCTCGAGTCAAGGTCAAAAAGGAGGTGGGGAAGTTTTTCGTCAGGAATGAGGGCTTGGTGGTCAGGCACTTAGACTTGGAGTCCGAGACGTGGCAGTTCCTGAGGGGTGATGGAGTTCACCTCAACGCTGTGGGCACGGACTTTTGATTGATGGGATTGGAGGATGGAGTGCAGAAGGCTTTTCGGGTGTGGCAAGGCGCTGTGGCATTTTGGGGTCCTTGGCAGCGGTATAATTTGGTTCATTTGGGTAATCGGTGGGGGACCATCTCTGGTCACCTCTTTTGACCTTGCAACTGACGGACCATACACTCCTGCTCCATCCATTAAGGTGCAAACAATTGTCATTCTACAAGCAATTGTCCTTAAGGATGTGAACTTCAGGATCTCATTGTATATAGTTGCAGGTGGTATATCTCTCCACCGTTTGATATGAGAACCCCTTCTGGATGTGATACACCTTCCATGAAATATACATATATGAACTAAGCCTTTTAATATTAAGTTGGACACTATCCTGACACCTTTTAAACACAACTCCCTTAAAAATGACTAATAGCCAATCTCTTGGAGTATGGGTGAATTCAGGATGTCCTGTGGATGGCGCTTCTTGGTCTGGCATGGATGAATGTTCCATTCTTATTAATTGAGTGTGTCTTTTCAGCTGCTGGTGAAACAACTAAATATTTGGGAACTACAGCATTGGGAGTGGTGCAAACTGTTAAAGTCCCTGAGGAAGATCCACACTTCAGAGTGCATTTGAAACATGTCGGACTATTCCTTTGCGAGTTCCCCCCTCTCTTTAAGCTGGCCTTTTCCCCTTATATAGATGTTTTTTTATCATCAGTTATCTGTTTACATTCATACTTACATTGTATTGATTTATTTATTGTTTCTCCAATAAATTTTGTACTTTTATAATATTACTGCTTTGCGTCCATTTAAAGTCCCAAACCTTGAGCAATCTTGTTCTTCTTGACCATCTCAGGTATGGTATCCTCGAGTGGGAACGGTTCACTGTGTAGTGACCGGGTAGTGTTAAGGACCCTGGGTGGCTGAGATCAGCTGGGTTTAGGCCCTGAGTCTATAAGTCGCGGCTGGGGTGGCAACTCAGCTAGCTGGTGCCTCTGACACAATAAAAAGGGTATGGGTATATTGGTACCGTCAAGGACCTCAAAATCATTACATCTGGTTTTGGTCATTTAAATATTATGTTGGTTAATTATGCTGGTTAATTTAAATAAAGTTTGTGTTGTTATTAAAAGGCTGTGTTCGGCCATTTTACCCCACCTCAGGTGTTGTGTGGTCTTTTATGTCAAGGTAAGGGGTTATGGAGATCGCAAGGAAAAGGTAATGAGTATGTTGGAAGGTTAGCTCTTAGCTACTCTAGTCATGTACAGTAGGTTTTTAAACAAACATTTTTATACTAAACATATTCATCCCAATGTAAAGTTTCTATAGATCAGAAACTTGGGTAAAAGGTTTATATTTAAATAAATAAATGTAGATTAAATAGTTATTCAAAATATTATATATAGTATATCGACCTGTGATGTCTTTTGACAGGCAATCTCTTCTAGGAGTGATACAAATTTAAAGCAAAGATATGTAAGATACGTATGCTATTTTTATAATATCAGCACATTCAGCATTGTAAAGAGTTAAGGGGTGTCAACTGAGTTATTAATGGATAATTCACTTTTAAGCTTAGTAGGGTATTTGATTTGCCACACAAGCACAATCTAGGGTTGTCCCCTTGTCAGTAACAAGAGTTTTTCTACTTTTGGCATTTCATCACAGCTATCTGACCTGACATCTGTCCAGGGATTTCCTTGGAGAAGCACTTAGCATAAATATCCTTTGCTTGCCAACATGTTTCACACAGCCTTTTACAGCTTGTTCCAGCCTTATAAATATCACACAAGTCTTTTGTCATTCAGTGCACCCCAGGATGTTATTGTGTGGAGAAGCTGCCTCGTCCATAGATATACACTATTATGCTGTTCATATATCAGAATTGCAAAGTGTTACTCACATTTAGACGTTTTTTTAATCAATACTAACATGATTTCTAATATTGCATTGATGGTTCTAGGGTATAATCTAGATTGCTCACTCCTCAGCAGGGCAGGACCATAGGCAAAAATAAGTTCTTAAATATAACTTGTTCCAGCCTTCAGCTGAGATAGATTTCCGTTCAGGTACTTGTCGGCACCATGCCTGGGCCTAATAAGTGGGGACATTTTTTTGGAAAAGTGAAACAAAAAAGATGAATTTTCTTTTTATTCAGGCAGGAAGTTTAATAAATTCAAAATTCACAGCTACACAGAATAAATCCACAAGGGTTGGCTGAGTTCATGCTAGGTGTTTTAACCTCAAAGCTCTGCACATGCACCAGCTCAGCCCTGTGGGTGCTCCAACCTACACTTTTCTAATGCTTGCTGTTAAAGCCAGGGCTTCCAACTTTGTGAAATAAGAAAAAGTGACGCATTTTAGTTTAAAGTATTTGAGTAAAGGCATACCCCTAGTTACCAAGACCAATAATACGTATATATAATAGTTATAAGTGATTGTAAAGTCAGAATAATCAATAACTGCCATCCCCTCTGTTTTACCAAGATATAAAGTACTGTGTGTTCTTTTTTTTTAAATTCTAGTCCTAAATACCTTCTCTCACAGCACCTCTGTGCTGTCATGTGTCCTTCTCCGCTCTCCTTCCCTGATATAAGGAGAGTGATGGAAGGGGCTGAGATCTCAGTTTCCCCTCTGACGTCAGCCAGCAGAGGGAGGTCACGTGACCAAAAGGTATTTAGGATTAAAAATTGTTAAAAAACGGGCACACAGTACTTTTTATCTTGATAACACAGATGGGAAGGCAGTTATTTATAAACAGGGGCGGATTTAGATCTCAGGGGCCTATAGGCAGTGAATTCTGAAGTGCCCCCCCGCAAAAAAATAAACACAGTAAGACCATTTTTTTTTTTGTATGATAATTTTTTTTATATACATATTTTTATACACGTAAAGGGGAATGCTGCAGACTTTGATGTAAATGGAAACTTTGATGTCAGGTAGTCGCTGGTCACCAAAGCCAGAGAGAGAGAGAGAGAGACCCTTATCAGCGGACCTGCTCATAAAGATGGGCACCCCTCTAGGAACAGCACCTTTAGGCAAATGCCTAAAGTGCCTAATGGGAAATCCGGTCCTGACTGGAATTATGTTGTGACACCCCCCCCCTTCATATGTACAGGCTGCATGCATCACCTATAGACAGACAATATGTAGTAACACCCACCCCCCATCAACTGTAGACAAGCAGCATATATTGGCCCCATCATATATAAACAGGCAGCATGTAGTGACCTCCATCATCTATAGACAGCATGTAGTGACCCCCCCATCAACTATGGACAGCATGTAGTGACCCCCATTCTCTATAGACAGGCAGAATGTAGTTACCCCCATTCTCTTTAGACAGGCAACATGTAGTGACCCCCAATCTCTGTAGACAGGCAACATCCCAGATGACAAGCAATTGTGCTGCAAGTTTGAAAATGACTTGCAAAGCTATTGCTAGACTTATATAAAAATGTGTTGCGCTGTCATAAAAATGATGCATTAACCTTCACAATTAATGTTAAGATTCAAGGACACATTTCTTTCTTTTTCTTCACTATTCCGATTTTTGCTGTTTTTTGTGGACACTATCATTTTATCACAGTTTGTGGACTTTATTTAACATTATTAATTGTGAAGGTTAATGCATAACTTTTGTGACAGTGCCACGTGTTTTTATATATATTTGGCTATATTGTTGTGTACAATGTTGTGAGTGCTGCTGTTAATCTCACTCTTTTATTATCACTTTAGCACACTAAGCGCAGTTTTCTTTCTATATCTATTGCTAGACTTGCCAGGCTTCACAAGTTTGTTGTGCAATTGCAGCAAGTCCTCATTGCATGACTCCAGAGTCTGCTGCAAGTTCTGGTTGTTATGTTGTGCAGTTGTCATCCCTCCACAGGGGTCACTGTGGCTGAATTTTCATGCTGTAGGCTTGCAGGGCTCTTGCTGTAGACTCACCACTGCAACTTTGCTCTTGCTAGAGACTTGCCACACAAATTTACTACAAATTGGAAAAGTATCAACTAGAACTTGTGCTTCAAGTGCTTTGCAAGTGTACAACTTGCCAGTGAAAATGTGCAGCAAGTTAAAGAGGAAGTAAACCCTTATGGGTTTTACTTCCTCTTCATTTCCCTACAAAGGTAAAGCATAATGGGCTACTATGCGGCATAGTAGCCCATTATGTGTCACTTACCTGAAACTGAAGCCTGTGATGTCACCGCTGTCCCCACTAGCAGCAAGCGTCCATCTTCACCCCTCTTCCTTCCGGGGCCGCAAACTCCGGCTCTGTGACTGGCCGGAGTCGCATGACGTCACTCCCCCACATGCATGCGGGAGCCGCCAGTCATGGCATGACCCCTTTAGAAACAGCATGATCTGCCCTTTCTAAAGAGCGCATGTGCCGTAGACATTGACACACGGCTTTATTGTAAATATCTTCTAAACCGTGGATAGGCTTAAACAGACTTAAACAGACTTACAGTTCAACACTGCCACCCTTGCTATCTGGGATGTTGTGACCACCACCCCATCATCTATTGAGAGGCAGCATAAAGTGACCCCATCATCTGTAGACAGGCAGCATGTAGTCATCCCAATATACACCTGTACCATGCAGTAACCCCCCTTATTTATACACAAGCAGCATGTGACCTCCATATATACTGGCAGCACATAGTCACCCCATCACACATAAACAAGCAGCATGTAGTGACCCCTCTCTCGGACATACAGTTCCCCCCAAAGACACCCATGCAGCAATAGCAGCATCCAATACAGACACGCAGTGCCCCCAATCTGACACCCACCGTCCTGGGCTGTTTCCTCGCCTGGCAGGCATGATTCGCATCTGAACTGGTGAACAGAGACACACCAGACCCTAGCCACGAACCCGCGGCCACACATATGTGAACCCAGCTGGCCATTTTGCTTGCTCACTTGTATATTATCTGACCCTAGTTGTAACCTTTTCTGGGCCTTCATCTATTACTTTTCTGGTCTGGTAAACCTCATTTTGGATCCTGACTCCCTTATTGCATGATGTAAAGCAGTGTTTCTCAACTCAGGTCCTCAAAGCACCTCAACAGGTCATATTTTCAGGATTTCCCTCAGATTAAACAGCTGTGGTAATTACTAAGGCAGTGAAACTGATCAAATGACCTATGCAAAATAATAGGAAGCTGGAAAACATGACCTGCTGGGGCGCCTTGAGGACTGGAGCTGAGAAACACTGATGTAAAGTGAAATTATTAATCGATTGCCCCTGCATCATTAAGATTAAATTTCCCTCTGCTATAGTTACTCCCTCACTCATTAGCTGACTCATAACACAGTCTCTTCCCTAATATTAGAAAGCTCAATGCGGGTGGCCTGCTTTATAGTTACAATTTATTCAGAATTTTCATTTGCTTCTGTTTTGCATGCAGGTATTTTTTTTTCTGTAGCACAATTCCGTAGGGACTGCTGATGAACTTGGATTCCCCCACTCCTGCACAGCCAGGCACACCGAATTTTCACAAGCACCCAGAGAAAATGTTATGACTTTGTTTTCGTTTATTCAAGGGTTAATACCTTGGATAGTGATAGGAGGTTATGGGATGCCCACTTGACATTCACAAAATGTCAGGAACATCTTCCTATATACAGTCTCCTTCACTTGCCTCCTGCACACACTTGCTTCAGCTGAATCACTGTAGAATAATCTGACAGGCTCCCAGTTAGATTTTAGCAAAGCAATAATATTTTACAGGCAAGAACTCATAGCCCCTTGTTGTGTAGCAAAGATGTAGTGATACAGCATGTTACATTCTCCTCTGTGGCTACTGGTCCCAGCACCAGCTCTTGAGGCACTGCCAACCCAACTGGCTGCCGCTGCCCCTTTCACTAGCCCTCCAGGCTAACTTCTCAACAGTCCTCCTGACTGACTCTTCACCAGCCCACCCGGCTGACTCTCAGGAGATCTCTCAGGGAAGGGATGAAGACAGCACACCGCTGTCTTCAGGGAGACTGGCTACATGTGGAAGTCTCCCCCCTTGTTAGTCTCCAACAGTGTTGCTACTCACTCTGTTCTCTCTTGCTCCTGTGCCTCCAGGAAAGCCTCCTTCTGTGTGTTTTTGAAGGATCCTTCCAGCACCAGAGCCCCAGCTCCAGGCAGGACACCCCCCTTAGACTAGGGAGTACCCCTGTGGGCCACTGACAGCCTCCTCAACACTGCATCTCCATCTTCCACCCGACTGCCCTGCTGTCATGGCCCTTGTCTATTTATAGAGTGGTCTCAGCCCTCTGCCAGCCTACCTCTGAGGATTGGCTGAGGCTCCATAAATATTCAAGGCAACTCCTCCCTAACCTCCACTCACTACTTCCAGAAGATTTTCCAACCTTCTAGACCAGGGGAAGAAACCAGAGAGCTGCCAGGATGAGTCACCCAGCTCTGAACCTTACTGAACCCTGACCAAGATTCCATGGATCAGGCTTAGCTCTGAGCCAAATGATATTTTACCTACTCTAAATTCTAACACACCCTGTACTAACTTCTAGCACACACTAAGAGGGTGCTACATTTCCAATCACTTGTTTTGGATGGTTTATCAAAGGAATATGTGGAGATTCGATTCTGTAGGGAAAATAGCTGCCAACTAACACTAACAAGAAGGGTGGCAGCATTCTAACATTAATGGAAAGACACCTTTATAATGGAAGAAATTGTATGAAATGCTGCTTGTAAGACATCTGTCTAATATCATTTACTTTCAAAAGGTTTACATTATATTGCCCCCATGAATCTGGTCCTATCAGGGAACACAAGCAGCTCGTCTGTTAGCTAAACAATAACAAGGCCATGCAAGACGTGGGTGAGGACCTTCATGGAGAATGGCAGAGTATTGCACTTTGATCAAATCAACTCCTAACTTAAAACAAAATATTGGGTGTAATATATCTTTTAAAGGATATGTATATTGTGTTTGTGTATATGTTTATTTATTAGGTTGAGGATTAAATCAGGTTTTTTATTATTATTAGGCAAACATTAAAGACTATATTATTCCAATATTTCATATTCCTGATATGTGTCTGTTGTATCATGCACTTGTGAAAATATCATGTCCTTTTTGTATTTCTTTCTATGTGTGAAATACCTGTAGATCTTGCCAGTCCCCCTGTTTTCCTATTTTAAACTGACCACCCTAGGCATGAGAGCACATCCATCCCAATGTGTCATCCAGTGATTACACTTGTGCTAACACGCCCCCTGCCATTCACTGGGAAGATCAGTGTACTGCTGTTTCTCCACCCCTACCTCTCCAAGCCCCTTATGCAGCTGAGAACAGAGATTATGTGATCTCTTTAAAAACCAGAAAAATGATATTCATCATTTTTCTATATATACTGTATACACAAACATTTTGCCATTCATTTATATTTTAAACTTAAATGCTAAGTTTACCTTTGTTCACGTTTTCTTTTTTTTCTAAATTCCAGCTCCCCTCCAATGTACCAATAAAACATTAATGTTTTTGCACAAATAAAACAGCTTTCCATTAATTCTCCACAGGTTTACCGCACTCTCTTACTAGCTGTTTAACCACTTACTGACCACCCGCAGCAGTTGTACTGCGGCAAGGTGGCTTGGCTGCGCGAATCGCCGTAGGTGTACGTAGTTTTGTGCACTAGCCTGTGTGGGCACACAGGCATCTCTGGACTTCTGGGCAACACCAAGAGTCAAGTGAAAGCACATTCATTTTCTTAGGTGTTGTTTTTTTTTAACCCTATATTCCACTACCATTCAGTTTTCTGCTATTTGCCTATGTAGTCAACCATCCCTACTCATTAAATCTCCTACTAAGCATTGTCACCTCCCAAGAATTGTCACCCCCAAGATTTGTGACCTCCCAAGCACATGGTCAAGCTGGACAGCATATTGTACAGTTGTGTTCACGGTGTGAGCAGTGTAGGAGAAATGGCTGCATAAAGAATGAGAAATGCTCAGGACAACAAACTGCTCATCACTTTTGTACGTGAGCGTCCTATGATTTAGAATTTACATGACCTCACCTACAAAGACCAAGTGAAGAATGGCTGTGCATCAGTGGCGGAACTACCATGTTTGCAAAGGTTTCACTTGCGACTGGGTTGTGGCATTCCGCCATTGTGGGGGCCCCAGGATAGCATTAGTGTGCCTGCTGCAGAACATATGAAAGGGTCCTGCTGTAAAGGGCCCCACGACAGGAGTAAAGTGGGGAGGGCCCTGACCTTGGAGGGAAGGGCCCCGGCACTCAAGGGGGATCTTCGTGGTTTCTTGCAATGGGGCCATGAAGGTTCTAGTTACATCTCTGTCTGGACCTCTTATCACACACTATGCATCTTCAGGGGGCATGAGCTGTATAACAGGGATAATTTCTCCCAGTTAAATTTTTTTACAGACTCATGCACACTGGAAATTTTACAGTTCCTGTTTTAGGTGTCAGACGTTTTAACTGTCTCTAAACTCCACTGCACGTTATCCCATGCACACATAAACAAGAAAGTTTAGTGGCAAAAAAATTCTCTGCCAGCACGTTCTTTTGGCAGAAAAATCGCTGACAACTCCTAAACTCTCCTAAACTTTACTAAACAGCGTTTAGCAGAGTTTCTTTCCTTTTTTTTTTTTTTTGAAAGCAGATGCAGCCATCATCCTAAACAACCAGTAAATAGCTGGTTGTTAAGGAGTTGGTCAGGAAGCTGCATCCTTAGGCTGCTTTCACACTGCAGCCACCCGAGCATTAGCGGTAAAGCGCCGATCACTTTAACGATGCTTTACCACTGTTATAGCGGTGATTTGGCGTCGCAAGAAGGGGCTAAAAGCGCAATGTAGTGGTTCCAAAGCGGTTTTCAGCCACTTTGGAAGCGCTGCCTATTCATTCCAATGACCAGGCGCGGTCTGGGAGCGGTGTATACACTGCTCCTAAACTGCCCCAAAAATGCTGCTTGCAGGACTTTTTCTAATGTCCTGCAAACGCACTGCCCCAGTGTGAAAGCACTCGGGCCTTCACTCTGGGGTGGCAAGGGAGGCAGTTTTAAACACTTTAAATGCTTGAAAACTGCCCCAGTGTAAAAGGGGTCTTAACAACAGATGAGTCATCAGCTGTCAGTGGGGTTCCCAGCAAAATGTAAAAAAAAAACATTGCCGGGGACCGTGGGGAAAAAAAATGGTGTGGGGGTCTTCCCCCAATATATACCAGGCCATTTGTGTCTGGTTTGGATTTTAAGGGGAACCTCATGCCAAAATTTTAAGAAATAATGACATGGCCCCTCCCCCATTTTGAGGGGAGCCCCAATGCCAATTTTAAAAAAAAATGGCGTGGGTCCTCCCCAAATCCATACCAGACCTTTATCCGATCATGCAGCCTAGTATGCCAAGAAAGGGGGCAGGGAGGAGCAAGCACCCCCCCTCCAGAACCACACCAGGCCACATGTCCTCAACATGAGGGAGTGCTTTGGGGCAGGGGGCTCCCCCCTCAAAGCACCTTGTCCCCATGTTGATGGGGAAAAGGGCCTCTTCTTCACAACCCTGGCCTGTGGTTGAGGGGGTCTGGGGGCTTATAGGAATCTGAAAGCCTCCTTTGTGAAGTGGCCCCTCTATGTAAATGAATACATAGCACCCCTACTCATTCACCACAAAAAAAAAGTGTAGTGTAAAATAAGACACGATGCCCGCCGCTGCTGCCGACCTGAAAAAAAAAAAAGTTTGCTCCCGATGAAGGCTCCCACTGTCTGACAGTTCTTAAGATGTCACCGGGTGACCCCACCCCCTTATAAATAATCGACTGGGGGGCATGTTGGGTCGGTGATGTTAGCAGGGGCAGGGCCACATGACCAGCGTGTTGGGAAGAGGCCTTTGTCCCCATTAACATGAGGGCAAGGTGCTTTAGGGGAGAGCCCCCCTTCCCCAAAGCACCCCCCACCATGTTGAGGTATAGTACAGGAGGGGGGCGCCTGCTTGCCCCCCTTTCCTGGCCTCCTAGGCTGCATGCTCGATTAAGGGTCTGCTATGGTTTTTTTGGGGGACCTTTTTTTAAATTTTGGCGTGGGGATTTCCCTTGAAATCCATACCAGACCTAAAGGGGGATTTAGTCATCTGTGTTTCAGGTCAAATATATTCCAGTTCTTTAAAAGGGTAACTCCCCTTTTGAAGGGAAAACAAAATGGCAAAAAAGACCCCAAAAAATTAATATAGTGTACCCAATTATGAACAGATCAAATCATATTGTAATTGAATGTGATCAAAAATTACTTTTCCCTTTCAATCTACAGCGCTGTCATTTTCTGTAAATGCAATACAATATGGCTACCTGGAGGAGTTATGTACACAGATGGTGTACAGAACACCCCCCAGAAATGTAATTTCCTGCTTGTGTAAGAGACAAATCAGATTTTGGGCATCCCCTACAACAAAATGTCATTTTTGGTGAGATACTCCCAAAGGGAAATCACTTCTAAAGGGATGCAGATCCTGCCAATTTCTTCATTAGAACCCTACAGGTGCAGCAGCTGACTGATCATTATAAAACCACTCCCATACAGATTCACAGACACAGAAAAACAAACAGCTATTTCTTCAGACTAACAAAAGGTAGGAATCTGCAACAGAGTTTGTTAAAATCCCTTCAATGTACATAGAACACGCAGAGGCCAATGTTTTTTGCTCAACAAAAATGGAGTTACTCTTTAAGCTCTGGAACATTGCTTGCAGTTGCAGAAAAGGCTGTGGTACCAGAAGCCAAGTGGAGTTTATTAGATTCAGGAGTGGAAGTAAAACTACTAGCACTTTCTTTTTGTTGTTCGTGCAGATGGTGGCCAGTCTGAACTGATATTTGGATTCCTTTTTTCAGGGTTCTAGATGTACTGACTAAAGCAATCTTATTTTTCATGGTCTGTACTTGCAGTTATTTAGATCGGTAATTTAGAGTCAGAACTACTTACTAGACAACTTCCCAGATTGCATGACTAACATTTTGTCTACAGCTGCATATTACAGTGAAACCATTTAGTCATGGCCAAATACATTCTGCGTGGCACAAATAACCAATTTATCATGGCATAATTTGTCAATCAAATGCTATTTGAGTGTGAACAAAGGCATACACAGATGTTGTCTCATGAGAGTTCAACTGTTACACCATGATATCAACATTGTTCATAGTCTAAAATAGAAATTACATAGATAACAGTCCACTGTATTCCTTCACAATGTGTGTCATAGACCTAGGAAAAAACAACTGTTAACATAACAAACCCTTTGCCCCCCCCCCCCCCCCGTAAAGAACCACACTTACAACCATTAGGTTGGAAAAGGGGCAAGGCCACAGCTTTATTTCATTTCCAACACTTTTGAACATGTAAACACTTATAACCAGTGCCAGACACAGTTGTACTGTGAGCATGCTTTAACGTTAATTAGACAAAATTCTAAAGGGGGCCTGTCCTTACCAGAAGTGCTGGACAGACAAACTAATTCCGACTTCAATCAAGAGCATAGCCCATTACAGCAACCTTAATTGCTGGCCAGGTTGAAGAAAAAATGCTGCTAAAGTTGTGACAGACCATCCAAAAAAGGGGCAGGGGGTGGGCACCTTAACAGCCACGTGTTCTTCAAAAGGCCCAGAATTCCCTGGGGGCAGAACTTTTATGAGTTCAGGCACGTCCCATCACCTTGTGACCTTCATCCAATCCTCCGTGACTACTTTAACCATGCCAAGCTCCTGGCCATGCCCCCCATCATTTAAGTCTCTCTTTCCCTCATGGGATCAAGGGGCCTTCATTTTAGTGCACAACCCACATAGTACTAAAAATTTACAGAAAATTAGGGAATTCTGGGGCAATCTTCCTGGCTAAACCAAATCCTTCCTCATTTGTATCTCACACTCTCCCAGAGAGATAGACTGCTATATTATGCTGGAACGATTTCTAGCATTTGCCAACCGCTTAACTGTAAATGCACATCATCACTTTACAGTTAACCATTTCAATACTGGGCATTTTCACCTCCTTCCTGCCCAGGCCATTTTTCAGTTTTCAGTGATGTCGCATTTTGAATGACAATTGTCATTGAATGACAATTCTCATTGAATGACAATTGTGCGGTCATGCAACACTGTACCCAAATGACATTTGTATAATTTATTCCCCACAAATAGAGCTTTCTTTTGGTGGTATTTGATCATCTCTGCGGTTTTTATTTTTTGCGCAAAAAACACAATATTTTTTACTTTTTGCTATAATAAATATCCCATTTTTAAAAAAATATATATATATTTTTTTCAGTTTAGGCCGATATGTATTCTTCTACATATTTTTGGTAAAATAAATCACAATAAGCGTATATTGATTGGTTTTCGCAAAAGTTATAGTGTCTACCAAATAGGGGATAGTTTTTTTTTACTAGTAATGGCGGCAATCTGCTATTTTTATTGTGACTGTGACATTGCGGCAGACATATCGGACACTTTTGACACCATTTTGGGACCATTCACATTTATACAACGATCAGTGCGATAAAAATAGATTGATTACTGTATAAATGTCACTGACAGGGAAGGGGTTAACACTAGGGGGTGATCAAGGGGTTAAGTGTGTTACCTAGGGAGTGATTCTAACTGTAGGGGGAGGGGACTCACAAGGGGAGCAGACCGATCGGTGTTCCTCTGTACGGGATATGAAGTGGTTAAATACCGTTGTTATTGCAACAGTTAGCTGCCATAACTCCAGTATCTTTTTTTTTCCTCAGGCCTTTGGCTTTGTGATAAAAGTGATCCCAGCAGTGGATTTGCCACAGGATCATTTTTATAGGCGGCGAGAGAGGTGTCCAGCCCCCCACCTGCTTCTGGTAGTTTCCGAGCTTACAGAGCCATCGGTAAGCCTGGAAACCGATCCGGTGCAGCCGATGGCTAGGCAGAAAGTCGAGTGAGAACAAGACAGCCAGCCCCCACTCGGCTCTATGCCTTTGGAGGACCAGAGCAACGTTTGACGTCACTTCCTATTCTCAGACAGACAAAGCATTTTTTTTTTTTTAAGGCAAAATGTGTTTTTTTTTGCTTTTTTAAGGTAAATGAGAGATCTGGGGTCAAAAAGACCCCAGATCTCTCAAGAAAGAGGACCTGTCATGCTTATTTCTATGTAGCAAAGTCCCAGGCCTTTAATCTAATGAGAACCTCCAGGGTCAGGGACATCTGACATCCTTCTGTATGTAGTGGGTTGTGAGGCATGGTGGGTGCAGAGAAGTTAAAGTTATTGGGCGCCAGGCACTTCTTGGATGCAAAAGAAAAATTATTTCTCTTAAAAACATCTTTTTTGGGGGGAGAGAGGGTTAGGGCCAGGACACCCTTAGGTAGTTGCAAGATTAATTAGCAGACTCTGAGACTTCAATAGGAGGACAGCCATACAGGGAAAGGCATCCAGCAAGACGCCACATCTGCATGTGCAGGAATGCTATCTCCTATGGTAACAGTCTTTAACACAAAGCTTAACAGTTCCTTCACTTTCACTACAATCACTCCTTGTAGTTCTTCGGGACACTGAGCTCCCAGTCTCTCACTAGACCCACTAATTCACTGCCACTGAATCCCTTGAGCTCCTCCAATCTTCACAGTGCTATCTTCCTCAAGCGTCACCCCCGCTTCACTGCCAGGTCCCTAGCTTGGTAATCTAGATAACTCTCAAGCTTCACCCCTGCAGGCCTGCTTGGTCCCTGGCTTGGCACAAAAGGCTGCTCTGCAAGCGTCCCCTCCTCTGGCTGGGTCCCTGACTTGATTCCCACTGAAATTTCTTGATTCTTCACTGTCCCCGGTTGGTGAGAAAGCTGCTCCGGTACTTGCTTCAGTTACTTACTGTGGTCCCTGGTAATAAGGCAGATAGTCCATTACTGCCAACAACTTCCCCTCTACCTCCGACCACGACAGGTTCTCCAGCTGACAGAACCATCTCTCTTGGTTGGACTGCCAGCCGCAGTCCCGAACCTGCGCTGCTCTCTTGCTTCTGGATAGGCCTTCACACAGCCTAGCACCAGATGTGCCCAGGATAGGCCCCATCTCCGGCCTAGCAGCCTGGGCAATACGACACACGTCCACCCAGACAGCTGTCCAGGTGGCACAGAACACAGTTCACCTGACTCCACCCGAATATATAGGCTCTCCCAGCAGGCCAAGGGATTCAAGAAAAACCCTGCCCATTGGCTGAGATACCCTATATACCCATAACCTGGCCTTGCATTGCCCTTCTCATATCTAGTACCACCAAGTACCTGGCCAACTAGCGGCAGAAGAGAAAAGTGCAACAAGGCCAAACTTAGGGAGAACTCAATAGATCTCTAGCAATCAACCAGGATAACTACTCCTGGCAAGTAGATTTGTGAGGAGCAACCCTGCCTAAACTCCAGGGTGCTACATGTATTGCAAGGGATATTTACATTCCTTGTAATAGGAGTAAAAGTGATTAAAAAAAATTAAAGGGACAGCGTGAAAAAATAAAAAATAAAAAATAAAAAGGAAAATAAATAAGGAAAAAAAGTGCCCCATCTCTCCGAGCTTGAGTGCAGAAGCGAACACATACGTAAGTCGCGCCTGCATATGTAAATGTAAATGTTCAAACCACACATATGAGATATTGCCGAGATCGTTAGAGTGAGAGCAATAATTCTAGCACAAGACCTCCTCTGTAACTTCAAACAGGTAACCTGTAAAAATGCCTAAATCTTCGCCTATGGAGATTTTTAAGTACCGTAGTTTGTTGCCATTCCACGAGCGTGCAAAATTTTAAAACATGACATGTTAGGTATCCATTTACTTGTTATACAATATACAAAAAAATGGAGCTAACGTTCCTGTTTTTCTTATTTTTTATTAATTAAAGTGTATTTTTTCTCAAAAAATTGAGTTTGAAAGACTGCTGTGCAAATACAGTGTGACACAAAATATTGCAATGACCGCCATTTTATTCTCTAGGGTCTCTGCTAAAAAAATATATATAGTGCTTGGGGGTTGTAATTTTCTAGCTGATTTTTACTTGTAAACAACAATTGTCAGAAAAAGGCCCAGTCGGCAAGTGATTAAAGGAGAACTCCAGTCTGAACTCATTCGGCTGGGCTTCTCCTAAGGAGTCACAGGAGTGCAAACAGTTTTGCACTCCTGTGACCCGTTTTCAGCAGAGAGCCGTCTGAAGTCTGCTCTCTGCTGACGTCACCAAGATCAGTCCAGGCACCGCGTCACCCTGACTTCAGGAGGCTGGATCCGCCCCTCCACAGCTCAGCGCTCCAGTAAACGTGGAGGAGCAGAGCAGGAGAGCTGTTGATTGACAGGCAGCAGCTCTTCTGTCAGGGAGCCGAGAGAACAGAGCCATCGACGGTGTTCGATGGCTCGGTTCTTAGTGCAGAGATACCGGGGGACAGATGCAGCATCGGACCGATGCTGCATCCACCTAGGTAAGTATGATTATGGGAAAAAAGCCAAACCCATACTTCCCCTTTAGGTAAAAGAAGTGTAACCAAGTGCAGGCTACTATAGTATGAATGCGGGGGACAATAACTACATTGCTGCAGCCTGCTCCTATTCCCTCTAGTGCTGTACTCAGACTGTCGCATAACACGTCTGAGCCAGGAAGCAAAGGACTGTGGGATTTGTAGTCCTGTGTTTGTGCCATATATGGATTGCTGAGTCCCACTCATACTACATCTCCCAATGAGCCGCAAATCAAGAAGGGGGATTATGAGAGAGGCTATAAAAGAAGTGTGCTTAGCGGGCCCGCTATCTTTTTCCCAGGATCAATCTGTGGGCGCCCGAGCAGCCACTTGGCTGCTGTGCTTGCAGCCTGCCAGGAGCCTGTGAGAAATTGTTGTCCCAGCCTCTGAGGGATTGCATCGCCAAGTGACACCATAGAGCCCTGTGTCCATGGAGACCAAGGGTATCAGCCCTGACTGCCGATCCTACATCCATGCTTCATTCATCTATAACCTGGCTAGGGTGAAGACTCTGTATCGTTGCCTGTGTTTGCTGACTACCTTCAGGATCTGGTGAGCAGACTTATGCCCAAGTCCCTTTTCTTGTGTAGCCAAGTCCCGGGCATCTCCAGGCCTAATGGTGACCTACAGAGTCAGGGACAACCGACATCCTTCTATGTAGAGTGGGTTACGAGGCATGGTGTCATGGTGCAATGCAAGGTAGATTAATGGGCGCCAGACACTTCTTGAATGCAAAGAGATTTATTTTTTCTTAACAGAACTGTGGGAAAGAGGATTAGGGCCAGGACACCCTGTAGTAGTTGCAATGTTAATTAGCAGACTCCGAGACTTCTATAGGTAGACAGCCATGCAGGGAAAGACACCCAGCCGGACACCACATCTGCATGTGTAGACACACTGAGGGTCATTTACGATAGCGCTGCAGCACTAATTAGCGCTAATTGCCACAAATTAGCGCTAATTTGCGTCGATTTAGCGCTAATTTGCATCAATTTAGCGCTAATTGTGCTAATTAGCGCTAAAACGGTATTCACTATAGCCCTGGTGAGAAGATACTCCCAAAATCAAATTTACTATGGTTCCCTGAAACCAAATAGTGCCCAAACCCTCACTCTGCTAAAACCTGGAGAATTGCACATGGAAAAAATGTTTAGAGCATGATATAATTGCCTAAATGGTACTGAAATATGCAGTATATTATTTAAAGATAATCTGCTTTTAAACTGTGTGAAAAAGTGATTTCTACACTGAAATATCTTTAAAAGTCTGAGAAGTGAAAAATTCCCGTTTTGGACAACTAGGTGCCAACACAACTGAGCATGCTCGGACCTGAAAATAGCTCTCATTTTAGCTCCTGTGTCTTTTTTACCCAACGCTATAGTAAATACCAAAATGAGAGCTAATTAGAGAGCATTTTTTGGAAGTGAAAATCTGCTCTATTAGAGTCCAATGCAAGTTTTAGCCATTGATTCTAATGGAAAAATTGTAGCTTTCACAAAAAAAAACCTTTTAATGTTGAGATGAAATGTATCTTTCTCTGAAATAAATTTTCCTTTGCAACATTGTTGCTTCTACTTAAAAATGTGATATGTTTACCAACATCACAAATCAAAATGTAATTCCCAAAAATTTGAAGGTAATATTCTACTCCCACCCACAAAAAAAACACCAAATATCACAGAATAAATCCAGAAGAATAACTCTTGAGTAATGTAATTCCATCACCTGTATGTCCAAAGAAATGCAGTATTTATGTGTTTTTATGTGTATTTATGTGCAGTTATGTGTAGGAGGTTCTCACATGTGGCAGCTCCGTGGCTTATTCTTCTTCTTTACACGCAAACACCGTTAAAGTCTATGGGACACGAACATGAATAATCAAAAGTGCTAATTTTAAAAGTTAATATGCAAGTCATTGTCATAAAAGGTGTTTGGGGACCCGGGTCCTTCCCCAGGGGACATGTATAAATGCAAAAAAAGTTTTAAAAACGGCTGTTTTTTCGGGAGCAGTGATTTTAATAATGCTTAAAGTGAAACAATGAAAGAGTAATATTTCTTTAAATTTTATACCTGGGAGGTGTCTATGTTTTCTGTGTTTAGAACAGTCTGACAGCAAAATGACATATCTAAAGGAAGAAAAAAGTCATTTAAAAGTGCTAGCGCTAGTGCCGGCTATTAATGAATTGTCAGTCCCGACAATACACATAAAAGTTCATTGATAAAAACGGCCTGGGATTCCCCCACAGTCCATTACCAGGCCCTTTGGGTCTGGTATGAATATTAAGGGGAACCCTAAACCAAAATTTAAAAAAAAAATGCGTGGGGGTCCCCCCAAATTCCATACCAGGCCCTTCAGGTCTGGTATGGATATTAAGGGGAACCCCGTGCCAAAATTTTAAAAAAATGGCGTGGGGGTCCCCCTAAAAATCCATACCAGACTCTTATCCAAGCACGCAACCTGGCAGGCCGCAGGAAAAGAGGGGGGATGAGAGAGCGCCCCCCCTCCTGAACTGTACCAGGCCATATGCCCTCAACATGGGGAGGATGTCCCCATGTTGATGGGGACAAGGGCCTCATCCCCACAACCCTTGCCCGGTGGTTGTGGGGGTCTGCGGGCGAAGGGCTTATCGGAATCTGGAAGTCCCCTTTAACAAGGGGACCCCCAGATCCTGGCCCCCCCTGTGTGAAATGGTAAATAATCCAATCACAGCTGATCACGACGTAAACAGGAAGAGCCATTGATCAGCTTTTCCTCACTCGCGTCTGACAGATGTGAGTAGAGGAGAGCCAAACGGCGGCTCTTTTGGCGGGGGGGTCTGCGCTGATTGTTTATCAGTGCAGCCCCCCCCGTGGATGCCCACACTGGACCACCAGGGAAGCCGCCAGGACCACCAGGGAAGCCCCCAGCATGTGGATTGCCAGCTATGTACCCCATGGTCATCCACATATAAAAAAAAATATGCCCTATACATGCCAATCAGTGCCCACAAATGGGCACTGACTGGCAACATTATGGATCAGTACAGAGGAGTGATGCCCAGCAATGCCACTCATCAGTGGTGTCCATCAGTGCCAACTCTCAGTGCCCATCCATGCCCATCAGTGCCCATCTATCAGTGACCATCAGTGCCCATCCGTGCCACCTATCAGTCCCACCCATAAGTACCCATCAGTGCCATCCATAAGTACTCATCAATGCCGCCTATGAGTGCCCATCAGTGCCGCCTATGAGTGCCCATCAGTGCCATCTATGAGTGCCCATTAGTGCCCCATACCAGTGCCACCTATCAGTGCCCATCAGTGCTGCCTATCAGTGCCCATCATCAGTGCCCATCAGTGCCACCTCATTGGTGCCACCTCATCAGTGCCCATCGGTGCCACCTTATCAGTGCCAGTCAGTGCAGCAATATCAGTGCCCGTCATTGAAGAAGAAAACTTACTTATTTACAAAAACTTTTTACAGAAACAAAGAAAAACTTTTTTTTTTTCTAAATTTTTGGTCTTTTTTTATTTGTTGCGCAAAAAATAAAAATCGCAGAGGTGATTAAATACCACCAAAAAAGCTCTATTTGTGGGAACAAAATGATAAAAAATTTGTTTGGGTACAGTGTTGCATGACCGCGCAATTATCATTCAAATTGCGACAGCGCTGAAAGCTGAAAATTGGCTTAGGCAGGAAAGTGTATAAGTGCCTGGTATTGAAGTGGTTAAATAAACCACTTTGATGCATTACAGATTGGCATGTTTGGTATCTATTTATTCAATGTAAGCCCGTCTTTTATATTTTACTAAAAAATTGGGTGTTGTGTCACTTAAATTCATTTTAGTGTATTTTCTCCTGAAATATATGTTTGATTAGCTGTGCAAATAAAAAATTGCCACCACCACCATGTTATTGTGCAGGAGGTCTGCTGGTAGGAAGTATCCACTTCTGTGGGGTTTAGTGAATACAGATGTGTGCAGAGAGGTAGGTGTTACTTTTTGAGTGTATTCTACTTTATAGGAATGGCTGTGAACTACTACCATGCAGTACAGGAGGCTCATTCTACTTACCAGTTTCTTTCTTTGGAGACTAAAGAAAAGACGTGCGTGCCAGAAGCTGTGGTCACCATTATTTTGCGCCTTAAAGACTACACATCCCAGAATGCCTCGAGAGCGGAGCCAGCAGAGTGAGCAAACGGTCGGAAAAACACGTGTTCGGGGCGGGGCTCCTTAGATGATTCAGGAGTGGCAAGGTCGGGAGAGGGCTGAGGAGAGAGGCGTGTCAAGGGTGCGGCGTTAGGTGTGGTCTAGCAGACTTCTACGGACTGGAGGATGCTCTGGTAATCTGTCATCTGTTTCCTCGGTTCTCACATACAGTACCGCCTCCGCCATCAGCATTGGACCAGCTCCTGTGATAGACAGAACACTGGTCGTTAGATAGTTAGTTAGAGTCGAGCGGAGAGCCGAGTGGAGCTCGGTGATTTCCCAGCGGCACTTGTCCCCCTCCTTCGTACACTATCAGCGTATAACACGCACCTGTGATTTTCCCCCTATTTTCAGGGGAAAAAAGTGCATGTTATACGCTGATCAATACGGTAATTCTTCCATACAAGTGGCAGTATGGTAAAAGCAGTGTGTCTGCTTCCACACGTAATTTGGTGAGGCCAAGTGAGAGTTGCCCTTATCTACTGTGAATAGTTCAGTTGGAGTATACCACTATTCCCTTCTCCCATCCAAGTTCCACAATAAATATAAAAAAAACAAATACCCTGGACTGTTTATTGAGTAACGAGCAAACGGAAGTAAGGAGGGATATGTGAAAAACTGCCAGCAACTGTCTGCAGGTAATCAAAGGGAGGCCTAAGAAGTCAACACACAGCAAGCCCTATAGGGGCAGTGCTACACAGACATCATAACTCTGATTCCAGAAGGATTGATCCCTTTCTATTATACCCACCGTTTACCTACTGACTGCTAGAATCCTCAATTCTTTCTTTGGCTCTGTTTCCACTAGTGCGACTTTTCATGCGACTTGGGACTGAAAAGTCGCATGACAAATTGTTTCCCATGATTTCCAATGAGTACCGTTCATATCTGTGCGACTTCAAGTCGCAGCGACTTCAAAGTAGTTCCTGCACTACTTTGGTCCCACTTTGATGCGACTTGAGGTCCATAGATACAGGCATTGCTTCAAATCGCGGTAAAAAGTCGCGGTAAAATCGCGGTAAAAAATTGCGGCAAAATCGCGCGACTTTGGGGACGCAATAGTGGAAACATAGCCTTAAGGATTTATCTTTCCTTCATTTAGAGCTCCAACTTGTCGATGAAGACTGTGTTCAGGCCTGACACTTGGACTACCTTTATCCCATGAACTGCAGGGTGTGAGCTGGCTCTGTATACAGCTTAAATCCATCCATAGCAGTAAAGTCCCTGCAGGCCAACCATTTTGCTATAGTCATAGTCTATTGTAATTGAGCTGTCTGAGCCCATCCAATTGTTCATTGTCTACTATTCTTTGTTGCACATTTAATTGCAACCATTTACTACTGTTTGCTTTTTGTTCTGTATATACCTGATTGCTGATTGTTCAACTCACCCAGCTTTGGGTGTTGCCTCAGTGTTTGGCTGATGTACACTGTATTGCACCCACTGTCTGGTTATATCAATACAGAAAATCTGCTGAGTCCGGTTTATATTGTGTCTGTGATTTAATTAAAGAGGAGTACATTATGTCAGAACCTAGAGTGTCAAAAGGGTGGAGTAGTTCCCAGGGTCACAGTAGCACAAGAGGACAAGCATTATCCAGCATGTTTATTTAAATGGCTTAAATGCTCTGACCAGAATCCCTCTGAATGTAAATATACAAGGACATTCAAGGGATTACTAGCCATAGCCATGATTTGTCATTCCTCATGTTTCCGTTTTCTAAGAAAAATAATGATGTTTGCATATTATAGCTTCACCCGAAACAATTTTCTTAGTTTTGTATAGAGCAGTGTCTCTGAACCTTTTTATAGTTGGGGCACCCTTGACAAATGCTCTGATCTTTAGGGGTGTCATTAATTCTTAATTGTACCCCACACATTGGCAAACGTTGGGTGTTTTTGGTGTGGCACAATTTTTAAAAAAGGGTCAGGGACATCTTTCCCTGCATTTCTGCGGGTGGGGTAGCCCATTATACTCCAAGGTGAATGGGGCTGCACTGCAGCCACACGCAACTGTATGCATTGCACGTGGTTGTGGTGTGGTGATGCTGCATTTTACATGGTAAAAGCAGGTGGTGAGGAGGCAACATATTGCCTCTTTGCTGCCTGTCAAATGCCTCTGAAAAGCGACCTGAGCATTGATTGCTTTTCAAAGGAGGAGCACTCCTTGCTGCTATTATGAACAAGCCCTAAAAAAGCAGTTCTAAAAGTACAGGAATAGGGGAGGTCAGGGTTAAAAGTAACATACATACACATACATATAAACATGCACACATACAAACACAAATTACAAACACACACACACATACAAACACATGCACATACATGTACACATACAGACACATGCGCATACACACAGACACATGTACACACACACATTCAGCTCACTCCCTCTGTCTCCTCACGTATCACTAATTTACTATCAGATATATGAGTATGGATGTCACACCCCTTCCTCAAACTCATTCTATCCAAAACCGAACGTATAATTTTTCCACCCCCATATGCCCCTTCCCCTGATCTCTCTGTCAAAATCGATGGCACAACTATAAGCCCATCCCCACATGCCAAGGTCCTAGGTGTAGTCCTGGACTCTGAACTCTCCTTCAAGCAGCACATCCATTTACTATCCAAATCCTGCCGCCTCAACCTCCACAACATCTCCAAAATACGCCCCTTTTTAACAAATGACACAACAAAGCTCTTAATTCACTCGCTGGTAATCTTTAGCTATTCACCTCAACTACTGAAACTCCCTTCTCATTGGCTTACCTCTACGTAGTCTATAACCTCTTCAATCCTTTATAAATGCTGCTGCCAGACTCATCCACCTTACCAATCGCTCTGTGTCTGCCACTCCTCTCTGTCAATCCCTCCACTGGCTTCCGCTCGGCCAAAGAATTAAATTCAAAATACTAACAACTACGTGCAAAGCCATCCACAATTTTGCCCCCAGCTACATCACTAGCTTAGTCTCTAAATACCAACCTACTTGTTCTCTTCGTTCCTCTCAAGACCTCCTGCTCTCTAGCTCCCTCATCACCTCCTCCCATGCTCGCCTCCAGGACTTTTCCAAAGCCTCTCCAATCCTATGGAATGCCCTACCCCAATCTGTCCGTTTATCTCCTACTTTATTAGCTTTTAGACAATCCCTGAAAACCCTTCTCTTCAGAGAAGCCTACCCTACCCACGCCTAACAACTGTATTTTCATTTTCTCCATCAGCTCATCCCCCACAGTTATTACCTTTTGTTTCCACTTGACCCTCCCTTCTAGATTGTAAGCTCTAATGAGCAGGGCCTTCTGATCCCTCCTGTATTGATTTGTATTGTAAGTGTACTGTCTGCCCTCATGTTGTAAAGCTCTGCGCAAAAGGTTGGCACTATATAAATCCTGTATAATAATAATAATGTACTCATACACGTACAATCAGACACATGCACACACGCACACACATACAGACACGTACACACACACACACATACAGACACATGTACACACACACATATATACGAACACATGCACGTACACACACAAACATAATGACACATGTACACACACATACATACAGACACATGCACACACACATATATACAGACACATGCACACACACATACATACAGACACATGTACATACATGTAGCACCCTCTACCTTAGGTAGGTAGGAGCTAGTGTAGTGGATTTGTTTTTGTACTGTCAGCGCAGGTAAATTTAGGCAGGCCTATGCTGTGAGCATTGGCTGTTTGTCTTGATCTGGGGGCATGGAAGTGGTTTAGTGTAGCAGCAGATGATTAATATGTACTTCAGTCTTGGGCGCCTCCTTTGGTTTTCAGATGGTTCTGGAAAAGAGGCAGGGCAGAGAGCTGGAGTGACATGGGGTGTATGTGGGAGCCCTGACCAATCCCCAACTAGGATTGGCAGGGGGCAGGCCTTCTAATTATACTCATGGTCGGCCTGCTCTGGGAAGAGTCGTTGGGTGGATGAACTGAATGATGGAGTGTTAGACTGTCGTGGTCTGAGGGAACCCCCTTTCTGGGGGGATGTACCTCAGGCACTGAGCTTGGGACCTGGGAGGGAGCCTCTAATTACACAGTCATTGAGAGGTGTCCTGGAACAGGAGCAGGAAAGAGGACAGTTGGGAGCACTGCCAGGCAAGTAATTCAAGCGGGATCCATGCCGGGGTCGGTGAATGAAAAGCACAGTGGAAAGCTCTGGAAGAGACATACCAGGAGTTGGATGTGGAGCCAGAGGGAGAGACTGTGGGGTTGTTGTGAAGTCAAGTCGCTGCAGCCAGGAAGGCTGGCAGGATTTGCATCGGACGTGCTGGGATCAGTAGCAGTGTTGCCAACCGTCAGTATTTTTACTGGTAGCCAGTAAAAAACAGGCACTTTTCTCCTGCCAGTAAATGCCAGTGACAGGAAAAGTTTGCCAGTAAAAAATAGGCTGTGACGCATCCGAGTGCCTGCTACAGTGTGTTTGGGTGGCACAGGAGGGCATCTGATGGAGTCGGTCCCTGAGCGTGTTGTGCAATGTTATGGTGCAAGAGGAGTCCGAGAAGAGCATCCAGAGCCTCATGTGCGTATCTGCGGGACGGGAGCAAGGCAAGTCGGGAGCGGGACTGTCAGTGCTGTTTGGACTGGTGGGACCACCTGGCAAGGAGAGAGACTGTCACTGTGACTCAGGAGGGGACGTGTCGTGTTGCTGTCAGTGTCACTGTGAGAGTCAATTTTGTGTGTGTGTGTGTGTGTGTGTGTGTGTGTGTGTGTATGTGTGTGTGCCTGCCCATTCTAATTTCTTGCCCTTCTGAGTCCTGTTGTGCCTGAGCTACTTACTTACTATATCGAAAATAAAATAAGAAATATGTTTTCACCCTAATATCTACCTTAACCACTTCAATACCAGGCACTTATACACCTTCCTGCCCAAGCCAATTTTCAGCTTTCAGCGCTGTCGCAATTTGAATGACAATTGCGCGGTCATGCTACACTGTACTGTATCATTTTGTTCCCACAAATAGAGCCTTCTTTTGGTGGTAGTTGATCACCTCTGGGGATTTTATTTTTTGTGCAACAAATAAAAAAAGACGGAAAATTTTGAAAAAAAAGTTTTTCTTTGTTTCTGTTAAAACTTTTTGTAAATAAGTACGTTTTCTTCAATGACGAGCACTGATATGGCTGCACTGATGGGCACTGATGAGGTGGCACTGATGATGGGCATTGATAGGTGGCACTGGTATGCGGCACTGATGGGCACTTATAGGTGGCACTGATGGGCACTCATAGGTAGCACTGATGGGTACTCATAGGCAGCACTGATGGGCACTCGTAGTCGTGATGGGTACTTATGGGTGGCACTGGGTACTTATGGGTGGCACTGATAGGCACAGTTAGCACATTTATTCTTCTCATCTAAAATGGTTGCTACCTCAAAGGGGACTGCAAAACCCTGCGTGTAATGGGCTATCAGGAAAACATATTCAGAGTGAGGCCTAGCCATGTGCTAATGTGACAGGAATCTAGATTTGGACAGTGAAGTGAAGCAAGTGATCTCAAGTATTGTGCTGGAGGAGATGTGCAGAGCAAGAGACTGTCAGATCTAGATGCAACTACTTTTATTCTACTAAGAAGTATAGACACAACTACTTTTATTCTACTAAGCAGTATTCATTATCCGGGCATCCCATGTCCCTTTTCCCCATCCAAGTTTAAGCCCCTAATAAAAACAACAAAAACAAGCAAGAAAGTGTGTCTGGGGAAAGTGTGCCAAAATGGATGTCTGACCAGAAGGTCGAAATGTGTGGATGTTGAAACACGCAGTGACCCCACTGACCCATTGCTACACACACACACATACATACAGACACAAGCACACACATATACATACAGACACATGTACACACATACATACAGACACATATACAAACTCATACGTACAAACACATGCACACACACATACATACATACAGACACACACACACAAACATGTACACACACATATGTAACTGTACCCCGAAAGGCTGCAGAGTGTTGTGGTCCGTCCGTCACCCTGCCCAGCCAGGCACACAGTTCGTACCTCCTGTCCAGGACACCTCCACGTGTTCTCATAGGGCCCTGTCTACACCCGAGCCCAGGCCCAAGGTCACCCCCCCCCATACTGGGGAGCTCCCTCAAAGGCCACAACAGCCTAGTACTCCATCTCCAGCTTCCACCCGAACAACTCCTCCCCAGCTGACCCTGGGTATTTAAGGAGGCCTGCCCCCTGCCAATCCAAGTTGGGGATTGGTCAGGGCACCTCAGAACACCCCAGGCAGCTCCACCACTCCTCTCCTGCTATCTTTCCATGACGTTTTATAACAGATGTAGTATACCATATTGCCAGACCCAATTATTACTCCACCAACCCATTTCCTCGATCACTCTATTAAAATGAGACCACACCAATTTTGAAGTAAAACATTGGCCATAGCAGCCTCCTTTATTAATCATTAAAATTTAACTTTTAACATAACCGTAAAACATCTGTTATAAAGCATATCCTTAGCCGTTGGTCTTTGGCAGACACCTCCACCTACAGTACCATCAGATTCAAACTGGCACTGCGGTACCTTTAAATATGTTAATAGGCCTCTCGCCAACATGCTGGCACTGAGAAAACCCACTGACTGCAGTGCACCTATCAACCAACTTCCAGTTAAACCCCTGTTAACTGGAATACCACCATCAGGACCCATACCACCGATGGGTCCCGAACTCATCCTTTCGAGGTGTCTTCCTTCTACCGCAAAGACCAACACCCGCCACAGCACCCAACGGGGGAAAACCTTACCCTTGGGTGCCCCTCCACACCCTCAATGCTCTCTGGATGCCATCTTGCAGCCCAAGAGCCCACATATCGATCCCCACATCATTCAGGTGTACCTTGTCCCCTCTCAGGTATCTCCAGGTATCCACCTCCAATTCCCAATGCCGAATAGCCAAACCCCCATTCCTAACCACAAAT
Organism: Lithobates clamitans; assembly: GCA_037952925.1. Taxonomy (NCBI): domain Eukaryota; kingdom Metazoa; phylum Chordata; class Amphibia; order Anura; family Ranidae; genus Lithobates; species Lithobates clamitans. Next base: position 6,996,944 of record JBBGZY010000254.1, read on the forward strand.
TTGCTGATTTTCCAATTAACTTTTTTCCGAGCCTTGTTAATTCTGTCAACCTACCTAGATAATCGCCAATTAGTCCGAGGAATCATGTCAGACCACACGATCACCATATCAGGGAAGGCGATGCGGAGCCGCAAGAAATCAAACCTGATGTCTCTCGATATGTTCAGCATTGATCATACCCCCAAATCATTGCCACCTACGTACAGAACTAATACATCCGGCGGCCTGTCCAAATGTGCAAATTTGTGCACCTCTGGAACCACTCTACTCCATAACATTCCTGGCACCCCCAACCACCTGATACAGGCTTCACGCCTGGAAATGCCCAACTGTCTCCCCTCCGGCCTAACATCACCCCGTTTTGCCCCCTAAAACACATACAAATGGCCCAGTATCCAGACCAATCTCTGACTTCCATCTGAAAGAGAAGAAAAACAAACTCCAAATAACCACAGGCTCATCAACACAACTACTACAAATCCCCAATGCCCCCCCCCCCCAGTCAGGTGGGGCCTAACAGAAATCTGGAACCTCTGTGATTCCCACCTGCCGATGCATTTCACTGCATCATCAACGGAGACCCGGGCAAAGAAAAAATCTCCACCTTCTTACCCTTACCCCCTTGTTCCATTAATAATTGGAGTTCTATGCTAATGCAATAGGCTGCACATACCTATCTGCCCACATCTGATCCCTGCTGTGTGTCCGGGCTCCCCCCTACATGTAGCGCTGCTGGATTTCCTCTCTCGCTGGGCACTGCGGGAACCCAGGGGGATGTGTCAGGCCTGAGAGCAGGAAAAGAGGCCGGTAAATAATTTACCTTTTCTGAATGTGCACAGTGAACAATGATTGCTCCTGTGTCCATTGATAACCGAGCATAGTAGACTGTGTCTACTATGCTTCAGTTTTTTGAATGAACAGGAGGCGCTGTCTTATGTTCATTCATATTCAGTGCAGCTGAGGTTCCATGAAAGGAATTGAAGAAGCTGTGTCCTCGCTTCCTTTCTCTGTCTCAAAGGTGAGATGTCAGGGGTCTGTTTAGACCCCTGATATCGCACCAAAGCCCCCCCCCCAACAGTGTTGGAAAAAATATGTACAGAATTTTTTTAAAAATTAAGGGCTTAATCACACGGGTTCCCTGGCCCATACAGCGTGAATGAGCAATTTGTTGCCATCTGTTACTCTATGGAGATGCAGCTGCTGTGTTCCCATAGCGTAACATAGACTGCTTGAACACAGGCAAATCAGACTGTACAGACCACAGCACTCATGTGAATGAGCCCAAGACCTTGTTTACACACAGAGCTTTATTAACTCCAAATAACTCTTTTAGATTTGGCAGGAATTTTGTAAGTTATGCTATGTTTGTGTCCGCTAATAATGATTTTAGTGTATTTTTTGTGAAAATATTGTTTGGATATTTCTTTTTTGGGGGCCCCTTTCAGGTAGGCTGTATGGGGCTCCATGATTTCGAACAGCAGCCCTGATGTTAGCACGCACTAATGCCCCTCTTCTTCCAGGTATTCGGGAAACAGGGATTTGTCTGCCACTATTATTCTGTCTTCTGACAGAGCCTTCCTGACAGGTGTACAGCTCACAGAACATTGGTGTGATTAGCGAACTGTTGATATAAAAATTATTTTTAGAAATGGCATTAAATAATAGAATCAATATTAAGACTTACCTGTTTATTGTAAAACTTATGCTTGCTTTTTTTGCATGGATGCAGGAGAGCACACTACATGATGGGGGGCAGCAGGGGCAGCAGAGCACATTACATGGGAGCAGGGCATATTATGGGGCACCTGAGATCAGAGCACCTTACATGGGCTTAGGGCACTGTACATGGGATCAGGGCACATGGAATCAGAGCACCTTACATGGGATTAGACTACCGTACATGGGTTCATGGCACCTTATAAGTAATCAAAGCACCTTACATGTGATCAGTACAGGGCACATTATATGGGATCAAAGCACCCTTACATGGGACCAGGGCACGTGGGATCAGAGCACCTTACATGGGATCATGCCACATGGGATCAGAGTACTTTACAGGGTATCATGGCACATGGGGTCAGAGCACCTTACATTGGATCAGAGCACATGGAATCAGGGCACCTTACAGGGGATCAGGGCTCATTGGCATCAGGGCATGTTACATGGGATCAGGGCAGCTTACATGATATCAGAGCAAATTACATGGGATCAGGGCCTCTTACATAGGTTCAAGGCACATGGAATCAGGGCACCTTCCATGCGATAAAGGCCAAATGGCAGGGCAGTGGTATCCTTCATTTGCAGTGCTAAGGAGGGAAGCGGTTGTGATAAGACCTCTTCTGCGTGCTGTTCACCGGCAGCTCCTCCTCCAATCTTCCCTTCCTGTCCATCCCAGGTGATGTCACATACAAACACCTGTAATGGACAGGAGGTGAGGAGCAGTGCTGCATAGCTACACAATCAGAGCCTGATTTCAGTGAAGGTGTGCATAAGTCAGCAGAGGAGATGTGTTCTACCCGTCAGCTGCCTGTGACTAATAGGTAGATTGCGGAACCCTGGTTAAGAAACACTGGGTTAGAACAACTATCAGGTTTGTCCGTCTCTACCAATGTGATTTCTGGTCACCTACTATTCTGTTTCTCACTTTGACAGGAATTTTTCTCATGGGGACACAGATAGTAAAAAAAAAAAAAACAGAGGCTCTAAACCTTCTCAGTGTTAGAAAAAGTTTTTTCTTGATGTCTTTGTCCCCATCGCGGGTTTTTTACCTGATTTCCTATCCTGTATCTCCCAAGCAGAAACACAGACAGCATTAAAAGTTCACATATTATCCAACTCACACTGGCCTATCTGTATGTGCAATGTGTGCAGGGTATACAGGACCCAAAGGGGTATGTGGCCCTCTGTACACTGCCTTACTTATTCATTTTATAGGGTGAACCAGGCCTGTAGAGAAAGATGAGCAGCCTCAGAGCCAAAGAATAGAATCCAAATCAAATACCAACTGCTGAGGGGCCCAGAATTCAAGGGAGAGGTCAGTGAAGGGACAAGTGAGACTTAGAGGGTATGATAAAGCCTGTGTGTACTGTCTCCTCTTGAACTACACTCACTGGCCAATTTATTAGGTACACCTTGCTAGTAGCTGGTTGGACCCCCTTTTGCCCTCAGAACTGCCTGAATTCTTTGTGGCCTTGATTCAACAAGGTGTTGGAAACGTTCTTCAGAGATTTTGGTGCATATTGACATGATAGCATCACGCAGTTGCTGCAGATTTGTTGGCTGAACAACAATGATGCGAATCTTCTGTTCAACCACATCCCAAAAGTGCTCTATTGGATTGAGATCTGGTGACTGTGGAGGCCATTGGAGTACAGTGAACTCATTGTCATGTTGAACTAGTTTGAGATGATTTAAGTTTTGTGACATGGTGCATTAGCCTGCTGGAAGATGAGTACACTGTAGTCATAAAGGGATGGACATGGTCAGCAACAATCCTCAGGTAGGCCGTGGCATTTAAACAATGCTCAATTGGTACTAAGGGTTCCAAAGTGTGCCAAGAAAATTTCCCCCACGCCATTACACCACCACCACCAGCCTGAACCATTGATACAAGGCAGGATGGATCCATGCTTTCATATTGTTTACTCCAAATTCTGACCCTATCATCTGAATTTCACAGCTGAAATCGAGACTCATAAGACCAGGCAGCGTTTTTCCAATCTTATATTGTCCAATTTTGTTGAGCCTGTGCAAATTGTAGCCTCAGTTTCCTGTTCTAGCTGACAGGAGTGGCACCCAGTGTGGTCTCCTGCTGCTGTAGCTCATTTGCTTCAAGGTTTGATGTGTTGTGCATTCAGAGATGGTATTCTGCATACCTTGGTTGTAACGAGTGGTTATTTGAGTTACTGTTGCCTTTCTATTATCTCAAATCTGATCTGCCCATTCTCCTCTGACATCAAACATTCATATAGTGACACCACGGATGCAGCGACATTTTTCCTCCCAGTGACACCACTGACACAGGAGTATTTTGCCCTTACGGGGACACTACTGATGCAGAGACAGTTTTTCCTCCCATTAACACTGACATAGGGAAATGTTTTCCTTCCAGTGACACAATCGAGGCAGGGGCATACGCATGCCTCAAAACCTGTTACTGCTTTCCATCTCTGGATGCCATAGGTTTTTCATTATGTTATTCATGCTCACATTTTGTCACAATGTTTTGACTTATTTAAATGAACCTGCACACAGGAAGGAACATATGATAACCAATTTGTATTCTAAAATGTAAGAAAAAATTTTGGCTTTAAAAGTTTTAGTTTTCTGTCAAATTGTCTATTTTGAAGTACAGTATGTGTAAAGCCTACATTTTTTTTTTACTGAATGGAGTAAGAAATTGTTAACACTCTTGTGTCTGTTACGTCAAGTAGATATGGATTTATTTCCTGTCACAGAGGCAGTAATAAAAAAAAAGTAAAAGTAAATTTCTCCAAATCGTGGGAAAAATTCCTTCTTCGACTGCTGTCACTAAAATAGGCATCCCTGTTGGAAGAGTTCCCCCCATCTCCTGTTACTGCGACCGTTGTAAAATTTTGGGTCATCATTTTCTGTACCAGAGACAATAGGCACAAGGACAAATACAGAAAGTTAATTTCCTCATTGGGGACACAGAAAACAAAAACCTGATAGGGCATCTAACCCATTCACACCTTATGCAAAATTTAAAAAAAAGTTTTGGTTTTACATACACTTTATGGAGCTGTGGCTTTTATGAGGCTTTTGCTAAGATTATGATGTCTGACTAATCATGAGTTAAGTTTTTAGCACCTTTACATGAGCTACACATAGTTAATACATTTGCAGTATGACCATTATTATTTGTAATAGTTCTCAGTGTTCTTTGTACAATATTATTACATAAATAAGAACTGGAGTTTAGCACATGAACTCAACTTCACCTTATGTACCCACCAGATATGCAGATGTTTAATCAGAGCTTTTTCCAGTTGCTTTGGATTTACCCTATTACCTGATGCATTTTCCTAACAGAAGCCTTGACCCACCATCCCTCCATGTTAACTCTCTGGTATGTCCGCTTGGTGCAGCATAATATTTCATCCAGATTTCTGGCATTGCAGTCTCAGGCTCCATATGCCAAACAACTCAGCAGCATGCCAGCACTGTAAGTGAAACACAACCTGCAACTTAAGATGGGCTCAGTGTTCACAGACCACTGAGCAATGTAAGATTCAGCAGCGTTCCATTCCATTGCAACTGGACCCCTGCAATAGGCACTGGTCATTTTAGATAGCTTGCAATTTTTTCCAAGCCTTAGAAAAAAAATACATATACAAATGCACAATTATTTAAACCCATATATAAAATAATGTTTAAAGTTAAATTAATGTTTTAAGTAAAGCTAAGCCGATATACTAATATTTTGAAGAAAAAAAATAAAAAATGAACATAGGTTTTCACATGGGTATAAGTTTAGGTTTTTATGCTTTTAAAAGTCCTCATAGTTGGCAAATTTTAAATCCTAACCAAAATTCTTCTTTTTTTAAATTTTTTTTATAAAACCCAATAAAAAAAAGTATAAACATTTAAAAGTAACTAGAAATGTGATCTCAAACATTATGGGAAACAAGTAATGTGGCTTCAGCAATTATATTGGATTACGTCTTAGAGTCAGCAGCCAGTAGTCAAGGGAGCCGAACAAAATGTTAAGACTGCTCTTGGCTTTCCACACAGTGTTCATGTTATGCGATAGCTTGTAGTAAGTAAAGCCATTGTAAAAACATGAGGTAATTTCTATTTAGGAGAATCTTCTTAGGTTCTCTCATTTTTAATAGGAGCTGCAGTGATATCTCAGAAATTTAAAAGATACTAAATATCTTTTTTTTGTAAATAAAAGTTGTAAAATAGTGGTAGTAGCAAATGTAGTAGTAATGACAGAGCTTGGTAATGAACACAGTTTATTAAATAAAATAAAAATGATAAATAAATAAAATATTATAAATGTATAAAAATAATTTGAAATAAATTGTTTTATGTTTTGTGAATTAAGTAGAAATAGATTTTTAAATGGTAAGAAGTTTGCCTAGCAATGAAATTTGCATTATATAACTATAATCACATAGAATGTGTATATCCCCTGCTTGTCAACCAAAACATGCTTTAAAATTATGAAATTCTGTTGGATTATCAGTGTATTTTTTTGTTATAAGAATAAGAAAAAGGAAAATGAATTGTCAAACAATTATTTTATTTAAATAATTTTTATTTTTGTTTTTCCAACTTCTAGCCACAGCTTCAACATTGTGATTGGTCAAGATCACTATGCGCCATCCATAAACACTTAAGACGTAACATCGAGTGAGCAGAATACCTGTACATTGTTAGATTTTTCAGTAGTCCCAAAAAGAGTTAACATACAGGCATTTTACCAATGCCATGAGACAGTATAAAAATGCACAAATAAGTGCCAGCCGTGAATGAGGTGTCTGTTGGGTGAAAAGTGAGGGTTCCGTTCTTGAAGTCTTTTGGTCTTGGGCTGTTTATGCCTTCACCAGAGCCTGGAATTCTGGAATGTAAAACAAAGTAAAACAATTAATAATAACCACTAAAATATTTGCCCACCACTACAACTAAGTCATAGATAAAACATTTTTAATTTTAAGATAATTAAATATTCCAATTCTTGATCCTACTAAAAAGAAACCTGAAATAGTAACTTAACAAAATGTGTGAAGAGTTAATTAGGAACTGTGCCATTAATCAGACCAACTCTTACATTCTACCATAAACTGTTTAAAAGTAATCTAATTTTATTTGTATTAATTATGGAATATAGCTATAGCATTAATAATTATAAAAGTGTAAGGCAAAACAAGATTTCAGTACTATTAGAGAAAAGAAAAAAACCTTTCAAATAGTGCTGTTTTATACTTTGCCACTAAAAGAACCACACCTACATTTAAGAAGAGTTTATTGTTTAATTATTTATTGTTATGTTGGCATGGAACACTATTAGCTGAATAATTACATTTTAACAAAAATATATATATTAATTCCAGCCAGAGTTCATATAAGCTCTGCACCCAGTTTATCTAGTTTTAGCAAAATTGCCCCATTTCAAAAGCCCCTCCCATTTCAGGACCATCCCAACATAAAAGGACAGCTGACAGATGTGTAAAAGCAACATTTATGTAGAGGTGCTGGTGGAAACAGTGTCATCAACTTCACTGGTCTCAACAACACATCTTAAGTAAACTTTAAAGTTTATTCTTTTTTTAGTTTATTCTAAAATACTGTTACTCAATTTTGTTATAGAGAGCATTGATGTAGAAACATTTTTGAGAGTGGCCGACTAAATTTGACAGCTTGGCAGTACCATCACAATACCACAGCAATTCAGTTTGTTATATGAATATTGTTAACTAAGATGAAAAGCTTACCTTCTACTCCAATCTTGCCATCTCCATCAGAGTCACCAGCCTTCAGGAAAGCTGCAGTCTCAGCACTGCTCAGAGCTCTGGCGCTTGACTTGAAGTTCTGGAGGAAAAGGCTGGCATCGAACAAAGAAAAAAAATAATAATGGCATGTTACACAACAGAAAACAAAAAATTCAGTAAGGTTTTATATTTACCATTACAATACTATTGGGCTTAAAACATCTAAGTATTAATTTTCTTTAAACCTTTGTTGATTCACCCGCTAACTCTCTTTTCTCAGCCCCCAGCATCAAGCTTTCAAGTTGTCAGGTCTACAGACATGGGCCAACAGTTCAAAAGGCCAGATGCACCCTGTTGAATTCAGTGGGTAATTTAGGTCACTAGTGCCCACCTATAACAAATATTATTTAAAAAACTGGCTCTTGCATCTGTTTGGTTCAGAGCTTTCAGATATTTAGTTTGTTGTCTCTACTAACTTAATTAATGCCCCAGTGACCCACTGTATTCTAATACAAAAAGTGTTAAAGTGTATATTTACCAAAGTTCTTCTTCCTCAATGAATCCACTCCTGTCCCTGTCAAGAATTTCGAATACCTTCTT